>CM042194.1:16210644-16240960 GCA_023539305.1 Ilex asprella | reverse complement strand
TTTTATGCTCTCTAAGAAGTTGTAACAACATACCTTCCTGTGCTGAATTTAATTTAGAAGAAATTATTACCAGGTAGGTTTCATCATCTCCTAAAAATGCATATTTTAACTCTATCGATAACTGCTTGAGGTCAAGCTTGGGAGCTTTTTCACTTGATGGAACTGGTGGGTCAATTCTTGGTGGAAGTTCCTCGAATTTATGTCTCAACTCTCTCATTTCAAGTACCTGCGAAGTGTTTAACAAATCAGTTGAAACAGAAATTTCAGAGTTATGGTCATGTATCTCAATCATAGAAGTTTATTCCAGCAGGCATGCTTCAAGTGGATCGAATAGAGAAAAATCATATATTCTACTTGGAACTATAAACTCAATCATATTTACTTCATGCACATCTTCATCAACATTCCCTAGTTGCTTGCACACATGAAAAATATTGAGCTCTAATGTCGTATTCACAAAAGTTAATTTCATCACACCATTCCTACAATTAATTAAAGCATTTGAGGTTGCTAGGAATGGTCTGCCTAAAATAACAGGAATTTGAGCATTAGAATTTAATGCAGGTTGAGTATCCAAAATTATAAAATCCATAGAAAAATAAAATTTTTCAACCTGTACTAAGACATCCTCCACCATACCCCTTGGTATTTTTACTGATCTGTCAGCTAATTGGAGTGTAACCGAAGTGGTTTTAATTCACCTAACCCTAATTGTTCATACACTAAATAAGGGAGCAAGTTCACACTAGCTCCAAGATCTAGTAAAGCCTGTTTAATTCTATGGTTGCCTATGACACAAGAAATAGTAGGACAACCTGGGTCTTTATACTTTGGTAGAGTATTATGCTGTATGATGGAGGACACCTGCACAGTCAAAAATGCCTTCTTTTGCACATTCAATTTTCTTTTGACAGTGCATAATTCTTTCAAAAACTTTGCATAAGAAGTTATTTGTTTAATGGCATCCAATAAGGGAATATTGATTTTCACCTGCTTAAAAATCTCTAACATATCATTGTACATATGAGGCTTGGTAGAAATAAGCAATCTCTGTGGGAATGGAACAGGTGGGACAGACTTTTCAGGCTCACTAACTTCAGGGGTGTTAAGTTTATCATCACTCTCCGTAGGTTTTAAAATTTTCTCAGACTTTTGAATTTTTGAAGGTATGGTTTTATCAATTTCTTTCCCAATATGGAGTTTGGTGATAGACTTTACATGTTCATGCTCAGTGTTAGAAATGCCAATTTCATTCATAAAAAATTGTCCCTGTGGATTTTGTTGTGGTTGGGCTGGCAACTTACCTTTCTCTGGATGACAAGGGTCAATGGTCAGTTTAGTAATTGCACTCCTAATATCATTTATAGCCTGTGTGGTTTGATTTCTGAGATCATTAATGGTCTGATTATTTTGTCTAATAATTTGCCTGACTCCACATGAACTGTGTCAATGCTTCCTCCGTATTTCTCTAAGGGGGTGGGACATAATGTGCAGCATTGGAGGGATTCTGTTGAGGTGGATGTGATGCATGATTTTCATTCCTCCAACTAAAATTGGAATGATTCTTCCACCCTGGATTGTATGTTTTTGAATAAGGGATATTGTAGGGTTTTGAAAAATTATTAACAGCATTTGCTTGATCATGAAGAACTTCCTTTGAAACATGCAATGTTGGACACTGCTTAATTGAGTGTCCAGGGATCTCACAAAAACTACAGACTTCCTCAACAGGTATTGTGTCAACCTCATTAACCTTTTTGTACTCCATGGCTTCTACCCTCCTAGATAAAGTGGCAATCCTAGCCCCTAGGTCATCTTCATCCCTTAGCTGATACTTACCCCCACCAGATGATTGTGTATTTTTACCTTTAGAAGGCTCTGGGGATGTGGTATCCCAAGATTGTGCATTCTTTGCTAATTGATCTAGATAGTCAAATGCATCATCCGACTTCTTATTCATAAATTCACCATTACACATCATTTCAACAAATTGACGCAATTGAGGGCTCTAACCCTCATAAAAGAAACTGATCAAACGCCAACTCTCATAACCATGATGTGGACAAGATGCAAGAAGATCTTTAAATCTTTCCCAACTTTGATAAAAAAAATTCAGACTCTTTTTGAGAAAAATTCATTACTTGCCATTTCAAAGAGTTTGTACGATGTGTAGGAAAAAACTTTTTCAAAAATTATTTTTGCATCTCAGCCCATGTGCCTATGGACCTAGCTCTTAATGAATATAGCCAAGTCTTGGCTTTTTCCTTTAATGAAAAAGGAAACATCTTTAACTTGACTATGTTTATCGACACATTCTGGTCATGGAATGTTGCACATACATCCTCAAATTCTCTGATGTGTAAATATGGGTTTTCCTCACCTATACCAAGAAACTTTGGGAGTAGTTGAATCATGCCAGGTTAAAAAGAAAAATTACAGCATTCAATGAAAAAATAATGCATGAGGGTTCAGTGAGGCATACAGATTGTAATTACTCACGCAGAGTCCTACCTTGATTAACATTTAAATTATCCATATCATTCTCATCATGATTGCTTACTCTATCAATGTGATCCTCATGTTCAGGAAGGTCATTCTGCCTATGATTGTTAGGATTAGCAGCCATTGAATGCAAAGAATGATTCAAATCAAATAAGTTTTCAACCAGAATATCTAAATCTTCTCTTATTAAACGACCACTCAAATCACGATGCCAAGAGCTCATAAACCAACTAAACAAATTAAATAGAACATAAATCTAACTAAATAACAAAAATAAATAAATTGCAATGAAAATAAAAGAAATTGGTCAGAAGTTACCGGTATTCTGACAAATTGCGAATACCGAAACCTGAAAAGATGTGATGGCTCCTTGTCTTTCAACTCCCCGACAACAATGCCAAAAACTTGCTTCAACTTTAATATTGTAACTCAAATGCAGGTTGAGCAGAATAATATATTCTCGGAAGTCCGAGATCGATCCCACGAGAAATTGAAAACCTCAACAGGGATAGCAAGAAGGGCTAGATTCTCCTTCAATTCCAAGATCCGGTGATTTGGATACGCACTTCATTAGTATCGAGTCCATAAAGTGTGTTACCTTACGCAGGGCCATTGGTGGAAATCCATAGAGGTTGTATCGGTAGGGTGCCCGTTGGTGGAAATCCATAAATACCCACCCAAAAAAGATCCAAAATTTATAAATGTTCATTGGATGTGCAACATCAATCTTAGGGGTTTGGAATTCCCGAATTCATACGCATGGTATTGCATATGTTATGGTAGTCGGTGGGAGGCTCGGGTTACTTTGCATATGTGAATCTCACCTCATAACATGGCATAGCATTGTGACATTCATTCCTTGAAGTTGTATGTTCTTGGATGATTGTTTTTTTTATTGTTGAATTATATGTGAACATTTCATATGCATCTAGGTTGGGGAGTAGCCTCTTTAGAAGATACCCTATTGAGCGTGGCTCACCCTTTATGGGAATAACATTTTAGGTGTGGGACAAGCACCAATGGACGGCCCTTACATGGAACCTTATTGAGAAAAAGCCAGATTGTGGCTTTAAATTGCATTTTGTAAACCAAATTGTGCAATTAGTTTTGGACATGTAATGTCGTATAAAAGATTATAAAATAAACTCATATGGACTATATTTTGTGTAAAATTTGATGCTATCTGAGTTTGGGTAAATATTGTATGAGTTCGTTTGGTTGAAGTTGAAAAAGGACTGAATTTGGGGAAAAGTAGGCCCTGCTACCGGTAGCACGTTGATTAGCTACCGGTAGCACAAGTGCAATGGTCAGTTATTGGTAGCTCATTTCACAACTAATGGTTGCTCACGGACAGTGGGCTCAGCTACCGATAGCATGTACAAGAGCTACCGATTGTTCCTCCAAAATTCTCCACAATTCTAAATAACTTCACCAAGCCTGCTGACCTTGAGCCCTTTTGTTCAAAGGATGTACATGGAGTAATATCAAGGACAAATTGATGTATACTAGACCCTGGAATGGTCAAGTGATTGAAATGTATATAGGTTATGCATTTGAGAGTGTCTGGTACAAGGGAGACTCTGCCTAAACTTTGTGTTGTTTAAGATTCTGCTGAAGGGGATGTTATGACGTGGTATTGGATTATGTGACATTCACAGGTACTTCTGCAGGTTGATGGGTGATCAACGAGTTAACAAATTACCCCCAATCTTAGGGGCATCATAGCTTGGTATCAGAGCCTTGGTTTTCGATTTACCTAGGGCTTGCGAGGCATGGATCTAGGTCATTGCATTCATTGTGCATTACATGTTATGTGTTATGTGCTATGTGAATTATATACATGATTAAATGTATATGAAAATCAGACACTAGGGTTAGAAAACATAACCTTGGGGATCGAAAAAGATAAGGAACAGGATGGTTCATAGTGTAGAAGTCTACTAGTGGGTGGCACACACCCTACTAGTGAGACAAAGAGAGAAATATCAATGTTTTAACTTTGATCGCTACCTTGGGATAATAAGTTAGTGCTCTATTGCTATTTGACATTTGTGTAGATGGATAACAGAGGAAAAGGATACCAAAATGGTTGAGGAGGCGGGTAGAACAACAGGTAACCACCACCGACCTTTAACCAACAAGCCTTCATGGAGGCTACAGGCACAATAGTGGCTACCTTTGCACAAGTTAGCGCCAATGTGGACCGAGGAGGCGCAAACAATCTCCAGAGGTTTAAGGCACACAAGCCACCAACCTTTGTGGGAGGGACGGATCCGATGGTGGCCGACCATTGGTTCCAACAAATGGATAAGATCTTAGAGGCTATGGATGTCACATCCAGTGCTACTAAGATAATCCTAGTTGTATTCCAGCTTGAGTGAGAGGCCCATCTATGGTGGGATTGGGAAAAGGCCTCAAAAAACCTAGAGGCAATGACATTGGGAGAGTTTTGTGAGCTCTTCATTGACAAGTACTTTCCGTTGGTTGTTTAGCAACCAAAAGTTTGAGAATTTTTAGATTTAAAACAAGGGACTATGATAGTGATGGAATAAATGATTAAGCTCACCGAGTTAGCCCATTTAGCCAATGATTATGTGGCTACCGACTTGGCCAAAGTGAGGAGGTTAGAAGATGGTTTGAAGTTGTCAATCCAGGAGAAGATTGTGGGCCACCGCCTACAAGATTTGGACTCAATAGTCCAATCGGTTATGGCCATTGAGAGAGAGATGAAAGAAGCAAGGAACATCCGGGAGGCGGGTGCTAAGGACAAGAAGAAGGAGGGTCAATCCTTTTCTTCTAGTTTGGGGAAGAAGCAAAAGACTTCTACCCCACAAGGGCATCAAGGGTTGGGACGCAGCTATCAAGGCCAAGGCCAAGGTCAATCCTCCCAAGGAGGTAGAAACTTCAAGACTTGCTACCAAACAGACCAGAGGACTTGTTTCATATACCACCAGCCGAGTCACATGAAGTGGGATTGTCCTCAGAGGCAGGAATTCCAGAGTTATAGGGCATCTCAATCCCAATCATTGGTGGGGCATGCCCAGACTTATTTCATTCCTCCCTACCCTACCATGGGCCAAGGAAACTAGTGTCAATTCTAGGGTACTGCACACTCCCATACTGTTTCACGAGCGGGGACTCCACAATCAAGTTACATGGGCCATGGCATGGGCCGAGACCTAGGAAAAAGCTTACATGCCAGGACTTCATGAATCTAAGGATGAGTTTATGCCATCACTACTCAGACTGAACCAGTGGATTAGTGGGTTTTTTAGGGTACATTCTTACTCTCTCACTCTAATGGGAAAGTGTATTATTTGATTTTTGTGCATCACATTCATTTATTTTTGCATCAAGTGTAAGTGATTTGGGTTCAAATATTGAGACCTTATAAGAGCTATTACATGTGAGCTCTCCCTTAGGAGCTAAGGAATGCATTGATTAGATATGTTGGGGTTGTGAGCTAGAGATCTCGGGGAATCTACTCACTATGGACCTTAGGGTCATGGACATATTGGAGTTTGATGTCATCCTTGAGATGGATTGGTTGACGGCACACCAAGTTGTCATCAATTATGATTGAAAGAGAGTCATTGCCTACACACCACACAGTATTTTTTTTTCAAGTTTCAAGGGGAAAACATGATATTTTACCCTAGGTAGTGTATGATTCTCATTGGCATTGGCAGTTACTGGGTTGGCTTGCGAACCTTACACTTGAAGAAGAGGTGAGACAGGAGTTGGGTCTACCTCAAGTGGTTTGTGAGTATGAGAATGTTTTCCCGGACGAATGATTGGGATTACCTCCACATCAGGATGTAGTCTTCACTATTGAGTTGCAACCCGGTGTATCCCCTATTTCTATGACTTTGCATAGATTGGTACCTACAGAGTTACAAGAACTCAAGGTCCAGTTGCAAGAATTTTTGGATAAGGGTTTCAATTGGCTGAGTACTTAACCTTGGGGTGTTCCGGTGCTATTTGCCAAGAATAAGAACAAAACCCTTCATCTATGGAGGTACCATTTGCCACAACTTGATTACCAGTAGACTACCGGCAGTTTAATTAGGTTACTATCAAGAATAGGTACCATTTGCCACAACTTTATTGCTTGTATGATCAATCAAGAGGGGGTACGAACCTATTTCAAGATAGATCTACGCACGGAATATCATCAGTTGTGGATTAGGGAGCTAGATATCCCAAAAACGGTGTTTAGGATGCGGTATGGGCATTTCAAGTTCACAGTTATGCCATTTGGATTGACGAATGCCCTAGCGGCATTCATGGATCTCATGCATAGGGTGTTCCAACCCTACCTAGTTCAATTTTTCATGGTCTTTGTTAATGACATCTGAATCTACTCCAAGTTTGAGGAGGAACATAAGGGTCACTTGAGGATTATTCTCCAGACCTTGAGAGGACCATCCAGATTTTAGAGGACATGCTACAGGCATGCATCCTTGATCTCAAGGGTACTACAAAGAGCACTTACCCTTAGTGGAGTTTGCCTACAACAACAGTTACTAAGTGAGCATATATATGGAACCCTATGAGTCACTTTATGGAAGGTCATGCCATTCTCCAATTTGTTGGACTGAGGTTTGAGAAAGACCCTTCACTGGTCTGGATTTGATTAGAGACACCTCGGAGAGGGTGGACTTGATACGAAAGTGTCTTATCACGACTCAGAGCCAACAGAAGTGTTACGCCAATAGACGGGGGTGACCTTTAGAGTTCGAGGTCGAACATCACGTCTTTTTGAAGGTGATGCCTAAGAGGGGAGTGGTTAGGTTCGGGAAGCAGAGGTAAAGTTGTCGCCGAGGTATATCGGGCCTTTCGAAGTACTCGAGAGGGTTGGTACAGTCGCTTACTGATTGGCGTTACTGCCAAATCTATCATGTGTTCACGTAGTATTCCATGTTCCCATGCAATGGAAGTACACTTCATATCCTATGCATGTGGTCGATTGGGGTGAGCTGGTTACAGATACGAATGGAACCTTCGAGGAGGGACCTGTGCATATTGTGGATAGCTGATAACAGTTTTGTGAGGTAAGACCATGAGGCTAGTGAAGGTATTGTGGTAGCACTATGGTCTAAAGGAGGTGACATGGAAGCGCAAGGACACTATATGTGCGAGTTATCAATTCTTACTCGAGGATGGTGGTACAATTTTGTTGTCATAAGTGTTATATAACATGTTGCATATGCATTTGATTATGTGTGCATGTGCATATTGATTAGTACTCAAATGTAGCATATTCTTATGCCCCTTTTTGGACTAATTGTGCTTTGATGGATTTTAAGTGATGATATTTCAGGTCTTAAAGTGAACAAGGGTTTAAGGGGTACAAAAATTACCTTTGAAGACAACAACAGCACATTAGGGAACAAATTGTAAAAGCTTGGAACCAGGAAGCAACGTTCGAACACAATATACCATTCGAACGGTCATGAGAAATAGGCCAAGCTATTATAAATTGGGTTGCAGGCAAGACCCAAGGCCTTGGAGATTTGAGTACTACGTTCGAACGGTCCTCGACGTTCAAACGTCCACTGGAACCATGACATGACTGACTGAAGACATGGCGTGTTGCAGACTTGCAGTCAGAAGGCTCAGGCACTTGAGTGCCACGTTCGAACGACAATTCACGTTCGAACGTCCCTGGAATTATTGGAGAGACAATAGTCAGTTTTTGCGAGGACCTGGAGGGAAATTTGCACAGAGAACTTAGAGGGGGATTTCCGCAGAGAACCACGTGTCTTCTGACCTGAATGGCAAGAACTGAATCCATCTGACGTTTGAACGACGAAGAGCAAAGACAAAGAAACCGTACAAACGCCCTTGACCGTTCTAATAGTCTTGAGAGACTGCCTGCAGAGTGGTTGGCTTTTCACTTTGACTTTGGCGCCCAGCTCTATTCTTTTACCCCTCTCCCTGCCTTCTCCTTGCCTATAAATATACTTGGTTTGTGGAGAGAGGAAGCACTTAGACTTAGACTTAGCACTTGGGCAGCACTTGTAGCTCTTGTAGCACTTCTAATTCCTCTTCTTTGTCTTAGTTTCATCTTGCTAGAGAATTGTGAAGTTTAGATTCCCACTCATTTCTTTACATTAAAGTTTACATTCGCATTTTCTTAAGAGTTATAATCTCTTTTACTTTAATTCTTTACATTTATGTTCTTAATTTACCTTAAGTCTTTACATTTATGCTTTTACATACATGCTTTTATTTATGTCTTGCACTTTTATTATTTGAGCTCCCTTCTTGCTTAGAGGAGTTAAACTCTTCCACTTTTCTAGAGCTTTACCAAAGCCGTAAAGGGTGGAAAGTGATTCACTCATTCTTCGTTGAAGATTAGCTCCTTGTTACTTGTACTTTTATTTTGTGAAGTCCTCTACAAAGAGGGATGAGCATCACTCACTTTTCTAGTTTTACCAAAGCTATGAAGAGTGAGTAATTTCTCATTCACTCTTTAGTAAAAGGCGAAGGGCATGTATTGATTATCCGAAATTTATATGATGTTTTGTTCTAACTGTTAACGTTTATATCCCCTTGCTTATTGGATGATTGATTGCATCTAGCAAAGCTAAGGTACTTTGTATAATCGAAAGTCTTTCTATGACACGAATAACTCTTGCATGCAAAGACTCCTCGTTTCAAGGCAAGTACCCCGGCTAGATCTTCATGACTACCCTTTAATCATCCCCATTATTGTGCTTTATTTAAAAGAATGGAATATTAAAGTCATGGTTGGATGTCATGTAGAAACACTTGCTTGTTTGTGGACACGATAACTCTCGGTACAAACAATTCTTATAAATTTCTAATAAGACATTGAAACCATGATTTAATTCTCACAGTTCATCTTTATCTTCTGATTAACTTGCTATTAACATGGAAGTTAATTGAGTTATCAAGCATAAATATAATAAACTGGATAATTGACCACATGTCCCGATCCTCGAACTAAAGAGTGACTTTCCTGCCATTTGAATTCATCTTATATTTTGTCTAGAAGACTTCTTAGAAATATTCTGTTCAAGAAGCCACCCACTACTCACAACTTTAAAAACTCAAAGGTTACAATCAATCGATCTCTGTTACTGCTTACTTTGAAACACCAAAAGTACTAGTTCCCTGTGGATTCGACTCCGGACTCAAACCAGATCATTACTACAACTTGACCGCTTGCACTTGGGTGTACACATTTTAGATCAAGTCACATATGCATGTAAAGGACGGAATTTCTTTTAGGGAAAAGAATGAAAAATCCAGGAAAATTGGAATTTTTATGAAAAAAGGAAAAATGCTAATTAGTCATTACGGCATGGATTGAAATTTTGAATTTTTTAGAACTCGGATGATGAAACCGACCTCACTGCTGGATTCCTCTCGCAAAATCTAGTTACCCCATAAATTTTAGTTGAATCCTGAGACACTCGATTTTTTTTGCGATTTAAGATGTGACTGGGTGTCGCATGACCAAAATAAATGAGATCGCGAATTAATTGTGAAACATGAAAAATAATTTAAAGTTAGTTCAAAAAAATATATTGAACATAATATGGAAAGAGATTTAATTTATTCAGAACTAAATTGGATTAGGAAAAGACAAGATGTGTGGTGAAACAAAGGCCAAGTATTATGGAGTATAAAGGAGAAAATCAGATTTTCTCCCCATTTTACACTAGATTTTTGGGGGAGAGAAAAGAGATTTCCTTCAGGCTTCTCTCTACAATCTAGGGTCAACAGCTCGTCAAATCGATTCGGGACAAGAACAAAATTTGATCTAATCGACGGGAGCTACGTCTACGTTCCAAAAATCGGGAATTTCTCCAAAGTCTCAAGAAAGGGATTTTTTTAAATCAAGGTTTAAAGCTTGATTTAGGTTCTTGGGAGTTTCTACCACTCGTATTACGCTTCAAGAGGCATGATTCTTCTCCTAACTACGTCTATTTCAACCTAGGTTTTGCATATGAAATGCGTAGAATAATTAGAGAAGAAATTTCTTGTTTAAATATACTTATAGTGTAACTATAGTATGGGAATTTGTCTTAGAATGAATAAAACCAATTTTGCATGAATTGGGTATTGTTGAAATTGCTTCTTTGGTGATTTCATGAGAATGTGATAAATTGGGCATGATTATGTGTTTTCATAATTTTGTGTATTTTGGGTGCTTGATAAAATATCTATGAGTGATTAAGTATATTATTTGAATGAAATTGATATAACGTGTTTTTGTGATGATGATAGGAATGAAATTATATACTTTAAGATATAAGTTACATTGAGGATTTGGAAATGTTCATGTTGTGCTCATGACATGTTGAACATGATGTTGTAATTACAATGGAAAACTTAGTTGCATAATGATATGAAAATGAAATGGTTCATTACATTTGCATATGAAGGGGAAGCATCACATTCATGGGCATTTGACATGAGTGTGGGTGTGTGTGTCGGGTTTTGATCAATCACCATGCCTGGTGGGTTGATGTGTAAGGCTCGACTGAGTCGCGTGGGTGATGAGCACAAAATATTGCCTATTTGAAAGCCTCATTACATGCATTTTAACTCAACTTTTGCATCTAAATACTTAGAGTTAGCCAAAATTATGAATAATGTTTAATTTTTTGTGTTGCATGTTTTTATGGCTCAAATCATTGATTTTAGGACCTTGCAACTAGTATAGATGTGTGTTGAAGGCATGGATACATTACATGGAGATTTGGAGGCTTAAAAGTGAAGAAATAAAGGAGTTATTGGTGCTTGGGACCAACACATGCGCCACTGGGTTGCAGAGCCTTGGTTTTCCTCCATGTTGACCATGATCCACTTTGAATATGAATAAGATCAAAACATAAAAGTTATAGATATGGATGTCTTATATATTGTGTCAAAATTTTAGCGTAATCCAACAGTTGGATCAAAAGTTATGCCGATTCTATGAAGAGTGGTCCAGAGTAGAAAATAGTACTAGTATGTAGTTCCGGTACTGAATAGTACCAGAGCTGCATACCGGTACGCCTAACTCCAGAAGGTTTAGTGTACCGGTACATAATACCGATACACTCCCCTGAACAACCCCGAACCTCCCGCAACATAGCTCCACTTGCTAGAGGGTTCCACCTACAATTCTCCAACTTGCCCTATAACATTTCCTTACACATTTACATGCCTCTCTTACACAATTTGCAGACTTTTGAGGCTTGGCATTTATGGAGGATGAGGAGAAGTGGGCTTCCATATGGGTTACAAGCTAAACTCTTCCTAGCCTGTACAAATCCATCAACTCACCTTCCCCATGCTGGGAGGCCTGCACACACCTTGGAGGGACCACCGTGCACGAAAATTGAAGGCTCTCCAACATTATATTCTGCATTGCACAAGCTTTGATGAGGGTGGCTACCTAAGCTTAGTTTTAGATTAATGAAGAAGATGATGAATAGTGCTATAGAGATAGAAATTTATGTTTTTGCATTTTCTTCACCCATTTCATTGCAGTATGTCGTAGTTCTCTTGTCATCTTTAATTCTTGCATTGTACTCTCTTTTATTTCAAGTTTAATTCCATGTTCTTGCACTTCAATATCTACAGTTGGGTTTTAATTCTCTTCTCTGCAACTTTTCCCATTTCAACTGGGTATTGTCTTTAAGTTTTGATTTTGGTTATGTAATGAATTTATCTTGGTAATTTACTTTCTCCTAGCATTAATACAAGTTCAAGGCTCTATTTTAAGCTTCATTTCATCTCTATTTTCAGTCCATTTCATTTACATGTCTCTTTACATTATGCACTTCTTTCTTGCTTTCATGAGTAGCTAGATTTCTAGTTGGCTAATTCAAGGGAGACCTCCTCTTGGGTTTTCCATTTCAACTCATTTTCTTTCCTCTCTCGGTGTACGATGGTTCGATTTGACTGGGTTGAGAGTAGATATGGTTGTGAGTCTTTGATATTCCGTAGGCCTGGTCCCGATTTATGCTTGGATCCTCACCATCTCATCCATAGCTTCCCACAAATCAATCGTTCATCTATAAACCCTCAGATGAAGGGTTTGAGTCGATTTGGCTTTCTCATTGGAGTGAACCTTTTAGATTTGCCAACACTTGTTTTTATTGCATTTTCATTCATAAACTTCAAACACCAAAACTCAAACAAAAGATTTTACACTTTTTCATTTTGACAAAATCACCTTCACACACTTGAACTTTCCTTCCCAGAGGAGACGACCTTGGAATACTTTCCAAGTAAAACACGACAAGAAAACTCATTGCGATTGGGGAGCACTTTTGTTCACATTTCACACATTTTGTTCATTCCGTTTCATACTACTATTTCGTTGTGCCATCTCTTGCATCATCCCGAGGGAGAGTGGCACTCCCTTCTCACACAAATCATACACATGCTAAAGGGTGATGTTTAGAGGTTAGGAAACAACAACATTTTTCATCAATCAATGGCTTTCTTTGAAAATAGGATCGGGGTTAAACAAAATGGCTAGATTGTCCCTTGGGTGTAAGACCCAGTGATTTGGATACGCACTTTATTGGTATTGAGTCTATAAAGTGTGTCAGCTTACACAGAGTCATTCGTGGAAGTCTATAGAGACCGTTTTGATTGGGTGCCCATTGATGGAAATTCATAAATACCCGCCCCAAGAAAGACCCGGAATTTATAAATAGTCAATGGATGTGTAACATCAATGGCAGAGGCTTGGAATTGCCAGATTCATAAACATGGCATTGCATGTGTTATGGGAGCTCGTGAGAGGTTCAAGTTGTGTTGCATGTGTAAGTCTCACCTCATAACATGGCATAGCATTATGACATTCATTCTTTGAAGTTATATGTTCTTGGATGAATGCTTGTTTGATTGTTAAATTACATGTGAACATTTCATATGTATCTGGTTTGGGGAGTAGCCTCTATAAGAGATACCCTATTGAGCATGGCTCACCCTTTATGAGAATAACATTTGATGTGTGGGACAAGTGCAAGTGGATGGCCCTCAAATGGGAACTTGTTGAGAAGAAGCCAGATTGTGGCTTTAACTTGCATTTTGTAAACCAAATTTGTGTAATTAGTTTTGGACATGTAATTTCGTATAAACGATTGTAAAATGAACTCATATGGACTATACTTTGTGTAAAATTTGATGCTATGGGAGTTTGGGTAAATGTTGTATGAGATTAGGTGAGTTGAAGTTGAAAAAAGATTGAATTGGGAGAAAACTGGGTCCTCCTACTGGTAGCACATTGATTAGCTACCGGTGGCACAAGTGCATTGGGCATCTACTGGTAGCTCATTTCATAGCTACTAGTAGCTCAAGGGCAGTGGGCTTAGATACCGGTAGCTCATTTCACAGCTATCGGTAGCTCGTTGGCAAAGGCCTCAACTACTGGTAGCACGTACACGAGCTACTGCTAGCTTATCTAAAATTCTCAAAAATTTAAAATAAATTTGTCAAGCATGCATTGGACCTTGGAATGGTCAAGTGATTGAAATGTATACAGTTTATGCGTTTGGGAGTCCCGGTACAAGGAAGACTCTGCCCAAATTTTGTGTTGGTTATGATCCTACTGAAGGGGATACTATGATGTGGTGTTGGGTTATACGGCATTCACGGGTACTTCCGTGGGTTGATGGGTGATCAACGGGTTGACAAAGAACCCCCGATTTTAGGGGCATCACAAAAATTTATTCCTTCTTGCTATACCCGACACATATTTTCAATGCAACCCGTGCGACGAAGTCGAATCTAGGACCAAATTTTCCAAGCCAATATATCGATCCACCAAGAATGTTGTTTAATCATATATATGCACACACACCTACATTCATGTCAATACCCATGAGTGCAATGCTATCTCTGCAAATACAAATGTAATGCATAATTGCAAATTACGGTATCATGTTCATTGCATCATGAGCATATATCAAGCATATCCTTCTCCTCAATCAGTCTCAAGCGTGTTACAAGTGATATTCATTCAATTAACATACTTGTACTCAGAAGCATTTTAACATACACTTAATAGGAAAAATTATGTAAATACGTAGCATGCCCAAAACAACACATTTCTCATGAAATTCCAAAATCATGCAATTTCATCAAAACCAAATCATGCAAGAATTGTTTCTAACATCTTATACCCATTTTCATAATCTAATCATCCTAGGTATGTGTTATACATGAGAATTCATCTGTAACACCCTACCAATTTCATATTTCAACCCTAGGTTAGAAATAAACATAGTTAGGAAAGGAACCTTGCATCTAGCAGCATAAATCCGCATAGAAGAAGTTCTAAAAACTCCAAATCAAGCCTCAAAGCTTTTATCCCAAAACTCCCATATTTGAGATATTGGAGAAACTCATAATCTTTGGAATGTTTGCATAGCTCTCGTTGTGTAGATCGACTTTAACTCTTGGCTCAAAGAGATCCGACGGTTGGATCGTCATAGATCAGAGGGAGAAGGTGAGAGAACCCTTGGTTTTTCTTTCTCTTCTCTCTATTCCCTCTCTTTTCCAAAAATTACAACAACACAACATACACTTAATAGTCACTCAATGTCCAATCGCTTCGTGAAATGAAAAAAAAATTGACTGTCTTGGAATTCAACGAAAATTGACTAGGTAGCTACATTTCTTGATACATATCCAAGAGTAAGGTATGTTTTATTATTCGAGTTCTAGAAAATTTTGAGTTTTCAACCCGTACAGTAATGGCTAATTATCATTTTGCCCCTCGTACAAAAATTATAATTTTTCTCGAATTTTACAGGATATTCCCTCATGATTATACACTTTGAGACCAAGACACTTAACCTAGAGGGGATGAATAGATTTTTAAATTTTTAGCACAAATTGATTATAAATTAAAACCTATGTGTGTCATAATTACCTTTTCTCACAAATCTGAAGCAATGAATGTGAGAACCTCTTTTTAACCACCAAACATTTAATCTATTATGATTGATTTTAATTAATAAGAAATAATTCACTCTCAATCAATTTCACAGCGATCCCAACAAACCTTGTGATGCCCCAAAAATCGGGGGTCATTTGTCAACCTGTTGATCATCCATCAACCCGCAGAATACCCGTGGATACCGTGTTACTCAATATTACGCCATTATGCCCCATTTTACCAAGACCTATAATTTAACAAAATTTGGGCAGAGTCTCCTTTGTATGGGGAGCTCTATCCAAAACACAACTTGTGCAATCATACAACATTGACCACACCGGGTCCATTTATGAGTAAATATTAACAACACTCGGTTCATTTATCCATACTCATATAATAACATGCAACATTACATTAAAAATAGTCTATATGAGTTTGATTACAATTCTTTTACATACATTACAAGCACAAAAACTAACTTTATCAAATGTTTTACAAAAGCATAGTTTTTCACATTAGTTTTACAAAACGTGAATTAAAAGTCGCAACTCAGCTTTTCTTCATCCTTAAGGCCCCAAATACGAGTCGTCCACTGGTGTATAGCCTGCACCTGAAATATTTTCTCATAAAGAGTAAGCCACACTCAATGGGGTATCTGCTAAAGGGGCCACTCCACAACCTAAGTGCCTAGGAAATGTCCACATGCAATATTCAACAAGCAACAATTATTCCAATCAAGAATATCGAATTCAATGTTGAAAATTACCATGTCAGGCCATGAAATCAAATGAGACTCATTCATGCACTTCAACCCAAGCCATTCATCAACTCTAATAACACATGTCATGCCAAAGTGTATGAATGCATCATTTATGTTGCACATCAAATGGTCATTATAAATCTCGGGTCTTTCTTGGGGTGGGTATTCAAGGACTTACACCAAGGGTCACCCAATCCACATGGAATTCATGGACTTCCACCAAGGGTACACTCAAACACTTTATGGGCTGAACCAAGGGAGTGCGTATCTCAATCACAGGGTCTTGCACCCGAGGAATTTTCTAGCCCTTCTTGCTAACTCCGACCCTATTTTTAATGCAAACCATGTGACTTAGTCGAACCGCGGCCCAACTATCCCAAGCATATGAATCATGCACCAATAATGATGTCTGATCAAGTCTTGCACCCACACTCACACTCATGTCAACGCCCAAGAATGTGATGTCTTCGTGCATATGCAATGTAATGTACAATTGCAAATTCTATATTATGTCCAAAATGCTATGAATGTCATATAAACAATCTCAAGCCCATTTTAATGCATAACGTGACTAATTATATCCAAAGCATATAATTTTCATAAATCCTCATCATTTCAATATATCCTGAGCATGTATCAACATTTGCATTTAACAAAAAATTTTCCTTCGCATGTTATCACATAATCTCATGCAATTAATACACTTTATTTCACATAGGCATTTTATCAAATACGTCCAAGGCACCAACTCATGTAATCACATAAAATGTTCAAATTCATCACATAACTCAAAAAATAAAACATATTAAGTGATTTCCACATACTCAACTATCAAAACTTCCAAGAAATCACAAACTAGCAATTTCTAATTACCAATACATATTAGAATTGAATCTACCAATTTTCATTAAATCAACTACAATGGACAAGTGTTAAAATACACATAACAGCCCACTCATTTCTTATATTCATCCTAGCTTTCAAATAAACCTAGTTAGGATAAAAACCCTACGTCTTGAAGTGTAAAACAGTATTAGGAAGCTCCAGCAACCCAAACCTTGTCTAAAACCAAACTTTCTCCAAAATTCCGTCTTTGAATCTTTGGTGAAACCTATCCTTTTTGGTATTGTTGTGTAGCCATCATCGTGCAGATCGACTTAAATACTTGGCTCGAAGTCCGATCGGCGGAACTCCATAGATCTGAGAAAAAATTCTTCAAATTTCTCTTTTTCCTCTCTTCCTCTTCTAATGCTAAAACCTAACAAACCCAATAGAATAATGTGTGGAGAAATCATATTTTTATCCCTTATTTATACCCTTTAACGCTTGGTCCATGTCACACCATGGGTTCCCTATTCTCAGGTCTGTTTTCGCCCCAAAATGATTAAATTTCGTCCCGGTTTAAATTCAAGATATTTTTATATGAACTTTTTTTAAATTATAATAAAATTTTAGAAATTTTATTTTGGAGGCGTTTTTGAGGTCACCAAACACCTGGTTGCCTCAAAAAACAAGACTATATTGGAATTCAACGAAAATTGCCTTGGTAACTAGATTTTGCCAGACAAATCCAACAGTGGGGTCCGTTTCGTCATCCGAACTCTAGAGAAATACAGATTTTTAACTCGTGCTATAGTGATAAATTACTATTTTACCCTTTATCATAAAAATTTTAAATTTTCTCGAATTTTACATTCTTCACCCCTTAAAATAGTTTCGTCCCCAAAATTCACACACTCATGCACACTTAATCGCATGCTTATGTAACAAGTAATATAATACTTATGGTTACAAAAATATACCACTATCCTCAAACAAGAACAGATAACTGGTACGTATAGTATCCTCACACTCCCATATCGCCTCCTCCATTCCTTGGTGTTGTCATAGCACCTTCACCAACCTCACGGTCTTACCTCACAAAATTGGCTCTCAACTATCCATGATACGCACCGGTCCCTCCTCAAAGGTCCCATCCACATCAACAATCAACCCACCCCAATTCCCCACATGTGTCGGATCTGGAGTATACTTCTGGAGCATAGAGAAATGGAACACCGCATGAACACCCAATAAATATGGCGGTAACAACAACCGGTAAACAACTGTACCAACCCTTTCAAGTACCTCGAAGGACCCGATATATCTTGGTGACAGATTTTTTCGCTTGCCAAACCTAACCACTCGTCTCTTAGGCATCAGCTTCAAGAAGACATGATGTCCTACCTTAAACTCCAGAGGTTGCCGATTTCTGTCGGCGTAGCTCTTCTGACAGCTCTAAGCCATGAGAAGATGATTTCGTATCAAGTTCACCTTCTCTGAGGTGTCTATAACCAATTCTGGACTCGTAGAGGATCTCTCTCCAACCTTTGTCCAATAAATCAGAGAACGGCACAGCCTCCCATAGAGTGCCTTATAGGGTGTCATCTATATGATCGCCTAATAATTGTTGTTGTAGGCAAACTCAACTAAGGGTAAATATTTTTCTCATCTATCTTTGAGTTCTAGAATGCATGCCCGTAGCATGTCCCCTAAATGCTAGATGGTCCTCTCCAACTAACCGTCCGTCCGATGGATGAAAAGTTGTGTTCATCATCAACTATGTTTTTATGGCCCACTGAAAACTCTCCTAAAAAAGAGTCGTAAACTTGGGTTCCCAATTCAATACTATAGATAAGGGCACCCAATGCAATCGAACAATCTTCCATATGTACAATCAGCAAAATTCCTCTAGTGTGAAGGTCATCCACACGGCCAAGAAGTGTGTTGACTTCGTAAGTTGATCCACAATCATCCATACTGCGTTATGTCCCCTCGATGTCAACAGCAAGTGGGTTAGAAAATCCATCGTGGCGTGCTCTCACTTCTATTCAGCCACCTTCAAAAGCTAGAGCAACTCTGCTGGTCTTTGGTGCTCAGCCTTGACTTGCTGACACGTGAGACATCGACTAACAAAGTCTTTAACGTACCTCTTCATCCCACTCCAATAGTACTAGGAACAAAAATTATGGTACATTTTCGTGCCACCTGGAAATACAGCAAAACGGGAGTAGTAAAACTCCCTAAGGATCTCCTCTCTCAGATCCGTAAACTGGGGAACCATAACCCTTCCCCTATACCGAAGACTACCATCTGCGTGAATGGCTTAGCCCTCGTCACCTGTACTCGAATGCATCTGATCCCTGATGGACAATATTTGCATGTCCTGCCCTTGGGACTCGATCATTCTGCTCAGTAGGGAAAGCGTAGCCACCAAATGCCCCAAAGTGCCCTGAGCCTGACCCGTATAATGTAACTCAAACTCTTCTATAGTCTCAAGTATTTGCCACTCTCGAGAAACCACACTATCCAAGACTCTCTGTGATTTTTGGCTGAGTGCATTAGTCAGAACGTTTGTCTTACCAGGATGGCAATGCAAAGTAAAGTTATAGTCCTCCAAATATTTTATCCACATGTGTTGCCTTATGTTGAGGTCCCGCTATGTAAAGATGTATTTTAGACTTTTGTGGTTTAAAAATACCTCGAACTGCTCACCATATAAGTAGTGGCGCCAAGCCTTCAAGAAAAAAAATGGTCACCATCTCCACATCATGCATAGGATAATTCTGCTCATGGTTCTTTAATTGTCGAGAACCATAGGCTACCACTGTCATGGACTGTATCAAGACACAACCAAGTTCATCCTTGGAGACATCACAATACACTGTGTACCTTTACCCCTTCTCATAAACTATCAGAATAGGAGTTGAAGTAAGCCTCCCTTTCAAATCTTGGAATGCCCTCTCACACAAGTCATCCCACTGAAACTTGACCTCCTTCCTAGTCAATCTCGTCATAGATGCAGCTAGTCAGGAGAAGTCCTCAATGAACCTCCTATAATACCCCACCAATCCCAAGAAAATGCATATCTACAAGACTGAATTCAGTATCTCCTAACTCGTAACTCTCCTAACTCATAACCACCTCAACCTTCTTCGGGTTAACTAACACATCCGAACTCGACACTACGTGTCCCCAAAATTTCACCTTTGTAAGTTAAAATTCACACTTGCTAAACTTGGCGTACAATTGATGGTCTCTCAAGGTCTTGAGAACAACCATCAAGTGTCCTTCATGTTCCTCCTCAGACTTGGAGTATATCAAAATGTCGACAACAAAGACCACGACAAACTGATCGAAGTAGGGTTAGAACACCCTTTTCATGAGATTCATGAATGCCGTTGGGCCATTCGTCAATCCAAAAGGCATAACGATAAACTCGAAATGCCCATACGTCATTCTTAACTGATGGTAACCCCTGCGTAGATCTATCTTGGAGTAGACTCACGCCCCTCTCAATTGATCAAATTAATCATTAATCTTCAGCAAAGGGTATCTATTTTTGATAATAACTCTATTCAACTGCCAATATTCTATGTATAGCCGAAGGGTCTTGTCCTTATTCTTGGCAAACAACACTGGAGTGCCCTAAGGTCAGATACTCGGTTTAATGAAGCCCTTGTCCATTAATTCTTGTAATTGGACATTGAGTTCTTGCAACTCTGCAAGTTCCATTCTATGCGGAGTCATAGAAATGGGCGATGTAATAGGGTCCAACTCAATGGGGAAGTCTACATCCCCATGTGGAGGTAATCCCGGTAGTTCGCCCGAAAAGACATCCTCATACTCACAAACCACCCGAGGTAGACCCAACCCCTATCTCGCCTCGTCCTCCAGGGTAAGGCTTGCTAGCCAACCCATCAGTTGCCCGTGCCAACGGGAGTCATACACTACCTGGGATAAAACATCGTGTTTCTCCCCCTGAAACTTAAAAACAAACATCATCTGGTGTATAAGCGGTGAGCCTCTTCTGATCACAATCAATAACGACCCGGTGTGCCACCAACTAATCCATCCCAAGGATGACATCAAACGGTGAACCTCTTCTCATCACTATCAATGACGACATGTCCATGACCCTAAGGTCCACAGTGAGTAAAATTTCTGAGATCTCTAACTCACAACCCCGACATATCTAATCAATACTCACCCTAGCTCCTTAAGGAGAACTCACATGCAATGTCTCTTCCAAGGTTCCAACCTTTAAGCCCAAATCCCTTACACAAGTTAAATAATAATAGAGCACTAACTTAGTATCGCAAATGAGGGATAAAAGTTGAACATTTGAGATTTCTTTCATTGTCTCACTAGTAGAGTGTGTGCCATCAATAGTAGACATTTACACCCTGAACCATCCAGTTCATTTTCTTTTTGACCCCCAAGGTTTTTCTTTTTGACCCCCAAGGTTATGTTCTCTAACCCTAGTGTCTCATTTCCATATATATTTCACTAGGCATATACTTCACATAACATATAATACATAACATGTAGCATATTAAAGCACATAACATTATATGCACAATAAATGCAATAATCTAGACCCATGCCCATCAAGCCCAAGTAAATCATAAACCTAGGCTCTAATACCAAGCTGTGACTCCCCAAAAATTGGGGGTCCTTCGTGAACCCGTTGACCACCCATCAACCCACGGAATACCCTTAGATACCGTGTAACTCGATATCACGACGTTATTTCCTATTTACTGGGATCCATAATTTAACAAAATTCGGACGGAGTCTTCTTTGTACAGGGAGCTCTACTCAAAACACAACCTGTGCAAACATACAATATTGACTACACCGGGTCCATTTATGAGTAAACATTGATCACACAGGGTCCATTTATCCGTACTGATATAATAGCATGCAATGTTACATTAAAAATAGTCCATATGAGTTTGATTACAGTTCTTTTACGTACATTACATGTCCAAAAACTAACTTATCGAATGTTTTACAAAAGCATAGTTTTTCACAATAGTTTTATAAAACATGAATTAAAAGCCCCAAGTCAACTTTTCTTCATCCATGAAGCCTCAAATACAAGTCGTCCACCAGTGTATAACCTGCACCTGAAATATTTTCCATAAAGGGTGAGCCATGCTCAATAGGGTATCTCCTAAAGAGGTCACTCCCCAACCTAAGTGCATGTGAAATGTCCACATTCAACAAGCAACAACCATTTCAATCAATAATATGCAATTTAATGTTGGAAATCACCATGTCATGCCATGAAATAAGATGAGACTCACTCATGCACTTCAACTCGAGCCATTCAACGACTCCCATAACACGTGTCATGCCGATGTGTATGAATCCATCGTTTATGTTTCACATCAAATGACCATTATAAATCTTAGGTCTTTCATGGGGTGGTATTCTGGGACTTACACTAAGGGCCACCCAACCCACACAGAATTTATGGACTTTCACCAAGGGTTTCGCGTACACCTATACACTTTATGATTGAACCAAGGGAGTGCGTATCCCAATCACCGAGTCTTGTACCCGAGAAATTTTCTAGCCCTTCTTGCTAACCCCGACCTTATTTTTTATGCAAACCATGTGACTCAGTTGAACATCGACCCAACTATCTCCAGCCTATGAATCATTCACCAAGAATGGTGTTTGATCAAGCCATACACCCACACTCACACTCAGGTCAACGCCCAAGAATGTGATGTCTCCGTGCATATGCAATGTAATGTACGATTGTAAATTCAATATTATGTCCAAAATGCTATGAATGTCATATGAACAATCTCAACCTCATTTCGACACATAATATGACCAATTATATCCAAAGCATATAATTTTCATAAATCCTCATCATATCAATATATCATGAACATGTATCAACATTTGCATTTAACAACAATTTTTCCTAAGCATGTTATCACATAATCTTATGCAATTAACACACTTTATTTCACATAGGCATTTTATCAAATACCTTCAAGGCACCAAATCATGTAATCACATAAAATGCTCAAATTCATCATATAACTGGAAAAAAAAATCAGATTAAGTGATTTCCACATACCCAATTATCAAAACTTTCAAGAAATTACAAACCAACAATTTCTAATTTCTAATTTCTAATACACACTAGAATTGAATCTACCCATTTCCATTAAATCAACTACAATAGGCAAGTGTTAAAATACATATAACAACCCACCCATTTCATATATTCATCCTAGGTTAGAAATAAACCTAGTTATGATGAAACCCCTACCTCTTGAAGCATAAAACAATGTTAGAAAGATCCAAGAACTCAAACCTTGCCTAAAACCAAACTATTCCCAAAAATATTGTCTCTGAATCTTTGGTGAAACCTGTCCTTTTTGGTATGGCTGCGTAGCCCTCATCGTGCATATCAACTTTAATACTTGACCCGAAGAATTTCAACCGGCGAAACTCCGTAGATCTGAGAAAGAAGTCTTGAAATTTCTCTTTTTCCTCTCTTCCTCTTCCAATGTTAAAACCCAACAAACCCAACAGAATAATGTGTGGAGAAATCAGATTTTTGTCCCTTGTTTATACCCTTTAACACTTGGTCCACGTCGCTCTAGGCGTTTTCTATTCTTGGGTCCGTTTTCGCCTTAAAATGATTAAATTGCGTTCCAACTTAAGTTCAAGATATTTTTTTATGAACTTTATTTAAAATTTTATTTTGGGTGCGTTTTTAGGTCACCCGACATCAGTCACCTCGAAAAACACGAAAAAACTCAACTATCTCAAAATTTAACGAAAATTATTTAGGTAACTAGATTTCGCAAGACGAATCCAATGGTGAGGTCCGTTTCGTCATCTGAGCTCTAGAAAAATATGAGTTTTCTACCCGCAAGATAGTGATAAATTTTTGGTTTGCCCTTTATCATCAAAAGTTCAAATTTTTCTTAATTTTACAAACCCACAAACACAATTGCACAACTATGGATGATATGATAGTGTGCATGTATGCTAACAATGTAAGTGCAAACAATAATCAATAAGAGACACAAGCAATTTGTTGACAAGAAAAACCCTCCTTAGAAATAATTGTGGGGAACCACTCGGGGTTCACCAAGCCTAATCCACTACTCTCCAAGTTAACATACAAGTAGTTGAGTCTTATACCTCAACCAATTCCAAGCCATACGCTCCTTTCCTTGCTATGCCTCTCCATCGAAACTCCCTCTCCGAAGTCTAGCGTTGCTTCATTTGGACCTCTCCACCACATTGTTTGACTAGGCCTCAAGGGATTATAGGCATGCCAACAATATTTGGTATGCACACACCAGTGAGTTTGTTCACCAATAAGTTCTTCTCCAAGTTGTGAGAATGGAAAGAATCCCTAGTTGTAGCCTTTGGATCTTAATGCCATCCAAGCATGCTAGGATCAAAGAGACTTTGACTACTAAATCATGCAATCGGATTTATGCCACTAAGTCTTCTATCTCATATTATGACTTGTAGAAATGTGCATTTCAACTTTGACTTGAGAATGGAACTATTTCAAAGTAAATCAAAGTGTGAATATCATGATCACGAACAAATGAAAAATAAACAAAATAAAATATTTTTTAATTTTTCGTTTCCAATGTTTTTAATATTTTTCAAAAGAAAATTATGCATAAAGATTCACCAAAACAAGGAAAAACAAAACAAAACAAAACAAAACAATTACCATAAATCCTAAAATTAAATGTCAAATTTGACATCAAAACTCTTTCTAGATTTTTCTATTTCTTTTTTTTTTGGTTTTTCAAATTTCAATTTTTTTTTTTTTGTATTTTCAAATGTAAAAGCAATTGACAAAATAAACAAACAAAAATATATACACAAATGTATGACCCTATAGTGTTTGATGATATGTGTGAATGATCACCAAAGTCCATACTCTCACCCCTTCTACTTCTTAGAAGTTATGACTTTGCTAGAAGCACTAGGGGCCTCAAACTTGGTTGAGATAGTGAGTTTCTCAAAGTCCTCTTTGGTCACCCACATACTTGTTTCCCCTTCCGGAAACTTCGGTTAGGTCGGAAAATAGGTGGAGGGTTGGTTCTCTTATCCCCAGATGTGTGCAGATCAACCTTGACTTCAGGAGTAGAATGAGCCTTGTGCACTCTAGCATGTGGTCCATTAGATGGTGATGCATGACTATGCATGGACTCACTTGAACTCTCTAAAAGCTTGGAAAGATTGACAGCTTGGTTGTTTAAAGCTTTAGATTGGTGTGCTAGATACATAAGCTTTTTGTCTAAGACTTACATATTTTGAATACAATATGCACTATAGTGGCGATGCTCACCACAAGTAAAACACAAAAAATGATTTAGTT
This sequence comes from Ilex asprella, assembly GCA_023539305.1. Taxonomy (NCBI): domain Eukaryota; kingdom Viridiplantae; phylum Streptophyta; class Magnoliopsida; order Aquifoliales; family Aquifoliaceae; genus Ilex; species Ilex asprella. Next base: position 16,215,574 of record CM042194.1, on the reverse strand, counting down.
TTGGATTTTTTTTCTTAACTGACTTCTTTTAAAGCTTACCCTTACCATTATTAGTCTCTATAGGACTTGTGCTCAATCATGGGGTGTAGGGTTGAGATCACACTTTACAAACACCGTCTTGGAAGAAGTGGAGGTGTTGTGTTCATTAATGAATCCTAGTTCTCTTTTGTCACCAATACTTTTCCCTATAGAAAGCATTTATCAAGCTTTTTAGTGTTTTGGGAAAGTTTTTTCGACAGCCCTTGTGGTTCGCGAAGGTATTTATCAAGTTTTATAAGTTTAAACTCAAGACTCTTTTGAGACTCTAATATTCTCTATCAAGGAAGCTCGCCTTGTCATTGATGGACTTCTTCTTCTCCTCAAGTCCAATAATATGAGCCTTGGACTTAGATAAGTCCGCATGAAATTTTTTTTTTCATCTTCACTCATTTTGAGCCTCGTGCTCAATGAAAGCAACTTCTCATCTTTTTTTAGATACTCTTGTTACAATACATTATAAGCATCTTGGAGGTCCTCAACACTTTAGGTCTTACCCTCACTAGTAAAGACTTCTACAACTAAGTCATCTACGTCCATAATGGGACTAGATCAACTTCCTCATCTTCATTTTTGAAAGTTTTTCGTGGGGGGAGAAGTGTGAACCTATAAAGGTTGTGAAGTTTTCTCCATCACTTGATGAAGAGGAGTCAACATTTGACAAGGACTCATTTTCGCTTTCACTTACCTTGGCCTTTAAGGCTTTTCTCTTCTCCTTGGCCATGTCCTTTGACTTTGCACTAGAACATTTCACATCTATGTGTCCAAATCCATGACACTCGTAGCATTGGAGACCTTGTCCCTTTTTCTCAACCTCGTATCGAGAAGGTTTATGCCTACCTTCTTTTCCCTTTCTAGGAGACTTGGGTCTACTTGAATAACCTTCCAACCTCGAGGACTTGACATCACTAGCCTTGAAATATTTATTGAATTTACGAGCAAGATAGTCTATGTTCTCTTTTCTTAACCGAGGTTACTCAGATTTGCCCCTTCTTCAATCTCAAAATTTAATGTCACACCATCCACTTTCCTAGGTGGAAGAAGGTTCATCTCGAAAAGTCAAAATCGACACTACTAGGTCTTCTATTGATACCGTGGACATATTAACACTCGTCTTGAGCGAGGTCACCTTGGCATGAAATCTCTCTAGTAGATATCTCAAGATTTTCCACTTAATTGCGGCATCGTCAATCTTGGTACCCAAGACAAATGAAGAGTTAACAATATCACACAATTTGGCATAAAAATCACCAAATGTTTATTCCTCTTGCATCCTCAACATCTGAAATTGTGAGGAGTACCTTTCAAGACGAGACATCTTGACCATTGTAGTTCATTCACATGAGACCATAAGAATATCAGATGCCTCCTTTGAAGTTTTGTAGTTAGCGGTCATTCGAAACTTGTTTAGTGTCACGACATTGAATATCACATTCAAGCCTTTCAAGTTCCAGTTGCTGATTCAATCTCGGTCTTCGACCAATCCGTTGGGGATTTAAATTCAACCATAGTTTCACCACCTTCAACTTGCATGGTGGAGGTGGGAGGGCTCAATCCTCTTACATACTTAACCATACTATCTCATCAATTAATTTTAGAAATTGTCTCATGCGAACTCTCCAATAAGAAAAGTTAAAACCATCAAAGAGAGGCGTTCATATGATTGATCCTCCTTCTTTTTGAAACTCAATTCAAAACTAACTTGTAGTAATGATAGAACTCTTGGAGGTAAACTAGGCAAGCAAGCAAAAACAAAATATGCCTACTTTGTTTCTATGGACTCAGGGCAACCATGCTCAAATACCAATTATTGTTCCGATAGGGGAGACCTGATGTTGATCTTCCCTCACGACTATACACATGAGACAAAGACACTTAACCTAGAGGGGGTGAATAGGTTTTTTAATTTTTAGCCCAAATTGATTATAAATTAAAACATATGTCTACCACAATGACCTCTTCTCACAAATATAAAACAATGAATGTGAGAACCCTTTTTTATCCACCAACCCTTTAAACCATGACAATTAATTTTAATTAACAAGCAATTAAATCACTCTCAATCAATCTCATGGCTATTCCAACAAACCAAAAAACCCACAAATTCAATTGCACAATTATGGATGCTATGATATTTTACAATCAAAACATCAAATACATAGTGCGCTTGTGGGCTAACAAATGCACGTATGTACAATATCAATAAGAGACACAAGCAATTTGTTGACGCAAAAAACCCTTCTCGGGAAAAATCACGAGGAACCACTTGGGTTCACCAAATCCTAATCCACTATTCTCCAAGTTAATATAAAAATACTCAAGTCTTATACATCAACCAATATCATGGCTAGATGCGCATTTCCGTACTATGTAGCGTCGCCGAAACTCCCTCTCCAACGTCTGGTGTTGCTTCATTTGGATCTCCCTGCTGAGGCCTTGAGCAATTATAGACATGCCAACAATTCTCAATATGCCTACACCAATGAGTTTGTTCACCAACAAGTTCTTCTTCTCCAAGTTATGAGGATGGAAAGAATCACTGGTGGTAGCCTTTGGTTGTGGTGGAAGCTCTCAAGGTTGAAAGATATATTTCTCTCTTCAAAATCTCACAAGAGGCTCTCTCAAGGCTTAACCTAGATGTACAAAAGGCTCTTCCTATTTATAGGTCTTGAATAAGGGTAATCTTAGTACATAAGAAAACTCATATTTGTGAAATGACCGCTTGATCGGTGGAAGGGTGGTCATAGGGCGATTTTAGCTGGAGTGAAAATGGCGTTTCAAACATGACTAAGGTTAGCATCGTCGAGCGACCATCAGACTACTCGAGTGACCTCATGGAGCGAACCCTATGTTGTTTTCTGTGGCCTTTTCCCATTTCTTTCCCTAAGACATGGAGAGACCATTCTAGCGAAGGGTAGCAAGTATAGATCGGTTTCTACAGGTTTTTAAGTCTAAAACCATACAAAAACTTGTCATCTTGGGCACTACAATGTGTTTTTCAAATAGGGGTCCAATTGTGATTCAAACTATTTTTTCAAAACTCATAAATGGTTTAAAAAAAAAATCAGCACTAAATGGTTTTTCAAAGAGGGGTTTGATTGTGTTTTCAAAACTCATAAATGGTTTAGAAAAATTTTTATTTTAAAATCAAATTGAAGTCATAATTAGATCACTTCTAATTCTATTTGCATTCTAATTATCCTAAGTTAAAATAACTAAGGGTTCATCTTAGGTACACAGGTCATTATCTTTGTCCTAGTATGAAGGTGCATATAGAGGTTGAATGATGTATCTTTGATGCTTAATGTCCTCCGTTGAATGACACTTTCGGATCTTAAACTTGATAGTATCATGACCATGAAAATGATTGTGATTTTACAAAGGACTCCACGAAATTAGTCAATTACAATACATAATATAACATCATGGTTTCAAACAAACGTAAAAGTATTGTAGATCTATTATTCATATCATACTAAGAATAAAAAGGATAGATTATATTGCCCTAATCATCAAAGTATGAATCTGATACAGAACCCCTACCATTAATCTGTAGTGTTCGCGTAACCCTAGCGTGTTTTGATGTGATTTCTACGCATTAATCCTCTAATATCTTGCCCCTTTTCTTCTCTCCCAACTTCTCTTAACTTCCTAGGGTTGAAATATAGATAAAGCAGCCCCAATAGATGTACCTAGGTATTTATAGGATGAGAAAATAGTTAGTCGACAGAGATCTAAGCTACAGAATCGCGTCATCGTGTTTAAACGAAGAACTTTGCATTTGAATGGTACCGATGGAGTTCGAATAGAGTCTTTACTCCTAGCATCTCCTATTTTCTGCTGAAAAATTCATCTGACGGCGTGTTTGAACGAATCCATCGCATTCGAATGGTCTTTATTTTATTCTTGAATTTTTAAGGAAGTTTTGTCCTATTTAAAGGTTGATTGACGAAATGTTCATGAAATACAATTTTGTAGCCCTCGAAGTATAGCTTCTACTGTCCAAAAATTAGATCAATCAAGCATCCAGATAAAAAGTTATCACTAAAATACGAAGGTAGTGTCTGATTCCTTTCTACCCAATTTCTGTCCAAAATGCATTTTAACTCCGAAATACTTCTAAACTTCTAATACACCTCATATCACCTCTCCCAAGGTTTTTCGACCTTTCGAATTTAATTGTAACCTTATTTTGAGCTAAAAACATTCAAAAACTTACCTAGCCACTGTCACGTTCCGAATTTTTTTTTTTTTTGTTTTCAAAAAAATAAAATACCCAAATGTGATTAAATAATAAAATCACACCAAACTTACGATAATCTTCCTTATATTAATACATTTCGCATACGAGTACATAATCCCCACATGATCATTTCAATTATTCTTGATACAACATAAAAGGAAATAATAATAGTGAACTCTATCCATCGTCATTTCAGTCTATCCTCCTGCCCGGCTTCATATTTCTGAAAAATATTAGATAGGGATGAACTCACCAGCTCAATAGGATAACGTTTATCAATGACTACCTAGGTTTTAAAACAAGGAATAAAATGATTAAGTAACGATTAAATGCAAGAATATGGCAAAGTAATGAATGAAATAAATAAATAAATTTCAGTACATATCGATCATATTAATCCGTTAATTTTCTGGTCCACGCATGAACCGCTTCTAGAGAAAACTTTGGAGTATTGCATCCAAGGGAACCCAATGTCCTTCTTGCTTTTCTGGAAACACCAATACCGGGAATTATGTTTTGTCACACAGACTACCACGGTAACCGATATTACTAACCAGTGAACCCAAAGACTAGTAGGAATCATGTGAATCTTCTTAAGGATTATGCATATACTAACCCTATGCCCTCGATTATGTGCATTCATAGTAATTT
>CM042194.1:16185670-16210244 GCA_023539305.1 Ilex asprella | reverse complement strand
TAGGATGATATTGGTCTTATTTAATTATAGTACGGTGTCTTACACAAAGTGCCTAAAACAATCCTAAATGGAGACTCGCTCTAATCCCAATTGTAAGGATAATGCATTGGATTAGACACAACCTAAAAGGGGAGGTGAATAGGTTAGTTTCAATTTTAGTTGAATAGACATCAAACTATAACATATATTACCACAATTACCTCTTTTTGAAAATAATTTAGCAATTAACAACTTTAGAACCCCTTTACCAAGAATAACCCATAAAAGCCCATGATGATTAGTGTAATGACTAGGTCAGTTTTATTGATTAACATTCAATCACTTATGGCGATCCCAACCCAAACCACTATGGATGATATGAACATTTACATATTCATAACATGAAACACATAGTGCTCATGTGTGCTACGAATTATAAGTGTATCAAATAACAAAATAAAGAACACGGAAGATTTGTTGACACAAAAATTCTCCTCATAAAAAAATTACAAGGAACCATTCGAGGTTCACCAAAGTCTAATCTAGTATCCCACAATCAATCTACAAGTACTAAAGTCTTATACCTCAACTAATACTATAGTTAGATGCTCATTTCCTTCAATAGATCACTCAACTAGAAACACCCACTGATCGTGGATAGCTTCACTTGAACTCTCCGCCACATGGATCGTTTAAGCCTTGAGCACTCTTAGGTCTCACCGAAGAATCTCGTTATGCACACTCTTAAAGTAGGTTTGGTAGAATGAAAAAATTCTTCTTCTCCAATATGTGATGTGTTGGCCCAAATGCAACTTAAGAGGGGTGAATTGATAACTAATTTTGAGCTTTCTTTGATTTTACTAATGATGCAATGTGATAAATAATTATGTGATTGAGAATGTAATGTCTATGATAAGTAATGTAATGTGAATGGTGCAAATGGGCAGGGAGGAATTAAAACAAACAAGATTCTAAATGTGTTTGTAATTAGCTAATTTCATTTAGTCCATTTTAAATCATAACATATTTCATGATCATGATTAGAGGTGACAACCTTAAACAATTACCTATTAATCTACCCAACCCACACATAATTAAACAAGTTGAGTATCTATATTAATTTATATGGACTCTAAATAAGTTAGGTAGTATAATTCATTTTAATTAATGCGAGTTAAAATAAATTATAAATGAATACCCATTGAGTTAAATATTTATCTTTTTATTATACAACACAAGTAATAAAATTAAATAAATATATAAATATGCCAAAAAATACACACACATACAATAGTCCACTAAAATCACACACTAATAAACCCCGACCAATAACCCATGATTCAAACCATGACCCATGGCTGACCCGACCCATGACCTATGGCCCCCGTGTTTAATTTTACCTTAGTGTGTGTGCTTATTTTGGTGTCCTAGTGTCTGTGTGTGTGTGTATTTTGATGTACTAGTGTGTGTGTTTTAGTGTACTAGTCTACGTCTATTAAGAAATTTTATCAATTTATGGGTGGAGTGATCCAACTCAATTTAACTATGTCCATAACCAATTCAACCCACCCATTTGCCACCTCTAATAGATGTAGTAAAAAACTAGGGAAAAAAAAACTTCACACAAGTTACACATAAAAAGGTAATTGTTCCAGATCCTAATGGAAATAGAGAAGAACAAAGGAAGAAACAGATTATTTAGACCCCATTACATTGGCCCAAGATCCTTCCTATGTAGCTCATTCACTAAACCACAATATGAAGCTCATAACTCCTGAAGCCATGGACATTTCCTTATTTAGATTCGCGATCTGATCCGCATTCCTTTATTACATATCTCATCACAAAAGTACAACGTGAAGCTCCCAAAATTCTCGAGTATATGGAGACCACAGATCCAAATCTTTCTCAATCTCTCATCAAGTGAATGCCTTGCTTATTTCCTGTACAACAATTCCATTAGTTACTGGTTAGAACAACCACAACAGACCTTTGATGTCAACAAGCAATTTAGACTAGAGCCACATTAGTTTACTACAGCCATATATATCCATCACGGGTCACTATGAAACAACAAACCCCTTTTCATTGCTACTTGCATGTCATTATCATTGATACTTCATACTTATCATGCCTTTATGCATCATCTAAGAAAGCACCAGTTTAGGATATGCGAAGTTCTTTTTTCCCTTTTTCTTGTCCATAGCTAATGAAATTTGAAAAAGAAAAGATTTCCCAAAACAATCCGTATGTTGTTTAGCAGAACAGTACAAAGCCAACTATGGGAAAAAAAAATATGAAAGTACAACAAGTACATCTAAAAGCCTTAAATTTTCTCCCTGTTTGTAACTTGTCAAGAATCTTCTATACGGATTAACCAAAAATAAAGATAAAAAAAGGATAATGTGATATTCAGTAAAAGAAGCATACCAAGGCAGCTTGAAAGTATCTTTCCACCATCCATGTTTGGAGCAGTTCGAAACAATTTTGTCCAACCGTACAATGATCTCAGAGAATGTCGGCCTGACAACGTATTCTGGATCCCAACATTCCTCAATTAACCTAGTAGAAAAGGTAACATACAAAAACATAAGAACAGCTTTCTAACTTTTCTTTCTTTTTGGATAGGAAACAAAACTATTATTGATAAATAAAATGAAGCGAGCTTTCTAACATTAATTGGAAAAACTATTAATCCATCGAAATCTACATAAGACAAAAGCAAAGAAACTCTGGTTATATTAACAATCTTAATAAACCACAACCTACAAATGCAATAAATTTCCTGGGCTTATCATGAACTTTTTTTATCACAGATATCCAAAATAAAATCTACAGACAAAATAGTTATTAATTCCTTTGGTATCTTGTGCAGTTTTTCAAAAATATAATTCTCCACACTTCATGAAAAGTGAAAGGATCCAGACGAGAATTACATTCATTTTTTCTGACTAAACACATCGCCTTGGAAAGTATCTGGAAGATCTGATTTGTCCACAAAACAACCCCCCCCCCTTTTTTTTCTGTTTTCAAACAAAAAAACCACCACTTCATGTAGTAACCAGATCCTGTATTCATAAAGACCTCCAGTTAAGCAACATTTTGGGAGTACTGAGTTTCTGAGAATTATTTCGTGTTTGGTGAACTTGGTAATTTGGCAAAGGAACTTTCTAGAACAGTATATATCTGGTGGGCAACGCTGCATCTCAAATATGATAAATTAACAGCAAGAAGCTGTTGCATCACAGAAAAATAACTTACTCTTTTAGTTCTGGGGGGCAACTTTTAGATTTTGCCTTGAATGTTGGTCTCTTTCCTTCTAAACACATCAGTTTAGCAGCATCTTCCGGAGACTTGGGCTGAAGTGGTTGAACTCCCTCCATCATCTGCACCCAATCAAAAAAGATTTTGAGACAGACTTTTTTTCCACAAAAGCCTATGACTTAAATGGTAGTATGGTTATTCATTGCCCCAAACATGTGCAAGAAGATTATAAGAATTTACCTCATACAGAATAAGACCAAAAGAGTATACATCAACGCTTCTGTCAAATATTTCATCTTTATAAACCTCAGGTGCCACATACAAACCTACGATTGACAAGGAGACATCAATAAGTGAGCGCTTCTTAAATTTTTCAAAAGACTTCTATGAAATATGATTTGGAGAAATTAAATCATGAGGCTCGTACACTAAAGGAAAATACTAGCAAACTAGCCATAGGAAGTACTTAATCGACGTTGAAGATGGCGACTGCTTTGGAGAATGTTATAAGACTCGTACATGAATCACAACACCAAAAGTAAGAATCCCATTAGGAAGTAACTGGTTTATAAAAACTATTAACTATCAAGATAGAAGTAGCAGAAAAATTCATTATAATTTAACATCAATATAAGATTTCTCTTGGATTCCAACATCATTTGGCCTTTCAGAGCACATATGGAAAAACGGATTGGTTAGAGAATTTTGACTAAACTTGAGAAGAAAACTTTTACAGTTTGTAGGAGACTATATTGAGTGCAACCACTTAAATGTCTGATAGAGCACTTTTTGAAGAATTTTTTGTTGGGTAAATATATGTGGAGTTCCATCACTGGTGTTGTGCAAGTCCCAACAAATACAAAAGCAAAAATATGTTGAATTGAAAAACAATTGGGACATCAATAAAGCCAAAATGATTACTTGGATTAACAAAACAGTTGATCAGACCATTGTTGTTCACTTGGCAAAACTTAACACAACCAAAGAAATTTAGGAGGATTTGGACACATCTTTTGTGCAATCCAATAATGCAAAGAGGTATTAACTTGAACATAAGATTCGAGTTGAATGTAAAGATGACAGGAGCATACAGGAATTCTACTCTATTATGACTAGGTTTTGGAATCAGCTAACTCTTACGAAGCCTGCAGAGTACTAATCAAATACATTGTAAATGTAGAGAGGATTAATAGTTAGTATAAAGTTTGATGGCACTCAGAGATGATTTTGGGGGATTTCGAGACTCCATCCTTCATCGTCACCTACTTCCTTCTATTGATCCTATGTTTAATGAGCTCTTAGTTGAGGAGGCTCCCAAGGTGACTTCCAATTCGCATAACAGATCACAAGGTAAAGTTGCTTCTAATGAGGGTAGTTTTTGTCGTGAGAATGGTCACTGAAGGCTCAATGCCCTAAATTGATAAATAAATTTTTTCAAAGATCACAATATTAGTCATTTAACATTAAAGATTGTCATACAATAGTTGGTGCACCACTGGTGCCCCATTCGAATATGATAGCTGATTAGTTGTAAAACTTTCTCTTCCAGTAGCCTAATACTATCTCAATCTCACTTTTTTTAAGTTAACCCACTTTGGATCCTTAAAGTATATCTCAACCGCTAGGATCTTTGACTCATATGCTACTCATCTCATGACCAATGACTGTTCTTTACTTCCAAGTACTTTCTCTCCTTCGTATTTATCTATGTTAGTAGCCAATGGTATTCTGATATCCTTAGTTTTTATTGAGTATTATTTCTCCTCAATTAACACTTCCAGATGTATATTATGTCCATTATCTTACTTTGGATTTGATTTCAATTACGCAACTATTTGATTCGCAATTTTTAATTTACTTCTCTTCTTCTCGTTGTGTTGTGCAAGATCCACATTCTAAGAAACTAATTGAAACATGCCATAGAAAAGAAAAAATGCATGTGTTGAAGGCATATTCTATATATTGTTGTTTCTACTATTTATTCTACCTTCTTTTCATTTAAGTCTACAATCGTCTATTTTTATTTAAGACATTCTCACCTTGGTCATGTTTCTCATTCTTGTTTGAAGTCTTTATCCTCTACTAGTCGTTTGGATAATTTAGAGTGTCAAGATATTTTCAATTGTAGTGGATGCAAGTTACCTAAGTTTAATGTACTGCCTTTTAATAAAAGTTGTACTAGCTCTCTTGCACATTTTGGGTTTGTTCATTCTATTGTATAGAGACATACTCTTATTCAGTCAAAAGGAGGGTCCAGTTATTATGTTTCTTTCATTAAAGACTATAGCAAGTACAATTGGATACTTTCTTTTCTATATTCAACGCTTTTCATGTCATGATACGTACTCAATATTCATATTATTAAATATTTTTGATGTGATCAAGGAGAAAAATATTCATTTAATTATTTTTGTGTGATCTGTTAAAATTTGATGTCACTATTATCAATGTTCTTGTACTAACACACTTGAACAGAATGGTGTAGCATAACAAAAAAATTAAGATATTATGGAGCCAACACGCTCTCAATTGTTGTCTACAAATGTCTCTTGTTCTTTTTCGAAATAAGCAGTTCTTAATGCGGTTCATCCAATTAATTGCATTCCCGCTGTCATCATATTTAGAATCACTCCCTTTGGGGAATTATATGGTAAGTTACCTAATTATTTCTCCCTTGGTGTATTTTGGGTGCACTTGTTTTGTCTTGCTTCCAAGTCTTCTTCATACGAAACTTTCTACACAATCAGCTCTAAGTGTTTCTCTTAGTTATGGTTAGGGTTAAAAATGGTATCATTGTTACATTCCTAGACTCTATGTTTCTTCTTATGTTTTCAAGGAGAATATTCCCTTCTTTCTATTCCATGTAGTTCTTCCCATTTGCATGAATCTAATCTAATTTATAATGACCCATTTCCAGCTAATGTTTTATGTTGCAAATGTTTGTGATATGACTGTCTCTAATGTGTCTTGCTCTCCTGCTTTTCCTGTTATTCATCTTCATATTGTGCATACCTAGGCTCTTAGGACTTCAGTTGTCTCCTATACAAATGCAGTACCTCCCCCTTTTATTGTCTCTTAATCAAGTTCTTACAATGTGGATTATATTCCTCACTATCCTCAATAATCCCACAAGTATTCAAATCAGTTTAGTTTCTCTAACTCTTGCTATTCTACTAATTTTTTGTCTTTCTTAACTTCTATCCAATCTGTCTCTGAACATGCCTCCTATAAGGAGGCTAATCTTGCTCCTCTTTGGAAAAAGGTAAAGGAGGAATTTGTTGCTTTATCTGATGGTAAGGAGCTCGATCGATCCCTCAGAATCTCTCGTTTTAATTGTTAGCATTACATAAAAGCAAATATCTTTCAGCTGGTCATTTCTTTCTTTGCTAAGAGTTCGTCCTTCGGGGTCAACCCAACAACTTCTATGAGAAAGGCGGCGTAAAGGAGGCTCAAGGGCTTGTAATTGAAGGCTACTGGAAGTTTGGAAGAGTCATTATTCTTTGGCAAACGCATAGTTGGTTGCAAGTGAATTTAAAAAATAAAGACCAAAATCTAATAATTCTTGAACAATATAATGCTCGATTAGTTGCCAAGGAATTTGCTCAAGAGTACGACAGATTATAAAGAGACATTTGCTCCTATTTCTAATATGACTACTATTTGCACTAGGGATGAAACTTGGCCAGGCTAATCCGATTCCAACCCCAAACTTAACCTAAAATTTGCAACACTTGGACTGAGATTTTTAATATTTAGGTTGGGTTTGGGCAAAAAAATTCTAACCTAAATTGGACTAGGCAATACTCAAGTTAGGGATTTGGGTTTACGAGTTCAACCCAAACGCCACCCAAATTTATGAAATTTAGCTTTAACCCAAAATTTAAAAAGAAAAATAAAAAATTATGCATGCACATTTATATAAAAGATATTAGGCATATTCGTCGTACCCTTCTAATTGTTGTTATTTATATTTGAATCCTATTGTAGATGTGAAATTTATTCCTTTTGTTTTAATAGAATTTAGGTTCAAATTTAGGGTTGAACACAAAATTGAACTCTATTTTTAGTTCAATTTGGTTTTGTCAATGAAAAACTCGATTTCCACCCAAATTAACTCAAACTGTGTAACCTGAGTTCACAAACTGAATCACGGGTTAGGCTTGAGTTGAAGTTGCTCGGGCTAAGCACGGGTTGGACTCAGGTTCAAAGTTGCATATCTTGGGTTTAGTACGGGGTTAAACTCTCAACCCGCCCAACTTGCACCCCTAATTTGCAAAGTGATTGTAATGGATGTTATTCATTGTTGGGTATCTTTCTTGAATGAATGCAAAAAATGTCTATTTTAATGGAGATGTAACTAAAGAATCCTTCATGGCTCCCCCTCTTGGATTCGTTCATAGTCCTAGTCAGGTGCGCAAACTCAACAAGGCGTTGTAAGGTCTTACAAAGGTCCCCACGGCATGGTTTGCCAAATTTTCTTTGAAATCTGTGACTTGGGTTTCTATAATAGTGACCATGACTTTGTTATCTTCTCCCTCAAGTTCTATTTTTCTCTCACTATATGTGGACGATATGATCATTACAAGTAATACCACCGTTGGTATTTTGTTGTTGAAGAATCAGTTACAAGATCATTATGAAATGAAGGATTTTGGTCAACTTTAGTATTTTTTAGGTATTAAGATCACCATTTCTCTTGAGTAGGGTCATCTCCCCTCTCAATACAAGTACATCTCGAATATTATACAACGAGCCCACTTATCAAGCAATTGGACAAATGAGAAGTCCTTTGAGCTCAAGGATTATTAATCTTCCTCTAATGGCAATCCATTATCTGATATTGTGCTCTATCGCACTATTATTGGCAGTCTGGTGCCCACACATCTCTTGTATAGTTCATATTGCTTGTTAGTTTGTTGCTTCATCTACCACTATTCACTACGTTGTTATTCTCCGTATTCTTCGTTATCTTTAGGATACTCCACACTAAGGTCTATTATTTTCTTCTTCACTGGAATTCAAGGCTTAATTACAATGCTAATTGGGTTAGCGACTATACAGATTGTAAGTCTACCACAAACTTCTATCTCTTTCTTGGCGATATACTTATTTCTTCGAATAGGAAAAGCAAACTATAGTTGCTCGTTCTTCTACTAAGGCTAAGTATCGTATTATGCCTTCCACCATAGCTGAGATATTCTGGTTACAATAGTTACTATTAGAACACATTTATACATAGGAATAACACTCTTGTAATAAATATACTCCTTAAGGGGTATATAGGTCTTTGGATGTACTTTACATATATACATAGAGTGGAGAGACATGGATATTCACGTTTAATGCCTCTTCCTCCATTCTCTCCAGAACCCTACCTCTTTATTCACATGGTATCAGAGCCACATTAATAACATCCCCAGACCTTGGATTTTGCTTCACCCCTTTTTTTCCTTTTCTTTTCGTTTGTTTTTTCTTTTCAAGTCATAAATTGTAGATTTATATTTACATGTGTGTGTGTGAGAGGATCCTTGCATCGTGCATATTTTTGAGTAATTAATGGCTAGGTGTTAAAGTTTCCTAGCCATAGTCGATCTTCTCCACTAGAGAAGCCTCATCAATGTCATTGAGGTCATTGGTTTCCACCAATCGCAAATCCATTGAGGCTTTGATTGAGTTTTGATTTGTTTCGTTATGGAATTCTAGTTGCGATTTGGTGTTCGGAATCATCTTTTCATTGTGACAAAGGCCAGAGTGTTGCCGACGGCGAAAGAGGTTAATGATGTCTGATTTGGTGAGGAAGATGACTCGTTTGGTTACGGGAGTATCAAACTCCTTTCCCTGGTATGGATATCCACCAAGCAGACATCATATCCTTAAAATTGGATTTATTTGGATAGTCCAGCCCATTTCAGTCCAACCCAATTTTATTTGGCTTTTTACTGTTATTCTAGCTTATACAAGGGGCGTAGGTTCTTTAGCTATGGTCCTTTACAATTTCTTTAGAACGGTTCAATCCCAAATCCATCCGGTTTAGGACTCAACCATCTGGTTCAGGCCCAACTCCATCCGGTCCAAGTCTTGCCCGTTCGATTTAGTCAGTTACATCCTAGCACTCCAAATCACTTTATCAAACCGGTTCGGGCTTTTCCACCGATTCAAACTTCTCTAGACCACTGTTGCATGGGTTCAGTCTCCTCCAACCACCTACCAGATCGGTTCAAACATCTTCAGCCACATGCTACACTGAGTTTTGCCTGATTTTTTCTTGTTTCAATTGAATTTTTTAATTTATTGGGAATGGATTCAAAAGCTAATCCTTTGGCATAACTTTTTCTACTGTACTACCAAACTTCTCTACTACTTCTCTCTTTCATTTTTCGCTAACCTCTGTTAAACTTAATGGCAGTAATTATATTTTGTGGTCTTGATCGGTTGATTTTCCTTAAGAGAAAAGGACTCCGTACACATTTGTTAGAAGATAAACTATAAAAAAAGTGACTCGAGTTTTGTGCAATGGAAACAAGAGGATGCAAAAATTATATCACTCATGTTGAATAATACTGAACCTCATATTAGTTTTACCTTGTTTTACCTAAACACTGCTAAAGAGATATGGGATCAATTGACTCAGATGTATTCTAGTACTAGGAATTTCACTTGCATTTATGAGGAGTGCAAGCAATAATTTAGCCTCGAGCAAGGTACTTTGAGCCTTGAAGAGTATTTCTCCAATGTTATGGAAACTTGTCAGGAACTTAGGATGTATCAACCCATTTCGTTTGATATTCCTCGTTTGCAGCATTCACGTGAGGATTTTGATGTTCAGTTCCTAGTTGAGTTGAAATCTAAATATGAGCCTATCCGTGAATAGATTTTTGGGAAGTCCTAAACTTCCCAGCCTCCCAGATGTATTTTCTTGACTTTAGCGAGCTACACTATCAGACCAAAGCTCCTCTCCCTTTATTGAGCATAATGGCGATCGTTCTGCTTTAGTTGTCTTTCTGGGTAGAACTAATGATTCACGTGGAGGTCATGGTGGTAGAGGAGGCCGTAACAATCATGATGGATCTAGTGATTCTCGTAGAAGTCGTGGTGATAAAAGAGGTGGTAAGTGTACTCATTGTGGTTGTAATAATCCATTGTGGATTATTGTTGGGACTTGCATGGTAAGTAATTTGTTTCGGCTCATCAAGCTTCTTTTCAAGAGGATATTCGCCTCGTGGTTCTCCCTCCTAGATTCACTCAGTCACTCTTTCCTAATCTCATTACTATTTCTCGAGATGAGTATATTTAGTTCCTGACTCAAAAACAGACCATGTCTTCTTTCACTACTATGTTTGGCTCAATTAGGTATGCTATCTACTTGTTTACTCCCTTCCACTTTTAGTCCATGGATTATTGATTTTGAAGCTTCCAATCATATGACCAGCTCGTCTAGTCACTTTAATTAATTTTCACCCTATTGCCTCATCTCCCCATATTACTTTTGCTAATTAATCATCCTCTTAGGTCTCAAGTTTGGGTACTATGCAGCTCTGCCCTTCTCTATCCTTATCTTCTGTTTTTATTAATTTCTCACTTTTTTTAGTTTGCTATCCATTAGTAAGATCACTCACTCTCTTCACTAATTAGTAACGTTTTTTCCCTCAATTTGGGTCTTTCAAGATCTCAAGATGAAGGAAATGATTGGTATAATGCATGAATCAAGTGGCTTCTATTATCTTGACTTCAAGCCTCCTCCAAGAGCCTTACAAACCTCACCATGCCCTCTTCAGTGGCACTGCCATCTTGGCAATCCATCCCTTTCAGTTTTGAAGTCTCAAGTTCCTAGTCATAATCATGTGTCCCTTTTGCTTTGTGAAGCTTGTTAAACTTAGTAAGCACCATCGTGTGCCGTTCAAATCTAGGATAGATAATCGTGTCTCTATCCCTTTTAAATTAGTTTATTCTGATGCATGGGACCTCCACACACATATTCTTTTATTAATGGATATCGTTATTTTATGACCTTTGTGAATGATTATTCTCATATGACTTTGTTATTTTTAATGAAATCCCGCTCAGAATTGTTTTCTATCTTTCAATTGTTTCGCAAGCAAATTAAGACACAGGTTAACAATAATATTTGTATTTTACGATTTGATAATGCCAAAGAGTAGACCGCTAATCCCTTTTAAACTTATGTTGATGAAAAAGGCATCTCGCATCAGACTTCTTGTACTTACAAACCACAACAAAATGGTGTGGCTGAATGCACGAATCGTCACTTATTGGATGTGGCTCAAGCACCATTATTTGATACTTATGTTCCTAACCATTTTTGGGTTCATGTTGTCTTGACTTCTTGTCATCTTATCAATCGTATGCCCTCTACAGTCTTACAAGGAGCATTCTCCTCATTCTGTCTTTTTTCCTGACTCTCTTTTATTTGCTCTTCCTCCAAAGGTGTTTGGATGTGTCTCCTATGTCCATAATCTTATTCCTGGTTTTGGTAAGCTTGATCAGAAAGCTACTAAGTGCATCTTTCTTGATACTCTCATAACCAGATATGCTACATTGTTATAGCCCTCCTCTTCGTAGGAATTTAGTCAATGTTGATGTTACCTGTTGGGAATCTACACCTTATTTTTATGCTCCTCCTATACCTTTTGAGCCCTATTATGGTGTCTTCGGTGTCTAACCCGTTTCCAATTCCAGTTTCTGTTCCCTTATCCTCTGTTCCTCAATTGTCCATGACTTTGAATTCACATCCTTACACACCCTTTCGTGTTTACACTTGTCGGTCAAGGTCATCTACTATGGCTCCATCACCAGCTTCCTCGTCGTCTTTGGATCCAACCTCTTCAGATGTGTCTGATTTTCTACCTATTGCTCTCCATAAAGGCACTCGTTCTTTTGTTACTAATCATCCTATTAATAACTGTTTCTTCTCATTTTGTTATATCCTTTTTCTTCCTATTTTACTTCTCAATTATCCAAAATATCTGTTCCTAAGAATTTAGCAAATGCCTTATTGGATTCGGGTCGGTTAACAGTTGTGGAGGAAGAGATGAATGTTCTCCATCATAATCATACTTGGGATCTTGTCCCACGACCTCTGGGTATGCAGATTATTGGGTGTCGTTGGATATATACCATTAAATTTCTTCCGGATGGTTGAGTGGATTGTCTCATAGATTGTTTGGTAATCAAAGGATATACCTAAACTTATGGCAACATTGACTATGTGGAGATCTTTTTTCCGATTGCTAAAATTTCTTCCGTCTGGGCTTTGATTTCACTTGCTTCTAATCTTGACTGACCCTTATTTCAATAAAATGTCAAAAATGCTTTCCTACATGATAATCTAGCAGAAGAGGTTTACATGGAACAATCACCTAAGTTTGTTGCTCATGGGGAGTATAAGGGTAGTGTGTGCAAACTAAAGAAAGCCTTGTATGAGCTGAAATAGTTTTAGTGCGCGTGATTTGAAAATTTTTCAGAGGCAGTGATAAATTTTGGTCTTTAGAGATGCAAAAAAGATCACTTGGTATTTCATTTTACAGACTGGTGCATGTAATATCCTTCTATTTTTTTTTTTGTTGATAATATTGTGATTACAGGTGATAATTTTGTGGTATTGCCAAATTGAAACAGTTTTTACAATATCATCCACTTCGAGCGAAAGCCCAAACGGAAGAGGATCCAATTCAAGATTCTCCTTGGAAGGTATTGGGATCATTACAACAGACAGCAACTACTTTAGTGAAACAAATCAAAGAAAATGCAGAGGATGTTGTTTTTCAAGATCAACTCTGGCTGCCACATAATAACAACCCTAAACTTATTGCCTACAACAAATTTAATTCCACTCAAGACCTTGGGCTTTTTTTCCTTTTATTGTTTCTCTCCATATGTGACAATGTTGTGTATATTAAAGATACTCGTCTGTCATTATTTTGTCTACTTATCTAAGAGATGGCCAAGGGAAATTAACCTGGGGTCCAATTCATCCGCCACTAAATCGAGGGTTCCAGATGATTTGAAGTCTCCTGGGATAAATTTTGTTGTTACTTTTTCTCAACCAACATAAATACACCTTAAAACATACTCCAAAGTTTCATTTTTGAGATGAAATTTAGTACTTTAAAATTTTGACATTTAGGACATCAAATTACTGAACAGGGTTGACAGGGAATAATTGTATGCATTCCATAATCCTATGTCTGTCAGATACTAGGAAGTATTATATTCGTCGTCGTTACAATAGAGGCAATTAGATTTGACAGACATAACAACTTACTCAAGCGATCAATTGCCCCAGGCTGCACTTGTTTTGCTTTGTCAGGTGAAATTATTGAGATGAAATTTAGAAATACTTTAAAATTTTGACATTTAGAACATCAAATTACTGAACAGCGTTGACATGGAATAATTGTATACATTCCATAATCATATGTCTGTCAGATACTAGTAAGTATTATATTTGTTGTCATTACAATAGAGGCAATTAGATTTGACAAACATAACTTACTCAAGCGATCAATTGCCCCAGGCTGCACTAGTTTTGCTTTGTCGGGTGAAATTATTGACAGCCTAATTACACCAAATCCTGCAACCTTCAGCTGACCTCCACAATCCAGCAAAATATTTCTGGCACCTTATCAAAATTTCAAATATTAAAAACCTTGCACATCTCAATGACTACAAGAAAAACTCAATTTACAATTACATATTAAAGCATTTACTAGCCTTACTTTGGCTTCAAATCACAATGAATGATTGGATCCGGTTTACATTCATGAAGATAATTCATGCCCCTGATTCCGAGAAATATACCATGATGTCAATACACAAGCAAGATTGACACTCATGACAAAAATGTTCACATGGAAGTGAAACTGTTTCAAAGAAGTTAAGAATAGACATATGGTACAAAGTAAAATTAGCAAACAGATAATTACTGAAAATAGATAATAAACATCCCAAAGAAGTTGAAATTTAAATGCATCAAGAGTGAGGAAATTATTGATTTACATCACGGTCTTCGTAAAACATTTTTGTATATTATTCCAGCAAAATTGCACTTGCCTAGCTATATCAAGGGCGAATCTTAGAGCTTTGGATGGAGATAAACGCCCTTTCTTTTGAAGATAGCTTCCAAGGTCACCCTGAAAAATTAGCATCAATATCAGCAATCTCAAAACTTTGGCGATATATGGAGTGCATGAATTATATAGATTCAACGCATTATTTTCTTCCATTTAAGCTAGAGACATCAACTCTTCCATACGGATCAAATTCAGCTAAACCGAGAAAGAAAATATTTCAAAAGAAACATATATACAGCAAAACCCAGAAAGATGAAAATTTGAGGCAGCCTCTTCAGGTATCCAGATTCTCAAATAAACAAACAAACAACCAGAAGATTGCATATTGATGGGATCAGCATCTGCACGCGGCAACAAATGTCCTCCATATAATGGCTGCAAACATCCCTTCTAAAATTGGTTGCCCAGGCATGATGATCTCCTCACTCCCCATCCCCTCCAATATATATTTGATTTAACACATTGCTTTTAGTTCTTTACCTTCTACCACAATCCTTATTATGACATTCTTGCAAAAACAAACATGCAGGAAAAGGAGGGAGGGTGGGGGAAGAGAGAAAGAGAGAGACTTACTTTTGGAGGGTACTCTGAAACAATCATCATGGGTACATTTTGGGTGACAGCTCCAACAAACTGGACCACATTAGGATGCCGGACCCTTTCTAACAAAGTTAACTCATGTTTGAACGCATTTCTGCATGTATATCATAATACGGGAGTTACATATCAAAACTATAGACACAATAATATGATAGAATATTATAGACCAAGGAGGACTATGATAGGGACTAAGAAGCAAGTCTGAAAGAAGCAAAGTATGTACTGCAGTAAAAGTTTTGAAGATTCAAACAGTCTATACTCCATCGAAAATTTTACTTGGAAAATACTAAATCGGAAATCAAACCACCTAATGCATCACACACTAGTCTGTTAGAATAAAAGTTAATATCCTTCATCTTTCCTCAATATTTTTGTGAAATTATCACTCTAAATCCTGTGGTTCTCTTAGTCACCAAGACAGCGACTCGTGGGGAATCCACATCACCGCAAAAACAGAGGCAAAAGCAAAGTACACAAGAGCTGTACCAAGATGCACCCAAACTGAATAGAAGATACAGTTGGAGTCATATATAGGGCTATAATGTACTTCCAAGAGTTAAAGCAGGGGGATAACTATGGGAAATTACTGTAGCAGTCCGTAACACACTACAGCTAGTAGCCTGGCCAGTTATTATTCATATTACCGCGGTGGGTTAAAGTTCACATACTATTATACCGGTGAACAAATTTGGTTACTTTCATTTTTTATCTTCAGTTGATCAATTTGAAATCAAGTTTCAGCATTTAAGAGCTTGGGCTTGATTTTAATAAGCAGTTAAAATCTAAAATAGGGCTTGATATAAGCTCTTGACTTCATGACTAATGAACTGACAATTGCAGCCTGATTGAGAGTTATTGTGATTACTTTCTTGAATGCTCCTTCATCTTCTTTCTTTTCTCTTCTTCTTATCTCCGTTCTCTAAGATTTTACACAACACAGCTAATTATCTTCTACTTAAACAAAAAATTAAACCATCAAAACAGCACCCCATGGACCCTCAGTCCTCTTTGGCTCCTGCTGAACCTTAATTACCCAAGTCCCAGCTTGTGTTCTTAATTTCTTAGCAAAACCTATCCCTAGAACTTGATTGGAGTAAAATCCTAAATCACTGTTTAAAACATCACAAAATTGTTACTCGTGTCAGTGTAACAATGGTCCCTTCATTTGTAAAAAAGAATGTATGGAAATTTTTAGAATGTACAATGCAGAAGCATAGATATAAATAAACAAAGCATATTCACATTAAGCTCGCACAATTTGAACATGTGTTAGAAACATATGCAGTTAAGCTTCGAAGCATAATGGCAAGTGATCAAGAAATGACATGCCCATGAAACACTTGATATCCAAGATAAGCTGTTGAATAAAATGCGATAGGACCAGTAAATTACGAAGAAATTGCAAGGTATTAAAAATTAGACTATACATTATGAATATCAAATAGATATCGACTTGCTCAAAGAAAAGAACAAGGCAGTGAAATAGAATTTTTACAGAATGCCAATTGTTTTTCAAAAGAACAATTGCAAAAGATTTGACAGGCATCGGTTTGAGGTTTTTTCAATGTCAAAAATGGATTTAATAGGAGAATGGTTGTTTCTAGAGAGTCTACATAATCACTGAAAAGGTAACATTCACATGAGAGAGAGAGAGAGAGAGTTGAGGAGACGTGTATTAATTTCTCTGAAATAATATAAAAACAAATAGTTGAGGGAAGAGGTAGTTATAGCACATACATGCTCTCAGGGTCCGAATAGCTGTCCTTGTCAAGTATCTTCACATAAACTTTTGTGCCATTCCATTTAGCAACTTGATACGTTCCCTGTCAAAATAAACATCTTGTTTGACCCATAAATGTATAAAACAGTTTCAGAAGGCACCAATAAAATAGGTCATACAGCTCACAATTCTTTTTTTTTTTTTTTATCTTTTTTTCCCATGGGGAGTGCACGAAGCAATAAATATCAATAGAATCACTCTAGTGTTAGCATAAGATTTCAAAGGTCCCTTAGTGTAAGCCACAACCACAAGATGAAACAGAAATACAGAAACAAAGTAAATGGATCAAGCAACAAAATAGGGCATTGGACTGGAGCAAATAACTTGAGTTTAAAATCTTGAGCCATCAAAATGCTACCTGCCTTCATAGATAAAATCCATGGCAAAACACCTAGCACAACTTCACACTTTGATTAGTATGCTATAGTGGTTCAAATGCTATTAAAAACAAACATTACATGGATCGAGAGGAAGGATATTTGGGCCAGGTGGCAGCGGGTCAGGATTGATGATGGGCTTATACTGTTGGCCGGGTTGGGCATAACTTGCTTACATGGTTAAGCAAAGCATTTAGACCTTTTCTTTAGCATGAGAGTGTGGGCCAAATTGACAGGGTAAAATACGTAACTTAATAAAACACAAGGATTGGAGATTGTTTTGGATCAGAACGTTTTCTTCTGCTTTTCTTTTATCCTGTCATAGTTTACCACCGAGATTGGCGTTTGTGGCAAAACAGCTTACAGAATGAATTCCCAACACCCTCAGTTGACGAATTGGGCAAAATTACTCAACATAGTTCTTGGAAATTGTATAGAAGCTTACCACAAGAACTTCCTAGGTTGCTCATTAACAAATGCTTTAATCCTAATTGAGTAAAAATTCCTGTTGTGATATGAGTCTGTGACAGTGACACCAGTCAAGTAGTTGACATAAGCTGTTTGAATTTTGTAAAGCTTAACAAGTTCTTTCGACCTATACATTTACTCTTCTAGGAATGGTATATATGCGGTTTTACAAGCATCCTATGCATATATGAGCACAAGCAAATAAAGTTGCCAGTGCAACAGCCAACATGACTTCACAAAGCCCTGCTTTGAATGAATAATAACGCGCTCAATCACCATAAAGCAACTCAATTAGCAAGACTCAAATGCAGTAACTTCCAGAGTTTCTTAAGTATAATGAATAATCGTAATCATCTAGTCTAAGAATAATTCTAAATGTACACATCAAGTAACTCATTCAGAAACTGACATTAAGGGAAAATGTAACAGTTTCACCCACTGCCCCCACCACCAGCACCAACAATAACAAAAAAACAAACATTCCATCTTTAAAGAAAGCCCTTGTAAGACTTGACCGCAATGGAAAAACAATGCAGAATCAAAAACAACTGACAGCTCAAGCACGGTGCCTCCTGAAAAAGAGCATTACTTACCAATGAACAAAAAAGAATCAGGTCCTTTATGAGAAAGAATTTTAGTTTTCTTTCTTCACTACAGAATAACAGGAAATTATCCACAAGCACAAAGGAAATTATCCACACGCACATAAATAAAATGCAGAAACACTATACTTAGGGAACATTATGATCTTCCAAACACAGTGCCAATCAACTTATGATGAAGGAAACAGAACATGCCTTTGATATGCCATCACTTTTTCGGACCTGAAGCTCAAGCGGATTGAGCTCATACTCTGGAACTTCACGAGGATTTGCAACAGTCATTGGTGTCTTTCTGGTTTTCTAGGAACATGGAAAAACTTCAATGACGATCCCCAAAAAGCTAGAAACTTTCAATGAAATCAGGATATAGGTTAATATGTACCGGAATTTTGGCTCCACGGGCCTTTAAAATATTGTAAACCTCTACATTACCATAGTACTTAGCATCAGCAGCTGCCTGTCATGAGAAAGAACTCATCAAAAAGACCATAGCTGGTAAGTAACATAACTAGCAAAGAAAGGCAAGATGAATATATAGAATTTCCACAAAGTATAATGTCAAATTGATTTATTCCGCAACAATTGAACACGAGGATAGAAGGTATGAATGGTACAATAGCAGATGTATTCCATCTCTTATTCTTCACTTTCATTAAGGTATTATGTTCCATCCAAGGGGTTTGATGCAGCACATATATTATTGGTATCATTAGGATGTCAAAATAAATTATATACTGAGATAAGGAAAATTCGCAATTGTTTTCAAGGCCATGATAACCAATTTGTTTAAATATGCAAATGCAAGGAACTAAACAACGTAGTTACTTGGAGTTTAAGATCAGAAAACCATACAGGCACCAAAAAAATGAACCTATTAAAAGACAAAAATTCTATTGATTTAGTGTATAGCACTTTACAGTATGAAATAAATGTGTTAAAGCTACACCATTAAAATGTTCAAAAGGGATGCAACTAGAACTGAAGCCAGGGTTTTCAAGATTTCGTGGTGGGATGCGCAACTTATTCCGATTCCAAGAGCTCGTATTGAGCCGGACTTCATATGTGGATCACATGTCACAGGACTATATTATTCATTTGTCAAGGTTTCTAATCATCAATAACATAGGTGAAAGTGGTAATCAAAATTACTTACACAAGAAGCTAACACCGTCATTTACTTAAACACACACACCAAAGATGAGCCATTGCACAGAGAAGAAAAAGTGAAAAAGAAATACAAAAAGAACAATACTCTCACTTTAAAAACAAAACGCTAATAACAGCTAACCACACCTCACATTCCAGTCATAGTGACCTCCAAGATGGTGAGGAGCGTCCTCCCATGCCCTTTAAACCACACATCCCCTCTTTTTTTTCTTCAGTCACTTGAACACCTGAAGGGTAAGAAAGTTCCACAACCAACTGCCTATATACATTGAATAGCATTACCTGCACAGCATGCTCAACAAAAGGCAGACATTCAACTTTGCCTTTCCAAAAAATACCCCGATACCTAACTTCCCAAAATGTCCAACGAGAAATCAGCAAAGTTGGAAGTATCTACCTATTAGATTAGTACAACTTTCAAGAGCACATAACATCCACAGCGTGCCTATGGCAAACTTAACCAAAAGACCGTCATCCATAATTATCCTTAAAACAAACAACTCAACCTTTTTGGTAATACAAGCGAACATAAAGTTTGAAAGAGCCCTTAACAAAATAGTTTCTCATTTCTAGATGCATCACCAACTTATCCAACATAACTAAATAAATAAATAAATAGATAAGTATGGTGTCAAGGTCTAGAATAAGCCATAAAGAATCACAATGATCAAGATCACCAAAATTCATGAAATCTCATGACCATTGTCCTCGTCCCTGATAAAGGCAACAAAGATAGGCAAGTGATGATTGAGATTGGGTGGAAAAATATCTATTTGAACCCTAAGTGAACCTAAATGGGAAGGAATAGGTCATACAAAAACTATTATAAATTAAAAAATGATCGAACTAATTCAACAATCCCACATAAAAACAAACAAAATCAGAGATATAAAACAATAAAGCATGCAACATGAACAAAACAATTTTAATGTGGAAAACCCCAACAAGGTAAAACAATAGGACCAAGTAACAATCCCTGCTAGCCACACTAGCTATAATGAATACTATCATCTCATACTCTCGTTGTTCAACTTGTGTCCAACTTTGGCTCCTACAATGATGGTTTGATCACTCTCGCTCCTCGAAACGCTTGTCAACTAGTCCTTTGATCTTCCAACTCCAACTCAAAACTTCAACGAAATCACTGGTTTTATTAAAAGGGACAAAACGGTAATTAGTTGTTATAATATGGGTTAAAAACCCGAATTTTTTTAAAACTCGAATGACGAAACAATCCTCACTGTTAAATTCGTGAAATCTAAATGTCTTGTCAATTTCGTAAAATTCTAAGATAGTAAAAAAATTGCGTTTTACGAGGCGATCGGGCATCCCGCTACCAAAATAAATGCAATCAATTTTTTTTTACGAAAACTAGAAAATAATTTAAAGTGGTTCAAATAAAATGTACTAAATTTAAAACATGACGAAATTTAATTGATTCGAAATAAAATTAGATCAGAAAAGACGAGACGTGTGACTTAAAAAGATCAAATATTAGGGGGTATAAATAGGGCCATCACCACATGCAAATTCCAGGGAGAGAGAGAAAATCAAAGTTCTCCTTCAATTCCTTCTGCGATCTACGACGATCCGACCGTCGAATCCATTCGAACTAAGAATAAAAATTGTTCTATGCGACGAGAGCAACTCATACACACCCAAAGATCGCGGGTTTCGCTATAGTCTCGAAGACGGAATTTTTGGGAGAGAAGCTTCAATGTTTAATTTGGGTTTTTTGGAACTTCTTGTACTCGAATTTACGCTTTAAGAGGTAGAGTTCATTTCTTAACTAGATTTATTTCCAACCTAGGGTTGAAATATGAAATAGATAGGGTGTTAGAGATGAAATCTCATGTATAACACATGCCTAGGGTGTCAGAAACTAGAAATGAGTATAAGAATGTGTTTAGACCAAATCTTGTATTATTGAGTTTTGGTGAAATTACTTGTTTTAGAATTTCATGATAAATGTGCTGATTTGGGCATACTATGTGTTTACATAATCTTGTGTCATATAAGTGTTTGATAAAATGCCTATGATTGATAAAATTTATTATTTGAGATGAAAATGATATAACATGCTTAGTAGAGATTGTGGAATGTGATTATATGCTTATAATATAATGGACAATTGAGAAATTGAGAATTTTGATAGACATTTGATATGTTCATAATATGTTGATTATATGATGAACATGATATAGTAATTGCAATTGTACATTACATTTACATATGAACGGCTAGTATCGCATTCATAAGCAATTGACAAAAATGTGAGTGAGTATGGATGCTTTTGATTAAAGACCATTCTCAGTGGGTTGATACATGGGCTTGGAAATGTTGGACATAGGTTCGAATGAGTCGCACGGGTTGCATTAAAAACAAAGGTCAAGTATAGTAAGAAGGGATAAATCCTCCCTCAGGTGCAAGGCCCGGTTACTTGGTTCACGCACTTGTCTTATGGTGAAATCCTGGAAAAGTGTGTAGATGTACACAAAGCCTGAGGTGAGATGTCCTCTAAATGCTGTGTGAGTTGGTAGTTCCTTGGTGGAATGTCCAGAAAATATCCACCCAAGAAAGACCCAAAATTTTATAAAATAGTCATTGGATGTTCAACATCAATGGTGGGGACTTGAAATTCCTAAATGCATACGCATGACATTTCATGTGTTATGAGAGCTAGTAGAAGGCTCGGGTTGCATTGTATGTGTGAATTTCATCTCATAACATGACACGACACGACATTGTGGTAATTATTTATGAATTGTATATTCTTGAATGAATGTTTGATTGATGAATTGCATTTAAACATTTCATATGCTTCTAAGTTGGAGGGAAGCGGTCAAACAGGTATTGCATAATCTAAAATAACCATCAAAGAGGCCACTGATCAGTAGCCATGGAATTTAGTCAATTGCAAAAATACCCTTAAAATGATCAATCAAAACATGGCAAGTATCACACAATATTAAGAAAAATAACACAAAAAATCATAAGTTTTTGGACAAATGGTTCTTGTTTTTTGTAAAAAAAACTCATCTTCACATGTTTTCGCAGTGCACACAACCCAAATTATCCAAACAATCTCTATAGTCTATAGTAGAAAGGAACTCTTGCACCCTTCCTTTATCCATCATATTAAGGAAAGAAATAATCACCGAGCAAGAAACTTTTCGGAATATCTAATCGTCCTCCACTAAAGCAAACACTATATGCCTTAACATATCAGTTATCCAATAATAAAAAGAAAAGAAATCTCATTACTTTGATAGTTCTACGGGAAACACAAAGTCAGACCATACACTATAGGATGAGAAATTAATATTGCCCTTCAATGTTCTAAACTTCCTAATGGCCTCACTGAGCCACAGTCTTGGCCATGCCCCTTGTTGCACCAAAACTGCTGCAATCTAAGGCTCTATTTGGTTGGAAGAAAAATGAGGTGGATGAAAAATGGGGGAAGAAAAATGGGGTGGATCAAAAAGTTTTCCATTGTTTGGTATCAAAGGAAAGAACGATGGAAAGGAAAATTGGAGGGATGACTTTTCCCTCCTAATCACAATTTGTTTTCCCACAAAAAATGGGAGAAAAATGAAAAAAAGTATAACAATTTGACTTTTGAAAGATTATTTTACTTTTTTGTCCTTTGTTATATTATAATGATTGGATTGATTTGTAATATTAAAATTCACTTCATATATTTAAAGGGTACAATTGTAAAATTAGGTATGCAACATTTTCCTTTCCCTTAATTTTTAATCTAATACTAAACAAAGAAAAATATATCCTTTCAATTTTTCATCCCTCCTACCAAACAAAAAATAACTTTATTTCCTTCATGAATAGAAAGTTTATTCCTTTCACTTCTACTTCTTTCTTTCTTTCCAAGATAAATGAATGGTGGGCACTTGGAAGTTTATCCATTGTTGAAAGTATATTTGCAATACTCTTCCCATATAAGTTGATGCATTCTCAATTCAATGGCATTTGTCACCAAAATGAAGACGCTTAAGACAACGATCAGGAGTATTAATTACAGCAATGCATGAAATCAACGAAGCAGAATGGAAGGTAGTAACTACCGTGCTGCCCCATCGATCCCGGGCATCAATATTGGCCTTCCTGCTCAACAACAACTTCGCAACATCCACATGCCCTTCACAAGCCGCAATATGCAACGCCGTTCTCCCATCCAAATCAATGCTATTCACGTCGGTCCCATCATCCAATAAGTCCTGCACTCCCTTCACATCCCCTCTACAAGCCATGAACAGCAACTGCATGGTAGAATCAAGATTCTCCGGCACGCTGAGGTCATCGTTTACCGGGCTCCTCCTAATAGGATCGAGCGAGGACTGCCGTCCAAAACTGAACCTCACATTATTGCGCCGCGGATCAAGAGAATTCTGCCTTCTAAAGCTGAATTTTCCGCTTCTTCTCAATGAACCTGTTGAGTAATTCTTTTCCTTGATCACAAAATTGTCTTGTTTGTCAAACAACCGAAACAAACAATAAGTATAAACAAAAAAGAAGGAACCTGTGGAGAATTGGCGCGAGATCCCTCTCTTTAACTGTGCAGCTATGTCCATTGCCATTCCTCGAAGAATTCTAATTCTCCCAAAAGATCATGCTCGTCACCGAGATTAAGTGCAATTACGATAATGTCCAACAATTTTATGAAGAAAATATATGGTCGGTGTGGGAAAATTTCGATTCAGCGAGAGAAAGATGGATGGAGATTACGATTTGAGTATGATTGCGTGGGTCTCTGTGATTGAATATGGCAGTGAGAGAAAAGCTCGATCGAGAGCTCGGTGAAGCTCCCGATAACGAGCAAAAGTAAGGAAAGATTGGATCGAGAGCTATGAATTGAGGGTTGACAATTAAGATTGATTGTAGGAGATGAGAATGAGACGCTGAGATTTGAAGATGGAGGAATGAATGGGTTTTTTGGATTTTTCTTTTCCACAGACTTATCCGGAAAAACCGTTACTACTATGTTACTTTGAATATTTTTCCCGAGTTAATGTGGGGTTGTCTTTTGGGGGCAAGTTTCTTCGCGATTGTCATGTTTACAGTTGGATGGTACCCAATTCATGGGTGGCCGATAAAGTGAAAATATAAGGCAGTGAACTGGATCGTGCTACCCATTACTTACACAGGTGGGAGGTATGGTTGCGATTAATCAATGACGTCAAAAAAATTTGGATAACGAAGAGCTCCAAATAAAGCGTTTTTTTTTTTTTT
>CM042194.1:16160190-16175670 GCA_023539305.1 Ilex asprella | reverse complement strand
CATATTAGCATTTCGTGTAAATTTGGGATGGGGAGTAGCCTATTTAGGAAGTCCTCTATTGAGCGTAGCTCACCCTTTATGGGAAAATATTTCAGGTGTGGGGTTTGCGCCGGTGGAAGGGTCTCATTTCAAGTCTCAAGGATGAAGAAAGCCGACTTGTGGCTTTAATAGTTCATTATGTAAAGTTTTGTTAAAATTTTATTTTGATGTGTAAATATATGGAATTGTATGTAATGGAACTAGTATGGATCGTGTTTTAGGTGAAAAATCTTAATAAACATGTTTTGGATGATTGTGGAATTGATTGGAATGAATTGGAAATGATAAAGGAAGGATTTGTGGAAATAAAGACAAAACCTTCTAGAAGGTCAATAAAAACCTTCCGAAAGATCTTGAAGGATAATGTAAATTTTCTTCCAGTAGGCAAAACCTTCTGGAAGATTTGGAAGGTCAAGGCAAAATTCTTTCAAGTGGGCAAAACCTTCTGGAAGGTCGATTAAAACCTTCTGGAAGATTTTGAAGGTTAATGTAAATATTTCTCAGAAAATAAAACCTTTTGGAAGGATGATGAAAACCTTCCGGAAGAACTTTTCCAGTAGGCCAAACCTTCCGGAAGGTCGTTAAAAACCTTCTGGAAGATTTTTCAAAAGTTTAAAATTTTAAAATTGTTTTGTCATGCAACTGGACTTCGATCCTTTTAGTTCAAATGATACAACAAGACATTAAATATGGTATATCGAGGCACATAGGACCTCGGTTGAAATAAATGATTAAAGAAATCACGGGTGGCACGTGTGAGTTATAATTCCGATAAAAAAGGGTACTATTTGCGTGATGCCGGATTGTGCGACATTCACGGGTAATTCCGCAGGTTAGCGGTTGGTCAATGGATTAAAAAGGGACCCCCAATTTTAGGGGCGTCACAGCTTGGTATCAGAGCATAGGTATACGATTTACCTAGGGCTTGATGGGCATTAGGTCTAAACCATTGCATTCTATATGCATTTCATGTTATGTGCATTACTTGCTACATAGTTATGTGTTATGTGTTATATGATTTATATATATGGTAAAATGTGTGTGGAAATGGACGCACCAGGGTTAGAAAACGTAACCTTGGGGTGAAAAAAAGGATGAATGGGATGGTTCATGGTATAAATGTCTACTAGTGGGTGACATGTGCCATACTAGCGAGACAATGAGAAAGTTCTCAATGTTTATATGTTAATCCCTGCTTTGGGATAGTATTTGAGACTCTATTGCTATCTGACATATATAGATGGCTAATCGAGGAAGAGAATGCTGAGGCGGTGGGTGGAATAACCAACCACCACCGACTTTCGACCAACAAGCCTTTATGGAGGCTATTGGTACAACGGCTGCCATCATTGCACAAGCTAGTGCTGCAGCTGCTGAAATTGCACAGATTGGTGCAAATGTGAGTCAAGGAGGGCCAAGTAACCTCCAACACTTCAAGACACACAAGCCTCCAACCTTTCTAGAATGAGGGGATCCGATTGTAGCTAACCATTGGATTCGACAAGTGGAAAAGATCTTGAGGGCTATGGAGATCACCTCTGATACCACCAAGATAACTCTGGCGACTTTTTAGCTGGAAGGAGAATTTCAAGTGTGGTGGGATTGGGTCAAAGCCTCAAGGGACTTGGAGACAATGACATGGGAGGAGTTTCGTGAACTTTTCATGGGAAAATACTTCTCGGCTGCTGCTCGACATGCAAAGGCCAAAGAGTTCTTAGAATTGAAACAAGAGACAGTGACAGTAATGTAGTACGTGGCCAAGTTCACCGAACTAGCCCGTTTTGCCGATGATTAGGTGTCCACTGATATGGCCAAAGTGAGAAAGTGAGAAAGTATGAGGATGGTTTAAAGTTACCCATCCAAGGAAAGATTATGGGCCTTCACCTACAAGACTTGGATACAATGATAGAAACAGCGATGGCCATTGAAAGAGAGGTGAAAGACGCTTGAAGCATCTGGGAGACGGGTGCTAAAGACAAGAAGAAAGAGGGCCAATCCTCTTCTTCTAGCTTGGGGAAGAAGTAGAGGACTTCTACCACACATGGGTCTCAAGGACAGGGCCGCGGTTATCAAGGCCAAGGCCAAGGTCAAGGTCGATTTTCCCAAAGTAGGGGAAGCTTCAAGGCCACCTATTAGGCAGGCTAAAAGACTTATTATTATTGCCACCAGTCGGGTCACATGAAATGGGATTTCCCTCAGAGCAGGGATCCCAGGGTTATGGGACATCTCTATTCCAATCTCTGGTGGTACAGTCACAGACACACTACATTCCTCCCCTACCACTTTTCGAGCGGGGACTCCTAAATCAGGCCAGATGGGCTAAGGCATGGGTCGAAGCCGAGGGTAGGACTTGTAAGCCGAAACTTCGGGGACTCAGGGGCGTGTCTACACCATGGTGTCACAAACTAAGCCGGCGGATCAGTCGGTGATACAGGGTACATTTTTACTTTCTCGCTTATGAGCTAAAGTATTGTTTGACAGTGGGACATCACATTCATTCATATCTGCATCATGTATTAGAGATTTGGGCTTAGAGGTGGATACCTTGGAAGAGCCATTGTATGTAAGTTCTCCCCTAGGAGCTAGGGTGAGAGTTGATCAGATATATCAGGGTTGTAAGTTAGAGATCTTAGAAATTCTACTCACCGTGGACCTTCGGGTCATGGACATGTCAGAGTTTGATGTCATCCTTGGGATGAACTGGTTGACGGCACATCGTGTTGTCATTGATTGTGATCGAAAGAGGGTCACTACTTATATGTCGGATGTCGTTTGTTTTAAGTTTTAGGGGGAGAAACACAATGCTTTGCCCCAAGTCGTGTATGAATCTCGATAGCACGGACAACTAATGGGTTGGCTTGCTAGCCTTACCTTGGAGGACGAGGTGAGACAGGAGTTGGGACTACCTCGGGTCGTTTGCGAGTATGAAGACGTTTTTTCGAATGAACTACTGGGATTACCTCCCCATAGGGATGTGGACTTTAGCATTGAGTTATATCCGGGTACTTCGCCTATTTCTATGACTCCACATAGGATGGCACCTACTGAGTTGCGAGAACTCAAGGTCCAATTGCAAGAATTATTGGACAAGGGTTTTATCAGGCCGAGCACTTCACCTTGGGGCGCTCCGATATTGTTTGTCAAGAAGAAAGATAAGACACTATGGTTGTGTATAGACTATCGACAGTTGAACCGGGTCACTATCAAAAATAGGTACCCTTTGCCGAGGATTAATGATTTATTTGATCAGCTGGGGGGAGCAAGGGTCTACTCCAAGATAGATCTCCATACGGGCTACCATCAGTTGAGGATTAGAAAGGCAGATATCCCTAAGACGGCGTTCAGAACGCAGTATGGGCATTCGAATTCACGGTGATGCCATTTGGGTTAACGAATGCCCCGGTGGCATTCTTGAATCTCATACATATGGTGTTCCAACCCTATTTAGATCAGTTCATCATAGTATTTATCGACAACATCCTGATCTACTCCAAGTCTGAGGAGGAGCATGAGGGTCATTTGAGGATTGTTCTCTAGACCTTGAGAGATCATTAATTGTATGCCAAGTTCAATAAGTGTGAATTTTGACTAAATGAGGTGAAATTTTTGGGACACTTGGTGTCGACTTCGTGTGTATCCATGGACCTGGAAAAGGTTGAAGCAGTGATGAATTGAGAGAGACTGAAGTCAGTCTTCGAGATACGTAGTTTCTTGGGATTGACAGGGTACTATCAGAGGTTCATTGAGAACTTCTCTCGACTGGCCAAACCTATGACGAGATTGACCCGGAAGGAGGTCAAGTTTGAGTGGAATGATTCTTGTGAGAAGTCATTCCAGGATTTAAAGAGGAGGTTGACTTCAACTCCTATTTTGACAGTCCCAAAAAGGGAGAATATGTATACAGTGTACTGTGATGCATCCAAAGACAGACTCGGTTGTGTTTTAATACAGTCTGGGAGGGTGGTGGCTTACGGTTCTCGACAGTTAAAGAACCACAAGCGGAACTACCCCACGCATGATATGGAGTTGGCGGCCATTGTCTTTGCCTTGAAGGCTTGGCTCATCTATTTGTATGGCGAGAAGTTCGAGGTGTTTTCGGACCACAAAAGTCTGAAATATATCTTTACACAGCGGGGCCTCAATATGAGGCAAACCAGGTGGATGAAGTTTTTGGAGGACTATGACGTCACTTTGCATTACCATCCTGGTAAGGCAAATGTGGTGGCGGATGCACTTAGCCAGAAGTCATGGAGAGTCTTCGCTAGTGTGGCTTCCTGGAAGTGGTTATGCTCGAGACTGTGGGGCAGTTCAGGCTACATTATATGGGTGGGCTCAGGGTACTTTGGGGAGTTTGGTGTCCGTGCCTTCCCTATTGAGCAGGGTGGTTGAGTCCCAAAGTTAGGACACAGAGCTATTGTCTATCCGGGACCGATTACAAGCAGGTACGGGCGACGAGGACTAGGCCATTCACTTGGATGGTAGTCTTTTGTATCGAGGAAGGGTTGTGGTTCCTCAGTTGACTGATTTGAGAGAGGAGATCCGTAGGGAGTTTCATTGCTCTCGTTTTGCAGTTTATCTAGGTGGCACGAAGATGTACCATGATCTTCGTCGCCAGTATTATTGAAGTGGGATGAAGAAGTACGTTGGAGACTTTGTCAGTAGATGTCTCACGTGTCAGCAAGTCAAGACCGAGCACTAGAGACCCGCAGAGTTGCCCCAGCCTTTAGAGGTAGCTGAGTGGAAGTGGGAGCATATCACGATGAACTTTGTGACCCACTTGCCACGGACATCAAGGGGACATGACACGGTGTGGGTGATAGTGGACCGGCTTACCAAGTCGGCACACTTTTTGGCGGTACAGATGACCTTTGGGTTGGAGGAGTTCTGCAAGTTATATACACGGAGATAGTCCGGTTACATGGGGCGCCCGTATCTATAATTTCGGATCGGGACCCCAGGTTTACGGCTCACTTCTGGGAGAGTTTCCAACGAGCCATGGGGATACAGTTCATGATGAGTACAACCTTTCATCCCCAAATGGATGGTCAGTCGGAGTGGACCATCCAAATTTTAGAGGATATGTTGCGGGCATGCGTCCTAGACCTTTAGGGTAGTTGAGAAGATCATTTACCCTTAATGGAGTTCGCCTACAATAATAGTTATCAGACGAGCATATAGATGGTACCCTATGAGACACTATATGGGAGGCCTTGTCGTTCTGCGGTGTGTTGGACGAAGGTTGGAGAAAGATCCTTTGGGGACACTTCAGTGAAGGTGGACCTGATAAGGAAGCATCTTCTTATGGCTCAAAGCCGGCAGAAGAGCTATACTGACAGGCGGCAGTGACCTCTGAAATTTGAGGTGGGAGATCACGTCTTCTTAAAGGTGGCACCTAAGAGAGGAGTGGTCAGATTTGGAAAGCAAGGGAAGCTGTCGCCCAGGTTTATCGGGCCCTTCGAGGTACTCGAGAGGGTTGGTACAGTGTCTTGCAGGTTGGCATTACCGCCAAATTTATCGGGTGTTCACGCAGTGTTTCATGTCTCCATGGTCCAGAAGTATACACCTGATCCGACACATGTGGTGGATTGGGGTGAATTGATGGTTGATATGGATGGGACCTTTGAGGAGGGACCAGTGCATATCACGGATAGCCGGGAGCAAGTTTTGCGAGGCAAGACTGTGAGGCTAGTGAAGGTGCTGTGGCAATACCGGGGAGTGGAGGAGGTAACATGCGAGCGTGAGGACACCATTCGTGCCAATTATCCGTTCTTGTTCGAGGATGGAGGTACGTGTTCATGGTTTTAAGTATAAGGTTACTTGTTTCATGTGCATGTAGTTATGTGTGCATGTGTACATGAATTTCAGGGACGAAATTCTTTTAAGGGGGAAAGAATGTAAAAACCCGAGTAAATTTAAACTTTTAAGAATAAAGGGCAAATTGATAAATTGTTACAACGGTTTGGGTTGTAAACTTGAAATTTTCTAGAGCTTGGATGACGAAACAGATCTCACCGTCGGATTCATCACGCGAAATCTAGTGACCATGTTAAATTTCATTGAATTTCGAGATAGTCGGATTTTTTACGTTTTACGAGACGGTCGGACCCTAGGAGACCAAAATAAGAAAATTTTGGAAGAATTATGAGAGTTTTAAAATAAATGAAGTCAAGACAAATTAAAAATATTTTGAACTTGAACCGGAGCGAAATTTAATCGTTTCGGGATGAAAACGGGCCCGGAATAAAAAAAGGGCGTGTGGCGCGTTGTGGGCCAAGTGTTCAAAAAATATAAATAGGGGGAAAAATCAGATTTTTCCCATTGACCAGCCTTTGTTCAGCCGATAGAGAGGAGAGGGAAGCTCCAAGAAATCTCCAACTTCTCTCTACGATTTAAGGAGCTAGAGAGCTCAAATCCATTTGGGCCAAGAGGAAAAATTGATCTCCTCGACAAGGGCTACGTGTACACACCAAAAACAAGGACTTTCACCAAAGGTGAGAAGACCAAAATTTGGAAGAGAGGGATTGGAGCTTGGGTTGAAGTCTTGGATTTTCTCCGGTCGTTCCTTCACGCTCCAAGAGGTAGGGGATTTTCCTACTTAGACTTATTCACAGCCTAAAATGTTGTATGAAAATGAGTAGGTTAATATAGATGTATATGACTTGCCTATGGAATTGAAATTAAGGAAATGGGTATGTGAAAATTACTTAATGTAAATTCTTGAATTATGTGAATTGTGGGCATGTTATGTGTTTACATAATGTCTTGATTTGGAAGTGTGTTATTGCCTAATATGAGATGACAAGCTTGGACTTGAGTTTTGGATAAAATGTTGATAAATACATATTGGTTTATTGACATTGAGAATTATGAAAATTATTTGCTTTTGATATAATTTTCATGGATTATGTGAATTGGGTTGAAATGGTTCATATTGCACACATGGCATATTGAACATTGTTGTAGAGTTGCAATGGACATTACATTTCATATCCATCGGTGCATTGCATTAAATGGGTAGTAGGGCATGGAAGTAGTCAACACCACATGGGTGGATGACGAGTGGGCTCGAGTGAGCTAAGTTGATGACTTGGTCGAGTCGCACGGTTTGCATGGTGTGAGGGTCGGGGTTAGCAAGAAGGGCTAGAAGGTCTCTCGGGTGCAAGTCCCAGTGATTTGGATACGCACTGCTGTTGGTATTAGTCCATAAAGTGTGTCGGTGTACGCGGTACCGTTGGTGGAAGTCCATAAATACTCACCCCATACAAGACCCCGGTTGAAAATGTCATTTGATGTATAACATAGATGATAGAATTATACACATGAGAAATTACATGTGTTGGAGAGCCGAGAAGGGCTCGGGATAATGGATGACAGACAAATGCAGATTAGCAATTGTATGTGTCAAGGAGCCGGGAAGGGCTTGAGTTGGTTACTGAGAGTGAGTCTCATCTCGTTCCATAGCATTGCATGGTAAATTTCCAACATTGATAGTATATTTATGTTTGGAATATGTGAATGGTGAATTAGTTGCATATTAGCATTTTGTGTGCATTTGGGTTGGGGAGTAGCCTATTTAGAAAGTCCTCTATTGAGCGTGGCTCACCCTTCATGGGAAAATATTTCAGGTGCGGGGTTTCCGCCGGTGGAAGGGTCTCATTTCGAGTCTCAAGAATGAAGAAAGCCGACTTGTGGCTTTAATAGTTCATTATGTAAAATTTCGTTAAAATTCCATTTTGATGTGTAAATATATGGAATTGTATGTAATGGAACTAATATGGATCATGTTTTAGGTGGAAAAACCTTAATAAACATGTTTTGGATGGTTATGGATTTGATTGGAATGAATTGAGAATGATAAAGGAAGGATTTGTGGAAATACAGACAAAACCTTCCGGAAGGTCTATCAAAACCTTTCGGAAGGTTAAGGTAAAATCCTTTTCAGTAGGCAAAACCTTCCAGAAGGTCGATAAAAACCTTACGAAAAATCTTGAAGGATAAGGTAAATTTTCTTCCACTAGGCAAAACCTTCCGAAAGATCTGGAAGGTAAAGGAAAAATTCTTTCCAGTGGGCAAAACCGTCCAAAAGGTCGATCAAAACCTTCCGGAAGATTTTGAAGGTTAATGTGAATATTTCCCAAAAAGTAAAACCTTCCTGAAGGATGATGAAAACCTTCCGGAAGAACTTTTTCAGTGAGCAAAACCTTCCGGATGGTCGATAAAAACCTTCCGGAAGATTTTTCAAAAGTCTGAAATTTTAAAATTGTTTTGTCATGCAATTGGACTTCGATCCTTTTAGTACAAATGATACAACAGGACATTAAATGTGGTATATCGGGGCACATAGGACTTTGGTTGAAATAAATGATTAAAGAAATCACGAGTGGCACGTGTGAGTTATAATTCCGATAAAAAGGGGTACTATTAGTGTGATTTCGGATTGTGCGGCATTCACGGGTAATTCCGCGGGTTGGCGGTTGGTCAACGGATTAAAAAGGGACCCCCGATTTTAGGGGCGTCACAATTCAAACTTCAGTCTCCTAAATAGATTAGTTATCTGAGTGATTATCTGTCGAGATTTCCATGAAAATCTTATCTTATTAGAAATCATATCAACTAACACTAGAGAATCCAATTCAAGTACAACTTCATAATCCGATAAGCCATAAGCTTCAAACAAAATTAATCCATCCAGCAGCGCCTAGCATTCTGATTCCATATTCAAACAATGCCTGTAATAATAGGAGGCTTAAAAAATCTACTGGCCACACTAATTTATCAAAATAACTCCTCTTCCAGGCTCACCTAGATTGACTTTTTATGCTCCACTGTGTTTAGCTTCAGATAACCTTCAGGACGAAGAAGCCATTTAATCCACACATCCTTAGATAAGAACTATGAACAGACTTGGACATTCAGAAAAGAAATCAGCCCTTTGCCTGGAATTGAATCAGCATCCCTTGGCCTCACCACATACCCTTGTAATCTCAAAATATTTCATAAATGTACTGATAATGGATGAGGAATGCAGCTTAGTGTTTTAAAAGAGTCTCCTACACCTTTCCCATCATAGTTGCCAAAAAATAATGAGTGAATTACTCATCAAAGAATGACTCAAATATGTTTTCTTAAAGATTTTCACTAGCCTAAGAAACATAGGCATAGGGTCCTCATTGTTCAATAATTGAAATCTTATTAGAGCTAAAAATTTATGCCATATTTACTTTGCAAAATCACAATCAATGAAAAGACGAGAATAAGATTCCACCTCTTTATAGCACAGACAACATCTACTTGCCAAATTAATTCCAATATGCTGAAAGTTAGAATCCATAGGTAAGGCAATCTTTAATATCTTCCATGCCACTAGAAAAAACACTAGATGGAGCACTTAGTTTCCAAACTATAGTAGTCATTACACTGAACTGCCACCTCTGTAGGACTAAACTCCAAGCAATTTTGACAATGAATAAGCCTGAATCAATAAGTTTCCGTACCAGCTGATCTTGTTTGTCTGTAAGTTCAACATTGAATAAGCCAATGTCCTTCCTTATTTGATCATCCATCAAGTGATTAACTTCATTTAGATCTTAGTGAGAAATACTATAAACCTCTACCAAATTGGGAAAGATAGTAGGAATCTCTTGCATTCTTAGTATAAGTGGACCAGTATTAATCCAATTGTCACACAAAAATCAGTTTATTGTCCTGAACCAATAAACATTTGTGAATTTGATACCAAAGTTTCAAACCAGGGAGATAAAACCTTATAATCTTTAAAATGTGGCTTTCCAGAGTTTCTGAGCATATGTCATTTCTTAGAAAACTTAGTTGAAAAGAATTTAGACCAAATAGATTTTTGATATAATAGGTTCCACCTGTTTCATCTTAAAGGCCTTCTGTATCTCTTCAAACTTCCTTATTCCTAGCCCTCTTCCTCCAATGGAATAGTAATCTCCTTCTAAGAACACCTATGCCTCTTCTTAGTATCTATTGTATTGGACTAGATAAAATGACTCATAGCAGAGTTTAGTCTAGATGTAATGCCCTTTAGAAGAGTATGACAAGAGATTCAATGAATAGGCATAGCATTAAGCACATATTTCACCAAAACCAATCTTCCCACATGTACGAGTATTTTAGAGTACCAACCTTCCATCATAGCCAAAAATTTCTAGTCAACTTATTCAAAATAATAAGCTTGGTCCTACCTTTAATAATGAGACACCTCTAATAAGTAATAGGACAAGATTTCAGTGGAATACCTATCGTATTATGCAAAACATTCCTCCTTGTAACTGAGATTTTAGAAGAATAGTACAAAGAGCCTTTTTTATTGTTAAACCTCTGACCTAATATAGTCTCATAAGCCTTTATGAACTTCAACAAATTTACCATAGACAACTTATTGCCTCTCAAAAATAACAATGTGTCATCTGTAAATAATAGATGACTTAATGCCAATTAGCCTCTACCTATATAAAAGCCCTTGACTAAACCATTTTGATATATCCTTGTCAACCCCCTACTTAATACCTCCTTTGCTAAAATGAAAAGACTTTAGGAAATAGGATCCCCTTGTTTCAACCCTCTTGTAGTAGCATAAAAGCCATGTCTTTAGCCATTGATAATCACTGATATATCTTGGTTAGCTAAATAGTTTTCTATAATGTTAACAAAACTATTTGAAAAAACAAATCTTGTTAAAGTAAAATTTAAGAAATCTCATTCCAGCCTATCATAGGCTTTCATCATGACAAAATTACCAGCTTCCACTTTTCTATCAATATCATTAATCATAAACTAGGCAAGTGAAATACAATCCCCAGTATGTCTCCCTTTAATAAAACCATGTTGTTTTTCAAAAATAAGAGAAGATAAGAGATTACTCAGTCTGTTAGCAAGAAGCTTTGTAAAAATCTTATAAAGAAAGTTACACATACTGATTGATCTAAATTATGTGAAATAAGTAGGATTGGATTTTCTTAGGAATAAGTGATAGTAGTGTAGCATTAACTGATCTGGGAATAACTCCTCTAGGAAAAAATTCACTGCACTCAGAATATCCTGCTAGATTATGTCGCATACTTCTTGAAAAAATTTCCCAAAAACAAAAACATTAGAATCAGGTGCAATTTCAGCTGACATTGAGAAAATAGTATCCTTCAACTCCTCCATGGTGGCAGCAATTGTAAGCATCTCATTGTCTATCTAAAAACTAGCTTTGGAATGACTAAGAGAAGCTCATCTTGCAAAACATGATGTTCAGAAGAGTATAATTATGAGTAAAAATTAACAACACAGTTAGAAATTGCATCCTCCTTCTCCAGCCACTGTATATCTTCTTTCTTAATCCTCCTTATCATGTTCCTTAAAGCTTTTCCTTTTGCTACTGCATGATACAAATTTGTGTTCTTCTCCACTTCCGTAGCCCACTTTATATTAGACTTTTGCTTCCAGTATATTTATTCCAGCATCACAATAAGAAATGGAAAAGACCCTAGAAAAGAGGTTTCTATAGTTAAAGCCTACTTATGAGTTCCCACAATCCTAACAGTTAACCTATGATCTCAAAGAACCACATATTCTGCTGATAAACCTAGTAGGTTTATAGCATTCTACTTTGGCTCCAGAATATAGGCAAAACAAATATCATTCAACCTTACTAACTTCTTGAGATGCATTCTCTTCGCATCATTTTGTATCCCTCTTAAATTCCATGAGATTTTATTAATCATTTAAAAGTTGGGGAAAGTAGTTCATCTTACTAGATTTTGATCTAGTTCCAATCCTAGATTGGTGGGGACCTTGCACCTAGAGGTGTGTGTCATAACTATCACCAGTTTTTGAACCATTTGAGTTAAACTCTACACATTCAATGTTTGTTGAGACTTCATCATCTATCTGAAAACGTCTATTAGGAGGTTCATTATTACACTTCAAACTCCTCTTATCATCTAGACTAATAGCACTAATTTCTCTGCATACATACTGATGGTATATTAGAAAAGTGGAATTAGAAGATAAAGGAAATTCTTTACACTACCCCACTTTAGATTCTATTTTCTTTGCATCACCCTTACTTTTATCCTTATTTTATGCATCTATAGTGTCTTGGACTGCATCAAGACCCATTGTTTCTTTATTAGTATATATTGGAATATCTTCAATTTGGGAATGAACTTTATCATCCTTATGTACTAAGAGAGGAGGAGATAGATTAGCATATTTCCCTGAAGTCTCCCCTTCTCCATAACCTTTGTTGAATCCTCTATTTGCTGATGTTGCTCAGTTTTCTATTTACTGTTTTATGCACCTTCTTTAACTGCTTGATCATTCTCAAAAGATTTACCTAAAATTCCTGTTGTATTTTTGACTTTATCTCCAATGTCTTTTTCCTTATTTTGCTGCTTCCATACCCCTTTTTGTTGCTAATCCATATTTGATTGCTTAGATTGAGCCTCAGATTTACTTTGATCATTCAAGCTTTCCTTATTTGGTTTTGCAGTAATTTTAAAATGTTGGATCTTCTTTGCTTTAGTCTTCTCCCTATTTATCTTTTCCACCTTTGCTTCTTTATATTTTGGATTCCTACCTTCTACAAAGATCCTTTCATTTTTTAACAATCATCTTCTTCTACATGGCCTTACTTTTTGAAAGATTTACAATATTTCTTGCTTCTTTCATAGATAATTCTTTGCCATCTTGCACCTTCATCCCCCATATCCAACCAAATCTTCGATGCATTATTGGCCTGCAACTTGATCTGCACACAAACTCTAGCTAATCCTGGCCTGGCCAAAGAAAGAGTTGCTTGATCATAAGCCAATACCTTACCTATTGGTTCCAATAATTCCAAAAAAGGTTTCTTGAAAAAATTTAAAGGTAAGCTTGGTAAAGAAACCCACATGGGAACTATAGACGGCTCAATTCCAGGCACAAATGTTGTGAACCATTTGAAGAACATAAAGAGGTAATTTTTTTTTTTTATCAAAGTTGCATCCTTCAACCATATCTGGACGTAGTCTTCATGCAATTGAAATCTTAGCAGGACATGCCTTGGATAAATAGAACCCATTTCAAAGCCAACTTTAAGACTCCATTTAGATCTTATAACCTCTCTAATCACTCCTAAAGATGGCCATCCATATAATAATTTACCAATCAAAGGATATTGAAGGGACTTGCTTGATTCTTTAACCTCTTCATTGGTGAAGTAGAAAGTTGGCTCACTCTCATAGAAAATAACTAATTTATCTAGTTTTTTGGTAGATTTCTCTTCTATAGTAGGTTTTAATGGTTTCTTGAAGAAATATACATAGGTGGTGGTGGTTGGTAGTTTACTTGGTGTTATATCTGGGGGTTTTGGTGGGATT
Source organism: Ilex asprella (assembly GCA_023539305.1). Lineage (NCBI taxonomy): Eukaryota > Viridiplantae > Streptophyta > Magnoliopsida > Aquifoliales > Aquifoliaceae > Ilex > Ilex asprella. The sequence goes on along the minus strand of CM042194.1, from coordinate 16,162,258 downwards.
TGGGGTTGATTGTGTGAAGAACTCATGAACTTTGGAAAAAAGTTCTAGATGGAAGTCAGCAAAAAAATGATGTCCTTGTTTGAAAAATACAAGTAGAGTAAGTTTGAAGAGATATTGAAACCCTTATAGTTCAAGCTTAAGAAAAGTAGGGTTAATGGAGACATGGCAGTGAAAATTGACATGAGCAAGGCATATGACAAGGTCGAATGGGATTACTTAGAGCCTCTTTTGCATAGAATAAGATTCCATGGAAAATGGGTGCAACTTATCTCCCAATGTGTGACTGTAATCCAATTTTTAGTAGTCATTAATAAAGAATCAAAATGTTCATTTAAACCACAGCGTGGATTAAGGCAAGATGATCCTTTATCACTATAATACCTCACACCAAAATAATCTAATGTCAATAAAAATATTGTAACTTGATTTAGCCAATGATTAATATAAATAAATTAGGCTAACATAGATAATATGGAATTAAATCAGGGCTAAGAATTAGGATGCTAATTAGAGTGGTTTCTAAATTATTTGTTACTTTTTGTTCAAGAAAAAGAATAAAACACAGGTCTTTAAAATTGACTTATTTTGAACCTTTGCAATGGCCACAAGAATAGTGTGTGTGACCTAGCATATATAATAGAGAAAATTGAGTTTGTAAGTTTCCATAGCACTACACTTTTGCTCTAGAAAACATATATGTGTGTGTGTATATATAAATAAAGTTTTAGAGTTTGAGAATGATTTTGGGCTACAACAATGTTAAGGTAGAAAAAAATGGTGAATGAGAGAGAGAGAGGCTTACCTAGAAATTTGAGTGGCAAAATAATGTTTGAGTTTTGAGAAATTTTGGAAGGTTGTTCATCATGTCTAAGGACTTGTGTCCACAGATTTTGATCAACTATTAGGTAAGTGGTTTATCTCATAATATGCATTTGTGTCTAAATCTTGTTGTAAGGAGTCCTTTTATTGCTATCATTATTATATTCTAATCAATTATTGATTCATTTTGGTTTCGTTATTCCCTTGAGTTATGGTATTGTGGTATTTTTTCATGCAAAAAATATTTTTGTGGGTGAAGTGCTTAAGACCTATTGGCACATGTGTCAGGTGTACTCGGTGACATATATGGTTTTGAGATGTGATTGTAGCTCCAAAGGGCATGTGTTAGCACTACATGAAAAATATTTTTTAGTGGCAAAAAAAGTTGTCGCTAAAAGTGAATAATTCGTCACTAAAAATTTTCTACCACAAAAAAACTTGGTCGCCGTTTTGTCGCGGCAGGCTCGCCACTAAAAGTTTTTGACGACCAACTAAAGTATCGTCGCTAAAGTAGATTATTAATGACAAAAAATTTAGTCGCCTAAAAATTTATTTACTTGACACAAAAAAACCTTTGTCGCCGAAAGAAATTATATTATTGTCATATTTTTTGTCTTTGGCGATGACATAATATTTGTCGCTGAAAGTCAATGTACATTTTTTGCAACTAACGTAATTTTGTCGCCGAAAGAAATTATATTATGGTTATATTTTTTCTTTGGCGATGACATAATATTTGTCGCTGAAAATCAAGGTACACTTTTTGCAACTAACATATTTTCGGTGCCAAATAACAAATGAATATTCTCATCTTTAAATAATAGGCGACAAAATTTAGTTGTCACCAAAATAAGAGATTTTTAGCGACCAAATTTTACTCATCGCCAAATAATCATTTCTAAAGAATGACATTTTATGATTACTATTGCCCTTGTAACAAATCAAAATAAATTCACTGTAGTGCTTCAATCATTGAAGATTATTTTAAAATAACTAATCCATAAAACAAAACAAAAGATAATTTTCAAATCATTCATTCAAAACACATTTAAAAACATTCATACAAGAACTCATACCAAAACATTCGTATATAATTTCATAATAAAATCTCATACCAAAACATTACATGTAAAAAACTAAACTAGAAAAAAAATTAAATGTCACAATATGTAGATGCCAAAAGAACTCAAACTACTTGGATTATAGAGGAAGAGATCTCATCGCCAAAACCAACTCCAAGTAATCCATT
>CM042194.1:16070548-16105190 GCA_023539305.1 Ilex asprella | reverse complement strand
GGAGTTAAGCCAAGAGCATTACAAGCAAAATTGGGGAAAATGCCAACTCTATCGGTTTGTTTTCTATCGGTTCAACAACAAGCAGACTTGAGTTTTACCGGTTGGAATTGATTTCTATCAATAGAAGTGAAACATAAACCCGTGCTATTGGTCGATTGATACTGTTATGCTGGTAGGCCTTAAATAGAAGTTTGTTCTACCTGTAGCTGTGAAGAGCTACAAGTTCGTTGGAAACATAATGTAGTTCTACTGGTAGATCATTTCATGCTTTCTACCGGTATGTCAATGTTTTACTACTACAAGGACATCTTTGGAAAGTTTATCTGGTGGGATTTAAAATAGTCCTGATTGGTGGATTAAACGAGAAGATATTTAGGGATTACTCTCCTATACATAGCCAAGTCTAGCTAGAGAGAAATAGGATAAAAAAATTATCAATTAAAAGCTCCTTAGACATTTTTATCTTCTCTTCGGTTTAGAATTAGAGTTTTTGCTTTTCAAGAGTTCTTTCACTATTTTCTATTCCAAACTTTGTTCTAGATCTAGTTCTTAAATTCTTGCAAGGTGATTACTTTTAATTCTCTTTGGTGAACACTTTATATTCTTGTCAAATTAATTCAAAGTAATTTCTTTTACTCGTAATTTCAATTCCAGTTTAGTTCTTGTTCAATTACAATTATGTTTTCTTCAATTTTTTTTCGTTTTTAACTTCATTATGAGTGAGTAGTCATTTTTTCGGTTTGATTAGATGAGGGAGTCTCATTTATAAATGGAGATTTTTATCTAAATTAGGATTTTCAAAAGAATGAGTTATTTGGTTGCTTTAATTATTAAAGTTGAAAACACACTTTGATATTTATGTCTTCTTGCTTACCCATAGACAATTACGTTTGGCACAGTAATTCTTGGAATCACCTACAATTGATGTGAATGTAATTCTTTTAAAATTAGGTCAATTAACTTAAATACACAATTTTTATTTTTACTGGGTGCTAATTGAATATTTTTTGCTTGAGTGTATTTGAGTACAATCTTGAGTGAGTTATAAAATTCAGTCAAAATATTTGTTCTCGGTGAGACGAACTTAGCTGATTAACAAGACATTTCTTTAATTTTTATTTCTTAGTTGATAATATCTTCAACCAATCTTCCAAAAATTCTTTTGTCTACCATCCTTTGAACCACTCGTTTTCCTTGAGCAGATGACCTCGGTAAATTGATTAAGTTACAACATGATAATCTTCCTACGCTTGGGAAACCTTTGACATTTAACCCACTTTTAAGAGAAGGTATTTTTTGTGCCGTTTCCAAGGAAGGTGTTATTGATTCAAAAGGATGATTCATATGAGTGTCAGGTAAGTCTTGTTATTTACAACACAAGCTCAAGCGCATTTTCCATTGTACTTTACTTTTAATTTATTATTTTTCTGTTTTTTGTTTAAATGCATAGTAGTACTTTGTCATGTATCTCTAAGAAATAATTTTAGGGCTTCTTTGATCTACTTTGAGCGTTAGCTTTTCCATTCAAAATATTGTCCCTAGTCACCGTGATTGAGTTGTAAATGAAAATTTTCATTTCCTTAACCACAAATTTGACCAAGCCATGTTTAATATATTAAAGAAAAAAAATTATGCATCAAAAGGCTACATTATTACCAAAATAAGTCCCTTTTGATCTTGAGGATGCATAGTAAAAGTATGTTCTAAAGGAAAAGAGAAGTCAATTACATTGTCTTTAATTTTTATAACATTCCATTCATGAGATTATGCCAAGGTCGTTTTAATTGTTAAATATGTACTTAAATTTTGTATTATACGTAATCTATATTTCATTTTTGAATACAAGATTTTGCTTCATGTATAAACATTGAGAGATAGTCACTATCACTATAGAGTTGTGCTTTACTCGATTGTTTTCATTTTGTTGTACCTAGAATTCCATGACATGTGTTTTGAATTTGTCAAAAATTAAATCACATTATAATTTCATATATGAATTCAGGTAAAGTTGGACAGTTTTGATATAGTAGTGTAAATCGTGTTTTTGAGTAGCTAAGTTAGCAAGTAGGTTGTTAAAGTTAGATTAGAGTCAAATAAGTTAGATAAAGTGGATAGGAATGAAAAAGGCATAGAGATTTTTTTTTCTGCAGAGTTATGGGCAAGTATTGATACCCAGTCAGAGAGGTACCGGTACCTATGAGGCAGAACACTCAGCTACCAGTACCTTCTTAACGAGGTATTGGTACCTTGTTCCCTAATTTTTTAAACACGAGGGTTTTTTTGGGAATTCTAAGGGTTTTTTTCTAAATTTTTTATTACAAAAACTCCTCTTTTCCCAAGGAGCATATAAAAACTTTTTTCCTAAGCCTTGTGCTCCAAGTAACACTCGATTAAGCTCTGATCATTTGATAAGGGCTTCTAGGAAGATTTTGTCCCTTTCTCACTCCTCTTTCGATTTTCACAAGTTCTCTCTCTTCGCTTGGGTCTTTTTGGTGGCCATGATTTTTCTGGCTATATTGAAGATGGCCAAGTCTCGGTTGGGGAGGGATACCTCGATTTTCACCCCAGGATCCTCTTTTTCCAAGTGGTCGAAGAAAGGGAAGGAGAAGAAGGAGAAGGATGAGGAAGATGAGAAGAAGAAGAGGAGGAAGAGGACCGAGCCTGAACGTAATGACGACGATGCCCCCTTCGTATTGAGGAAGGAATTTCCTGAGGAGAAGAGGGAGCACTATTTGAAGTTTTTGACTTAGGTCATGATTGCCAAGGCTTTGGAGTCAGATAAGGAAAACTTGGGGTCATAGGCCACTTGGGTTCGTACCGAGAAGCTTGAGTATGTTGTACTAGTATCTACCATCCCATTACCTTATCTGACTCCGATGATGAGGCTACTTGTTGATTTTAGTTGTTTGGATTAGGAGTTTAGATTGAGTCTAATAGTGTCTTCAAAGCCTAGTAGAGGAATCTTTAGGAGAATAGGCTATTTTGTGTTCTTTGTAATGAACGACAATGTTTATGAATGAAAGAACAAAATTTTTGTGTTTAACTTTGCCCTGAACGCATGGATAAATTGCAATTTTTTTGATTATTTTGAATTAGTTTATGTAATGATTAACATGAATGGAAGTTTCATTGTTTCTTTATATTTGTTTTTTTGAATAAGATTTGCTAGGGACAAGCAAAACTCAAGTTAGGGGTGTGATAAGTGTGTAATACTGCATATTTAACGACCTCATTACATTCCTTGTAGCTTGTTTTTGCAATGGATTATTGAGAGTTAGTTTAATTTGGAGATTAATGGGGAAATGTATGATTATAGGTGATCTAGTTGTAAATACATAATTTTAATCCCTTTGCAATGTTCTGGGGACAATGGGCTAGAAAAGAACACAAAGAATGAGGGCTCATAAGTGCAGAGCGCATAAAAATCAAAGAAAACAAAGAGGTACCGGTGCACACTAGAAGAGAGATACCAGTACCTAATCACTTGGTACCCATGCCTGTTCCTACTGGAATATAAGTCCTAGTATCTGGGATTCTATGTACTGGTATCTGGGGTTGTACCTAAGCCTTTTATAAATTGAAGAAATGAAGGAGGTACCAGTACCCTCATCACTTGGTATCGGTATTTAAGTCTACTGGTATCGGGGTATCAATACCTTTGTGACGCCCCAGGATCTGGGGGTCATTAATCAACCGTTGGCAACTCGTCAACCCGCGGAAGTAGCTATGGAAGTCGCTTAATCTGACCTCACGTTGATAACATTCCCCATAGCTAGAATTATTGTCCGCAATTGTGATTCATGTTCTTTTAATCATTTAACCCAACCGAGGTCCAATATACCTCATTTAAGGCCCATTTGTATCATTGAGACTAAATAAATCAAAGTCCAAAAGCATATCAAAAGGACTTTAAAATTTCAGAGTTTTGGAAACTGTACCGATACGGTTAACTCTCTGGTCAACAACGTACCGGTACACTTTGTCGATTTTTTGCCTATTTCAACCATTTTTTATTTCAAACCTTATCATTTTCATCCCAGACATGTACAATGAAGTTTTCTACATTACACATGATCCCCACAAAGTTCTATCACAAGCATTCAAGTATAATTACAATATTTACATGCCAAAAACTATTTTTTAACCAAAAGTTGTACAAAACTTCAAGGTTAAAGACCACATGTTGGTCACTCTTCACCCTTGAGGCCCCAAGGGAAAGCCATCCCCGGGCGTGTATCCTCCACCTGAAATGTGTTCCCGTATAGGATGAGCCAAGCTTAGTAGAATAATTCCTACAAAGGCTACTCCCCACCTAGATCCACATGAAAGACACACATGCAAAATTCAACAATCCATCACATTCCAAACAAGAATATGCATTCAATATCGGAATTCTTCATGTCATGCCATGAAATGAGATGAGACTCATTCATGCAATTCAACCCGAGCCCTTCCTAGCTGCTCAACACATGCAAGTGCCAATGTGTATGAATCCATCATCCATGTTACACATCGAATGACATTTACAATCTAGGGTCTTTCTTGGGGTGGATATTCATGGACTTACACCATCGACACCCATTCGACACGAAATTTATGAACTTCAACCAATGGTTCCGCGTACATCAACACATTTTATGGGCTCTTATACCAACGAAGTGTGTATCCAATCATCGAGTCTCTCACCTGAGAGATCTTCTAGCCCCTTCTTACTAAACTCAACCCAACTTTCACGCAATCATGCGACTCCACGGGGTATTCAATCCCCTTCTTTCGAGTCTATTTATCAAATACTAAGAGTGGCATTTTATTATCCATGCACACTCACACCCAGACTCATGCTTATGCCCATGAATGTGATACAAATATCATGCTCAACATGTAATGAATGTCAAATGAGTAATATCAACCACATCTCATCATATTCCATGGAAATTTATATCATATGCATATAATTTTCTTAAACCATCATCATGCTAACATATCTTAGAGCATATGTTCACATATCAACAACAAAGTCCAAAACATGTTATTTCAGTTACATCAAAATAACAACTTCAATCTTTTAAGGTATCTAATAAAACACTTTCAAGCACCAATATCATGTTATCACATAATATAGTCCACATAACATCAAACATCAAGGAATTACTTAAGTAACTCCCACATATCAAATTCAATCAAGAAATTAGTTTAAGTCATCTCTGGACTCATTTCTCAATTTCATAACTATCTATACATATAAGTCCACATACATATAGATACACACCCAAACCTTGTTCTATGGACATCATAGGTTCGGAATAGACCAAAGTAGAAAAAACCCTACCTCACTTGAAGTGTGGAGAACTTCAAGAACACCTCCCAAGCCCAAAACCTTGAATTTTCCAAAATTACCTCTTTGGATCTTCGGTGAAATTTCTTGTTTTGGGTGTGATTGCGTAGCCCTCGTCGCGTAGAAGAACTTTAAGTCTTGGCTCGACGGATTTCGACCGACAGAACTCCGTGAATCGGCGAAAGAAAGATGAAATTTTCTCTTTTCTCCTCCCTTCTCCTCTCACACGTTACACACTGATTTTCAGCAGATTTTTCTGCTAAAAATCAGATATTTTACCCTATTTATAATTTTAAAGACTTGACTCACATCGAGTCACACCCTCTCTTTCTCGGGTCCATTTTTGTCATGAAATGATTTATTTCATCTCGGTTTAAGTTTAAATTAATTTTATTTTAAATTTTATTCAATTATAAAGAAATTTCATAATTTTCATTTTTTGGGACCATTGTGAGGTCAATCGCCACCCAGTCACCTCGAACGACGTGCAAAAATCTGACTATTTTGAAATTCAATGAAATTCGATTGGGTGACTAGAATTTGCGATACGAATCCGACGGCGAAGTTCGTTGCGTCATACGAGCTCCAGAGAGTACATATTTTTATTTTGCATTATAGTGAAAAAATGACTATTTTTTCCTTTTTGGAAAAATTTAAAATTTTTCTGAGTTTTACACCTTTGTTGTAATGGAAGTGCCAAGAATCATTGACAGCGTGTATGTATCAAATACAAAAAAAAAATCATTAAAATCCTACAAAGCAGAACTAGGGTTTACCTTCGAGATCATTCTGAATTGATCTCGTCTAAACACGAACGCAGAATCTAAACACATACGCAGAAAATAGCTTGATGAACCTTACGATCTTTTATTGTATGTCTCCCAATGCCAAATTCTGAATGTAGTGTGGACTACAAATACTTCCAAATTTCTAGTCTCTTTCTCAGACTCCCTCAAAAATGTGAGTAATAAAGGTGATGTTGATTTTAAGAGTTTAGACGTTTATATAGAGGCTATGACAGAAACTCTAAACAAAAATAAGGGTTGGGCTTCCAATGGGCCTAGGATTCCTATGTTCAACTCAGAACAAACATTATGTAGTTCATTAATAATAAGTTAGTCCACTAAAAATTTATTATTCATCTCTTGTGCCTTATCTCAAAAATTATGTTTCGAGCTTCTTATTATTATATGATTAATAATCTCCCCAAATTTAAGATTATAGATGTCCAAAAATTAAATAAATTACAGATAATTATAATTAATTGACTTTTTTTATTCCTTTAGACCTTACCACTTAACTTATTTGTCATGTCGAATAATTAAATCCACCTGCAGGGTTTGGCATGGACAAAACTTATGAGCTTCATCAAGAGGACATCATGAACCATTTAAATATCAGGAAGTGGTTTCTTTTAATAATTAATTTGCACCATACAGATAATATCGTCTCCCAATTCACCGATGATATTGACTCAATATGAATCTCACTTGTTGATGAAGTGAAGTGACAATCATTATATGCACATCACAATTAAATATCTTGGGATTAAGAGCATAAATAATCATAATAACCATGAGGTATTTATTATCTTATTCAATCAGTAAAAGATAATAACCGCAACATGGATATGTTCAATACAGAAAGTGTACTAGTACAATAAACCGAGACATCAAACAATCTCCTATAGTCAAGATAAACTATGCCAGAATATTACACTACAATCATACTAATGGTGTGTTCAATTCCATCTAAGATTTCAAACATGAATTCATATTATATAAAGATCTGATAATCTGGTCTTTTGTGTATAAGTCAAACTCTACACTCCAGATTATCTACAATGTAAAATATAAGAGACACATGCACACCATATATCAAATATAATGCAAACATTTTGCCCACATATACTTTGAATAAAATGGGAAAAAAAACTGCTATTACTTACTAAAATGAGTTTCATTGTGAAGGGGTTTGCCAGGTTAATTGTTGATTCAATCTTGGTCACCACCACATCTCCTCTTCCCACGATATCTCGTATAAGGTGATATTTTCACTCAATGTGTTCCCCTTCTTATGGGTTCGTCGCTTGTTCAAGTTAGTAACCGCTCCGCCATTGTCACAAGAAAGTGTAATAGCCAATTTTATCGAAGTTACCACTTCTAAATCCATTAGGAAGTTTCTAAACCAAACTGCCTCTTTGGCTACCTCATAAACCACCACGTACTCGACCTCCATGGTGGAATCAGCAATATAAGATTTCTTGGTACTCCTCCAACTTATGGCTCCACCTCCTAGAGTAAACATATGTCCTGAAGTAGACTTTCTAGAACCCCTATCTAGCTGAAAATCAGAGTCTCTGTACTTGATGGGTACAATATTATCTGCTTGATAAACTAACATATAATCTCTTGTCCTTTTCAAGTACTTGAGAATATGTTTTACCACAATCCAATGTTCTTGCCCAGGGTTAGATTGATATCTACTAACCATGCCAACGACAAAATATCTCTTCAGGTGTCTTAGGAAACTGCTCAGTTGATAAAGAAACTCCATGTCTTAAAGGAAGAAATCCCTTGGAATTTTGCATGTTAAAACGGGCTACAATGGTATCCATATAGGTAGTTTGAGATAAGCCTATCTCCTATCTTTGCAATTTCGCATTAGCATGATCCCTAGGATGTGTCTAACTTCTCCTAGATCCATCATATCAAACTGATTGGATAATCATACCCTAACATAAGATAACACTCCCTCATCTTTTTTGATGAGCAAGATATTATCATCCGGGTAAAGTACTAGGAACACCACCACATTTCTGTCATGTTTTTTATACACACATGACTCATCCAGGCATTGATCAAAACCTTAAGATTTAATTGTCTGATCAAAATGAATGTTCCAAGATCTAGATGCCTACTTAAGTCTATAAATGGATCTCTTAAGCTTCCAGACTAGATGTTATTGGCTCTTTGCTACGAATTCATCTAGTTGTACCATATAGATACACTCGTCAAGATTCCCGCTAATGAACACTGTCTTGGTGTTCATTTTTGAAATCTCATAATCGAGATGAGCTGCAATGGATAAGGGAATTTTGATCAACTTTAGAATAGCTACCAACGAAAAAGTCTCCTCATAATCGATTCTGTAACGTCCCAAATACCACCTTGGACAGCATTACATTCTAACAACCATTTATATCATGAGAGCACTAAATACTACAATTTGTACGAAAATGTTTCATTCATCATATATAACATGGACAATATCATTCCAAAAGAATAAGCCAAGTTATGGCATTTACAACCCCAAAAGAATAGGTCCATCTTGGCCTTTACGTTTCAACAAAATGAGATAATGCATCGCAACGGAATATAACAAAATAAACTAGGTTTTACATCATTTTCAAAAGAATAACCTAGTCTAGTGAACAAGAATGTGGTGAACTAAGCGTCCACCTCGGGATCCACACTCCCGTCTAGCGGAGTCTCGCAGTATACCGGCTCTTCTACTCCCAACTCCTCCTCTAGCACAAAATCTAAAAACATGTATTTGTAGGGGATGAGCACAAAGCTCTGTAGCAAAATCTTTCTAAACTCAAACAAGGTTTAGAAAAATGTAAAAAAAAAAACGGTCGGTCGCATTTAACAAAATAGCATATATAGCTTTTGAAATTAAACAATAACATTTAGATCGATCTCAAGTTTAGACAACAGCGATAAATACATGGAAACATTAAAAAATATGTCACAAAAGAAACCATTCCCAAATGGTTAGGAAAGGCGCCTGCCGTTGCATTGTCCCATACCAATGCACCGACTCCGACTTAATCCAACCCAAGTTCTCATCTAGATATATTGATATATATTGGTTCATCCCATACCATGTACGTTGATTGTTTCTCATAATTCTATCCAACGACTGTACCTAGTTCACCAATCATAATCAAAATCACAAGCACTTTAGGAAAGGGCGTCTACCATACCAATGACAGTGGCGAGTCCCTTCCCATAAAAGATATACCAACCCTAGTTCGAACACTAGTGAACGATAGTGGTGTCATTACCAAATGACTACCAACTACAAGTGTTAGGAAACCATCTCACCCCCACTGGGGTAGACTAACCTCCAACACTCTATTACATCTTTCGATGGCAATTCAAGTCGCTCACAACAACCATACAACAAGGAAACTAACATATCCTCAATTACAAGCATATTCCTAAAAATTCCCAATTTCATCATGTCATAATTTCAATAATCAACTATGAAAAATACTAGAGATCACAATGAAATCATTTATTACTCAACACAAAGTTCTATGGTCCCAATGTCCATAATAAAGGAAAACTTTAAGAAGAAAATTTATTCCTCTCCAAAAATCTAGGGTTTTTCAAACAAAAGAGTAATTTCATGGGTAATCAATTCTAACTTTGATAAAACATGTATTCATTGCCCAAAAGACTAAGAGAGGATGATTTTATATCATACTAGGGATAACCCGTGCATGAAAGCACAGTGTTACGTAGACCAACCGATTAATTTGGAGAAGTGAGCAGTGAAGATCTCGTATAATAGTGGCGGAGCAAAAATATGATATATGATGAACATATTTTAAGTATAACAGATAAAAATAATGTAATATATTTTTATATCGAATTTGATACTTAAAAATTCATTAAACATGAAAGGGGTTCATCATATATCAATGGAAAGAGACATGTAGAAGAAAATGGAAATGAAAACTTGTGTTAATGTAAAGAAAAGTGAAACTACAAAAATAAGTGCATTTAATACCCAACTTAAAAAGTTGAATATAACAATGATAGATTCCAAGATACATAACTAAACTTGCAATACACTTGAAATAAATGACATTAAATACAATAAATGAAACTTACAAGAGTGTTAAAGTAGATTACAAATGAAATGGGTAAAGAAAATGAAAAAAATCTAACTTCTCTTTCGAAAATGATGTCTTCCTTCTTGCGTTTCTCTCTCTACAATGCTGAACAATGCTCTAAAAATGAAAAGTGATGTCTTCATTTTCATTCATGAATGTCCTATAGCCTGTGTGAGAGGCTTCCCATAAATGGAGAGTTGAGTTGATGGCTTAGGTAGGCTAGGACAAGCCTAGGCTACAACTTCCCAAGCTTCTATCTTCTCTCTTCTCCCTCTTCCTCATTAATACATTGGCTTCTAAAGTCCAACCTAAAGTGCAAGGAGGCATGTATGGATGTAAGAGATATCAAGGGACAAGTGGGAGAATCATAGGTGAGACTTTCAAGTGGCAAAGCTTGAGTTGTAGGTCGTCTGACATTTCTGGGCAAAACCTTCTGATAGGACGATGTAAACCTTCCAGAAGGTTTATGCAGGAACAGGGAAAACAGCAGTCCAATGTCACAAACCTTCTGGAAGATCGATGTAAACCTTACGAAAGGTTTATTCTAGTAGGCAAAACCTTCCAAAAGGTCTTGAGGCAGAACCAACTCCAGAGTGCTAAACCTTTCAGAAGGTTTTCTTCCAAATAGCTTTTTCTTGATTTCTTCACCTTCCAAGCCTCCATTTAAGTCACCCCCTCATCTCCATTGACTTTAAGCACTACGATGGGGCTTAACTCAAGTCATATTCAACTCATTATCTACAATGAAACATTAACATCATTAATTGTTTTATTTGTCGCATTTCTTCCCAATGTCACAACAAAAACAAGTATAAAAGGGTATAAAAGGCATCCATAATATGCAATATTAGGTTTTAATCATCATTTCACCTCCTATCATGCAACCACCCAATTGGGAACTTCCTTTTAAGCTCATGTGCGACGGAAGTGATTACGCGATTGACGTAGTGCTAGGCCAAAGGCATGATAAGAAATCCCATGTCATCTACTATGCTATAAGACATTGAATGAGACTCAAATAAACTATACCACCACCAAGAAGAAGTTGTTGGCAGTAATTTTTGCACTTGATAAGATTAGGTCATACATTATAGGGTCACCTATTATTGTTTATACTGATCATCCTACTTTAAACTATTTGGTGATTAAATAGGATGACAAGCCTAGGTTGATTAGGTGGATCCTTCTACCCCAAGAGTTTCATGTCATTATCAAAGAGAAGAAAATAGTGAAAAATGCGATGGTCGACCATCTATCGAGGCTAATGATTGAAAACATAGATGCTCACATTCATGTCCCTGACTTTTTCCCTAATGAACATTTGTTTAATTTGAATGTGACTATGTCATGATACACTGATATTGTGAATTATCTTGTTACAGGGCACCTACCAAGTAATTGGAGTCTAAGGGACAAGAAGCAATTCTTGGTCAGATTAAACAATTTTACTTTGACAATCCATATTTGTTCAAATATTGCTCTAATCAAGCGATGAGGAGATGTGTCTTTGATGAAGAGCAGAAGAATGTGATTGCTTTTGGTCATTCAGAAGCTTATGGAGGTCATTTTTCATCAAAGAAGACATCAGCTCAGATTTTACAATGTGATTTTTATTGGCCTACTTTATTAAATATTATTTTACATTTTTGCGAGCATTGTGCTAAAAATCAACAATTAGGAGGATTGACTCGTAGAAATATGATGCCCCTCACACCCGTGTATGTGATGGAAATTTTTTATTGTTAGGACATTGATTTTATGGGTCCCTTCCCTATATCTTTTGGGCATGCTGACATTCTTTTAGCAGTTGACTATGTATGTAAGTGGCTAAAGGCTATCCTAACTATGACCAATGATCATAACGTTGTAATCAAGTCTTTGAAAAAGACCATTTTGTCTTGATTTGGGATGTCTAGGGCAATAATCAGTTATGGTGGTCTATATATTCATAAGACATCATTCATTAGATTATAGAAAGCTGTCGAGACATTTTTAAGCCCAAACGGCATTACAAGAAATTCAAAAGACTCATAGCGTGTCATACACGCGGTCTTAGACTCATCTCCCTCTACAATCCTAACTTGTCAATACCTAGTCCTTAAGTTCGACTTCATATAAAAGGTTGTCTTGGAAAACCTATCAAACAAATCAGCAACGTTTGGAACAGGGTACTTGTTCTTGATCATCACCTTGTTCAAGGCTCGATAGCCGATGCACATTGGCAACAAACCATCTTGCTTCTTTTATAACAGTACCAGGGGGCTCCATATGGCACCTTGGATGGCTTTATATTGCCAAAATCTAGCAACTCGTTCTACTACCTTCTCAATTCTGCCAATTCCATAGGCAACATCCGATAAAGGGCACGAGATGGAGGTTATACACCAAGCTCCAACTCGATCATGTGGTCAATTGACCATCTGAGCGAAAGGCTTTTGGGGAGTTCTGGGGGCATAACATCAGCAAATTCTCCCAAAACATCTGCCACTGCACCAGGCACTTCAACCAACAAATCTGGTTTGATCTCCGCCAAAGCTGCGTGGTTTGTCGTCTAGCCCTTACGCAATCCAGCTTTTACTTGCATATCAGACAACAGCTTCATCTTCAACATAAAAGCATGGTGTTTTCTCATTCGATATTAGCACTTATTTAAATGTGGCATCAATGCCATCTTTGCCTTGATAAAGAACTCATTCTCAAGGATGACATCAAAGTCAACGAAGGGCACAGACATCAAGCTTACATGGCCTTCGCACAAACCCACCTTCAGAAGTATTTCTGTTGTGCCATGCATTGGCATTGCTTTTGAATTTACTGTCTTGAGCTTGTTAGCATCCTCAGTCAATTGTGGGCCAAACTTTCTTACTTCCATCTAGGCAATGAAATTATGGGTGGCTCCCATATCCACCATGGCCAAGACTTCATTGTTGTTCACCCAAGCCTATACAAACATTAAGCCTTTGCGAGTTGCTGAACTTTATCCACAGTAATTGCATTCAGCAACTATAAAGGGTTAACACAAGTGGGGCATGCATCGTCACTATCATCCCCACTTGCAGCAATGAGGGCACTTAACTTCTCCCGCTTAGGGCAGTCCTTGATGCGATGGGGGCCACCATAGAGAAAGCAGATAGAATCAAAGTTTGTCTTCTTGTAGCTGTTGTCTGGCTTTTTAGAGTCAGCAATGTTCTTCTTTCTTTTTCTTCCAATCCGCCTTCTTTGCATCTTTGGAAGTGCCAGGTTTATCCTTCATGTCGCCACCATCCTTCTTTTTCTTTTCTGAATGGCCTTGACTACTGTCCATTTTAAAGTCAACCAGGTCATCTGCAACAGCGTGGATGTGGGTAAATCACACACCCCCTACCTGCGCAACTCAGCATGTACCCATCCTTGCAACCCAAACATATAATTAAAGAGTTTGTCCTTCTTAAACCTATTCTTGATGTCCAACATCAATGAACTGAACTCCTTCCTATAATAATGAACATTTTCGGTGTGCTTCAATTTGTTGAGCGAATCCCTAGCAATCCAGGTCGTATTGCTAGGGAGGAATTGATCCTTCAATGCCTTCTTCAATGTATCTCACATCTCAATTTTCACAAGTCCCATAGATGCATCATCCTCGTTTTGGGTTCGCCATCATAGCTTGGCAAAGCCGAAAGATACATACTGGTTATGGTCAACTTCTCTCTAGTAGGCATATAGGCAACTTTGAAATATTCCTCCATGTTCCATAAGAAATTCTTTAGATCCTACAAAGGCCTTAGGTTCAAGGACCTTAATTTTTGAAGACGTCTTGCCCACAACAGATCGAGAATTCATGGCCCTCTTCACCAAGGACAATTCGTCTTCAAGACCCTTTAGGTTGGTTTTGATAGCTTCAATGAGGGACAAAATGTTCTCCATCATCGTTGCAAGCTTCGCATCATTGTTGGTCACATAGTTGTCAAAGGCTATCCTTAAGCAAGCAATCTGAACAAAGTGTTGCTCCTTCTATACAGCCACACTGGTTGCAACATCATTTTCAAGGGAGCCCAGAGAATCTTCGAGATAGGTCACACGTTCCTGCAATTCAGCAGTGTTTCCACTAGCCATGATCAAAAACCTCTGATACTAATTGTCACAGGGGGTCAATTTTTCCTCGTGATGGCACTGAGATTCATACTCAGCCTTAGTCAATGCACTCAAATGCTCACAAATATGCAAACATGAATAGAATAGGGACAACAAGCAAACTCACAACACCCACGAGCTTTACTGGCCAAATTGTCAAACCTTTTTTTCTCAACAAAGCCTAAAAAAAACTCAGCCAAGGGTCCGTTTACAAAACATGACCAACTCTCTTGGTTGCACTATAGACTCAAGCATGCCTATATATAACATTCAAAGTGGTGGTTACAAGCCCAATTGCATAAGCAACTGCAAAGTAATATCCAATTTGCCCACAAGCCTACTGACCATGGCTAAGGCCTTCAGCCACTTCTCCAATGTGTTGGTTATGACAGAGGTAGTTGCAAATAGCAACTATTGATTGACCCAACCAACAACTGCCCCCAACTTCTCTGCATGTAGTGTGGCACATGCTAGAAATCTCTCTCAGATTGTGCAAATGCTAGTAACTGCACAGAACTGCCATCATTTACAGGGCAAATGTCCTAACCGTTCAAAACTGCCTCACATGTTGTGCATGTGCCTTTCTTATAAACTCACAATATCTGATTGTCTTGCCTTCGTGTCAAGTCATGCACAACTCATGACTTAGTCTTTCAAGCTATAAATGCCCCACAAATCGAGCCACTCAGCTAGCTTTGCTTGTTTGCTTACTTGTGCCCAACGTGCCCATGCATGAGTTGCCTCCCTTAACCACACATAAGGCTTCAATAAACCCATTGGTCATGTCCAACGTGTCCATGCATGTTGTGCCTTACTCAGCTATGCATGGGGCTTCCGCCAACGACGGGTCCCTCCAATCATCGACCTCACATCTCAGGTCTCGAACTTTGGAATGTCTTGCCTCCCCATGGCAAACATTTGTTGTGTCAAGGTTTTGGGGCATAAGAGTCCCTAAGAATGCTAGCATGGTAACCCATTCGTGGAACACCCTCTTATAATAGCATTACAGAGAAAAAACACAATGACAACAACAGATATCCTCTAAGCCGATGAGTCATAATAACTTGAGACATGAGCATAATCGTTCTATGTCACTCGAGTCTTTGTCGAACCACTTTGTTACTTAACTAAATAAACATCCAAGTCCTTATAAAATCAACTTTGCACTAAGGGTTTACTTCACCAAGTATAACCCAATTTAGCTAAGGCATGGATGCCTTTGGGCGAGGCAGCCACATGTCAGTGCTGAGCCAACGAGCTATAGGGATAATAGTAGGGCGCAAGAAGACAGCAGCAAAAATGCAATCCAAAAAGCACCCCAATAGTAGAAAACTCATGTCCACTCATACCCTTAACCACCAATACCAAACACCAAACCCTAGCACCATTCCCAACATAAAAAATAAGTTGATGTAAGTGTTCATCTGCATGCATGCATAGAACTTTAAAAACATAGTTAATCGCAAGTGTAGATGATTCATAAAAACTAAAAGCAGTATGAACAAACGAAAGCATTGTAATACAAAAGTTTATATCATAAACATGTTACATGTAACTTTTAAAGAAAGATTGAATGATTTAGGCATTAAGGAGAGGAAAATCCTTAAGTATTATGGAAAAACACACACACAAAAAAAAAAAAAAAAGACACTAAAGCTTGAAGGCAATAAACTACCTATAACTAAAGAGCAAATGGTTAGTTTAACATTAAAATTGAGAATTCATTGTAAATTCAAACAACCAACCTAACTTTTGATTATCAAATTCAAAGAAAAACAAAAAATAAATCCAAACATTGCACTAATCAAAACAAAATCCTAAAGTTCTGCCTATGCATATGGCACTTCTCAAAACCAAACTAAAAGCCACCACACATACCATTCAAAACCACCACCACCTATCACCTTAGACTATCATCACACCTCCACCACTACAAACAGTACACTACTAAAGACAAATAAAAAAAAAATCCAAACACAACATCCAAAAAAATCAAAACTCAGATACTTTGGAAATCTAAAAACCTCATAGTAATCTCAAAAAATACATCACCATTAGCAACTTCTATACTTAAGAAAGCCAAGCCAAACTCAATACTCAATGACTAAGTCATACTAAATAACATAACTAAGTCAAAACATATAAGCCACACAACCTATTAATTGAAAGTCTTAATCTTCAGGAAAGATATAACAGATTATCAATAGAATCATAAGCAGTGCAAAGTAGGAATAAAATTTTAAGAATAAATAAAACTCATAGAAGGCAGGACAATTGCATTGTCTCGAAATATTACTTTATGAACAAGGATGTTGCTGACACAACACAGGCTTTGGATTGTAGATCGTTCTGTCTCATATGTTCTTTCTTCCCTCAGCTAATATTGTTGGGGGCCAAACTGTAGAAGGTATCGCGAGACAGCCCAGCGCAAAGGGAAAAATATAGATCATTTCACAGAATAATTCCTGATATGAGCATTATGGTACAATACCCATTAAAAAGGGCAGACTTTAGGTTTCATATATTTATGGCAATATATCTGTATGAGCATACCAATCATATACAATGACATCCACCCATACATGATACTTATTCCTTTTCAATATTATATATAACTAAATTGCTTCTTTTGATTTGCAAATGTAAATTATGATCGCAAAAAAATGCTTAATGGATATGCTCTTATCATATCATTACTCCCTTCGTGACCTGTACTACTCAAACACCTACCAATTAGTGGTTATAGATTGAGTAAGATGCACATTTTTTTTATGGAATAAAGAGAACCGATAGGCTTACCTTTGAGCGAGCATGATTCCTTAAATGCTATAAATCAGTTGGCTTTAACTGCTATGAAATGTGAACTATTTATAAGAAAAACAAAGAGATAAACTTATGTTGTCTCCAAGTGCAGCTGACAATTATATAGAACCATCGGTGTCCAAGGTAAAAACACACTACAATTTTATGTCAAGTCAAACAACTCCTAAATCTTTTCCCAGTAAAATCATGAATTTTCAAAAAGCAATATATCTATAGACACATGCAACCGCATACGCGCTTGCGTCAATTCGTTTATAACAGCAACAAAATACTCATTTTTCTCTCAAGAACACTTGCTCGTGAATAAAAAATAATAACCCACAAAAGTACAGACATTGCCCATAACTTGAAACCAAAATTGCACAAATTAAATTCTGAAACGGAGCAGGAACGGCTCAAGGCAATTTGAGGCCTAAAGTGACAATTCATTTTGAGGCCTTTATATTAT
The DNA here is from genome assembly GCA_023539305.1 of Ilex asprella. Taxonomy (NCBI): domain Eukaryota; kingdom Viridiplantae; phylum Streptophyta; class Magnoliopsida; order Aquifoliales; family Aquifoliaceae; genus Ilex; species Ilex asprella. Next base: position 16,087,565 of record CM042194.1, on the reverse strand, counting down.
TAGTGTTAAAATTTTGATTAAAATTAATTCTTTTCATTTTTTGAGTTGTAAAAGTATAAATTGAGTTTTTATATTTATATTTTTTTATCATATTTTTTTGATTGATAATATCGTTAATTTAATTATTTTTTCTTGTGATAGTCGATTTTAAGTAAGATTTTATCAATTTTAATTTTAAAAAGCTTCTTTTTGTAGAAGTAACTATTACAAAAATTAATAATAATATTCTATAAGCAATACATACATTTGAAGAAAAAAATCTAATGTTTTTTATATAATTTAGTGTCTCAAATCTCAATTGGAGTATTTTTATTTATTTATTAAATATTATTTAAAATAAATTTAAACTATCAATGCCAAAAAAATTGTTATGTTTTAAGAAACATCCGAAATCAAGATAAAAAATTTTAAACTATCAGCATTTAATAATTTTATTTTTTAAGTTAAATAAACAATCAAAAAAAATTATTTAAAATTGATATAAAGAGAGAGTGAGTGAGAATGAAAATGAGAGGGGCTTTATAGAGAGAGAGAGAGAGGAGATGTGGTTAAGAATGGATGAGTAAATTATGATTTGACTTTTGAGTATACATCAGTTTTTTTAAATAAAATATTAATTTTTTTTTTGTTTTTATTATAATGGGATGAATCATGAGATCAAAAAATTATTAAAATTAAAAATTTTGATTGGCCTTAAATTTTAACTAAGGGTTTTGTGTAGAACTTATAATTTTCAAGGATTTAAAATTTTAAAATGGACCAACTATTCATTTAAAATTATGGGACCTTCTAAAATTATGGGGCCTAAAGTCCAAGTTTTTTTACCTCTATAGTTGGGCCGGCCCTGAAACGGAGAGAAAATAACCAACAAACAATGAATATAAAAACTAAATGATACATAACATCAAGAAAAGCTTATAATTTATGATCGCAACGTCGACACCAAAATGTTGATAATTTCGTCCCTCGATTCATAATGAAGAAAGAACCTCAATGGAAGTCATGAAATAAATTGTGCCGATAAAAAAATTACAGCTACAGTGGAAAAAGATTACAACTTTTTGGGTAATGATAGTGAGGACTAGAGGTTTTTCCAAACTTGGAAATTTGGGAATGAATTGGGGTTCTCCGGTGACCACCTCATTAACTATTCCACACACATCCTTTTTCACCCCCTCAAACCTTAAAAAAATCACAGATTGAAGAACAACCACAATATTTGTTTGAGCTTATACATTAACCAATAAAACAAAATCAAAAGCCCAGCAACATTAGGAAATCTGAAATGAATGTTTTACTTATAGTTGAAAAGAAACGGCAGTATCTGGGATCCGAAGTGAATGAAACAAAGAAAGCTAGAAGGAATGATGTGGGAGCTGTGGGGGTGGGCCTACGGTGATGGACGGTGGGCAAATTAGAGAGACTAAAGGAAAGGAAAGGAAAGGACAGGAGAGGAGAGGAGAGGAGAGAGAGACTACAGTGATGGATGACACAGCGTGCAGTCTGGCAGTTGAGAGGAATCGTCGATGGGTAGAGGCGCTCACATGGAAGTGGGTATCGACGTTCGAATGCGGCTACGGTGGCTGACGGTGGCCGAATGAGAGATCGAAATAGGGAAAAACTAAAGGAGCACAGAGAGAGTGATATATGTATATTTGTCCAGTTTGTAGCTGGTGGTGGTGGCAGAGATAGAGGCTTGCGTTAGGGAGGTTAGTTTGGAAAAGAGATTTGAGATACAAAGTATTATTCATTAAAAAATAACACGCTTGGATGGAAGATATGAGGGGCAAGACAAGAAATAGGGGCAAAGGAGGAGTTTATTACCTCTGTATGGCAGGGTTATAACATAATTAGCAAAATACAGCAGATTTGAACTTATTTATCATTTTACGGCACTTTTTAAAAGCGGATTCAACAAATTTGACTTTTTATGAAAACAGAATCAGTAATTACGATTTTCTTTAAAAACGGAATTGGAAAGTCCGAATTCATTAAGAAAGCGGACTCTAAACATACGTTTTCAGATAAAGTAGAATTTTGAAATTGAGTTAAAAGTGGAATTGAAAAATTCTAATTCTATATAAAGCGGACTCTATAAAAGCGATTTATAATGAAGGCGTATTTCCTAAAGTCGCTTTTATCACGAAAGCGGATATACTGAATTTGTTTTTTGAGAAATCGGTATTAAGAGAACCGATTTTTTAAAAAAACGAATTTCCGGAATCTAACTACTTTTTAAATGTCTGACTCCACTTTTAAATGCCTCTCCATCTAATATGAATAAAAAACATTAAAATATTAATAAATAATAACTGCTTGAGACTACTTATTTGTATACAAGATAACTCAGCCCCACAAGTAAAATGTCATTACCATCCCATATTTAAACAAAAAATATAAAACTATTTAGTTCGGATTTTTTAATTTTCAAAAAAGATACCCATCATACCCCACCCCACCCCACCCAAAACAAAAAAAAAAAAGAGAATATCCATCGTACCCCCCAAACCCAAGCAACAAACCCTAAACTTGGTGGAAAGATATAAATTTTTTTGCGTTAAAAACATTAAAAGTGAAGAAACTGTAAATCTTTTGCTGAAATAGAACTAAAAGATTTTATTTTAAACGACAAAAATACCGACATATTAGTTACAATAATTCTAATGATGATCATATTTCCAACAACATAGTGATGTGCCATGTAAGCATAGAGTAGCTGGGAGAAATTTTTCATAATGATCATCATCAGTTGATTCCTCAAAATCAGAAAGTTCATTGTCATAAGTAAAGGATGAATTTGACAGTATTGTATTAATAGCCTCTTCAGGTTGTGAATGTTCAATCTTTGCCTTTGTAATAAGGTGGAATCGATTTAGACATCGTTTCCATCTGATCATTCTCAAGAGCTAGGGTTTCTTGGATATCATTGTAGTTATCCGTGCACCATTCTACATATATTTCAGCTGAACGTGCCTGTGGCACTCGAAATCCATGCCAACGATAGTATACTTCAAGCTCACAGCGCTTGAAATAAGATTTCAACCAACTTGGTCTCGATAGGTGATAATAAAACTCTAGAGGCGGAACAATGATTATAGGTCCAATCATCACATGACCGACTTTGGTAAAAAGGTTGTGAATGTTGATTGGTTCATTCTTAAAGAAACGTAATTTTCCATACCATGTTACTCCATGGGGATCTGTGTAATTACCGGGTTCTGGTGAACTGAATGAAGAAAATGTGTTATGATGGTAGTGGTTGATAGAGAATGAGTCATCGTTTGTTTGACTTGGAAATCCAATTGTTGATGACATTTGTGTGGATATCTATATCTTTATGTAAACATAAATGTAACTTATTTAAATATTTGAGTAATTGAACTGAGTAATAAAATATTGCACTGAACACACATTGGGGAGTAAAAAATGATAGCAACTAGACAATGAAACAGTGTTGTGATAAATGAGATGGTGATGACATAACACTGATACCAATGTACTAACAGTGTTGTGTAATATATTTTATTGAACATATATTGGGGTCTAAAATATAATGTATTGTTTGTTGTCTTATTTTATCATAACAATTGAAGCAATATATTGAAAAAACATATACATTTGAAAACAACACATGACTACAGGTTGGAATTAAGTTTGTATTATAAAAACTGACTTTAAACATAATGTATTTTTAAAAAAATTTGACAGAGTTTCCCTTAAATATCTACCTTACCACAATAAAATTGTCCTGTATGCACAATATCAATACAACAACAAAGACAACCACAATTTCATATGCACCGCAACCACAAGCACCACCAAAACCTAAACACAACACCACACAACCACAAACACTACACCAAACAACCAACAACAATCGCTACATACTAGTCAATTTACATATATGTGAAAATATTACTCAAAAAGTGATAAAACATGATAACACTAAGTGCCACAAGACAGTTTCTTTCTGAGCCATTTTGACCGTCGTTCTTCTAAATGTGAAGGATCCCCATGGATGACCTGTGACACCGGATGTCTAACTGGAATAGTATCTCCGTTTCTGCCTCTGCCTATGCCTCTACCATCCCGTCCTCAACCACCCTGGCCTCTAACACCTCAAAATCTACCATCTCGAGCTCAAACTAATAAAATAATATGGGCAAGTGGAGTCGCAGCTCGATGATGTGACCTATGTACAACTGCGGGAGTCGTAGCACCTAGTGTAACATCACCCTACGAGACATTGTCTACTGGTTGTGAAATATAAACATGTGTAAGATGTGATATCATCAATGCATCATGACACATAGGCTGGCCAGGCAATGTAACTCTTGAAGCATATGATGTGTATGTGTTTGGTCCTGCCATATGTGATACATGCCCTGGGGTATACTCAGATGTTGTAGATGTATCAGTCAATGGTGGTGGATGTGGTGTAGTATGTGTTGATGTCTGTAGGGGACTTGATGTAGACGGTGGCTCTGCAGGTAATGCGGACAGTGTATGTGGAGGGTGAGGTGCACTAGGTGCTGATGTAGGCTCTGGTACACTCGTGTCTGTTCGGTGACGTGCAAGTCTATGTCGGTGTATAACAATACCATGCGGCTGCGTATGTACATTTGACGGTGCACGCGGTGCAACATGTGGTATAGGTGGAGGCTGGGGATGGGTTGTACTATAGAGACGATGGTCTTCTCGAATCGCCTGGAGGCAAGTGGAGGTAAGAGATTGAGCGTCTCGTAACGCTTGTGCATGGGCGGCATCTGTACTATCCTGAAGGGCATCTTCTGCTATATGGTGAATTTGTACAAGTGTATGCTCCTGTAAATGTAAATAGATGTTACATTAGGATAATATCATTTTTGTAAGTGTAAATAATGCTTAAAATGACAAATGCACTTAGCTATTATCATACCAATATCTTGATTATGCTACCCATAGGCTGAAATCCGATAAGTGGCCTATCTAATGGAGGTTCGATCAATCATCGAGTGATATGCCCATACCAATCCATGTACGTGCAAAAACTCATATTAGTCACCGATGCATGTGCCTCCCCCACAATGAGATGGTCTCGTCGATGGATCCATACATCAACACAAGACTGATGGATAAGTCTCCAATCATACCCACCCCTACCGTGTCGATCAGTAGCATGAAGAGCAGAGCAAGTGTCGCATGTCTTAGGTAAAACCTGTCATAATCTGAACTGGCGCATGACATGATCCGGATAATGCCATCCTACTACAGCAAAGCATATAAGTGGTAAACGCGCCATCCATACATCGCTACCAATAGTGCATTATTCTGGTAAGTTTGCTATGACATCTGCAGTATATGACATCCACGCCATCTACAAAAAAAATGTAACATAAATGCTAGTTTAAACTTGTTTACCATTTTATCCTACTAGAAGTTGGTGTATAGTTAGAACCTGCTCATCGCGCATCTGGTCTAGATGATCTCTGTAATGTCTGAGAACGTGTATAGGGCTGTGTACATATGATGTCATACGCACATTCCACCTGCATATTAAAATATTTTAGATCGATTAATGATGAAAAATACATTAGTACGCTCAACTAGTAATTCGTCATTACACACTTACAACCCAATGGACCCCTAGGTAATGGCTCATAATGCTCAGCAATCTCCTTAGCAGCATCGGGTACATCTTCAGCAATCCTAGCAACATGGACGTTCAGAGCGTGAAATGCATCGGCTATATCTGCCCCTGTTGCCTGATACGGTAGTATTCTCTCTGGACGTATATGTGTAAGCCGCTCCCACGCCCACAACTAGTCAATTAAATGTAACATAATTTGTAGTGGTCCTCCAATGTAATGTAACTTATAATTACATGTAAACGTAACAATACCTATAATATAAGTAGCGGTCCTCCAATGTCGGATGAGTTTGGGCTAGTGGCTCGACATGTCTCACGGTACAAGCAAGCCAGCGCAGCACTACCCCAACTCAGTCGCCCAGAAGCATCTAAGTCCTCAAGATGCTGTAAGTACATAAGACCAACCTTGTTCATAGACTTGTCTGAAAAGATGTAAGCCCCAATGAGAAGCAACATGTATGCACGGGCATATCGATCAATGGTGATCGCATCAGCATTTGCCCGAAGAGGCTTGGCAAAAAAAGTAGCCAGGGCGGTTATCTTAAGTCTAAATCTAGATAGAGTAGTGTCTGCAGGTCTATAGCCTAGATATAGTTCACAATAATCCTGCCATTCCTACACAATACAATGTGTGTCAACACCAGTCACTGCATCACCATCAATTGCGAGTCCAAAAAGCAGTGTCATGTCGTGCAATGTAACCGTCGCCTCGCCAATAGGTAAATGAAATGTATGCATCTCCACCCTCCACCGCTCATCTAGTGCCATGACCAAAAGGTGGTCGAGCTGTATATAACCAATACTGTGTATACCATAAAAACCGACAATCATAACACACCGCAATACCCTATCATCGGGACGTCGTAAGCGTCGCATAGTCGGCTCAACCCGACAACACTTCAATGGTGCTAATTCCTTTAACAATTAAATAAAGTCATATATAAACAATTTGAGGGTTTATATTTTAGCAAAATGCTTTGTAGGCAGTAAATTATGTGCCTGTCCATCCCATATCTATGTGGATCGATGGCGTGCCTGCAAGTACAATACTGTTGGGTCACCAGGTCCCGGGTGTACTAAGTTATGCACCTCCTGAAGCTCCATACCTTAAATGCATTTAATTGTAGTGCAGTAAGAGATTGTCACTAAACCTATAACCATGTACATTAAATTACATTTCACTTCATATGAGAATAAGATAATGATCATCTGTTTTGTTTATTAATTTAAACATCTGAGAACATAAAACAACTACACGTATTTCTGCATCTGATATGTACTATTCATTATTTAATACATTACAACGCTCTACAACTGAAGTGTCTCGTCCATATGAATTTTGTACCATGTCCGTTACAAGTTGAACCATATAATATCGCCGTTTACAAACCAACATTCTATTGTTCTCCTTTTGCACTAAATTAACTGATGATTAGTAATCTTGTCTGTTCCTCCTTTGCATCAATAGAGATCTTTGGCATGGCACGGGTATACCCAATACTCGTAATTCAATGCTTAAATCATATGATTCATTAGCACGGAACGCCCATTCTCGTCTTCGTCCAGCTTAATACTCTTTTGGGTCAGTAAATTTTTCAGTCTTGTAATAATCGTTTCGCTCTGTCAAAAGTCATACCCTATGCTGTCTGCGATTGTTTGCAACTATTAGTCCTTGGAATGCAGACATAGTTTATTTTAATTAAGTATCTGCTAGAAGTAAATAATGTGATAATATGCAGAATATAATGAACAATGATGTAACTACATAAACACAACTACTACATTGTCATCATTACAAAATGAGAACATAGTTATTCAGCTGAACAAAGTTCATTTATTAAAGCAACACATTACATTAACATCAACATTCACTGACCCCTGCGTACATCTTGTGCAGTTCTTGATGGGCATGTGCGCTAATCGTGGCCTGTTGACCACACAATCTGTATTGATATGTACTACAGCCCTGGCATAAGTCCATTTTATATCCAATACGAGTCGATTGAGGATGACCCTTCGTGCGTAGTAGATTCAGATTAGGACATACTTTTGGACCAGTGCACGTATCCTAATAGTCTTCGTGCTGAATTGGATGAAATTCATGGGCCCAAGCCGCATCATGAGCAACAATTGTGTATATAGGATCAACATACTGCCACCGGTCTTAATATCTCTTTGAAAAAAGCGTCACCGTATGAGAGCATGACATTTTATATGTATTCTACTTCCCACATGAACATGTACGGTCTGAAAAATTTAGTACTTGTGCATTACCCTTTTTAGTGATGACATATGCCTCACCGGTGGTGCCACTGAATGTGGTAACATTTTGACTGACTTTTTTGATTGAAACATATGACATCCTCCCCATAGCGTTAGGTGTGAACGCGCAGCCGCTATCTGAGACCGAACCACGCCTTTCATTGAAATAATGAACAACCTTGTAAAATATTATTTCAACGCATGATGTGATTGATAAATTTCTTGCTTTTTTTTAGACAAAGTTGAACACCTCAGAAATGTTGGTTGTCATGACTTCATAACGTCTCCTACCATCATGTGCAAGCGTCCACTGCTTTGTAGGTATCTGATCAAGCCAACGAACTGCGACTGGGTTGAGTTCTGTGATTTCCGCTATAATCTTATTATATTTGCGAATTTGATGTGCATAACCAGTATCCTAAACTAGACGTTTAAAATGTGAGTTATGAAACTTACTGTTGAATTTACTTTGAACATGTCGTAAGCAATATCGATGGTATGCATACAGGCTTTGCCATCCGGAACCATTAGCAGTCACCGATTGAATTATACCTTGATGGCGGTCAAATAAAAGACATATGCCTGGACGGTCACCGACAACATCTTTTCTAAGTCTCTCTGGATACCAACCCCATGTATCTATGCTTTCCTCATCAACAAGTGCAAAGGCAAGAGGATAAATCTGATGATTTCCATCGAGGCCCGTAGCAATTAACAACTTACCCTTGTACTTCCCGTACAGGAATATGGTATCGATACTTGCAAGTGGACGACAGTGTTGAAAACCATCAGTAGACGGTTTAAATGCCCAAAAGACTCTATCGAATATAGCAGTACCATTTTCAAGGTTGGCCACTTGCCATCTCACATTGTTCCATGATTAAACTTTTGTAGTGCAGCAAAGAATTTGGGAAAAATAGAATATGATTCATCCCAATCACCAAAAATCATTGCTAACGCTATTTTTTTTTGCTTTCCGATACGATATATCGTACTTATACATAGTGGCAATGTGTTGTGTTATCAGAACAACCTTTAGAGATGTATCTGCCCTCACGAGGTCTTTTATTTGGAGTGCAACGAATTGAGAATCTAATTGCACATGGTCCTGGCTGGCTGAAATATGCAGACAAGTGTGTGGGCCTTCATATTTAATAATTTGAAACAGCCCGTGACTTTTCTTTTGACAAGCACGAAGCCTCCACTTGGACCCTGTGTGGTATTTTTTACACCGCACAGCCAGTAACTTTTTTTCACTCTCAACAACCTTGAATTGGACATGATTGTTGATTGAATAAATCTTCACTGTATCTTGCAATTTCGATTTACCCTTGAAGATGAGGCCGATTGATAACTCAGGCCTATCAAAATCCCACAACAAAGCTCTTGTTTGATTGTTAGGGTCAAACAATTGGGGTTGTTCATCATTGATGAAGTAGACGGACAATGGCTCATGCATACGATCAGTGTGTTGTACAATAACTGATGGTCCAATTACGTCACAATAAGCATTAATGTTTTTAACATCATCAAGCAATGTAATCTCCTCGTCCTCATCGTCCGTGGCATCCGCACTATCAACTGCACGCATTCCATTGTTCGCCAACACATCACCCTCTAACTGAACCATATTTCGAATGACATCGATTCTTGTTTCAGTATGAGATTGTATACCAACATTCGCAGAAGAAGTGTATCCCAAAAACTTCGATGTCTGCGTACTAGGCCCTATATGCAATTCTGGCACATACGGCTCTGCCTCCGGAATTCCATGGCCCGAATTAAACTCTGATACAAAAGTATCGTGAGCTATAAAGTCATGCGCATATTGACTACTCCCTTCACCATAATAAGAGTTAAAAAATGTCTGGTCATTGGGACATAGATTGATGCTATCCTGTGAAAACAATTGCATATATGGACCATAATCATTCACCATTGGATGAGTAAACTATTGGATGTTCTCGGTCTGTACGTACAAGTCAATACTATTCAGTGATTGGTTCTCAAATCCTGCATCCAACATCGCTGCCACACCGTCATCATTTTTAATTTCAAATCCTACATACTGTTGCATGCAATCCCCCAAAAAAGATGGAAACCGACATATTAGTTGTAGTCGTGATGTTGAACTGTCCAACTTCATTTTTGTGTACATAGTTGTCAGCAATTCCTCATATGTTGTGCCATGTTTTAACTTTATACAATGATGAGGCTTTCCATTATACGATATATAACCTTCATTGTATATAATATTACCACGCCAATAGCACATTACTGTGGCGCGTCTCCTCGACATTTTCTACCTTCAATATAAAATGATATCAAATAATTTTCATATTTAAATTACAAGATTGGGTTGCATGACATTTTTGTACTTTTAAACCTATTAACATCATTAAAAAGTGAAAACATTTCATGGGAAAACCAAGAGTGGGTACTCATTCGATGTAATATACATATCAGTTAACAAACCATTTCATATTCCGTGTTCTGCTTCAATTATCAGGTATTTAACAGATATATTGAAAGAAATATTGTGTGTTGTTCTCTCGTGATGAGTATTTCTTTGTTGATTTTTTAACACATGAAATTTAACAAAAATATATTCCGGTTCATACACTGTCAAGTGTTTATCTCGGAATTATACTCATTTTGTAGGTCTAACTATGACAACAATTTCGAAGCAGCCAAGTTTGATTCAAAAAATCACCAAAGTTTCCTAAACTATAAGTATACTAACTTTAACATTAGCTAAACTAAAGTAAGTTAAAAACTTCCTTTTAATTCAGCCAAAAAAATTAAAACAATTTCTATTTTTTTTTATGTTAAAATAGTTTCTATTTTTTTCCTTGTAATTTATGAGATTCATTTAATAAAATTTTCTATCTTTTCTTTTTAAAAAATATATATATTACTTCAAATTTCAAAGTGTAGTTATGTTAGAAACAATAAACATCACTTTTTGTGTCTTTGTTCTTCATATACTCTATATTAACCTGGAAGCTATGATTGGTTCTTGCCTGATATGCTGGATTTGATTGGAGGTGGAGGTGGAGGTGGATTTGATTGAATTGAAGTATAAAAGAAATGGGAGGTGATATATTTTCAAGCATGAGTAATGGAAGACGAGTAGACAACAAACCTATAAAGACATTTCAGAAGAGCTTTGTGCAAGTCCAAAACATTTTGGACCAGAATAGATTGTTAATCAATGAGTCCAAAATCCCAGACAACTTGACTAGAAATGTTGGACGTGATTTGGTAAGGACCATTTCTTTGCTTATTTACTAGAAGTTGTGGAAGTAGAGATGCAGAAGGGTAGCAGGTATGGGGAATGCTTTGTCTTATTCCATGTTTTTACGCATATCCAGTATTCTTACGTATCAAAGTAGGAAATTAAAGCCAAAAGTGAAAGAGGATGACTTTCACTAATTACAAATTGATAATTGAATCGGCTTCTAGGGTGCTTGTGAATATTGTAAGGAATGGTTTGGTATGTCCATGGTCATGTTGTGGATTTTTGGAAAAGATTAAGGGTTTGATGGGGAATATGGATGCAAATTTGTTTCATGTGTACTCAGAAGTAAATCGGGTTGCGGATGCTTTGGCAAACAGGGCTGTCAAGGACCAATTTTTATCTGATTTTTCAGTAGCTGTTGTGCTGCCGAATATGATGAAGATGTTGCTGCTGCAGGAGCATAGCAGACTGCCTGCTGTTCGAGTAAAAACTCCAGTCATTTTTTATGATAAAGGCTAAGTCAGCTTGTACAGACTACAGACAGTGCAGGTTTATGCTGATGAGTCAAGGTTTCTTGGGTACTGATTAGAAGTGTTGAAAGCTGAAGATAGGAGGAGCAAATGGAGCAGCTCTATAGCATATTTAAAAAAAAAAATAGTATTGTATCAAGTCTTAAGCTTCTAAAGCTGCATCAGTGAGCTGACTGAAGGTGCTGAGTTGCATGTGCATCATAGTCAGCTTAACCTTCAGATTTTTTGAGCTGCATGTTGATCAGTCAAGGCAGGAGGTGTACTGAAGGGCCAAAAAACAATGGTTGTACCGGAATTTAACAGTTTTTTTGATTTTTGTATAGTTCACTGTTTTGTTTCTTAATACAGTTACTCTTTTGGTTAACAGTTTCTGTTTTTTGCTTCTTGTAATTTTTGGATTTCATTAAATAAAATTCTCTCTTTTCTTAAAAAAAAAAAATAGTTTGAGAGCTAAACAACAACATTAGAACAGGGGAATTAGCTTGATTTGCTAAGTTTGATGGTAAAGGTCCAATTAATCAAATCGTGTGAGCTCTTTCATAAATGTTGTTCTCAATCTATGGAGAAACAAGAGATTTTCAATGTTTGTGTTGGTTAAAATTCACCAAAAAATACAATATAGGGCTGTTAAGTCTGATGGTAAAGGTCCAATTAATCAATCGTGTTAGTGATCATTTTGCCTTAGCTTCATTTTTATTCTCACCATTTTCTCCGCCTTAGCTTTGTCATTTTTATTCTCACCATTTTCTCTAGGGTTGTTCACCACTTAAACCAGTACATGTTACGAAGCACTTAACCATGCCAGATGTTTTTCCTATCAAATCCACAAGCACCAACTTTGGATGAGGCCATAAAAAAAAATTCTGACCCTCACTAACCACAACCATTCATCTCATCACATCAACCCCTCATCCATACAACAGAAACAAACATCCAGTTTTAAAACACAAGCCCAGTTTTAAAATATGAACCACCAATAACAAATCTAGAAAACACAACTTCTAACATAACATCCAAACACAATTTCCTAATGCACTCACCAATATTCATAATTTAATCCAAAAATAGCATTCAGTATACACTAGGATATTGTGAATAAAATTCAAAAAATTAAATTTACCTTCACACTATAATTTTCTGAAGTAAGGATGCAGTTCAAATTGGGGATTTTCGGAATCACACCGACCAAGGAATGAGGATGGAAATTTTGAGTTGAAGATGGGGATTTCCGAACTTGGGATGGGGAATGGGAAATGGGGATATAGAAAGGTTGAAGTTGGGGATTTCTAAGAAGTCGGATTTGTTGAGTTAGCTTTTAAAATGTGCCGCAGAATGGTAAATAAGTTCAAATCTACTATATTTTGGTAATTATGTTATCAATCTGCCATACATTGGTAATAATATGTTTCATAGTTTGACAATAGAGAGTAGAGAGAGTGTTTTACAGTGATTGAGGGGCATAAAAATAGAAAAGGGGTATTGAGGAGAAGAGATTAAGGCACGAATGAATTTGGGATGCTAAATCACTAAAATTTGGGGAATAATGATGAGAACTCTATTGAGTATTTTAGGCGTGGTTTAATATGTATAAAATGGAAAGTGCTATAGGAGGAAAAAAAAAATTGTAAGATTTATTGTGGTTCGTCGAATTAATAAATTTTAGATAAATATAGTATTTCTTTGTTTTCTAGAATTGCACAATTCTAAATAAATTAAGTTATTTTCTTTCATTCTCTCTAATTGTTTATCTTAATTCAATCAAATCATATTTAAATAAACAATTATCCAATCAATTAGAAAAGTATTTCTTATTTATGGCTAACTACAACCCATAATTAATTTTTTAGTAAAAATTCCAGCCTTTCATATTTATATTGGGTGACAACAATGGTAATATTTGTCATAAATAATTCAATTCAAACAATATATATAAAAATAGCCCGTACCAAAAGGCGGTATGTAACTAATTGCAACCGCCACAGCCAAAAAAAAACACGAAGTCATGCTAATCACCATTACAACTTCCAAACAAAAAATAATCTAGATATTCCATCCATGTAAATCAAACCATCATACTACTATTCATACCATAAAAAATCAAGCAGAAATGACATTACAACATATCTTTCACTCAATGCAATTAAAATACATTCAAGCATTTGTCATGTTAACACCAAAACTAATATTGAACAGCACCATAGAATTAAGAGATTAGATCTCAAGTAATAGGAGAAGTGCAAGCACTAATCACTGAAACACAAAATATAGATAGCAAAATAAATACCTATTCTTCTGTTTTTTCGCCTTAAAATCTTCATTCCTCACCATCATGTTCCCAAGGCATCAATTATATAAATCAAAAAAAAAAACAATAAAAATTCAAATGCAGCACGAAAAAAAAACTAATTCATTTATAGAGAATCGAAGAACTACTCGTAGTGTAAGCAATAATATTATTTATCTTCATTGATATCAAGTCCTCATTAGAAGGTTATCCATGCTCTATAGTCATTTAATGTCTATTGTTGGACTCTGGCCATGTTAGAAAATTACCTTTATGCATGATCACTTATCAATTAATGAGGTCGAGATTTGTTTAGTTGGAATGGGTCAATTGATAGACAATTCTAAAGTTGTATGCTACTCCTATGACATAATGCCCATAATTCATATACAACAAAACTCACACCAAAGAGGTAGACTGTGAAAAATTGGAGACCAATCAATGCCCATATCAATATTCATTTAAAGGAGTTATAAACATAAAATAAGCAAAACTCATCAAGAACAAATATTTCAAGCACATGTATATAAATTATTTTTATAGTATGAAAACTGAAAGAAAACCCATATAAAAAACTAACCTTATAGTTGAATTACACTTAGATCTCTTGAGTCTTCTCAGGGTTTGCCCATATTGCATCTCATTTCTGTAACAACAAAATTTTGTGATGTAATGTTAACACAAAAGTAATGTCGAATGACAATTGTTAATGATTTGACTTAATTTAATAAAGTAGTCCTGACTCTCTTTTGTGATGTCTTGGTAGATTGGTTGAAAAAGAGAGTTGGATTCACGTGATTCTCATTCTTCGATCTTTGACTTGACTTTGTCGAATCTTCTCACCATTCTTTGTGTTGAATGACTTGAAAATGATTTGGATTTGTTGGAGAAGGACCTTGGTGATTTTTCTTCTCCTTAGAGATGGATTTACATGACCTCAGTTGGGAGTACATTCGGGCAGAGCTTCGTTGATGATATTCCCTTTTCCTCCTGAGATGTACTTGGGCAGAGCTTCTTGTCTTCTCTCCTCCTTAGCTTCTCTTATTGGCCCCATTTTTGGCTTCTCTTTTTTTGCCTTCACATTGTAACCCCCCAAAATACACCTTGAACGCCATTACTATCTAAAATCATTCATAACTTGAGAGCGACTAATAAAATTCATCAATAAATAAAATTTTCATTTATCATATCTAATATCTACATTATCATCCCAAAAGAATATGTCAGATCAAAGCAATTACATCCAAAAGAATTAAATTTAACTTGCAGCAAAATAATAAAATATTAGACTCCATCGAGTCTCAAAATGAATTTCCTAGTGTAGCACATAGGAGAGTATAGCTCTAAATGTCTAGCTCGGGAACCATGTACCTGTCTAGCGGAGCTTCCCAACGCACCTGTTCATCGACTCTGAGTTCCTCATCTAACACATAATCTGAAAAATATGTTATTTGTAAGGGGTGAGCACTAAGCTCTGTAGGAAAATCCTCCCAAACTCGAACAAGGTTTAAAAAACATATAAAACAAGTAGTTCTCTTTTCAAAAATAGCATATATAGCTTTTGAAGTAAAACAGAGATATTTCAATGGATTTCAAGTTTAAACAAGAGCAATATTTAAATGAAAGGTAAAACCAATTTCTAACCAACAATTCCAACAAGTCACTATTTTCACAATAAACTAATTCCACTATGGATCTCAATCCACCATTTGCACAATAAACAATAATCAACAATGTATATATGTATCTTAAATCACAACTTGTATCTCATGTATGATGTATGATTTGCATGAATAAACACATTGAGAATATAATGGTCCACACACACACCCAATCCTCTCAAGGATATAAAACTTTAGGAAGGGCATGTACCATCACAATGGTAGTGACGAAAGACAACCCAGGAATAGTATACTAACCCTCAGCCATGGTACCCGTGAGCGAATAATGGTTTTGTCCTTACAAGAACCAACCCCACTACAAGTAGTTGGAAAAATTCAAACCCGCACAGAGTAAGAAACGCATCTACCCACTATACGATATCTGGTCAACGACCATCCATGGTCATCCAAACATCCATAAGAGATACAATTTTCAACAAATTTCTCAATTTCCCAAGGAAATAAAAAATTCTCAAATTTCACATAGAGTATGTCAATAGAACAATTGAAGAAAAATGCAAGAGATCATCATAAATATCATTTTATTGTTCAATATAAAGTACTAAAGTTTTGAAATTAAGAACAAAGGAAAAAATAAGAGAAAAATTAATTTCACCCGAAAACTAGGGTTTTGAGTCAACAAAAAAGAGATTTAATGGTTATCCCACTATAGATTTGTTTAAACATGGTAATGTTTGTAAGAAGATCAAGAATCAAGGGTTTACTAACAAATAAATAAAATTTAGAGTCAAAAGAATACATATAAATAAACTCTAGCCTCAATGTAAGAGAATAGGAAGAAACCCCTATCTTGTAATCAAGAATTTCAAACAAAAGTCCAAACTTGAGAGACTCTCTTTCTCCCTTTTCTCCTTCCATTTATCTTCTCCTAAGATTCCAAGAGGTTTATGGTGAGAGTGGAATGGAAGAATGGGACAAATGGGGCTTAAAATGGTGTTTTAAAACACAAAAAAATCCAATTTTTTACTATTTTAGCAAACTTTAACTAAAACGAACCGGTACGCGTACCGATACACTAAGCCTACTGGCGTTTGGCGTACCGGTACGCGTGCGGGTACATTTTTTCTGCTACATACTAGTCTTTGCAGAATTGACATAAATTTTGATCCAAAAGTCCAATTGAGTTGAAATTTGGAAACAGTATAGAAGACATCTAGATCTACAACTTTTATGTTTTGAACTTCTTCAGATTCAAAGTGGATCATGGTCAAAAAGAAGAAAAACCAATTCACTACAACCCAATGGTGTGGTTGCTGGCGCCTTTGTTACCAAGCACCAATACCTTCTTGATTTTCTTATTTTTAGGCCTCCAAATCCTCGTGTAATGTGTTCATGCCTTCACCACCCATATATACTTATTGGAAGGTTCCAAAATGCATGAATTAGACC
>CM042194.1:16038606-16060548 GCA_023539305.1 Ilex asprella | reverse complement strand
ACCAACCACCCGAGGTAGACCCAACTCTTGTCTCGCCTCATCCTCCAGTGTAAGGCTTGTAACCCATCCCATCAACTGCCCGTGTAATCTAGAGTCGTACACGGCTTGGAGTAAGGCACGACCTAAAATATGAAACAATTATCGTCTGGTGTGTAGGCAGTGACCCTCTTATGATCAGAATCAATGATGATTTGGTGTGCCGTCAACCATTCCATCCTAAGGATGACAACAAACTCCGACATGTCTATGACCCTAAGGTCCACGGTGAGTAGAATCCCAGAGATCTCTAACTCACAACCCCGACATATCTGATCAACCCTCACCCTAGAACCTAGAGGAGAACTCACATGCAATGGCTCTTCCAAGTTTTCAACCTCTAATCCCAAGTCTTTCACACATGATGCAGCTATAAAGGAATGAGATACACTAGAATCAAATAACACCCTTGCCTATAAGCAATAGAGAGGAAATGTATCTTGAATAATCGACCGATCTACAGGCTGAATCTGAGGTGTGATGTCGTAGACACGCCCCTGGGTCTCTGAAGTCCCAATTTGTGAACCCTGGCCTCGACCTCAACCCATGCCCTGGCCCGTCTGACTTACTTGCGGGATCCCTTCACATTAAGTAGTGGGGCCTTGTGCGACACCCTAGATACTGACTTCCTTGGCCTATGGTGGGGTAGGAAGGAATGTGGTGAGACTGTGAATATCCCATTAATTACTGGGATTAAGACGCTCCTGGCATTGGGATCCCTGCCTTTGAGGACAATCCCGCTTTATATGCCCTGGTTGGTGGCAATGATAGCAAGTTCTTTGGCCTACCTAAAAAGGAGGCCTCTGATTTCCCCCACCTTGGGAGGACTAATCTTGGCCTTGGTTTTGATTGCCATGACCCTGTCCTTGATGCCCATGCGGAACAAAAGTCCTCTGCTTCTTCCCCGCACTAGAAAAGAAGGATTAACCCTCCTTCTTCTTGTCTTTACCACCCGTTTCCTGGATGTTCTTTGCAGCATCAACCTCTTTCTTGATGACCATAGCTATCATAACCATCTTGTCCAAGTCTTGTAGCTGAAGACCCATAATTTTGCCCTGGATGGACAACTTCAAGCCTTCCTCAGACTTCCTTACTTTGGCCATGTCTGTTGCCACATAATAATCTGTGAAACAGGCTAATTTTATGAACTTAGCCATGTATTCGAGCACTGTTATCGTTTCTTGCCTCAAGTCTAAGAACTCCCGAGCCTTTGCATGTCGAGCAGCCGCCAGGAAGTACTTACCTGTGAAGAGTCCCTTGAACTCTGTCCAAGTCTAGTTGCCATCTACACACACATAAGATAGCAATATGCCAATAATTTAGTATCCCAAAGTTAGGGATCAAACACAAACGCTGAGAATTCTCTCATTGTCCCCTAGTAGAATATGTGTCACATACTAGTAGACGTTTAACCTTTGAACTACCCCATTCATCCCTTTTTCCGAACCCAAGGTTATGTGTTCCTCTTTTCCATATACATTCTATCATGTATATAATTTCACACAACAACACATAACTTGTAACAAGTAGAGCACATAACATGAAATACGTATGGAATGCAATGGTTTAGACCCATGCTCATCAAGCCCTAGGTTAATCGTATACCTAGGCTTTGATACCAAGTTGTGACACCCCAAAATTCGGGGGTCCGTCGATTACCTATCAACCCGTGGAATGTCCATGGATACCTAGTAACTCGATATCACAACGTTATGTCCCATTGACCAGGGTCGATACTTTAATAAAAATTTGGACAAAGTAGCATTTGTAAGGGGAACTCTATCCAAAACACAACAAGTGAAATATATCTTCACATGACCCATCCGAGGCCTAACATACAATAATGACAGCACCAGGTCCATTTATAAGTAAACATCGACCACACAAGTTCCATTTATCCATACTTATATCAGAATATGCAAGGTTATTTTAACAATAGTACATATAAGTTCTATTACAATCATTTACAAAAGAATACATGCGCAAAACAAAATTTTCATAAGTCTTTTACATTAACACAAAATAAAGCCACATTCGATTTTCTTTATACATGAGGGTCCAAATTAGAGCCATCTACTGGTGTATTTCCCCCACCTAAAATGTTTTTCCGTATAGGGTGAGCAACGCTCAATAAAGTATCTCCTACGGAGGCTACTCCACTACCTAGATGCACATGAATGTTCACATGAAATAATCAATACATAACATCCATTCCAATGAATCATGTCATTAAATGATGGAATTCTATCATGTCATGTTGTGAAGTGAGGTGAGACTCACTCATGCATCTTAAACTAAGTCCTTACCGACTCCCACAACACAATACAATGTCAATGTGTAGTAACCTCATCAACTGATGGAAAATACATCCAATGACCGTTTGAATTTAAATCATGTATTTACAAAATCAAAACATTGTTAGATGTCACCCATTGAATGAGTGTTTATGTAAATGAAAATCTTGTGTCTTGTTGGGCAACCGATTTTGGATTTAATACCCCCGGTTCTGTATATCATACTACACTTTTACGAAATTTCATCGCTGGAGAATGTATAACCAAGTTGTCGGGTCTTGCACTCGAGGGAAAATCTACCCCTTCTTACTATACCCGATACAAGTTTTTCATGCTACATGCGGCTTAATGAGATCTTTGATCCGACCTTACCGATTTCACATATCAATCACCAAGAATGGTGTTCGATTAACTTTGTATACTCACACCCACACTCATGACTCATGCCTATGAATGTAATGTCAATTTCATGTTCATATTGCAATGCATCCTACATGAAAAATTTCTACATATCAATGTATACCATGACAATTTATATGTATATAATCACCATAATTCATCCCAATGTCAACATATTATACACCTGCATCCACATTTTTTTTCATCACAATCCCTAAGCAAGTTATTACATAATCAAGCAATAACACATTTAATTCTCAAGGCATAATTTAACCACATAATGTGTCCACAAAACATGCCCAAATTAAGCCACATAGAAGCTGCAAAAAAGCCACAAAAATAGCCCAAAATTAGGCCACCCAAACAGCCCAAAAATAGTCCATTTGGACAGCCTTTGGACAGTCAACATACAACCCAATTTCAGCCACTAAAAACAGTCCAAAACAGTTACTGTGGACAGCCCTTGGACATCCCACATACAACCCAATTTAAGCAACTAAAAACAGTCCATTTGGACAGCCCTTGGAAAGCTCACATATAACGCAATTTCAGCCACAAAAAAAATAAATAGTCCAAAACAGTCCATTTGGATAGCCCTTGGACAGCCCACATACAACCCAATTTCAGCCACTAAAAATAGTCCAAAATAGTCCATTTAGACAGCCCTCATACAACCCACTTAACGGCCAAAAACCATCCGCAAAACAGTCCCTAATCGGAGCAAAAAATAGCCCCTTAAAACTGCATTTTAGGATTGGAATAAACCCAAGTAAGAAGAACCTTACCTCACTTGAAGTGTAGGACTTCAAGAACATCAACCCATAGCCAAAAAAATCTTGATTTTTCCCAAAGTCTCGTCTTGGATCTTAGGTAAAATTCATCATTTTTTTGTGTGATTGCGTAGCCCTTGTCGCGTAGACGAACTTTAATTCTTGGCTCGAGTCGATCCAAGCGACGGAATTTAGGGAAATCAACGGAAGGAAGCTAGAAGACTATTTTCTTTCTCTCTTCTCTCCCTATGGCCGGCCAAGGGGCTGAACAAGTGAGATATTTCTGATGAAATATCTCATTTAAGTCCCTATTTATAATTTTAAATGTTTGGCTCACATCGAACCACCTGCCTCTCGCTTATTCGGATATGTTTTCGCCCCGAAACGATTTATTTGATCCCAATTTAAGTTCAAATTAATTTTATTTAATTATAAGAAAATTTTAAAATTTTTATTTTTGGGGATCTTTGTGAGGTCATCCGCCACCCTGCCGCCTCAAACGATGTTTAAAATCCGTCTACCTCGAAATTCGACGAAATTCGACAGGGTGACTAGATTTTTCGATACGAATCCAATGACGAAGTCCATTACATCATACGAGCTCTAGAACATGAGAATTTTAAATTTGAATAAGGGTGACAAATTATTACTTTATCCTTTTTCAAAAAAATTTGAATTTTTTCGAGTTTTACAGTATCAAGTCCTTTTCTTACTTGAACACAAGGGCCTAAAATGTCTATATATTGAGATCACCATACTCAAGTTTATCAAGTATATATGACTCTAATTAATTAATTTTTTTTTATCTTCAATGTTTCGGCAACCTTGCTTTGACATTCTTTTAGACTTCCAGGTTTGTTTTTACTTTTCTCTTTCTTTGCTTTATATTTTTTTTAACTCCCTTGTCGTAGTCTTTTTTTTGTCTTATTTGATTTTCACTGCATTACACTGTCATACGCCATTTTGTTTCTTCAGTAGTCAAAATTTTGGCTTCAATCATTTTTCTTGAAGAGGTATTATTCTTTATTTATAACCAAAGGAATCTTGTCTTTTTTTTTTTTAAACAATTTATAGATTCATGCTTTACAACCCTTTTTTTTTCTAGAATTCTTCAACTATATTTTTCATCTTTTTTAGTATTTTTTTTTCAATTCAATCAACCTTGTAAGTATATTTATTATACATACAAGTTTTAATTTTTTTTCCTTGCTTTGTTCTCATGGGTTGACCAAGAGAATTGATTCTTAGTCACTATTCTTTCGTTACTATCATGGGTCATTCAATTTGTTTTTTGGATTCTCGTTTTTTTTTTCATTGTATGTGGTCTATATTTATTTTAAAGTTTTTTTCTTCACA
This sequence comes from Ilex asprella, assembly GCA_023539305.1. Taxonomy (NCBI): domain Eukaryota; kingdom Viridiplantae; phylum Streptophyta; class Magnoliopsida; order Aquifoliales; family Aquifoliaceae; genus Ilex; species Ilex asprella. The sequence goes on along the minus strand of CM042194.1, from coordinate 16,055,693 downwards.
TTTTTTTCGCTTAAACAATTAGTACGATGATGAGTTTTAGTCATCCTTTATTCATTTTATTTTGATTATTTTTTATTCTTTAATATAAAATATTGTTTAGTACGTCTTTTTTTTTTTTCATGAATGATCTGGTGATTTCGTCACAAGCTTGGGACTTAAACTTTCAACCTTTTTCTTTGCTTTTTGTTTATTGCTTAATTCCTTCTGTGACTTTATTTTGCTTTGTTGTTATGTCTGTATTCATTGGTTTGTATTTTTATTTTTACTAGTTGTTGCACACGTGTATTACACATGAACTATTTTGAATTATAGGTTTCAATTTGAATATTTATTTATATGATTTTGTTTTATTTGTTTAACATTTGAGCATTTGAATACACGGTGATTATCATATTTATCATGCTTTTAAATATCTGACAAACTAAGTTGCAAAACTCTTGCAAATACATTGGAACAATGACAACAAACAAAGAAAATTCTAACTATTCTTTTCAATAGAACCACCAAAATCTAGAACAAAGCTAAATCTATAAAGAAGTAAAAGAATTCTTAACATTAAAAATTCTCATCACTTGTGATAATGGTGTGTATAATTCAAAGAAATGTGAGTGAAGGTCAAAAAAATAATTAAAGCAAGTGTCAGTGAAATTTCATATAATGTGACGATCAGTTGAGATAGAGTATAAATGACAACTAACTAATGCACTCATTAAAGTAATTGGATGATTGTTTTTTTGAGTAATTTTAAGTCAGTCAAATATTTTACTAATATCTTGAAATAAATATATAGTATAGACCTCCAACAAAGGAAGGAAAATTTAGGAGATCCAATAACCCTAGTGTGTTTGACGAAGTCTCAATATCTCTGCTGATGTCTAACACTAATTATTTTAGGCGACCTTCAAATATGTGTAAACAGTGTCCCTCCATGTTCAGCAAACTCAAAAAAAGAAAATGGTCAAACGTTTTACACATGAGACAAGCTTGAAATAAGTGAATTTGCATCTAAATTATCCTTCATGTGAAAAAAAATATTTTGAGGGGTTTAATGCTTTCCATATCCATAGCCAAATCAGTGAATTTTACAAGTTAGTGGGAATAATAGCTATATATTTAGCCAAGTACGCATCTAATTAGGAAATGATTATGCTAAGAAACTTTGGTGTATAAATTGAGTTGGAGGCCAAACTTTTTATAGTTGTCATTATTTGTATTTATTGAATCAATAAAAAAATAGGTTAATAAAACAGGGCCTAGAGAAATTAGCCTGGTAATAATAAAGAACATCGCCACTCAATCTTCTTAGTACCATACAAAGGTAACTCTCAACCAAAAAATGTAACATCAAGCCGGTCAATGTACACAAGAGAAAAGGTGTGCCCATGCCATCACGAAATCCTTGATGCAAATTAACACTAAAAATGCATAGCAAAACATCAATGTTATATTAATTTTTAATTATTTAAAACAAGAAATTTACGACAATGAAGTCTTTGATGCAAAAACGTGATATCGTTGTTTAGTTGTAAGCTTTTAAAAGCCCATCAAATCTCAATTGGGATTTTTATATGCAAATAAAAAAATTAGCAAATAAATTATTGTGGAAAAAGGGTAACTAAAAATATAATAAGCATAAAAAAAGACAAATGGTGTTGTAGCTTTCTTTCTCCTTTCAAAGTAGTGACACAATGAAATGAAGAAAAAATTCAAGATCTAGGCCTTTATTCTAACAAGATGCTTATAACTTTGCATTAACATGACAATTTTAAACATTAATTTAGCAGAAAATAAAACAAAAAAACCACCAAATAGAAATCTAGACCTGGAACGGAAAACCATGCTTTTTTTTTTCTTTTTTCTGTAGAGCAAAACTATAGAATATTTTTTCACGTGGAGTAGATAAAAAAGTGATTTTCCTATGTGTTTTAAATATTTTGTGTCTAAAATTGGTGTTACTTCAATTAGTTCGTCTCATTTCGCCTTCACAGAAGCATCAATTATCGCGAGTTGAAGCTTAAGCATAATAATAAGCAAAAGTAGTTGAAGATAAAATAAAGATAAAGAAACATTGCTTATCTAAATATGAATATTAATGCCAAAAAAAAATATAAAGGGAGGGATTGTACGGAAGTTTAACTATTTCACCCACGCCATTCCATAGATCTAAAAAATGAGGTTAAGTGATTAAATAGGTGAATTGAACACTCAAATTTTGAAGCTACAATTTATCATTTAGGAAGCTCAGTGCATATACTTAAGCTACCAGCCAAATATCCCCAAACAACTTTATGTCTAATACCAAATATGTGAATTTGAAATCAAGGCATATGCTTGATAAAAAAAAAAAAAACAAGGCATATACATAGCATAATCACACATATACTGGACCAAGACCTTGAAACTCAATGAGACGTCTAATTTCTGTGCATTTCAAAAATAAAAATAAAAATAACGATTACAATGAAAGTATTGTTGTACAAGAGTGGAATATTTCATGTAGTTATGTATACTTCGCTGACTACAAATACAATTTCTATGAAAGAACCTGAAATGCATAACCTTGAAAATAACAATAAAACATAACAATTGAGGAATAAATACAAAATACTAAAATAAGAAACACAAAATTGAATGAAGTAAACAAAAGTACATTGTAAAGAGTAATAGAGCAAGATAAAGATAACTTTACCATGTTTTTTTTTCTTGTAGGAAGAGAAGGAAGAATGTAATTTGAAGGTTCACTGCTATAATAAGTGTGGGATTGTGCAATGGGCTAGTTGAGGAATACTTAATCCCATGATCGCCCGTGACATTGTGTGATATTATTCAAGCTGGTGAATATGAGAATAGTCATATGAATAAAATAGTATGTGGGAGCAGTCACATTATTAACCATGGAATATGATATAAAAAACTGACACATAAATCTAAAATATTTGGTAATGATTCGTTGGGAATTTCTCAATCAATATCCTATTACAATTTTTTTTTTTTAACTCATAACCAACTGCATAATAAAAATTATATCATCCCAAAGTAATAAAACTCATTGATTATATAACCAAACTACATATAATAGATACAAAGAAGGCAAAGAAGCTCACAAGTTTTTTTTTTGGTGGGGAGAGGGAGAAGGGGGACTTGAACCCTTACCCTCAAGTAGGTAAAACCTTCATAAAATAAAGAGTATTATTGAACCAAAGGCTCGTTGGTAAACTCACGCAAGTATTGAGTTGCTGATTAAGTTGGATAAGTTTTGATACAAAAAAAAAATAAAAAATTGTTCAACTGGGTATCCTCATCTAATTTATCTGATAACTTGAGATGACAATCCTTATCTATTGCTTTCAAGATATGGCAAACCAATGGTGGGCTACAGTCAACAAACAAGAAGACAAAATCAGATACAAAATGAGAATTGAGAGAGAAAAAAAATATTTTGAATAACCTTGGAATAGAGAAAATGTAGAACACTCACTATTGCCGGGTCATGGCTATCTGCCATATGGATTGTTTGTGTCGTTTCTTTTCAAATTACTGAAAGAAAAAAAAGAGAGAGAAATCGCATTTGAAGATCAAAAAGCAAAAAAACTTACCAATTGTCTGGTTTAAAATGATCAAAAAGAAAAAGAACACTCACTTTTGGTTTAAAATGCCATTCATTTTGAGGATGCGAAGGACATTGTTGTTTTTTTTGGAGGATAATGATGAAAAAAAAATGTTTTCTAGATATGTTGGATTTTTAAAATAATATATATTATGGGCTATTTTGTTTTTCTTTTAGCCAATGCTACTTCAGTTTTTTGTGTGGGCGATGGGTTTACACTCAAAATAAATTATAAACCATCTTCATTTAATTCAATATGGCGAACCATGTATGCTATGTTTTGTTTATTCTTTTGTTTTTAATGCTATTTTCTTGTCTTTTATTTTTAATTTTATAATTCTTGGCCATTCTTGATTAACTTATTTTTTCCTCTTTTTTTTTTTCTTTCTTCTCAAATACGCCAAGTCAATTTAACCTAGTCAAAGGTATATCTTGTGTATTGGTATATGTGTCCCTCTCTTTTCAAAATAAAAAATAAAAAAAATTGTCAACAACTTTTATTTTATTCAATAAATATTCTTGTTTTCTTTTTTTTTTTAATCTAATTTTTTTTTTTAATTTTTTTATCAAGTAAGGTTCTTGATTACGATTTGTTTGGTTGAATTTATTTGAGATTTTAATCGAGATAAATTTATTATGAGAATTTTAATTAGTACGCCTTTGTCCTAAAATCCTCTTTAGTTGACTTTTTCCTATGTAGTTTCGATCTCATGTAATTTTTTTTGTTTTTATTTAATTTTTAAAATTTTTAAATGTCCTCATAAATTTAGAGAACAAGAATGATAGTATTATCCAGATTGATTGATTTTTTTTTCTTTTTTTATAAATTTCTTGTATTTTTTAGATGAATTCCTTTCCAAACTAGATTAATGAATACTTTGAAGATTTTAGAATAAAGAATGATCAAGCATACCTCAAGAAGGGTGGATTTCAGATTTAAAGATCAAGCGCACCACGAGAAGGGTGGATTGCAGATTTTAAAGAAGTTAGTCCCTGTTGCAATTTTGAAAACAGCTTAAAGCACCAATCATCATAATATTGAAGTCTGTGAAAATCTTCTCATGATCGGGTGGAATGAATGATCGAAGAGCCCAACGATTCTCAGGCTTATTATCTGTACTTATAGCAGCTTGAAAGCATCCAATTCTTGTAGTAGCTTGAAATATCCTACATCACCTGACTCTTTTTTTTTTTAGGGTAGTACGTGGACCTTATGATGTGGTGAATTGAAGAATCAAAATACCCAGCAGTTTTTCAAGTCCAAGATCAATCCTTGTGACAGATTAAAAATAGCCTAAACTACTAGATTATTTTCTTGTAGTAAGTGGACTTCATGAAGTAGCAGATTGAAGAATCAAATGATCCAGCAGTTTTTAAGCCCATGATCAATCCTTGAGGCAGATAGCAAGTAGCCTACACCTCCAAATTCCATTTTGGCAGTACGTAGACCTCGTGGTGTGGCGGATTGAAGAATCAAATGACTTAGCAGTTTTTGAGCCCATGATCAATCCTTGTGGCAGCTTGAAAATAGCTTACACCACCAGATTCTTTTCTTGCAGTAAATGAACCTCACCGCGCGGTTCATTGAAGAATCAAATGACCTACCAGTTTTCAAGCCCATAATCAATCCTCGCAATAGTTTCAAAGTACCAGCAAACATTATATCTCTACAGCCTGTTGATATCCCTTCTTTGATGTGATGGACTGTAGAATTAAAGTAGTGACAGTTCTTAAGCTTGTGATCAGTCCTTACAGCAGCTTGAAAGCAATTTATAACATCTAGCAGTAGTAGACAACAAGAACACCAGTCCAATAATTCAAAAGACCAGCTTCAATGTGGTGAGGTGAGGTTGAGTTGCTACTTTTGCGCGAAATTGGTGACTTCTGTGCCAATTTTGGGGGACTTTTGTGTCAACTTTAGTTGACTTTTTGTGTCAAATGTGACTTCTATTTTCAAGAGTTGGTGGCTTCTGCGCCAACTTTTGGTAACTTCTGTGTCACATTTGTGTGAATTCTGTGTCAACTTTAGGTGACTTTGTATCAAGACTAGGTGACTTCTGTGTCAAGGGTTGTTGACTTTTGTGTCAACTTAAGTGACTTTTGTGTCAAGAGTTGTGGAATTTTGTGTCAACTTTGGCTAACTTCTATGTCAAGAGTTTTTGACTTTTGTATCAACTTTCGGTGACTTTTGTGTTAACCTTGAAGTGAATTTTGTGTCGACCTTATGTAACTTTTGTGCCGGCCTTATGCGACATCTGTGTCAACCTCAAAGTGACTTTTGTGGAAACCTTAAGTAATTTTTGTGGCAGCCTTGCTTGTCTTATTTCCTTATCGTTCCTAACCTCCTAACATCATCCCTCAATGTGTGTGAAGGAGAGTGTCAGTCTCCCTTGGGATGATGTCAAAAGAAAGGGCAAGGAAATGGTGGGATATAAAATGTGTGTGTGGGGGCAAAAATGCTTCCCAAGCGCAAGAAGACTTTTGTGTATCGTGTTTTACTTGGAGGTATTCTAAGGTTGTTTCCTCGAGGAAGGATGTGAATCGTGTTGAAGGTGATTTTGGTAAAACAAAGTGTAAAATCTTTTGTTGTTGAAGTTTGGTTTGTGAATTGTATTAAGATAAAAAAGAAATGGGAAACAAGGGTTGGCTAATTCAAAGGGTTCACTCCAATGGGAATGTCAAGTTAACTCAAAACCTTCCTCCAATGGTGCATAAATGAACGATTAATTCATGGGAAGCTTGGGACAAGAGGGAAGTGAGGATCCAAGCATAATCCGTGACCAGGCCTACGAGCTATCAAGGACTCACAACCATATCCATACTCAACCCAGTCAAACCAAACCATCGTACACTGAGGAAAGAAGATTAGCTGAAATGGCAAACCCAAGAGGAGGTCTCCCTTGGATTAGTCATCTTAGAGACTTAGCTACTCATGCTTGAAAGAAAAACAACAATGAAATGTAAAGACATTATAAAGAATTGAAGATTGTGGCTAAGTTAATGCAAGAAAACATAAACTAAATGAGAGTGCCTTGAATACCCATATTAAAACTAAGAAATGAAGAACTTGAATGCATTAATGGTGAAAGCTTGAATGGAAGATTAAACTTAAAAGCAACTTGAAATAAATGGCATTTAAGACTTCAAATCAAGCTTAGAAGATTCTTACATGAAATTACAAGGCAAAGTATGGAAAGAAAATGGAAAAACATTAACTTCTCTCTCTAGCACTATTCATCTTCTTCTTTGCACTCTCTCTATTTATTACAATGTGTATTGCATAATACTAAACAATGGAGGAGAAGATTCCCCAAAAACGTCCATGGAGTGTCCCATAGGTGTGTGGTAGGTCTTACACCAAAAGCGGGCTGATTTGATGGAGTGTTGTAGGCTAGGACAAGCATGGTCATCCTCTCTCTTTGTCTTCCTTTTCTAGCTTTTCCATTATTGCAATGGCCTTCAAAGTCCAATTATAGTTGAAGGGAGGCTCATACACGTGCAGGGGATGTCAGGGGACTTGTTGGAGAAGTGTAAGTGGGACCACTAAATGGCCGAGCTTGAGTTGCAGGTTGTCTGGGTAATTTGGAAAAAACCTTCCGGAAGGTTTTGGCAGTGAATAGGCAATCCAAGGCAAAACCTTCCGGAAGGTTTTCAACCAGATTGATTTTTTTTTTTTTGGTTTCTTCACCCTCCAAGCCTTCCATTAAGCTACCCCCTCATCTTCATTGACTTCAAACACTTCAATGGGGGCTTAACTCAAGCCATTTATATTGTTTTACTTGTATTCACACAAAACTCCATCAAAACGAAGATTAAATGCATTTCTCCCCAATTTCATGATAAAAGCAAGTATAAAAGGCATATTAACTTACAATAAATGTCATGTTTTTGTGCTAATCACATTCCCCAGCTTGAGCTTTGCTAGTCCCTTGCAAACATTATTTCTAACTCCAAGCTATAAAAATGAGTACCCAAAATGCAAAAGATGAATTCAAATAGCATGGGCATTCCTAAATCTTATCAAATATCGAAAGTTTAGCAATATTCCCCCATTCTTAAATCAAAAAGCTACTTAACATGTCGTTCAATTGACGGAACCAAGAACATATGGGCAACACTATGGCCTTAAACACTAGACTAAAGTATGCATCTACATATTCATTTTCAAACTCGTGTGTGTGTGCAATGAACAAGTGGTTTAAACATTTATAAAAAGGAATTCACACTTACACCAACTATCCATATTCAGCTTTGATGCAAAACTCACCAAGGGTGTCTCTCAACAATGAGTTACACTCTAGTTATCCTGGCATGCTCTCTATGTGTATATGTGAGATATAATCTTGTGCATGAAACAAAATATGCTCACATATAATCCAAAAATGAAGTTTATGCATGAAAGTGAAACAACCTTGGCATAATCTCATTAACGGGATGCTAGGGCACTATATATAGTGAACACACATCTCTTTTTCCTTTAAAAATATGCATCTCCCATGCTTTACTAGATCATTTAGGGCTTTCAGGGTTATAATGGGGCCTTGGGGTGATATTTAAGCAAATGATATGAAGGATATAGGATAACAAAGAGGTTTGTTCCAAGTGAGAGACTTTTATTTCAAAAACACTTCCCTTTTTATGGCATTTTCATTCTTTCTACCTTCAGCGCACTCTTTGTTTCTTTTCTTTATTTTTCTTAACATTTCCCATTTCTTTTCCCTGGCAACGGTGTCAAAAATGCTTGTCTTATTTCCTTGTCGTTCCTAACCTCCTAACATCATCCCTCAATGTGTATAATGTATGTGTGAAGGGGAGTGTCACTCTCCCTTGGGACGACGTCAAAAGAAAGGACAAGGGAATGGTGGGATATGAAATGTGTGTGTATGTGTGTGGGCAAAAATGCTTCTCAAGCGCAAGAAGACTTTTGCGTATCGTGTTTTACTTGGAGGTATTCTAAGGTCGTTTCCTCAGAGAAGGATGTGAATCGTGTTGAAGGTGATTTTGGTAAAACAAAGTGTAAAATCTTTTGTTGTTGAAGTTTGGTTTGTGAATTGTGTTGAGATAAAAATGAAATGGGAAACAAGGGTTGGCTAATCCAAAGGGTTCACTCCAATGGGAATGTCAAGTTAACTCAAAACCTTCCTCCAATGGTGCACAAATGAACGATTGATTCATTAGAAGCTCGGGACAAGAGGGAAGTGAGGATCCAAGCATAACACGTGACCAGGCCTACGGGGTATCAAGGACTCACAATCACGTCCACACTCAACCCAGTTTAACCGAACCATCGTACACCGAGGGAAGGAAAGAAGGTGAGTTAAAATGGCATAACCAAGAGGAGGTCTCCCTTGGATTAGCTAACTTAAAGACTTAGCTACTCATGCTTGAAAGAAAAATAACAATGAAATGTAAAGACATTATAAAGAACTGAAGATTGTGGCTAAGTTAATGCAAGAAAACATAAACTAAACGAGAGTGACTTGAATACCCATATTAAAACTAAGAAATGAAGAACTTGAATGCATTAATGGTGAAAGCTTGAATGGAAGATTAAACTTAAAAGAAACTTGAAATAAATGGCATTTAAGACTTTAAATAAAGCTTAGAAGATTCTTACATGAAATTACAAGGCCATGTATGGAAAGAAAATTGTAAAACATTAACTTCTCTCTCTAGCAATATTCATCTTCTTATTTGCACTCTCTCTATATATTACAATGTGTATTGCATAATACTGAACAATGGAGGAGAAGCTTCCCCAAAAACGTCCATGGAGTGTCCCATAAGTGTGTGGTAGGTCTTACACCAAAAGGGGCTGATTTGATGGAGTGTTGCAGACTAGGACAAACATGGTCATCCTCTCTCTCTGCCTTCCTTTTCTCTCTCCTCCATTATTTCAATGGCCTTCAAAGTCCAATTAGAAGTGAGGGGAGGCTCCTAGATGTGCAGGGGATGTTAGGGGACCTGTTGGAGAAGTGTAAGTGGGACCTCTAAATGGCAGAGCTTGAGTTGCAAGCTGTCTGGGAAATCTAGGCAAAACCTTACAGAAGGTCGACATAAACCTTCTAGAAGGTTTCACTCTAGTAGGCAAAAACTTTCGGAGGGTTTTGGCAGTGAATAGGCAATCCAAGGCAAAACCTTCCGGAAGATTTTCTACCAAATTAATTTTTTCTTGGTTTCTTCACTCTCCAAGCCTTCAATTAAGCTACCCTATCATCTTCATTGACTTCAAACATATCAATGTGGGCTTAACTCAATACTTTTTATATCATTTTACCTATATTCACAAAAAACTCCATCAAAACGAAGCTTAAATGCATTTCTCCCCAATTTCATGACAAAAGCAACTATAAAAGGCATATTAGCATACAATAAATGTCATATTTTTGTGCTAATCAAGCCTCAAGTGACTTCTGTGTCAGCCTCAAGTGACTTCTGTGGCAGTCCCAAGTGACTTTTGTGTTAGCTTTAAAATAATTTTTGTGTCAACCTCAAGTGACTTATGTATTAGCCTTAAAGTGACTTCTAGGTCAGCCTCAAGTGACTTCTGCGGCAGCCTCAAGTGACTTCTGCGGCAGCCTCAAGTGACTTCTATGGTAGCCTCAAGTGACTTTTGTTTCAACCTTAAAGTGACTTCTAAGTCAGCCTCAAATGACTTATGTGCAGCCTCAAGTGACTTATACGACAACCTCAAAGTGACTTTTGTGATAGCCTAAGGTGACTGTTGTGTTAGCCTTTGGTGATTCTATGTTAGTCTTAGGTGACTTCATTGACAGTCTTAGGTGACTTATGTGTCAGCCTTAGGTGAGTGTCAACCTTAGGTGACTTCTATGACAACATTAAAATGACTTTTGTGGCAGCGTTAAAGTGACTTTTGTGGCAGTCTTAAGTGGCTTTTATGACAACATTAAAGTGACTTTTCCTAATAGGTGGATTGTAGAATCGGATAAATAGAAGTTTTGCGCCCTTAACCAGTCTCTTGTGATCAATCCTTACCGCAATATTAGAGCATTTTACAACTCCCAAGACGCTGAAAATTAAAGTATCAATATGGTAGTCCGTTGTTGCTCTGTTCACAAAGTAATGTACTCCTTCACCTAACTGTCATCAAATGCAAGACCTTTGTCAACTACCAAGTTGGAGAATTTGATGTTTGATAACGCTTCACCGGCAATTCAAAGTTCTTCTCCTTTTTTTCTTTTGGCTGAACTCATTATAGTTTTGGTTCAAGAGACCAAAGAGCAAAAATAGAATTTTTTTTTTGGTTATGTTGTATATAGTTTTAACTCATGCTGTCCAGGAGTAAAAAATTTTTGTTTAAGCAATACACAGTTTTAACTCATGTAGGTCTGAAATAACATGTTGTTTAGGCTCGTGCATCAAGGAGCACATAGACCTTTATTTTTGGTCAAGCTGTACACATTTTTAGCTCATGCGGGCCAAGGGCAATAAGTTTTTTTTAGGTTGAGTCGTGCATAGTTTTAATTCATGCCGGCTAAGAGTAACATGTAGTTTAAGCTCGTGTGTCAAGGAACTATGCTTTCTTTCAAGCGTAGAAACACTTTAGAAAACTTCCCATTGATCGAGTCTATCTTCAAGCCTTCTTTGTCAGCTATCTTGTATGTGAAAATTCGACCCCTCTCTTGAAGTGTAGATGGAGCTGATTTGAATTCATTTGTTGACATGGTTCACAAAAATGTCTTTTTCCTTGATGTCTGCATTTTGCTCCTTTTTTTTTTTTTTGCTTTTTGTTATTTCTCGAGGGTTGTTGCTGATTGACAAGTGAAATTTGGATATTATCATTAACATCCTAAGTTGTTTCTTCAAATTTTGAAGCATGATGTCTACGTCGACTTCTTCGTTTCTTGACTTTCTTAAGAGAACTTGGTTCACTTTGGTAAACCAGTTCTCTGAACTGTGTAAATACAGAAGCCTTTTGTGGAGCATCTAAAGAATGTGTTTTCCTACTCAGTCGATCAAACAACATTCCTCGACCATCTTGTTTACCAAGTTGTTCTAAAACGGAAGCACGAGGTTGGTGAACTCTTCATCTTTACACTCACAAATTTGAATCATGATGAGGTTTGATGAGACCTTTTCTAGCTTGATTGGAATTGGGGAAGGAGAATAACCTAAACCAAATTTGTGTTGTATTGAAGACTCTTATTTTGTCATTCTTTGTATTATTGTTGATTCATCAACTTGCTTCATTTGGCAGAACTAAATCAAGTTTTTCAAGTTGGCATCATTCACATTTATCATATCTTGCATTTTTTAAGATTTTTTTAATGCAATGATCAAACCAACCATCTTTACCATTTCTTATTTTCTCCACCACTAAAGCTTTTACAAAGCCCCTTAGAGGTGAGTCAAAGATTGTCAGTTTTGATAACTAAGTTACTGGTAAAGTTATGTCTTCCTTCAAAAGTTGGACGTCATTTGTCAAAAGTTGTTCTTATCTTTCTCTTGACAAATTGGTCTTTGGCATGATGATAAGGACTTCTGAGATGAGTTCTGTCTTAGAGTAGAGCTTGTCATCTACAAAGTGAGATTCTTCCGTTGAGAAAGACTTGATCTCAACAATGACTCGCTTCACTTCTCCATCTTAGAAATATTTGAAGTATTGGTGCAATGTTGATGGGACATCTCCTATCTCATGGAGCCAAAGTCGTCCCAACAGCAACTCGTAAGTTGTTTTAGAGTCCATGACATGGAAGTAGGCATAAGACACCAATTCTTCAATTTTGATCTTGAGATGAATCATACCCAAGACACGTTGCCCCTGTTGATTAAAGCCTTGAATTTTCAGCTTAATCTTTGAGAACTCATTCATGGAAATTTAGAGTTGCTTCATGGTGCGCATTGACATGATGTTGATAGTCGATCCATAGTCAATCAATATACGAGACACCTTATAATCTCAAATATATTCATTAACATAAAGCGGTTTATTGTATGGAGGAGACCCTAGTTGTAAATCTTTATCACAGAAAGAGATTGTTGTCATGCAATCAACATGACTAACCCAATTGGCACCAGTTATAATTGTCCCTTTAAATCTCTCTAAGTCAACCAAAGCTTGTACCACTGACTGATGGATTTCTTTGGGTAATTCAAGTGCCTTGGACAATCACAAATTTGACGACATGTTCTTCAACATTGCAATCTTCTTTTCATCATCAACGATGAATTGCACCTACACAGCTCCATCAGGAAGGGAAACAATGAGTATCTTTCATTCAATTGATGATGTGTCTTCTATGGAGGTGAAAAAATTTAATAATTATGATGGTTCCTTAAGATGTATAGGAGGTGACAATTGCATTCCTTTATTTAAAATTGGTATAGGGTCAAAGGACCAAAAAGTGACCATTGTTACATTTGTAGTTGTTGTATCTTCACTAGAAATCGACTTTGATTTTCTTCTCATTTAGTAGACGAATAATCTCTTCCTTCAAGGTAATTTTTTTTTCAAAGGGATGACTAACAATCCGATGATATTTTCAATATTTTGGATTATTAAGCATTCCTACTTCTTCTGGTCATTTAGGCGTTGAGAGCTCAATAAGCTTTAATTCAAGTGACTAATCAAATATATCAGAAACATCAGCATCAGAGAAGGGATAGTTCTTCCCTTCAAGTTCTTTCAAACTTGGTCTTGTCTTTTGTTTGACCTGATATTGAGTAAACTTAGAATTGAAGTCTGTATTCGACCTTTTATTAGAAATCTTCATTGGTGCAGTGGCAATTGTCATAGCTTCCTCTACTTTAAAAGGTTTTATATTTTTATTTTTATGAGGATCACTTATCAAGTGATTTTCATGTATGGCAATTTGAATCTCCAAGTCATAGGCTCTTGTTGTAAGTTCTTTGAAAGTATGAGGCATATTTCCCTGGAGGTTGTAGAGTAATCCCCAATGCATCCCTTGGACACACATATCAATCGAAGAACCTTCACTAATGCACTCCTTGCAGTTGAGAATAAGACTCCTCCAATGCCCTATATAATTAATGACAGATTCATCTCTTCTTTGTTTTATCCTTGCAAGATAAAAAACGAATGAGGAATTCTCGTTCAAAAGTCCCACTTGTAAGATCTATGTACCTGTCGAATACGACACATCTGAGGGAATAGACAAATTATTTCCCCATTAAATCACCGTAGGTGCCAACATTATTGTAAGTTTCGATGAAATGGACAACATGTTGCTTTGGGTTTCTTTTTTCATCAAACTATTGAAACTTCAGGGGTTGGTAGCCCATAGACATTTGCATCTCACCAGTCCGTCAACTATATGGCTTGACATATACCAACGGAGATTGTTGAGCTACTTCATATTGAGCTCGGATCATATCTACAATTATATGTTGGAGTTGTTGGACAGAGAGTGAAGCAATGGAAATCTGAGAAGAATCTTGCATGACATTTTATGTCACAGCTCGATCATACTGCTCTTGCTTATGTTGATTTTCTAAAAACTTATAATTTTCTAGTGTTTTGATACCAGATGGGTTTGGAGCTTCTGGATCTGCATGTCTTTACCTATAAGAGCTTTGGTCAATCTTTCGATTGTAGTAGTAAGTTCTTGAAGATTCTCTTCAGATGAAGTGGCTTCTGTCTCTATCACAGATATAGTCATATCGAAAGCCGAGGAATAAAAACCCCACTTTTGCTTAGGAGAAGTCTCGGAGTAAGATTCAATGCTCGAACCTGTGCTGGAGTGTATCAGTCAGGGAATTGTCCATTTATTCTTCCAAATTGATAGAAGAATAGGCAGGTTGTCTCTTTTTTGTTAGAAGAGCCTTCCTTTTAATTTGCCTAGAGCGATTCTCCATTGTTGGCAAGAGTTGAGATTTTCCTGCCTTTGTTCTAGTGTGGGTTCTTGGAATTGATTCATTGACCAGGTCTGCTGGCTTATCAGTGGCAGGAATGACAATGTCTTTGACTGTCATTGTTGTCAGGCTTATTGACTTTTTGACTTTAAAAGATGAGAGGAAGAGAGTGTACCACTGGACGTGCCAAAATTTGTAACGACAAAATTTCATGATGTAATGTTAACACAAAAGTACTGTCACATTACAATTGTTAATGATTTGACTTAATTTAATAAAGTGGTGCGGACTCTCTTCGGCGTGCCTCTCACATGCACTGTCCTCTAATTCTCGATAAATTTAATGATGACGAGGGCCAGATCGGCATGTTTCTCGATCTTTGACTTGGTAGATTTGTTGAGGAAGAGCGTCAAATTGACTTGAATCTCGTTCTTTGATCTTTGACTTGACTTTGTCAAATCTTCTCACTGTTCTTTGTGTTGAATGGCTTTAAAATGATTTGGATCTCTTGGAGAAGGACTTTGGTGGTGTTTCTTCTCCTTTGAGATGGATTTGAATGACCTCCGTTAGGAGTAGATTCCGGCAGAGCTTCCGGATGAGCTTGGATAGAGCTTCTTGATCTTCCCTCCTCCTTGGCTTCTTTTCTTGGCCCCTTTTTGGCTTCTATTTTTTGGCCTCACCATACCCCTATTTATAGTGGTAGGAGTAATTATCCATATAAATGTAGTCATTATCCATATAAGGGTATTTTTACTTGAATACTCTTATGTGGGCTTTAGACAGTGGGTTATCCATAAATTTGTGGGATTTATTTAATTTATAGAATTTAAGTCTAACTCACTTTACCTTTTAAAAGTTTGCTTAATTTGGGCCTATGAAATTACATTTAGGTTTGTATTATTTGTGGTGTGACATTTAGCTCCAACTGAAACCTATGAAATTTAGGTCCAAACAAATTTAATTTTGAAAGTCCATTTTGACTTTGTATTATTTTGGGTTTTATGAAATTTAATTTCAACCCAATTAAATTTTAAGAAGTTATCTAATTGGATTTGAACTTTTGCAATAGACTAATTTTTTAGTGTCTACAACTTCGTCAAAAAATTTAATGATTGTCCAATTTATCAGTCACAGGCCAACAAAGTCTATAAAAAAATTTAAACCAAAAATGAGGAGTCAAATCAAAGTAACATGAAATAAATCACAATCGCCAGCCTAGAAAAAACACAAATTCCAAATAAAGAAATTAGTATTAAAGTTGTGCACTCGAAATACTTACAAAAAAAAAGGAAGCTAATTTTTCACTTTCTTAGACTTCCCATATTGCATGGCTCCTGTTCTGAGAATTTAAAGATTATCCAACTTATCAATAATAGGCCACCAAAGCCTACAATCAAATTTAGGCATAAAGTTAAAGCCAATTCAAAGGGATTGCAAATAATTCATATTTCGTAGCAATTGAGAAACATGTGTTGATGGGTTTTGACATTCAAGCATTCAGGCAATTGAGATAGGGTTCCTAATAACGTTCAAGTATTCACCAGTGAACTCAAAATTTTATCTATAAAAAGGATTGGATAGTGTGGCTCCTAATAAAATCCAAAATGGTGCTGAAGAAAGAGATAGGGCGACTGACAATTGTGGGTGAGCAGTGCTGGTCTGTGTGGGTGAGAGGTTCTTATCCATTTGTGTTAAAAGTGCATGTGTGTGAGTAGCAATAGAGAGAGGAAAGACATACTTGAGCAGTGCGTGAGCAGCAGTGGGATGCACAGGGAGATAACACGCAGTGCAAGAGAGATAGCAGCAACTTTGCATAGTTTTTAGGGAGATAGAGGAGAATTAGGGAAGACATTAGCACTTGAAATAGGTAACAAAGATCGTCTACAAAGGAAAGGAGATCAAAGATCAAAGATCACAGAGAGATTACATTCTCTTATGCTCCATTTGGTAGGAACGATGAAAAGTAGGATGGATGAAAAGTAGGAGGCTTACACTTTTTATCCTTCAAGGAAGGAAAGTAGGAATGATACCTTTTCATTCCTTTGTGTTTGGTACGATGAATGGAAAATAAAAATTATTAATTTTATTTTTTTTGTGCTTTCTAAGATTAAGAGTGACAATCGAGTAGTGTCGTATTATGATTGTGTTGAGTCATTATGGATTCGTATTGAACATTAGTCAAATCAAACATAACTCATTTAACAAATCGTGTTGTGTTAAGTTGACTTGTTTATTTTCGTATTGTGTTCATGTTCATATTCGTGTTAACCCACATAAACTTTGAATGACAAATTTAATGCTAATATTCTATTTTCACTTAATTGAATCCATGCTCATAATTTTTATACAAACTAAAAAATACCTTAAATAAGTATAATAATTGACGATGTATAAAACATGAATGAGCAGAATTTATGTATCTACATGCAAAATTGGATCTAGGCTACTAGCCTCGAGGTGATAGTGCACTGACTTTCTGCTTGGGGAATAAGGGGTGACTAACACAGAGAAAGTATAGTGGTTCACTAGCTCGGGAACTTGGCTAATCCATTCTTCGATGGAGTCTCTTGCTCATTGGATTTGTATTAATGGAGAATATGATTTACAAAATATTTTTCATATGACTAGGGTTCCTTGTCCTGTCTTG
>CM042194.1:15960898-16003606 GCA_023539305.1 Ilex asprella | reverse complement strand
TTTTTTGTTCTAGACTTAGCAATCTTTGCATTCTCATATACTTCATTTCTTAACTCTTCTAATTCATTAATTTGAAGTTTGCAAGATGCACTGACTTAATCCGTATCAAAGATCATCATTTTGATTGCCCATTATGCTCGATGTTCTAATTTCACAGGCAAGTGACATAGTTTACCAAAAATTAACCGATAAGGAGATATTCTTAAAATAGTTTTGTATGCAGTATGGTAAGCCCAAAACGCATTAGTTAGTTTCAAGGACCAATCTTTACAATCTGGATTTACTTTTTTTTTTCTAAAATATATTTTATTTTCCTATTGGCCAATTCAACTTGTCCACTCGTCTGGGGATGATAAGGACTGGATATTTTTTTGAGAAATCTAAATTTTTTTATGAGACTTTCAAAAATTTTATTGCAAAAATGTGTTCCCCCATCACTGATATTGGCTGGAGGAATTCCAAATTTGGATAAAATATTTTCTTTTACAAACTTGACTACTTTTCGGTGATCATTATTCATATATGTAATTGCCTCTACCCATTTAGATACATAATCCACTGCAACCAAAATGTATAGATATCCAAAGGATGGGGAAAATGTTCTCATAAAATCAATGCCCCAACAATCGAAAATTTCAATAATTAAAATAGGGTTTAAAGGCATCATATTTATTTTTGAAATATTTCTCATTCTTTGACATCTGTCACAATTTGAACAAAAGATATATACATCTTTAAAAAGGGTTGGCCAATAAAATCCACACTACAGAATTTTAACAGCGATTTTATTTGAAGAAAAATGGCCTTCGCAAGCTTTAGAGTGACAAAAAGCAATAACCTGACCAATTTCATGATTAGGTACACAACGTCTTATTATCTGATCTTTACAGTAATTAAACACATAAGGATCTTTCTAAAAAAATTACGTACCTCAATGGGACACTTGTTTCTATCAGTCCAAGTATAATAAGAAGGAATAATACATGTGCCTAAATAATTGGCTATATCTGCATACCATGGTACTTTTGTTGTTGCAAAAGTTGCCCATCTGGAAAAGTTTCTCTAATTCACACTGATTCTTCCTTCATATTATAATTCAGACTTGACAAGTGATCTGCTACCACATTTTCAACTCCTTTCTTGTCTTTGATAATAAAATCAAATTCTTGAAGTAACTGTATCTAACGTAGGAGACTTGGTTTAGCACCCTTCTTAGTATGCAAGTATTTTTAAGTTGCATGATTAGTAAATACAACGATTCACGATCTAACAAAATACAAATGAAATTTATCTAAAGCAAACATAACAACAAGCAATTCTTCCTTTCAAGTAGAATAATTCATTTGTGCATCATTTAAAGTTTTGCTTGCATAGTAAATCACATAGGTTTTTTATATTTTCTTTGACATAACACAACTCCAATTGCATAATCACTAGCATCACACATTAATTCATAGGGCAAAGTCCAATAAGGAGGTTGTATAATAGGTGTAGAAATAAGCATGCTTTTCATTTTATCAAATGTCAATTAACATGCTTCATTCCATTGAAATAATACGTCATGACAAAGAAGATTACATATAAGTTTAGATATTGAACTGAAATTTTTTATGAATCTTCTATAAAATCCTGCACGACCTAGGAAAGATCAAACGTCTTTTATAGTCTCAGGTGGAGGAGGATTGACTATCAAATCAATTTTAGACTTATCAACTTCAATTCCTTTTGCAGAAACTACATGACCTAAAACAATACCTTAGGTAACCATGAAATGACATTTTTCCCAATACAAAACAATGTTTGTTTTTCACATCGAATAATAAGTTTTTCAAGATTTTATACACATAAGTCAAATGAATCACCATATACTGAAACATCATCCATAAAAACTTCTAAAAACCGTTCTACCATGTGACTAAAAATACTTAACATACAATGTTGAAAAGTGGTTGGAGCATTACATAATCCAAAATACATCCTTTTATAAGAAAAGGTACCAAAACGACATGTAAAAGTGATTTTTTCTTGATCATCTATTGCAATTTCAATTTGATTGAAACCATGATAACCATCTAAAAAATAAGAGTATGCATGACCAATATTCTTTCCAAGACTTGATCCAAAAAAGGCAATGAAAAATGATTTTTTCGGATGGGAGAATTCAAATACCTATAGTCGATACATATAAGCCAACTAGTAACTGTACGCATAGGGACTAATTCATTTTCTAGATTTTTTATGACAGTGACACTTGTCTTTTTAGGCACTACCTTTGTAGGACTAACCCATTTACTATCAGATATAGGATTGATGATATTAGCATCTAATAGTTCCAGTACTTTAGCCCGAACTACTTCTTCCAAATGTGGTTTCAACTGTAATGCCCCAAATTTTCGAGGGTCATTTATAAGTCTGTTGATAACCCATCAACCCGCGAAAATACCCGTGGACACCAGTTAACCCGATACCATGGCACCACATCTCCATTACCGGGATTTTCTAAAAATATAAAACATATTTTCTTTTAAGTGAGTGACCCATCCTAGGTCCCGCATACCATCACTGGTATTCCATTAATGTCCATTTATATTCTTGGGAGGAAGGTATGCATAACCCAAAAGCTTGTGGAATTAAAAAAAAAAAAATTGAAAATCTGTGAAAGCATACCGATACGCTGAATTAAATGGACAGCGTCGTACCGGTACGCTCTATCCAAATTTTTCTGTTTCACCTATTTTTCATTTCCAAACAATTCCAAACCTTATCATTTTTCATCCCAAACATGTATAATGAAGTTTTCCACACTATACATGATCCCTACAAAGTTCTATTACAAGCACTCAAATATAATTACAATATTTACATGCCAAAAACTATTTTTTAACCAAAAGTTTTATAAAACTTCAAGGTTAAAGACAATATGTTGGTCTCTTTTCACCTTTGAGGCCCCGAGTGAGAGTCATCCCTAGGTGTGTATCTTCCACTTGAAATGTGTCCCGTATAAGGTGAGCAACACTCAATAGAGTATCCCCTACATATGCTACTTCTCAACCTAAATGCAAATGAAATGTTCATATGCAAACAAGCCACAAATCATAACATTCCAGCCAAGAATATGCATTCAATGTTGGGATTTACCATGCCATGCTATGGAATGAGGTGAGACTCACTCATGCATATCAACCCGAGCCCTTCCCAGCTCCTCAACACGTGCAGGTGCCAATGTGTTCGAATCCGAAATTTATGTTGAACAACAAATGACATTAACCAATCTAAGGTCTTTTGTATGGGTTGGATGTTCATGGGATTACACCAAGGGTCTCCAACCCACTTGGAATTCATGGACTTCCACCAAGGGCTTTGTGTACACCCACACACTTTATGGACCAAGCCAAGGGAGTGCGTATCCCAATTACCGGGTCTTGCACCAGAGGAATCTTCTAGCCCTTTCTTGCTACCCCAACCCTAATTACCATGCAACCCGTGCGACTCAACCAGGTCTTCGACCAAGCTTAACCGAGCCCATTCGTCCTCCACCAAGTGTGGTGTTAATGACAACCATGCACACATCCCCACACCCATGTCGATGACCACGAATGCTCTGTTCCATGCAAATGCAATGAAATGTACCATTGCATGTTTATTACCATGTTCAATATGTAATGAATGTCATATGAACAATTTCAACACATTTCATATATCCTATGGCAAAATTATATCATAAGCATATGACTCTCATAATTCTCCACAATGTCAATATAACACAGGTATATATATACATCGACAATTTTCACAACACAATATCCAAGCATGTTATCACAATTTTTATGCCAATAACACACTTAATCACAAAGGCACCATGTAAACACAAGACCTGCCCACATAACACAATTTTTTCAAGGAAGTGCACAAGTGACTTCCACATAACAAAAGTGAAGATAGAATGTATTCTACCCATTTTAATACCTATTTCACCCATTCAACAACAATAGGCGAGGGATACACCATCCCATAAGCCTAATCCTTCCTTAAGGGCATTCTAAGTCAGAAATGGACCAAAATAGAAAGAACCCTACCTCTTGGAGCCTGAATCGAAGGCTAGAGCTTCAAGAACACCTCCCAAGCCCCATAAATCTTGATTTCTTCCAAAGCCTCCTCTTGGATTTTCAGTGAAATTCTTTGTTCTCGGTACGTACTAGTAAACCTTGTCTAGGAGATGAATTTTAATTCTTGGTTCGAGTTGATTTGAGCGACAAAACTCCGAGAATCGAAGGGAGAAGCTTGAAGATCTTATTTTTTTCTCTCTTTTCTCTCTCCTCTCTTGGCCGGCTGAACAAGTGAGAGTGGGTGACAAAATATCTGATTCTTCAGATATTTGCCTCAAATTATAGTCCATAATTGTGCGGTCCACATCGCACTGCTCATTTTTTACTTTTGGGTCCGTTTTTCGTTTCGAAACGATTCATTATGTCCTGGTTTAAGTTCAATTTAATTTTATTTGAACTTTAACTTAATTATAAGGAATTTTTATTAAATTTGTTTATGGGGACGTTCGTGAGGTCATCTGCCACCCAGCTACCTCGAACAACGAGCATAAATTGATTATCTTAGAATTCAACCAAATTTGGCAAGGTAACTAAGGCTCACGTTACGAATCCAATTGTGAATTCGGTTTCCCCCTATGAGGTTTAGAGATATTAGTATTAAATACGCATCTTTGTGATAAATTACTATTTTACCCTTTTTCATGAAAAGTTAAAATTTACCGGGGTTTCACATTCTTCTCCCCTTAAAATAATTTTGTTCCCAAAATTCACATACACACATACATGCGATCCTATGCATATGCCACAATCATACAATACTATTTGACTATAAAAGTGCACCTCCATTCTCAAATAAAAAGGGATGATTGGTACACATATTATCCTCGCGCCCCCATGTAGCCTCTTTCACTTCCCGGTGCTGTCACAACACTTTCACTTGTATCATGGTTTTACCCCATAAAACTTGATCCCGATTATCCACGATACGCACGGTCATTCCTCAAAGGTCCCATCCGCATCGACAACAAGCTCGTCCCAATCCACCACATGAGCGGATTCTGGGGTGTATTTCCAAAGTATAGAGACATGGAACACCGCGTGAACCCCTGATAGATTTGGCAGTAATGCTAACCGGTAAGCAACTGTACCTACCCTCTTGAGTACCTCGAAGGGCCCGATATACCTCGATGACAGCTTTTTCTACTAGTCAAACTTTACCACTCCTCTTTTAGGAATTGATTAATACTCAAATATAGCATACTCTTACGCCCCGTTTTGGACTAATTGTGCTTTGGTAGAGTTTAAGTGATGATATTTTTGGTCTTAAAGTAAACAAGGATTCAAAGTCAACAAAAGTACCGTTGAAGGCAACCACAGCACATTAGGGAACAAATTGTAAAAGCTTGAAATAAGGAAGCAACGTTCGAACTTTACATACCGTTTGAACGCTACATATAGTTTGAACGCCACCAAAGCACAATTGAAGACATGGCGTGATACACGCCAAGCTTTTACAATTTGTTCCCTAATGTGCTTTGGTTGCCTTCGACGGTACTTTTTGTCTGCAACATCGAATGTGGCACCGAACGTGGAACTCGAACATCCACTAGGAGTAATGACAAGATCAGACTGACTGAAGACATGGCGTGTTGCAGACTTGCAGTTAGAAGGATCAGACAATTGAATGCCATGTTCGAACGGCTACTGCCATTAGAACGCCCCTGGAATTATTGGAGAGAACAGTCAGATTCTGTAAGGACCTGGAGAGAGATATGCACAAAAGACTTGGGGGGAAGATTTTCCCAAAGGACCACGTGTCTTTTGACTTGAATGACAGGCACTGAATTCATCTAACGTTTGAACGGCCCTATACCGTTCAAACGGTATTAACAGACTACCTGTAGAGTGGTTGGCGTTTCACTTTGACTTTGGCGCCCAGTCCTATTCTTTTACCCCTCTCCCTGCCTTCTCTTGTCTATAAATACACTTGGTTTTGTGGAGAGAAGAGAGGTCTCATGGGTGGAATCATTTGAGGGATTCATCACTTGACATTTCATCACATATAACTATTTCAATTCTTGTCTTAGTCTTTCTCTTTTCTAGAAGAAGTGGGGAGTTTAGATTCCCACTCATTTTTCTTTACATTAATGTTTACCTTTACACTTGCTTAAGAGTTGTAGTTTCTTTAAATAATTCAAGTCTTTACATTTATGTCTCTATTTACTTCTAGTCTTTACATTTTTGTTCTTACATACATGCTTTTATTTACGTCTTGCACTTTCATTATTTGAGCTCCCTTCTTGCTTAAAGGAGTGAAACTCTTCCACCTTTCTAGGGCTTTACCAAAGCCGTGAAGGGTGGAATGTGATTCACTCATTCTTCGTTGAATATTAGCTTCTTGTTAATTATACCTTTACTTTTAGAAGTCCTCTACTTAGAGGGATGAACATCACTCACTTTTCTAGCTTTATCAAAGCTATGAAAAGTGAGTAGTTTCTCATTCACTCTATAGTAAGAGGTGAAAGACATGTATTAATTATCCGGAAGTTATATAATGCTTTGTTCTAATGCTTAACATTTATATCCTCTTGCTTATTGGATGATTGATTGCATCTAGCAAAGCTAAGGTACTTGTTATAATTGAAAGTCTTTCTATGACACGGATGACTCTTGCATAGAAAGACTCCTCGTTTCAAGTCAAGTACCCCGGCTAGATCTTCATTACTACCCTTTAATCATCCCCATTGTGGTGCCTATTTAAAAGAATGGAATATTAAAGTCATGGTTGGATGTCACATAGGAACACTTGCTTATTTGTGGACGCAATAACTTTCGGTACAAACAATTCTTGTAAATTTCTATAAGACATAGGAACCATGATTTTAATTCTCACAATCCATTTCTACCTTCCGATTAACTTGTTGTTGACAAGAGAGTTAATTGAGTTATCAAGCATAAATATAATGCATCGGATAATTGATCACATATCCCGATCCTCGAACTAAAGAGTGACTTTCCTGCCATTTGAATTCATCTTATATTTTGTCTAGAAAACTTCTTGGAAAGAATTCAATATTCTGTTCCAGAAATCACCCACCATCCACAACTTAAAAATCTTAAAGGATATAATCAATTGGTCTCTATTACCGTCTACTTTGAAACACCAAAACTACTAATTCCCTGTGGATTCGACTCCGAACTCAAAAAGGATTATTACTACAACTTGACCGCCTGCACTTGGGTGTACACATTTCAGATCAAGTCAGGCATCACTTTCAAGAAGACGTGATCTCTCACCTCAAACTCTAGAGGTTGTCGCCATCTGTCGGCGTAGCTCTTCTGCTGGCTCTGAGCTGTGAAAAGGCGCTTCCGTATCTAGTCCACCTTCTTCAAGGTGTCTCTATGCAAATTCAGACCCGTAGAGGGTCTCTCTCCTACCTCCGTTCAACAAATCGGAGAACAACAAGGCCTCCCATATAGTGTCTCATAGGGTGCCATCTGTATACTTGCCTGATAATTATTGTTGTAGGTGAACTCCACTATGGGTAGATGCTCTCCCCAGCTACCCTTGAGGTCGAAGACGTATGCCTGTAGCATGTCCTCTAAAGTCTGGATGGTCTTTTCTGACTGACCGTCTATCTGAGGATAAAAAGAAGTGCTTATCATCAACTGTGACCCCATGACTTGTTGGAAACTCTCCCAAAAATGAGCAGTAAACCTGGGATCCCGATCCGATACTATAGATACGGGCACCCCATGCAACTAAACAATCTCTCGTATATACAACCTACAGAATTTCGTGGCAAAAGTGTGCTGACTTTGTAAGCCGGTCTACAATCACCCATACTGCATCATGTCCCCGCGATGTCAGTGGCAAGTGGGTCACAAAATCCATTATGACATACTCCCACTTCCACTTAGCTACCTCCAAAGACTGGAGTAACGCTTCTGGCCTCTAGCGTTCAACCTTCACTTTCTGACAGGTGAGACATCAGCTAACAAAATCGCCAACGTGTTTCTTCTACCCACTCTAATACTCGTGGCGACGAAGATCATGGTACATCTTCGTGTCACCTGGATGTACAACAAAACGAGAACAATGAAATTCCCTAAGGATTTTCTCTCTCAGATCTATCGCTTGGGGAACCACAACCCTTCCTCTATACCCAAGCTATACTGAAGACCAACATCTGTGTGAATGGCCCAGCCCTCGTCACCAGTACCCAATCCATGATGGACAATATCTCCGTGTCCTGTCCTTGGGACTGAATCACTCTGATTAGTAGGAAGGTGTAGCCAACAAACTTCCCAAAGTACCGTGAGCCTGACCCATATAGTGTAGCCTAAACTGTCCCACAATCTCGAGCATCTGTCATTCCTGGGAAGCCATACTAGCCAAGAATTTTCGTGACTTCCCGCTGAGTGTATCAACCACCAGGTTTGCCTTACCGGAATGGTAATGCAAAGTGAAGTCATAGTTGAGGTCATAGTTGAGGTCCTTATGTTGAGGTCAACTACATCCACTTGCGTTGCCTCATGTTGAGGTCCTGCTGTGTAATGATGTACTTCAGACTTTTGTATTCTAAAAACACCTCAAATTGCTCACTATATAGATAGTGGCACCAAGCCTTTAAGGCAAAGACAATGATAGCCAACTCCATGTCATGTATAGGGTAATTCTGTTCGTGGTTCTTTAATTGTCTAGAACCATAAGCCACCACCCCCCCAGATTGCATCAAGACGCATCCAAGTCCGTCCTTAGAGGCATTACAATACACTGTGTACCTCCGTCCCTTTTCCGGGATTATTAGAATAGGAACTGAAGTAAGCTTCTTCTTCAACTTCTAGAATGCCTTCTCACATGAGTCACTCAACTCAAACTTGACCTCCTTCTGGGTCAATCTTGTCTTACGCGCAGTTAATTAGGAGAAGTCCTCAATGAACCTCCAATAGTACCCTGCCAATCTAAAGAAACTGCATAGCCTAAAGACTGACTTTGGCCTTTCCCAATTCATGACTGCCTCAACCTTCCTCAGGTCCACGGATACACCCAAAGTCGACACCATATGTCCTAAAAATTTCACCTCAGTAAGCCAAAATTCACACTTGCTAAACTTGGCATACAACTGGTGGTCCCTCAAGGTCTGGAGAACAAACCTTAAGTGACCCCCATGCTCCTCCTCAAACTTGGAGTAGATCAAGATGTCATCAACAAATACCACGACAAATTGATCTAGATAGGGTTGGAACACCTTATGCATGAGATTTATGAATGTCGTCGGGGCATTCGTCAATCCAAAAGGCATGACAGTAAACTTAAAATTCCCATACCACATCCTAAACACCGTCTTAGGGATATCCGCCTCTCTAACCCTCAACTGATGATAACCGGTGCGGAGATCTATCTTGGAGTAGACCCGCGCTCCTCTTAATTGATCAGATAAATCATCAATCCTCAACAAAGGATACTTATTCTTGATAGTAACCCTATTTAACTGTTGGTAGTATATGCATAGTTGAAGGGTCTTATCCTTCTTCTTAGCAAAGAACACCGGAGTACCCCAAGATGAGGTACTCGGTCTAATGAAACCCTTGTCCAACAATTCCTATAATTGGACCTTGAGTTCTGGCAACTCAGCCGACGCCATCCTATGTGGAGTCATAGAAATGGGTGATATACCCAGATGAAACTCAATGGTGAAGTCTACATCCCTATGTGAAGGTAATTCCAGTAGTTCATCCACGAAAATAGCCTCATACTCACAAACCACCCGAGGTGGATCCAACTTCTGTCTCCCCTCGTCCTCCAGTGTAAGGATTGCTAGCCAACCCATCAACTGATAGTGCCATCTAGAGTCCTACACGGCTTGGGGTAAAACAAACACCATCTGGCGTATATGTAGTGACCCTTTTTCGATCACAATCAATGACGACTCGATATGTCGCCAACCAGTCCATCTCAAGGATGACATCAAATTTTAACATGTCCATGACCCTAATGTCCATGGTGAGTAGAATCCCAGAGATCTCTAACTCATAACCCTGCCATATCTGATCAACATTCACCCCAACTCCTAAGGGAGAACTCACATACAAAGGCTTTTCTAAGGTTTCAACCTCTAAGCATAAATCTTTCACACATGATGCAGCAATAAAAGAATGAGATGCACTAGAGTCAAATAATACCCTTGCCTATAAGTGAGATAGTAGAAATGTACCCTGAATGACTGACTAATCTCCCAACTCAGTCTGAGGTGTGATGGCATAGACAAGCCTTGGGTCCACGAAGTTCTGGCTTGATTGTGGAGTCCCCGACCCATGCCTTGGCCCATCTGGCCTGATTGCGAAGTCCCCGCTCGAAAAGTGGTAGGTGCTTGTACAACACCCTAGAACCAGTACTCGCTCCCCTAGCTCATAGTGGGGTGGAGAAGAACAAAATGTGTCTATGAGTACCCCTACTAAAGATTGGGAATAGTATCATTGTCGCTGAGGACAATCTTTCCTCACGTGACTTGGCTAATGACAATGATAACAAGTCTTTTGACTTGCCTGATACGTTGTCCTGATGTTTCCTCCGCCTTGGGAGGATCTGCCATGGCCTTGGTAGCTGCAACCCTGCCCTTGATGCCCTTACGGAGCAAAAATCCTTTGCTTCTTCCTTGCAGTAGAAGAAGAAGATTGGCCATCATTCTTCTTGTCTTTAACACCCACTTCCCGAGTGTTCCTAGCGTCATCCACCTCCCTCTCAATGGCCATTGCAGTCTCGACCGTGGTGTCCAAGTCTTGAAGGAGAAGACCCACAATTTTACCCTAGATGGACAATTTTAGACCATCCTCAAACTTACTCACTTTGGCCATGTCTGTGGCCACATAATCATAGGCGAAACAAGCTAATTTAGTGAACCTAGCCATGTATTCAAGCCCCCTCATCCTTCTTTGTTTCAGGTCTAGGAACGCCTGAGCCTTTGAATGCCGGGCAGATGCTGGGAAGTATTTGCCCATGAAGAGCCCATAGAATTCTTCCCATGTCATTGCCTCCAAGTTCTTTAAGGTTTTCACCCAATCCCATCACACTTGGGATTCTCCCTCTAGCTGGAATGTAGCTGGAGTTATCTTAGTGGCATTGGAGGTGATCTCGATAGCCCCTAAGATCTTGTTAACTTGTCAGAACCAATGGTTAGCTACCATCGGATCTCCTCCTCCCAAGAAGATCAGAGGCTTGTGTGCCTTGAACTTCTGGAGATTCTTGAGCCTCCGTGACCCACGTTTGCACCAGTCTATGCAATAGTAGCGGCTGTAGCACTGACTTGTGCAATAGTAGCAGCCGCCTCCCTAATAGCCTTCACAATGGCTTGGTGATCAAAGGCTGGTGGTGGTTAGTTGTTCCACCCACCTCCTCGATATCCTCTTCCTCGACTAGCCATCTACATATGTCAGAATGAAAACGAGTCTCACATTGTATCCTAATTTGGGGATCAAACACAAAACGTTGAGAATTTTCTCATTGTATCCCTAGTAGAACGTATGTCGCATACTAGTAGACATTTCCCTTGAACTATCCCGTTCATCCATTTTTTTTGAAACCCAAAGTTATGTTTTCTAACCCTATTACTTCTCTTTCCATATACATTTCTATCATGTATATAATTCACATAACACATAGCACATAATCATGTAGCATAATAGAGCACAAAACATGAAATACACAATGAATACAATGGCCTAGACCCAATGCCCCTAGGTAATTCGTATACCTAGGTTCTGATACCAAGCTGTGACGCCTCAAATTTCAGGGGGTCATTTATAAGTCCATTGACAACCCATCAACCCACGAAAATACTAGTGGATGCCAGTTAACCCGACACCACAGCAACACATCTCCTTTATCGGGATTTTCTAAAAATATAAAACATATTTTCTTTTAAGCGAGTAACCCATCTTAGGTCCCACATACCATCATTGGTATTTCATTAATGTCCATTTATACTCTTGGGAGGAAGGAATGCAAAGCCCAAAAGCTTGTGGAAGTAAAACAAAAAAAATAAAAAATTTGTGAAAGCGAACTGGTATGGTGAACTCTCTGGATAGTGTTGTACTGGCACGCGTACCGGTACGCTCTGTCCGAATTTCCCTATTTCACCTGTTTTTCATTTCCAAACCTTATCATTTTTCATCCCAAACATGTATAATGAAATTTTCTACAATATACATAATCCTACAAAGTTCTATTACAAGCATTCAAATATGATTACAATATTTACATGCCAAAAATTATTTTTTAACCAAACGTTTTACAAAGCTTCAAGGTTAAAGACCACATGTTGGTCTCTCTTCACACTTGAGGCTCCGAGTGAGAGCCATCCCCAGGCGTGTATCTTCCACCTGAAATCTGTCTGGTAAAGGGTGTGCAACTCTCAATAGAGTATCCCCTACAGAACCTACTTCTCAACCTAAATGCACATGAAATGTTCACATGCAAACAAGCCTTGTATTCGCGGGATCTTCTAGCCCCTTCTTGCTACTCCAACCCTAATTACCATGCAATCCGTGCGACTCAGCAAGGTCTTCGACTAAGCTTAATCAAGCCCACTTGTCCTCCACCAAGTGTGGTGTTAACGACAACCATGCACACATGCCCACACCCATGTAGATGACCACGAATGCTATGTTTCGTATAAATGCAATGAAATGTACCACTACATGTTTATTACTATGTTCAATATGTAATGAATGTCATATGAACAATTTCGGCACATTTCATATATCCCATGGCAAAATTATATCATAAGCATATAACTCCCATAATTCTTTACATTGTCAATATAACTCAAGCATATATATACATCAAAAATTTTCACAACACAATATCCAAACATGTTATCGCAATTTTTATATCAATAACACACTTAATCACAAAGGCACCATGTAAACACAAGACATGCCTACATAACACAATTTTTTCAAGGAAGTGCACAACTGACTTCCACATACTAAAAGTGAAGATTGAATGTATTCTACCCATTTCAATACCATTTCTGTGACGCCCCAAAATTCGGGGGTCATTAATTAATCATTGACCATCCGTCAACCCGTGGAAATACCCATGGATGTCACTTGACCCGACACCACGTCGATAACACACTTTTTCCCATAATTTTGATATGTGTTCCTTTAATCATTTAAACCCAACCAAGGTCCAATGTGCCTCAAAATAACTCATTTATAGCCCATTCACCCTCTTTGACTAAAAGGTTACATAGCCCAAAGGCACGACAAAACAATTTCAAAGTTTCAGATTTTTAGAAGAGCTACCGGTAGGTGTTTATGGACCTACCGGTAGCTCGGGTCCATATGAGCTACCGGTTGACTATTGGTATTCATTACCTACTCGACCATGAGCTACCGGTTGACTATCAGTATTTCACGCCCAAAAAGTAAAATTTTACCTGTTAACTACCGGTAGTTCCTACCAGTAGGTTCAGCCAAAATTTGTCTACTTTACTTATTTTTCATTTTCAATTCATTCCAAACCTCTTTAAAACGAACCAAACTCTTACATAACATGTATTTGGGCATCCAACATGGTTTATAAAAAATATATTATAACATTTGCATGCGATTTTATTTACTTACATGCCAAGCTAAACATTCATCGTAATTTACAAATTTCACAAAATAAGCCACATTCAAGCTTTTTCATCCATAAGGCTCAAAGTGAGAACCATCCACTGGCGTAAACCCCGTACCTGAAATATTTTCCCATAAAGGGTGAGCCACACTCAGTAGAGTATTTCGTAATTAGGCTACTCCCCAACCCAAATGCACATTAAATGCTCATATGCAACCAATTCACCCTTCGTACATTCCAAGCATGAATATGCTATCAATGTTAGAAATTTATAATGCAATGCTATGGAATGAAACGAGAATCACTCTCACTAACCCACTCAAGCCCTTCCCGGCTCTTCGAGACATGCAATTGTTGATGAGCATTTGCCCGTCATCCATGATCCCGAGCCCTTCCTGGACTCTCCAACACATGTAATTTCCCATGTGTATGATTTCATCATCAATGTTATACATCAAATGATATTACCAATCCAGGGTATTTTTTGGGGTGAGTATTTATGGACTTACACCAACGACACACATCTGACACGGGATTTATGAACTTCCACCAACAGTCCCGCGTTCACCGACACACTTTATGGACTAATACTAACGGAAGTGAGTATCTAAATCACCGGGCCTTGCACCCGAGGGATCTTCTATCCCTTCTTGCTAACCTCAACCCTTAGCACCATACAAACCGTGCGACTCGGCCAAATCATTGACCTAGCTTACTTGAGCCCACTTGTCATCCACTAAGTGTGGTGTTGATTATATCATGCACACACACCCACTCAATTGCGATGTTTTCGTGCATATGCAATGTAATGTCTTCTTGCAACCACAATATGATGTTCAATATGCTATGTGTGTCATATGAATTATTTCAAACCCAATTCACATATTCCATGACAAATTATTTCAAATGCATATAATTCTCATGCTTCACAATGTCAATAAACCAATATGCATTTATCAACATTTTATCCAAAACTCAAGTCCAAGCATGTCATCTCATATTATGCAATAACACACTTCTGAATCAAGACATAATGTAAACACATAACATACCCATAATTCACATAATTCAAGAAATCACATTAGACAATTTCTCCATACCCATTTCAAGATAGAATATATTCTACCTAATTTCAATACCCATTTCACAAAAATCACTTCTATAGGCTAGTCATATATATATATATTGACCTACCCATTTCAATATATCATTCAAAGTTGTGAATAGACCTAAGTAGAAGAAACCCCTACCTCTTGCAGCGTGAAGAATGCCCTTGGGAAACTCCAAGAGATCCACCCAAGCTCAAATCCAACTTATCTAAATTTTTTATTTTCCCAACTTTGGTGAATGCCCTTATTTTTGGTATGTAGGTGTAGCCCTTGACGAGGAGAACGACTTTCCCTCTTGGCCCAAACGGATCCGAGCATCTTAGCTCCGTAGATCGTAGAAAGAAGGTGGAGTTTTTCTCTCTTATCCCTCTCTTCTCTCTCCCTCTTTCTATCGGCTAAGAAGGGCTAAAAAAATGGGGAGAAAATTTGATTTTCTCCCCTATTAATATTTTTAGAATACTTCGCCCACAATTGGCCACATTTCTCTTTTAATTTCTAGTCCGTTTTCATTCCAAAATGATTAAATTTCACCTCTTTCAAGTTTAAAACATCTTTATTTTAAATTACTCTCGATTATTTCCCAAAATTCATAATTTTATTGAAATTTTCGTATTTTGGTCTCCCGGGGTTCGACTGCCTCATAAAATGTGAAAAACTCGACTATCTCGAAATTCGATGAAAATTGACATGGTAACTAGATTTCGTGTGACGAATCCAATGGTGAGGTCCATTTCATCATCGAATTTCTAGAAAAATTCAGGTTTATAACTTGAACCTTTATCCATAAAAGTTGAACCTTTATCCAGTGGTAATTTACTGTTTTGCCCTTTATCCATAAAATTCAGGTTTACAACTTGAACCTTTATCCAATGATAATTTACTGTTTTGCCCTTTATCCATAAAAGTTCAAATTTACCTGAATGTTACAATTTCACCCATTCAACAACAATAGGCAAGGGATACACAATCACATAAGCCTAACCCTTCCTTAAGGGAATTTTAAGTTGGAAATGGACCAAAATAGAAAGAACTCTACCTCTTGGAGCGTGAATCAAAGCCTAGAGCTTCAAGAACACCTCCCGAGCCCCACAAATATTGATTTCTCCCAAAGCCTCCACTTGGATCTTTGGTGAAATATTTTGTTCTTGGTACATACTTGTAGCCCTTGTCGAGGAGATGAAATTTAATTCTTGGTTCGAGTGGATTTGAGTGACGAAACTCCGAGAATCGAAGGGAGAAGCTTAAAGACCTTATTTTTTTTTCTTTCTCTGTTCTCTCTCCTCTCTTGGCCGGCTGACCAAGTGAGAATGGGTGATGAAATATCTGATTTTTCAGATATTTTCCCATGTTTAGTGTAAAGGATTAACATAGTATATTGAAGAGGAACTAAGAGGTCAAAAGCTTGACTTAGTTCTCCTATATCATTGTATTTATAGTTAACTTACAATAATAAGAATTACACATACGACCCTAACACTATTAACAATTTATACATACTACCCTAATACTGTTAACACTCCCTCTCAAGCTGGACTATATATATCATATAATCCAAGCTTGGATTAAATTGCTGTAAGACGTGTACGACTCAATGTTTTGGTAAACATTTTTGTAAGCTAATCTTCAGATTTCACAAATAGAGTCGTAATCTCCCCAGCTACTATCTTGTCCCGAATAAAGTGACAATCAACCTCAATATGCTTGGTTTTCTCATGAAACACTGGATTGTTAGTGATATGGATAGCTGCCTGGTTGTCACAGAACAACTGTGAAAGAGGTTGAACTGAAAATCTAATTTCCTGGAAGAAGTGTAGTAGTTAAGTCAACTCACTTGTCGTATGCGTCATTGCCCTATACTCAGCCTCAGCATTAGATCTTGCTACCACATATTGTTTCTTACTTTTTTATGAGGTAACGTTACCTCCTAAGAAAGTACAATAACCCGTGGTTGATCTCCAATCAGAAGGAAAGCCAGCCCAATCAGCATCTGAAAAACCTTCCAATTTAAGATGCCCATTAGCTCGATATAACAGTCAAAGTCTAGGAGCACGTTTGAGATATCGTAAAATACGAGTAACTGCCTCCCAATGTGATACTCTAGGACACCCCATGAACTGACTTACTATACTGACTGCATAGAAAATATCCGGTCAAGTAATAGTGAGATAATTAAGCTTCCCAACCAACCTGCGATACCGACCCGGATTCTCAAACACTGCACCATCCTCCATCAAAAGCTTTTGATTCGGATCGATAGGAACATCAATAGGTCTGTCACCCAGCAAATCTGCTTCTTCTAGCATGTCAAGTACATATTTCCTTTGGGATAAATAAATACCCTATTTAGATCGATCCACCTCAATACCCAAGAAATACTTGAGTTTTCTCAAATTCTTAGTATGAAATCAATCCTACAAGAATATTTTTAACTTGGCAATCCCCTTAGATTCATTTTTAGTAATCACAATATCATCTACATAGACCACCAATAGAGCATATCCAGCATCTGTCTGTTTATGAAACATAGAATGATATGTCTGACATCGAAGAAGACCAAACTCTAAAAATGCATATGAAAACTTACAAAACCAAGCCCTCGGTGTCTGCTTTAAACCATACAAAGATTTCTTTAACCGACAGACACTCTTACCATACTCCCCTTGTGCAGTAAACCCAGGTGGCTGCTCCATGCATACCTCTTCAACTAAGTCACCATGTAAAAAGGCATTCTTGACATCTAACTGAAACAAGGGGCAATCAATATTAGCAACCAAAGAAATTAAGATACAAACAAAAGAAATTTTAGCAACAGGAGAGAAAGTCTTCTGATAATCAACACCATAGGTCTAAGTAAAGCCCTTTGCAACAAGCCGGGCTTTGAGACTCTCTACAGAACCATCAAGATGAAATTTAACAGTATACATCCAACGACAACCAACAGTTCGTTTACCCAGAGGTAAAGGAGTGAGATCCCAAGTCCCATTATGATGCAAGACATCCATCTCTTCCTCCATAGCTTTCCTCCAACTCGAATCAGATAGTGCATCCTATAAATGTTTAGGAATAGATATAGTAGATAATTGAGAGGAAAAACAAGAGAAGACAAGAGACAAGTTGTCACACCCCAACTCCAAGGGCATGACCGGTCGTGAACCATAGATCCGTAACCTATGGAACACGTGAGCCTAACAATAAACTAATAATATAGGAGTGAAAAACAACATTAACACTAAATTGACCTCTTGTCAATATGTCAAAGTCAACATGCCTAAACCTATTTGTCCAAATTATCCAAATAAGTAAAGATGACTATAGGATATATGCTACGGAGGTCACAACACTATTAGTCCCCAATAAATTCCCTGAGTCCGCTATTGACACTCCATTCTTTTACCTGAAAATTTTTATTTTGAAAACATGAGCTAAAAAGCCCAGTGAAGGGAAAGACATGCATAATCAAAGTAGCTAAAAAATATTTTTGGTATACGAAATGTAAATCAAAGATTTTGAAAAATAACTTCACCAAGATAACCAATTTCTCAAGAATAACACAATCGGATTTTAATAAGAAATCATACCACAACGGTGAGTCGTATCATAATGATGGAGATTGTACGATATCCAATAATCGATGGGAACCAATATCAAATACCAAAAGATCTCAAATTTGGATCCAACATCGTACTTAGGGTCACCATAGCCTTACCCAGATATGTTCCCTAAGACGATCCTATGAAGGTTACTACAACGCACCAGACATTGTTCCTTCAACCCTTGAGCACTAGGATCACCTCAGCCTCCCCCGAGTATGTTCCCTAGTGGTCAGAGTCACCGCACACAGAGGAATAATTTCCTTGGACTTTTAGTTTTGGTCCCATTCACCATTACTAAGTCTCAACATATAAACAAGTGATTGAATCACAATACTTCATAAAAGAATTCATTGTATGCCACAAGTATTTAGGCACATAGTAAAACATTAGGCAAAAATAGTAATGAACAAATATGATGTATCGTTTTTAAAATGTTAAGGGATATGATTTTTTTTTTTAAATGTGTAGCATGCCAAACCGCTCACCTCGAGTCCAGAGGAAATAATTTGTCACTCGAAGTAGAGTGAGATGTTATTGACGCCTTTCCCCTTTCTTTCCCAATTTCCTTTCTCCTTTTGATGAGGTGTTATTCTTTCTTTCTCCTCCCTTTTGCTTTCTATTCTTTCTTGAAAGTGGAAAACTACTTGTGCATTTATTTCCTTAATGCAATCCCCAAATGCCCTATTTATAGGCATCCTAGGATTATTCTAGAGAATATTGACATGTGACATTTTTAGGGAAGATTTCCTAGAATATTCTACCATCTCCCCTCTCCTAGATCTTTCTAGGTTTCTAGCTTATTTTGCACATGACAATTCCACAAATATTCTAAAGTCTTCTCTAACTTTTTAAGTTCTTCCGAAATTTTTTGGGACATTTTAAATCTCTCTAGAACCTTCTAAAATATTCTAGACTTCTCTAGATTGTTCTAGAACTTTTCAGATTCTTTCGCAATGTTCTAGATTCCTTGATGTTCTAGAACCTTCTAGAAACTTCTTCAACATTCTAGATTGTTCTACACTATTCTAGGTTTTTCTAGAAACTTCTCCAATATTTTATAATCTTCTAGACTATTCTAAATTCTTCTTTAAAATTTTCTTATTCCTTCCAAGATAATATTCCCTAACTAGTTCCTTGCCAAAATGGAATGGGGTATTACAAGACATCATATGAAACAAAATGAGCAATTGGATGATTAGTAACACACAAACGAGTACCTTTAAGAGAAGCAATAAGTAAAGAGTCTAAATTACTTGATGGGCCAGGGCTAGGATCAGAAGGCAGCAGGGAAGACGGTACGGGGCCCTTTGTCAATGGTTGAGGACGACGAGTGTATACACAAAGAGGTAAAGTAGATGGTAACACAAGGGACAATGGAATATCAGATGAGGGAAGAGAATCTGGTACAAGTCTAGATCCAAAGGCTGAGAAGGTGCTAAAAATATGAAACATATTCCTTAAACGTGACATTAACATTAGTAAAGTATCGTTGCAGAGAAGGACTGTAGCAGCCGTACACTTTCTTTGTACGGGAATAACAAAAAAATACGCATTTGGTAGCTCGAGGGTCAAGTTTATCAAACCCAGGACCCAAATTGTGAACATAACAAACACATCCAAAAACTTTAGGAGTTAGGAAAATAAGGGCTTACCAGGAAAAGAAAATAGAATACAGACTTTGCCCATTTAACATAGATGATGGCATACAATTAACAAGATGACAAGCAGTAAAAATAACATCACTCTCAAAAAATCGGAGAATATTCATTTGAAATAACAGGGCACAGGTGACTTCCAACAAATGACGGTTCTTGCGGTCAACAACATCGTTCTGTGGAGATGTGTAAGCATAGGAAATCTGATGAATAATGCCAGTTTTACTAAGATAAACTGAAAAGGGATCAGATTCATTTTCCCGAGCATCATCAAAATGTAAAATACGTATACGACAATCATACTGAGTTTTTATTTCCTTACGAAAGGTCTCAAATATAGAGAATAATTTAAACCAAGCTTTTATAAAAAACAACCAAGTCACACGAGAATAGTCATCCATAAATGACACAAAATAAGGATATTTATTAGATTAAATATTTTTTATTGGACCCCATACATCAAAATGTACAAACTCAAATGGACTTGACACATGATTATTGACTCTAGACTGAAATAACACACAGTGATGCTTACTAAGTTGACAAGCTTTACAAGACAAAGATGACACATGACTAAGACTGGGAACTTGACGCTTCAGATTTTGGAGAAAGAGATGTCCAAGACGACAATTCCATTGAAAAGGAGACAACGAGTTTTGTAGAGCCTGGGTAGGTGAATCAGCTTCATGCCCCGTACCAATCTTCCTTTTCATCTTTAGACCCTTAAAGACACAATAAGAGGGATAAATGGTGACAGAACAATTGAGAGAACGAGTAATCTTGCTAATGGAAAGTAAACTAAAAGCAAACTGAGGAACAAATAACACAGAAGATAGGGATATATCAGAACTCAAGTGAGTTGTCCCCAAACCTGAAAAATTTAGAACAAGTACTATTAGCAAGAGTAACACTACGTGCTGAAGTAGCAGACCGATAAGTAAAAAAAACATTAGATGCACTAATCATATGGTCAGAAGCGCTAGAGTCTATGCTCCAAGGACTGCCAGTGGAGGACAATAAACAAGTGAAAACAATACCTGACTGGGCAAAAGTAGTAGTAGAGGGAGATGAGACAACCTTTTTCTAGGACAGGAACTGAGCATACTCCTCTCGTGTAATATTAATTAATCTAGTGTCTTGCTTGGTTTCCATAACAGTGTAGTAAATAGGAAACAAGGAGTATTGCAATGTTGAACCAGAGGAAAATAGACTGCAAGAGGGCAGAATCGGGCTGGAAAACCAAGCTGGACGACTGAATCGGACAGGTAAAGCCATCTGGACCACTGATCTAGGTTGGAAAAGGTTGTAGGACCATTGAACCGGACAAATTTGGAGCTCTGGACCTTTGAATTGGACTGGTTTAGGGCTCTGGACCCCTAAATCGGACCTGTTAGGGGCTCGGGACCACTGAATCGGGTTGGATTGACCTACTCGACCGCTGAACCGAACCTGTTAGGGCTCTGGACTGCTGAACCAGACCGGATTAGCTTGTTGGACTGAATTAAAAATTGATTGAACTGGTGCACTAGGCTGGACTGTGGACTGGATCAAAATTAAATTGGGTTGGACCGAAGTGGGTCTTTTTTCCAAAACCCATGGTCACTTTGGGATCATAATTAAATTGGGTCTTTTATCCAAACCCATGGAGTCGGGTCTGGACCTTTTCTCGGGTTTGGACTTTGTCTTCTTCCTTGGTTAGGGTTCCAAAGAACCCTCTTTTGCGACTGCACCTCACCTTAATGATGAATGACAAACCACCACAACAGACCACCACCGACAACACCACCACAGCCATATTCTGACAAACCCACCACCACCACGATGAACAGCAAACGACGACGACACCAACACGACGAACACACCACCATGGCAAACAACCACCACGATGAATAGCAAAAGACGACGAACGACATCAACCACCACGACAGCAGTACCACACAACCACCACTAGCGACAACACCACCACAATACCAAGATCAACCATAATAACAGTCCCACCACCATCACGATGACTTTGACGAACAACAAGACCACCATAGGTATGGTTAATTTATTCAAAATACATCTGGGATTAAACATGCTCTAATATCATGTTAAGTGTAAAGGATTAACATAGTACATTGAAGAGGAACAAAGAGGTCAAAAGTTTGACCTAGTTCTCATATAGCATTGTATTTATAGTTAACTTGCAATAATAAGAATTACACATACTACCGTGACACTATTAACAATTTACACATACTACCCTAATATTCTTAACAACCCCTATTTATAGTCCTTAATTGTGCGGTCCATATTGCACTGCTCATTTGCTACTTGCGGGTCTGTTTTTTGTTCCGAAACGATTCATTACATCCTGGTTTAAGTTTAAATTAATTTTATTCACAGTAAAATGCTACTTTTAAGTATTAATCAATAACAAAGTCTCGCATTACGAATCTAATGGTGAATTCTAATTTTTGGTACGAGGTCTAGAGATATGAGTATTTTAAATATGCATTACAGTAACAAATTACCATTTTTTCCTTTTTAGAAAAAATTGAAATTTACCCAGATTTCACATTATTCCCCCCTTAAAAGAATTTCATCCCCGAATTTCACACACACACACACATGCAATCCCTCGCATATGCCACAATCATACAATACTATTTAACTATTAAAGTGTACCGCCATTCCCATGTCGCGGATAATTAGTACGTATGGTGTCCTCGCGCTCCCATGTCGCCTCTTCCACTTCTTGGTGCTGCCACAACACTTTCACTAGTCACATTGTCTTGCCTCACAAAACTTAATCCCGGCTATCCATGATATGCACTAGTCCCTCCTTGAAGGTCCCATCCACATCAACAATAAGCTCGTCCCAATTGACCACATGAGTCAGATCTGAGGTGTAATTCCAGAGCATAGAGACGTGGAATATCGCGTGAATTCCCGATAGATTTGGCGGTAACGCCAACAGGTAAGCAACTGTACCTACCATCTTGAGTACCGTAAAGGGCTCGATATACCTCGGCGATAGCTTTTCCTGCTTACCAAACCTAGCCACTTCTCTTTTAGGCATCAACTTCTAGAAGACTTGATCTTCCACCTCAAACTCTAGAGGTCGCCACCGTCTGTTCACGTAGCTCTTCTGCCAGCTCTTCACCGTGAGAAGACGCTTCCGTATCAAGTCCATCTTCTCCGAGGTGTCTCTAACCAAATTCGGACCCGTAGAAGGTCTTTCTCCTACCTCCGTCTAACAAACCGGAGAACGACAAGGCCTCTCATATAATGCCTCATAAGGTGCCATCTGTATGCTCGTCTGATAACCGTTGTTGTAGGCGAATTCCACTAAGGATAGGTGCTCTTCCTAGCTACCCTTGAGGTCTAGGACGCATGCCCGTAGCATGTCCTCTAAAGTTTGGATGGTCCTTTTTGAATGACCATCATCTGGGGATAAAAATCAGTGCTCATCATCAGCTTTGCCCCCATGGCTCATTGGAAACTCTCTAAATAATGAGCCATAAACTTGAGATCCTGATTCGTACTATACATACGGGCACCCCATGTAACCGGACAATCTCTTGTATATACAACCTGCAGAATTCCTCTAATGTGAAGGTCATCCGCACAGTCAACAAGTGTGTCAATTTTGTAAGCCGGTTCACTATCACCCATATCGCGTCATATCCCCGTAATGTCCGTGGCAAGTGGGTCACAAAATCCATTGTGACATACTCCCATTTTCACTCAGCTACCTCTAAAGAATAGAGTAACCCTGCTGGTCTCTGGTGTTTAGCCTTCATTTGCTGACACGTGAGACATCAGCTAACAAAATTGCCAACGTGTTTCTTCATCTCGTTCCAATAATACTAGCGACGAAGATCATGGTATATCTTTTGTGCCACCTGAAGTACAGCAAAATGGGAACAATGGAATTGCCTAAGGATTTCCTCTCTCAGATTTGCCGCCTGGGGAACCACAACCCTTCCTCTATACCGCAAACCACCATCCGTGTGAAAGGTCCAACTCTCGTCACTGGTACCTGACTGTACCTGATCCATGATGGACAATATCTCTGTGTCATGTCCCTAGGACTCAATCATTCTACTCAGTAGGGAAGACATAACTACCAAACTCTCCAAAGTACCCTGAGCCTGAGCCATATAGTGTAGCACCAATTATCCCACGGTCTCGAGCATCTACCATTCCCAAGAAGCCATACTAGCCAAGAATCCCGTAACTTTCGGCTAAGTGCATCAACCACAATGTTTGCCTTACTGGGATGGTAATGCAAAGTGAAGTCATGGTCCTCCAGGTACTCCATCCACCTGCGTTGCCTCATGTTGAGGTCCAATTATGTAAAGATGTACTTCAGACTTTTGTGGTCTGAAAACACCTTGAATTGCTCACCATATAGATAGTGGCGCCAAGCCTTCAAAGCAAAGACAATGGTCGTCAACTCCATGTCATGTGTAGGATAATTCTGCTCATGGTTCTTTAATTGCTGAGAACCATAAGCCACCACCCTCCCAGACTGCATCAAGACGCATCCAAGTCTGTTGTTAGAGGCATCACAATACATTGTGTACCTCT
Organism: Ilex asprella; assembly: GCA_023539305.1. Lineage (NCBI taxonomy): Eukaryota > Viridiplantae > Streptophyta > Magnoliopsida > Aquifoliales > Aquifoliaceae > Ilex > Ilex asprella. The sequence goes on along the minus strand of CM042194.1, from coordinate 15,978,997 downwards.
GTCCCCTTTTCGGGATTATCAGAATAGGAGCTGAAGTAAGCCTCCTCTCCAACCCACTCGGAATTCATGGACTTCCACCAAGGGCTTCGCGTATATTCACACACTTCATCGACCAAGCCAAGGGAGAACATGTCCCAATCACCGGGTCTTGGACCCAAGGGATCTTCTAACCCCTTCTTGCTACTCCAACCCTAATTACCATGTAACCTGTACAACTCGGCCAGTTCTTTGACTAAGCTTAATTGAGCTCACTCGTCCTCCACCAAGTATGGTGTTGACAACAACCATGCACACATGCCTACACCCATGTCGATGACCACGAATGCTGTGTTCTGTACAAATGTAATGAAATGTACCATTGCATGTTTATTAACATGTTCAATATGTAATGAATTTCATATGAACAATTTCCACACATTTCATATAACCCATGTCAAAATTATATCATAAGCATATAACTCCCATAATTCTTCACAATGTCAATATAACACAAACAGATATATACATCGACAATTTTTACAACACAATATGCAAACATGTTATCACAATTTTTATGCCAATAACACACTTAATCACAAAGGCACCATTCAAACCCAAGATATGCCCACATAACATATTTTTTTCAAGGAAGTGCACAAGTGACTTCCACATACCAAAAATGAAGATAAAATGTATTCTACTCATTTCACCCATTCAACAACAATAGTCAAGGGATACACAATCCCATAAGCCTAACCCTTCCATAAGGGCATTCTAAGTCGGAAATGGCCAAAATAGGAAGAATCCTACCTCTTGTAGCGTGAATCGAAGGCTAGAGTTTCAAGAACACCTCCCAAGCCCCACAAATCTGGATTTCTCCTAAAGCCTCCTCTTGGATCTTCAGTGAAATCTTTTGTTCTTGGTACGTACACGTAGCCCTTGTCAAGAAGATAAACTTTAATTCTTGGCTCGAGTTGATTTGAGTGACGAAACTCCGAGAATCGATAGGAAAAGCTTAAAGATCTTATTTTTTTCTCTCTTTTCACTCTCCTCTCTTGGTCGGCTGAACAAATGAGGATGGGTGAGGAAATATCTGATTTTCAGATATTTGCCCCTATTTATAGTCCCTAATTGTGCGGTCCACATCACACTACTCCTTTGCTACTTTTGAGTCCGTTTTTCGCTCCACATCGCACTAATTTTATTTGAACTTAAACTTAATTATAAGAAATTTGTTTATGGCAAAGTTCGTGAGGTCATCCGCCACCCAGCCGCCTCGAACTATATGTTGAAATTCGACTATCTCAGAATTCAATAAAATTTGGCAGGGGTAACTAAGTCTCGGGGTTACGAATCCAATGGTGAATTCTGTTTTCCCCTTCGAGGTCTAGAGATATGAGTATTTTAAATACACTTTATAGTGACAAATTACCATCAGCTTTATCAAGCCCCTCATTAAAGGAGTTTTGAAGACACTATGAATCAATTTATTGAAAGTCAAATGAGTTTATATACACAAACAACTCATTCATTCAATGAGTTTAAAGCTCAAACTTCACAAAATATTAAAGACATCAAGAGTCATCTAGCTAAGTTGACCCAGTCTCTAAGCATATCAGAGAAGGAAAAATTTTCTTCCCAACCTAAACCTCCACAAGACCAAAGTTAGACTAATGTTGGGTCATCTGAACCTTCTCCAATTCAAGTGCAAGCAATTACCACATTGAGAAGTGGTAAGATGATTAGATAAGACCATTAAACCCAAATTTTTTTAAAAAAATATGTAAGTCAACCCCATAAATGAACCAATTGAGCCTGAATCCTCAATTGTAAAGAACCAAAACCATCAAATGAAAAAGAAAATTTGTGTCCTATATTACCTTTTCCTAAAACGATTAAGAAGTTCTCATCTTTGAAAGGTCATTCTGAAATTCTTGATGTGACACCCCAAAAATTCGGGGGTCCCTTATCAACCGTTGACAACTTGTCAACCCATGAAAACACCCATGGATGTCGCTTAACCCGACACCACGTCAATAAAATTCTCCATAGTAGTAACTATTGCCACAAATGAAATCCATAGTTCTATATTCATCAAATTCAACCAGGGTCCAAGGTACCCCAATATATAGCAATTTAAGTCTATTTGTGTCATTGGAACCCAAGAACTCAAAGTCCAAAAGCATAGCAAGAAGACTTGAAAATTTCAGAAGTCCGGGAAACCATACCGGTACGCGTACCAGTATGGAGAACTCTCTGGACAGCAGTGTACCGGTACAGCGAACTCTTTGGACAGCAGCGTACCGGTACGCTCTGCCAATAACTGCCTATTTCACCTATTTTCCATTTCCAATCCAATCAAAAACTTATCAATTTCATCCCAAACATGTATAATGATGATTTATACACTATACAAGATTTCATACAAGTCCTATTACAATTGTTCAAATATGATTTCAATATTTACATGCCCAAAACTATTTTAAATAAAAAATTTTACGATTTTCTCAAAATAAGCCAAATTCCGACTTCTTCATCCACGAGTCTCAAAGTGAGGGCCTTCCATCGGTGTAAACCTCATACCAAAAATATTTTTCCATAAAGGATGAGTCACGCTCAATAGAGTATTTCCTAACTAGGTTACTCCCCAACCCAAATGCATATGAAATGCTCATATACAACAAATTCACCATTCATATAATCCAAGCATAGATATTCCATCGATGTTGGGAATTTACCATGCAATACTATGGAAGGAGCTGAGACTCACTCTCACAACCTAACTCGAACCTTCCCCGACTCTTCGACACATGCAATTGCTAATGTGCATTTGCCAGTCATCCATGATCTCGAGTCCTTCCCAGCTCTCCAACACCTGTAATTTTCCATGTGTATAATTCTGTCATTTATGTTACACATCAAATGACATTATCAATCTATGGTCTTGTACGGGGTGAATATTTATGGACTTACACCAACGGCACCCAACTGACAATGGATTTATGGATTTTCACCAACGATCCCGCGTACATCGATACACTTTATGGACTAATACCGACGGAAGTGCGTATCCAAATCACCGGACCTTGCACCCGAGGGATCTTCTAGCCCTTCTTGCTAACCCCGACCCTCAACACTATGCAAACCGTGCGACTCGGCCAAGTTATCGACCTATCTTACTCAAGCCCACTTGTCATCCACCAATTGTGGTGTTGACTATTTCATGCACACACACACCCACTCAATCGCGATGTTTTCGTGCATATGCAATGTAATATCTCATTGCAACTACAATACGATGTTCAATATGCTATATGTGCCATTTGAACAATTTCAAAACCAATTCACATAATCTATGAAAAATTACATCAAGAGCATATAATTCTCATGTCTCACAATGTCAATAAACCAATATGCATTTATCAACATTTTATTCAAAACTCAAGTCCAAGCATATTATCTCATATTAAGCAATAACACACTTCCAAATCAAGACATTATGTAAACACATAACATGCCCACAATTCACAAAATTCAAGAAATTTCATTAAGCAATTTCTACATACCCATTTTAAGATAGAATATATTCTACCTAATTTCAATACCTATTTCACCAAAATCACTTCTATAGGCAAGTCATATATATCTATATTAACCTACCCATTTTAATATAACATTCAAGGTTGTGAATAGACCTAAGTAGGAGAATCCCTTACCACTTGAAGCATAAAAAGCGACCATAGGAAGCTCCACGAACCCGCTTCTAACCCAAATGACTCCTTTCCAAAAATCCCGTTCTTTGATCTTCGGTGAAAACCCTCCTTTTTGGTATGGGAGCGTAGCCCTTGACGAGGAGAAGAATTTTCCCTCTTGGCCCAAACGAATCCGAGCCGTCAATCTTCGTAGAACTTAGAGAGAAGGTGGAGAAAATCTTGAGGTTCTCTCTCCTCTCTATCGGCTGGTTATCAGCTGAAGAATGGGGAGAAAATCTGATTTTCTCCCCTATTTATTTTTTTAGAATACTTGGCCCACAACGCGCCACACGACCCTTTTTAATTTCGGGTCCGTTTTCATCCCGAAACGATTAAATTTCGCTCTGGTTCTAGTTCAAAATATTTTTACTTTGTCTTGACTTCATTTATTTTCAAAATCTCATAAGTTTCCAAAAAATTTTGTATTTGGGTCTCCTAGGGTCCTACCGTCTCGTAAAACGCAAAAAACTCAACTATCTCAGAATTCGATGAAATTTGACATGGCAACTAGACTTCGTGAGACGAATCCAATGGTGAGTTCCATTTCGTCATCCGAGTTCTAAAAAAACTCAGGTTTGTAACCCACATCGTAGTGATAAATTACCACTTTGCCTTTTACTTATAAAAATTTAAATTTTCATGGTTTTTACACTTGAACTGTTTAAACAAGAAAAGATTAACATCCCTTTGTTAGATGCAATCAAACAAGTTCTTTCTTATGCTAAGTTTTGAAAGCTCTTTGCACTGTAAAAAGAAAGATCAATGTACAAAAGAAAGTATTTTTAACTGAGCAAGTTAGTACTATCATTCATCATAAGACTTTTCTTATGTATAAAGATCCTAGAAGTCCTACAATTTCATGTATTATCGAAAAATTTTAGATTCAGCAAGCTCTGCTTAATCCAGGAGCAATTGTCAATTTAATGGCATACTCGGTGTATAAACAGTTAGAGTTGGGTGAGTTGAAACCTACCAATGTCACACTACAATTAGCAGACCAATTTGTTAAAACTCCACGAGGAATTGTGGAGGATGTTCTTGTTCAAGTTGATAAATTCTATTTTTCAGTAGATTTTATGGTTTTGGATACACAACCAATTTTTCATGCATCTGTATACATACCTATTATTTTGGGTCGACCATTTCTAGCTACATCAAATGCATTGATTAATTGTAGGAATGGAGTCATGAAAATTTCATTTGGAAACATCACCTTGGAATTGAATATTTTTAACATTGCAAAACAACACAGAGATTGCATGAAGTAAACTATGTTGAGTTATTAACTCAGAATTTATTTGAAAATGCTTGTATGAAAAAAGAGTCATATACATTAGAATCTATACCTGATGGTGAGTCTAAAGATATATTAGCATGGAATCCAAAATTTGAAAAATTGTTGCTTAAGTCAATAGAATCCAACATCAAAGTTTTTAAGCCAAAATTGAAACCTCTCCTAATTGACTTAAAATAGGTCTTTTTGGGAGAAGATGAAATTTATCCAGTTATAATATCCTCAAAATTTTTAAAATTCAAGAAAATAAATTGACAGAAGTCATAAAGAACTATAAAGTGTTATTGGATGGACAATAGCAGATATAAAAGGTATAATCCCTATTATATGTACTCATTGTATATACTTAGAAGGAAATGTTAAACCATCCCGCCAGATGCAAAGAAGGTTGATGTGAAACCTGAGTAAATTTCAACTTTTTCTGAAAAAGGGTAATTTTGTGGTTGTGGTGGAGGTGGTTGATTCATAGGTTGTGAATTTTTCCAACTAAAATTTGGATACTTATGCCATCCTAAGTTACAGCTATTAGAATATGGGTTTGAATAAGGCTTGGTATAATTTGGAATGACATTAGATTGTTCAATTAAAACTTATTTAAATGTTGGTATAGTTGGACATTCTCCTGCAAGATGTCCTAACAATGCACAAATCTCATAGGTTTGTTCAGTGGAAGACACAACAAACGCTTCTTTAGTTTTTTTAATCTTTAGGGCCTCAAGCTTTCGGGATAAATTAGTCATTCTAGCTCTTAAATCATCATTTTCTTTTAACACATACTTCCCTCATTGGGATGTAGATGACTTAGGTTCAACAATATTTGAAGAAGCTGAGTCCCAAATTTTAGAACTCTCCGAAATGGTATCAAAAAATTGGAATGCCTACTTAGGATTTTTTACTCATAAATTCTCCTTGGGCCATCATTTCAAGAAACTGTTGCATTGCAGATGGGAGGACATCACAAAAGAAACCAACTAAGGTCCAATTTTCAAATGCATGATGTTGATAGGCTTGGAGAAGATCCTTAAATCTCTCCCAACATTGATAAAAAGTCTCTTCTTTTATAGAAAAAATCATTATTTGACGTCTTAATACATTAGTACAATGCACAGGGAAAAAACTTTTACAAAAACTTAGTTTGCAAGGCTTGCCAGCTTGGAATAGAATTGTTTAGATTTATCTTTCAGAGAAAAAGAAAAAAGTTTTAATTGGGCCATATCAGAGTTATCTTACAAAGTTCCATAGACTACTTCGAATTCTTTCATATTCACTTAAGGGTTTTTTGATTCCAAGCCATGAAATTCTGGTAGCAATTGTATTATCCCTGCCTTAATATTAAAATTTGGAGCATCTGTTGGAAAACCAAAGCATGACAGGACATTAGTACGAGTATGATGCAAATATTCTTTTAAAGGTCATACATTCTGAACTACTTCTTGTTCCCTAGGAATGTTTTGAGCCATACTTAAGTCAAATGATGTTTGTTATGATGAAGAAGATGAAGATGATGGCGATGACTGATTTATAGATCCTACTGATGACTGGACATACATAAACTATTAAAAGACAACAAACAATATATAAACATATAATACAATTAAACAACTTCCCTATTTGAATTACAATTATTGTAAGTCCCCCGAAATGGCGCCAAAAACTTGATTCAACCTGTATTGTGACCTGCTTTACATCATACACCCAAGTCTAAGTGATCGAATTGTAGTTTTCTAGATTTAAGTTCGAGTTCCATCCCACGAAGAGTTTTAATAACTGTGATTGAAGGTAAAAACATACAATATGTTATTAAAGCAGTGTAACATGAGATAAGTGAGCTTATAAACGGTAAATAAAATGCATAGGTAAATTGGAAATAGAATATAATATAAAAAGTACCCTTCAGTTCAATGATCTCATATGTTTTATATTGGTTAAGTATTGGAGATGTCACCTCACAACAATTAACTCCTAGGTCACTGGAGAGTCAATCGGTAGCTATAATGTATATTAAACCATAACACAGTAACTCGTTAAGTTAGTTGGAAGGTATATGCAACAATCAAGTAATCCAAAAAAACTAGAAGGCAAGCCATTCAAGAGGAATACTTTGAATTACTCAATCGGCAATTTCGTACTCTGCATCAGTTAAACAACCCTAGTGAACCAGAAAGGGAGCCATTCAATTGGAACACTACAGTTATTCAACTTGCCGGTTGATGATTCATTGATGATGAGATTCCTCTTTAAGCATTGAATCAAAAACAATGCCTATGCCGAGACTTAACCCACCTATAACCAATCAATCGACTTTTACGTAACGCCCAATCACATACATCATTGTTATCATGAAATACATAACTAGTTGATAGTGTGGTATAGAATATTAAGTAACGCTCGGTGATCATAACCATGAGCATATTATAAATATAACCATCCATCAATAAACCTCCTTCCGACCTCCGAAAGTAATGTTGGCAAGGCATATTTATAGGCCAAAGAATCTGCTGGAATGTAGAAGAAAGAGGTAAGGCTACCATTCGAATGCTGGAATGTAGAAGAAAGAGGTAATGTTGGCAAGGCTACCATTCGAATGCCATCACCACCATTCAGATGATGAAGATACATTGGATTTTGGTGGTGAAGTTCCACACTTTTCTGGTAGGTTGTTGAAATTATGCTGACATCCCATGCAGGTTTAGACTGTGACGCCCCAAAAATCGTGGGTCCTTAATTTAACAAAATTCGAGCAAAGTCTCATTTATACAGGGAGCTCTATCCAAAACTCAACCTGTGTCATATACAGTCACATGACCCATCCAAGGTTTAATATACAACATTGACCACAACGGGTCCATTTATCCATACTCATATAACAACATTTAATCACATGACTCATCCGAGGTTCAATATATATCCATTCATACTCCCACATTATGAATTTGTGCATTAAACATAGTTAATACAAGTTCAAAATTATAATTATTTTACATACATTCCATGCCCAAAAACTAACTTTGCAAAAGTTTTACAAAAATGGACTAAAAGCCACAAGTCGGCCTGTCTTCGTCACTTGGGCCCCGAATAAGCATCGCCAACGACGTGTATCCCCCCACCAGAAATGTTTTCCAGTATAGGGAGAGCTACGCTCAATAGAGTATCTCCTACAGAGGCTACTCCCCAACCTAGATGCATATGAAATGTGCACATGTAACAATCAACAACTATTATCCATTCCAAACAAGAAGATGTAATTCAAGATGAGAATTCTTCCATGTCATGTCATGGTATGGTATGAGATGAAACTCACTTATGCACTTTAACCCGAGTCCTCACCAATTCCCACAACACAACACAATGCAATGCACGTGTGTAATACTTTTGTCATTGATGAAATATATCTAATAATTTCTTGAAATAAAAGTTATGTGTTTATAAAACCAAATCATTGTTGGATGTTACCCATTGAATTAGTACTTTATCAAACACAATCATGTGTGTTTATTGGGTATCGGATTTTGGAATCACACCGTTAGCTCCGTACGCCATTACACTTTTCTAGAATTTCACCACAGGGGAGTGTATGAACCAAGTGACTGGGTTTTGCACCCAAGAGAGAATCTATCCCTTCTTGCTATACCTGACACAAGTTTTCTTCATGCAACCATGTGACTCAACGGGATTTTCGATCCAACCTTCCCAAGTCCACTTATCAACCACCAAGTATGGTGTTTGATCAACCATTCACACACACCTACACTCATGCCCAATGCCCATGAATGTGATGCCAACATCATGTCCACTATGTAATAAATGTCAAATGAGCAATTTAACTGCATATCATCATATTCCATGACGACTTACATCATATGCATATAATCACCAAAATTTATCACACCGTCAATATATCACTAAGCCTATATCAACAACAATATCACAAGCCTATTATTACATAATCAATGTCACTAACACATTTCATTCACAAAGGCAAAATATTAACATATAGCATGCCCAAGTAATACCAAATTCCAAGAAATTACACAAGTAACTTTCACACCTCAAATTCAAGCTAGAAATTGATTCAAGCTAGTTCTATACCCATTTCCTCATTTCCATAACAATAGGAAAGTTATACACACCTAACCATACCCTACGGACACCATAAGTTAGAAATAAACCAAAGAAGGAGGGAACCCTACCTCTTGAAACGTAAAATGAAGGGTAGAACCTTCAAGAACACCAACCACAACTCTAAACTTTTGATTTTTCAAAATCTATTCTTCGGATCTTCGGTGAAATCTTTCATTCTTGGTATGGTTGCATAGCCCTCGTCGGGGAGATCGACTTTGATTCTTGGCCCGAAGAATTCCGACCGGCGGAACTCCGTAGATCTAAGAAACAAGTCTTGAAATTCTCTTTTTCCTCTCCTCCTCTTTCCAATGTTTATACACTGGTTTTAGCTGAATATTCTGCTAGAAAAATAGATTTTTATGGATATTTATAACCCTTGATGCTTGGTGCACATTGTGCCACACGCCTCTTTGTCTTGGTCCGTTTTAACTACAAAACGATTAATTTCATCTCAGTTTAAGTTCAAATTATTTTTATTTGAACTTTCCTTCAAATATAAGAAAATTTTATAAATTTTATCTGTGGAGACGTTCATGAGTTCACCCGATATCCTGTTGTCTCGTAAAACGTAAAAAAATTCGACTATCTCAGAATTCGACCAAAATTTTTTTGGCAACTCGATTTCGCTATGTGAATGTAACAGTGAAGTCTGTTGTGTCATCTGAGCTCTAGAGAAATACATATTTTAAATCGGCATTATAGTGACAAATTATTATTTTGCTCTTTTAAAAAAAAGTTCAAATTTATCTTGGTTTTACATAGACTTTGACAGATTGTTCTCCACAATTTTCACACAAAACCCTGAAATTAACAACATTCCACCCATTAACCCTAGTTTCACACAATTCAACTATTTTAACCTAATTAATTAACCTATTAATCTATTTTAATTTACCACTAATTAGGGTTAATCATGATCTCAAGCATACATAGATAAAGTACATTCTAAAGGAAAAGAAAAGTCAATGACACTTTCTTAATTGCCCTAACATTCCATATATTATGCCATAGTCGTTTCAATAGTTTAATGTGCTTTTTAAATTGGGATTATATGTGAGCTATCCTTCGTTTTTGAATAAAAGATTCTACCTCACGTATAAACATTGAGGGAAATTCATTATAACTATAAAGTGATTCACTGTTAGAGAATACCCTTAGTGAGAATTGCATTAAAGCTAGTTTTTGATAGCGAAAATGGATGTGTAGGTTTTTGGGTAAGTTGTTTAAAATTCCATGGTCATTACACGCACCCACAAGTTGTGAAAAGAGATGTATAGGTGAGTACTTTTGAATAGCATTTAAATCAATGGTACGACTCATGGCTAACTAGTTCGGGTGAATGCGTAAAATTTTGTTCAATGCACCCCAGGGCTGGTGACCTGATTTAAATCATACACCAAAGTATAAGTTGCCAAATTGTAGTATTACTCGGTTAAATCCAAGGTCGAACCCAAAAGTAGCTATGTGTTGGAATTCAAAATAGAAAAAACAAGATTGTCGAGCACATAATGTGCCTTACAATAGCTTGTGTAAAATTGAACTAATAAACGAAATAATAAAACTAAACTTTTTATTACAATAATTGAAAAGATACTCTTTAGTTCGGGGATTCAATATGCATTTTATTATTCGATTATGAAAATGCCACCTTACAACAATCAACTTCCCGATTACAGGAAAGTTAACCGGTAAGTTTGAGGTATAAATCGAACCATATCATAACAACTGATTAAGTTAGCCATCTATTTACCATACAACAACCAATAATAATAGTAAACCCAAAGGTAAACCATTCAAAAGGTTTACTTTACCAATTCGAACGGCAGGTCAATGATTCAATGAAGATAGAGTTTCGGTTTATACATTGAATCAAAAGCATTGGCTATTACAAGGATTAACCCATATATAACAAATCTCCCAACTATTACATAAAATCCAACTACGTGCATCAATGTACCATGCATGAAGTACATAATCTCATAAAGATGAATTGGTATATAATAATAGGTTTAGCTCGGTATTCATAACCATGAGCATATAGTAATACGATACTGAACGAAAGTAATAATAACTATCCATCAATTAAGGAAAGTATAAACATTAACGTATAGGTAAAATATCAGCATTTTCATAACACAATCAATATTACACATGTCTTCACCCTTCACTAAAGAATATAAACGAACTGCTCACATTTCATTGCTATAGACAAGTAAGAAGGATGAGATAATCTCATTACAACGTAACACGCATACAAACAACAACAAACCCAAAAAATCCTTCCCTGAGGAATAGTTGAAGCACCCTCACTCTTATTATCCGTCAGGGCACAAAAGTGAGAGAGGTTCAACCCTCAAAGTAAAAGGATGTAATAGAAATGTAGAAAAAGAGAGATTCTGGCTTAGGGAGTGTTTGGGGTAGGGTTTTTCTTCTCTGAATTTGAATTTATTTTCTGGCGAAGTCTACCTAAAAAATAACTGAACTTGCCTAATTATAGGCTCTAGGGAAGGGTTCATGGGCGATAGACACCCAGGGCAGTCAATCGGGTTCTTTTGTCGCCTTTTTAGACCAATGGGAAAAAGAAAGGAGCTTAAGGTAGTTTAGCCACCGTCAAGATGCCACCACAACCGTCTGGAAGGTGCTAATCCATTGTTTTTTTTTTCTTGGAGCCTCCCTTGTTGACCTGGTTGACTTGATGGTATTGGGATGGTGATTCCCCATCCGGATGGTGAGCCCTTTTGCAAATCCTAAGCTTTCCTCCCTTTTCTTTGCCTTTTGCACTTCCGTCCTTCTAATTTTTGATAATTATATGTAAAACCCTAAAAAATATACAAATTAAGCATTAGGCATAATACTATTCAAATTAATCATTTTAATTCAGTTAACGCACACTAATAACCCTAAACCCTAATTCAATTTTGCTTTTTTTTAGGGTTAATCACACTGCCAACAAAACATTAGTAGTCCCTAATAATAAAAACAAATAAAATCACTTTTGTAGATTTTATGATTGCATTTATCTTATGCAATAAGCTCTTAAACTCCTAGGTGATCCATGATAGACTAGTTTTGTCTTGTGAAGGTTCTAGTAAAGATACTTACAAACTTCAATAGTTAAGATAAAATAATTCATATTTTCACTTATAAAACTAAATCGTCATTCTATTCTTATGCCAAAGTACCTCCTCTTTCCTTATCACTGTAAGAGTAACATACACCTTCTGTAACACTATTCCTTGAGATTTTTAGAAAAAACTCGTGCGTGTGTGTAAAACGTGGGTAAATTTAAACTTTTTCTGAAGAAGGATAAAGCGGTAAATTGCCACTATGGTGCAAGTTGAGAACTCTTATTTTTCTAGAGCTCGGATGATGAAACGGACTTCACCGTTGGATTCATATTGCGAAATCTAGTTATTCTGACAAATTTCATTGAATTTCGAGATAGTCGGATTTTTCACATTTTTCGAGGACCACAAAAAGCAAATTTTTATTAAAATTTTGAAAGTTAAAATATAATTTAAATAAAGTTCACATAAAAGGATTTAAGCTTGAATCGGAGTGAAATTTAATCATTTCAGGGCGAAAACAGACCCAGGAAAAAGGGAGGGCATGTGGCGCGACCAGGGCCAAACATTAAAATGTATAAATATGGACTAAAAAACTGATTTTATGGATTAGTGTTCTGCTGGGTTTGCTTGTTCTCTCACGTTGGAGATGAAGTGAGAAAAAAAAAAAAGAGAACTTCTACCTTCTATCTCGGATCTATGGAGTTCTGCCAATTGGAATTCTTCGAGCCAAAAATTAAAGTCGATTATCTCGAAGATGGCTACGCAACCACACCAAAAAGGAAGGATTTCACGGAAGTTTCAAATTTGAGAATTTGGGGAAAGTGAAGATTTGAGCGAGAATCGGGTTCTTGGAGCTTTCCAAGGTCGGTTTTTATGCTTCTAGAGGTAGGGTTTCTCCTACTTAGGTTTACTTTCAACTTAGGATGTCTATATGAGATGGGTAGATTGTTAGAGATTTTAATCACTTGCCTATTGTGGTTTAAGTGGTGAAATGGGTATTGAAAATGGGTAGAATAAATTCTATCTTAAAGCGTGTATGTAAAAATTGCTTAATGTAATTTCTTGAGAAATGTGAAATTTTGGACACGATTATGTGTTTACATAAGCAGTGTCTCGAAGGTGTTCGATAATAAGGATTGGATAAATATATTTTTATTGGCTTAGTTAACATATGGGTTCAAGAAAAGAACTTTTACCAAGGCTCAATCACGGCTTACTAGGGATATAGTTTTGCAAAAGAAATGGTTAATGTGACACCCCAAAATCCGGGGTTCTTTAACCTGTGGAAGTACCTGTGCATGCCGTATAACTTGACACCAAGTCATCACATCTCCTTCATCGGGATCATACCCAATCCAAAGTTTGGGCAAAGTCCCCCTTGTACCAGAGCATTACTAAACACATAACTTGGTACATATCATCACTTGACCATTCCAAGGTCTAGTCCCCATCACTTTACACTTAACATTGAACCAATTACATCCTTTAAGCAAGAAGGACCAAGGCCCAAAAGGCTTGAAAAGTTATATTTAATTTTTTTTGAATAGCTTGAAAAAGGTACCATTACCAGTTGCATGTGGTGCCGATACTTGAGTCTTTTGCTTGCTAGGTACTGGTACCTAGGTGACGGGGTAGAAGTACCTAAGCTCATTGCTTGCTAGGTACTGGAACCTACACGTCATAGTACCGGTACCTGAGCCAATTGTCCATAGAGGTACTGATACCTGAAGCCTTGGTACTGGTAGCTAAGCCCACTAGAATCCAAGTACTGGTGCTCATATGTCGAGGTACCAGTACTTGATCTATCCAACAATGTGGTACTTGTGCCTAATCACTTTGGTACTAGTGCTTGGGCCTTATTTTCCCCAATCCTTTCCATTTTTCAATTTCAACTCTTCTAATCTCATTCCGAGTTCACCAAACTCATAATATTCAATTATGCCTAAAATATAGTTCATATGAGTTCATTACATTTTCTCATTACATTTTCTCTTGCCAGAATTTACAAGTTAAAACAAATTACACAATTATTTTTTAAAAATGTAATTTAAAGCCACATTCTGACTACTTCTCAATAAGGACCCAAGTGAGGGTTGTCCACTGGCGCTTGTCCCATACTTGAAACCCCATAAAGGGTGAGCCATGCTTAATAGGGTATTTCCTAAAGAGGCAACTCCTCAACCCAGATGCATATGACATGTTCACATGCCATTCAACAATCAACCAAGCATTCATTCAATAATTAATGTCATAATGTCATGTCATGTTATGAGGTGAGACTCACACATGCAATGCAACCCGAGTCCTCTACTGGCTCCCAGAACACATGCAATGCTATGCGTATGAATCTAGGCATTCCAAGTTCTTGCCATTGATGCTACGTATCCAATGAACTTTTTTCAAAATCCTGAGTCTTTCTTGGGTGGGTATTTATGGACTTTCACCAACGAACACCCAACTAACACGACATCTATGGACTTCGACATACGCCGACACACTTATGGACTCAATACCAATGGAGTACGTATCCAAATCATTAGGTCTTGCACCTGAGGGAGAATATAGCCCTTCTTGCTAATGTCGACCCTTTCTTTCAATGCAACCTGTGTGACTTAGTCCAACTTTCTCGAGACCACATACCAACCACCAAGAATGGTGTTTAATCAAACCATGAGCACGCCCACACTCATGTCAAATGCCCACGAATGTGATGCTATCCGTGCGTATGCAAATGTAATGAACAATTGCATTTCATATCACTATGCAACCAAGTTTTCTATTGCAATCACAACATCATGTTCAACATGTCATAGGCATATTATGAACAAGTTTAATGTCTATCATCATTTCTAAATCCACAACGTAACTTTTATGATTAAACACATAATTACATTCCAAAATCTGCACTAAATATTATATATTAAGTTCATTCAAATAACATGCTCATATCATCCAATGTATTTTATCCGAAACCCAAAAGGCAAAAAATCATGTAAACACATAACATGCCTAATTCATCACATTTCTCATGAAATTACCAAACAAGCAATTTCAACACAACACAATCATGCAAAATGATTGTTCTACTTGTTTCTATACCCATTTTTCCTACTCTAGTTACACTAGAAGTATATTAAACAAGAGATTTCATCTCTAATCATACCACCCATTTCATACACAACCCCAAGGTTGGAAATAAACTAGTTAGGAAAAGAACCCTACCTCTTGAAGTGTAATACACGTAGAAGAAGATCCAAGAAACCCAAGTCAAGATTTAAACATTGATTTCCAAAAATTTTGATGTTGAAATTTTGACAAAATCCATGATATTTGATACGTAGATGTAACTCTTATCGCGTAGAACAACTTTTGTTCTTATCTCGAAGTGATTCGACAAACGGATAGTCATAGATCGCAAGAAGAAGTGAGAGATTTCCTAATTTTTCTCTCCCTCTCCCTCTCTCTAAGTTGAAAATCTTGTGTAAAATAGGGAGAAAACTTGATTTTGCTCCCCAATTTATATCCTCTCATACTTGGTCCACATTAAGCCACACATCCCATCTTTTCCTCGTCTAATTTCATCCCAAATCAATTAAATTTTATTTCATATTAGGTTTTATACATTTTACTTGACTAAATTTAAATTATTTTTTATTTTTCATAATTAAAATCTGATCAAATTTATTTTAATCTCGCGACGCCATATCGTATTGTAAAATGCAACAAAAAAAAAAAATCGATTGTCTCATAATTTAACGAGAATTTGCTGGGTAACTAGATTTCGTGAGACGAATCGAATGGTGAGGTCCATTTCGTAATTCAATTTCTAGAAAATTTTGGGTTTTCAACCCCCACCATAACAACTAATTACTGTTTTGTCCTTTTTTTTATATAAAATTTCAAAAATTTCCTAGAGTTTTACAACTAAGGCTCAAAATAAAATCACAAATAGCCTCAGATCATTTTTCAGAACTCATACACCTGTAAGAATCTCAGAAAGATTTAAAGGAGAATATTAACATGTCATTTAACGAGTACCAAACAAAACAAGGTAAACAAGATCATTCAAAGAAATTTTTTACTGAAATTCTTACTTGAGTAAATGTTAAAAATCTCTCCAAGGAAGATGGGTTAAAAATTTGCATAAAAGTTTTCACATCTCCGCTATATATGTAAGCTTTATAAATGATCATATTATTTCAATTATATTTTTTAAAACAATAAATCATTATGTGTAATACCCCGTTCTATTTTGGCAAAGAACTAGTTAGAGAATATTATCTTTGAAGGAATAAGAAAAATTTTAAAGAAGAATTTAGAATAGTCTAAAAGAATATAGAATATTAGAGAAGTTTCTAAAAAAATCCAGAAAGTTCTAGAAGATTCTAGAAAGTTCAAGAACAACCTAGAATAGTCTTGAACAAATTAGAAGAATCTAGAATCATGAAGAAGTTTCTAGAAAAATCTGGACTATTCTAGAACATCGAGGAACCTAGAGCACTGTGGAAGAATCCAGAAAGTTCTAGAGCAATCTAGAGAAGTCTAGAATATTTTGGAAGGTTCTAGGAAATACTAGAAAGTTCTAGAGATTTAGAATGGCCTGGAAAGTTCCGGAAGGACTTAGAAGGTTGGAGAAGACTTTAGAATATTATAGATGAATCTAGATACTTGTGAAATTTCCATGACCAAAATAAGGTTGAAACCTAGAAGGATCTAGGAGAGAAGAGATGGTAGAATATTCGAGGGAATCTCCCCGAACAATGTCACATGTCAATATTCTAGAATAATGCTAGGATGCCTATAAATAAGACATTTGTGATTGGATTAAGATACAAGGGCACAAGTAATCTTCCACTTTCAAGAAAGAATAGAGAGTAAAAGAGAGAAAAGAAGGAAGAAAGAGCACCTCATCAAAGGAGAAAGAAAATTGTGAGAAAAGAGGAAAGACATTCATAACATCTCACTCTACTTCGGGTAGCAAAAAACACTCAAGATGCATATCATTTGGACTTGAGGTGAGTGGTTTAGCATGCTACATATTTTCAAAAAATTTATGTATCCCGAAACATTTGAAAATAAAATACGGTATGCTTGTTCATTACTACCTTTACAAAATATTTTTCTAAGTGTCTAAATACTTGTGGCATACGATGAATTCTTCTGTGAAGTATTATGACTATATCACTTGTTTATATGGTGAGACTTAGTAATGGTGAATGGGACCAAGATTAAAAGTCCAGGGAACAGACCCTAGAGAGGCTCAGGCCAATAAGGAACAGACCCGGGTGAGACTGAGGTGACCCTAGTGCTCAACGGCTGAAGGTACATCTTAGGGAACAGACCCGGGAGAGGCTGTGGTGACGCTAAGTACGATGTTGGATCTAACCTTGAGATCTTTTGGTATTCGGTATTTTTTCATATCGATTATTAGATATCGTACACTCTCCATCATTATGATATGATTCACCATTATGGTATGATTTCTTGTCGAAATCCGATTGTGTTATTCTTGAGAAAATTAGTTATCTTGATGAAGTTATTTTTCCAAAACCTTTGATTTACATGTCGCATGTCAAATATATTTTCAACCACCTTAAATATGCATGTCTTTCCATTCACTGAGCTTTTTTAGCTCATGTTTTTAAAATAAAAATTTTCCAATATTGGAGTGTCAATAGCGAACTCAGATAATTGATTGAGGACTAATAGTGTTGTGACCTCCGTAACATACATTGTATAGCCATCTTTACTTGTTTGGATAATTGGGGCAGACAAGTTTAGGTATGTTGACTTTGGCATATTGACATGAGATCAATTTAGTGCTAGTGTTATTTTTTATTCCTATATTATTAGTTTAGTTGTTAGGCTTACGTGTTCCATAGGT
>CM042194.1:15911350-15936957 GCA_023539305.1 Ilex asprella | reverse complement strand
GTAGATGAAGATCAATGGTATGAGAAGGTCTCATTTGATTGGTGCTTCTACATATATATGGTGGTCCAGACCAATTAGAGGTTAGTTATCTTTCTCGTTGAATGATATTTCCATATGCAATTGCCAGTTTGAGTGATTGCTCATGGCTTTTGAGTAATGATAACTCTCAGGAATTGGAGTTGACGAGCTCAAATCTAACTAGGTCAGGCCCAATAAATCTAGCATGCCCAAGTCAACTAAAAGGCAAGTCAAGCCCAGTTCACGAATTCGACCCAGCCCATGGTCCAAGAAATCCAAGAAGATAAGAGCACGTTGGTGACAGATCACCAGGGTACCCACTCTCAAAGATCAAGACTACCTTAATTGTACTTACCTTTTTGTAACTATCCCCCTAAAGAATTAGTACTCTCACACTCACGTCACTACCTCACCATACCTATAAATTGTAAGCTCTCTCCATTGTGAGGGGCATCTACACATTGAGCTCTGCCTCTATACCTCTCTACACACACATAAATTCTCTCTCTCCTAGCTATTGTATCTCTCCCAAAACTAACCATTGCTCTCTCTCTTGTTCTCCTTGCTTGATCAATAAAGAACCCCTGACCACCGTTGTCGTTTCCTAGAGTGGAGTAGGTCTCCCGGACCGAACCACTATATATCTATTTGCTGACTCAATATTTACATTATTATCATTGATTGCTTGATTTATTGTCCATTAATTACACCTTATCACACACTTGACTGTTGATCTTACACGAGACTATTTTGTGCATCATCTAGAGGAGTTCTCCAACTATTATGCATTGCTATTCAATCGAAGGAAATTGAAGTTGTCATTTGACCAAAAGTTTGTCTATGATGGAAAGCAAATCGATGAAAATGATATAGATTTAGAAGACAAGGAGGAAAGTTAAGAACAATACTAAGGGTAACATTGATAAGATGTATAATTTGCACGCTTCCAGTGTTAGAAAGGCTGCTGGAGGGGAATCTAGCCTTATACAAGCTTCTCCCTCCCTCTCTCACTTCATTTCAAAATCCTAATCTACTTGTACACTTAATTTGTGAAACATGAGTTTGCCAACACGATGGGGAAAGTTGTTGGGGGTGAACAATAATTTTATGGTTTCTATACCATTGCATTTGGATTACACTATTGGATACGTTGGAAATTTTGATGACTTGAATAAGTTTTGCGTTTGGAATTGAAGTGTAATTGTGTTTTTTATTGTGGTATTGGCGTGTGTTTTAGGTAGTATGGTATTTGGTGCTATTTTGTATTGGTTGTTGAATGAAAAACAAACGATATCCATTAGTCGCACTAGTTTTTAATTAGAAAACTTCACAAATATTACTAGTGTTTCTAATTGATTGAAAAAAAGTGAAAAATTTTGTTGTAAAATTTTTTAAGGGGGATATGTTTCCAAAAAAAAATAATTTTTTTGCTACTAAAATAAAAGCATTGTGAAAGATTGTATGAAATTTATTTTTTTGTGACGATTAATATTCTCCTTGTGAATGAGTATATTTCACGTCGTTTTGGTAGTGTCGCCAATGTGTTAGCATTTTGATTCATGCAATTTTTTTGTGACAATTAATATTTTTGTCTAGAATATGTATATTTAGCGACGTTTTTTGTAACAGCGCAAATGTGGTTACATTTTGATTAATTTAAATTTATTTGCGATGATTTATTTTGCATCGCAAAAATTAAATAAATTATTATTACTATTTTTTTCAACGATGACATAATATATTTTTAGCAACGTGGTTGTTATTTTTTGTGACATTCTTTTGTTGCAAAAAAAAATTTTTGTGACAAAAATAATAGTTCACCACAAACTACTTTCCTCGATGAGGCTATTACGATGACATTGTGATAAAAAAATGTCACAAAAAGTAATTTGCAAAGATTTTTGTGCTTTTGGGGATGAAAAAAAAACATCGCAAAAAATATATTTTGTTGTAATGATTCCAGCAACAACCACCCTAAAACCGCCCTCTCACTGATCAAGTTGTCGTTTACAAATTTGAGTTTTCTTATTTACTAAGACTAACCTCATTTCAGACCTATAAATAGGGAGAGTCTTTTCCACATCTAGGTTAAGCCTTTTGTGAGATTTATAAGAAAGAAAATTATCTTTCTACTTTGGGAGCTTCCACCACAACCTAAAACCCTAAGACCCAAAAGGCTGCAACTAGAGATTCTACCCATATTATTTGCAGAAGAAGATTTTGTTGGTTTGATAAACCCATTGGTTTGTGCATACCGATGTTTGGTGAAAACCGTTGTAGTATTCCTTAATCTTCGCACATCACCCTCAAATGTGTATATGGCTTGTGTGTGTAAGAGAGTGTCACTCTCCCTCGGAATGATGTGGGAAATGGGGCAACATAATGGTGGAAATGAAATGTACAAAATGTATGAAATGTGTGAGTGAACAAAAGTGCTTCTCAAGTGCAAGGAGTCTTTTGAATGTCGTGTTTTACTTGGAAACTATTCGGAGGTCGTCCCCTTTGAGAAGGGAAAGAATTTGTATGAAGGTGATTTTGTGAAAAAGTGAAGAGTGTAAAATCTTTTGTTTGTATTTTAGAGAGTGAAGTTTGCAAATAAAAATACAATAAAAATAAGTGTTGGCTAATCCAAAAGGTTTACTCTAAGGAGAATGCCCAATCAACTTGAAACCTTCCTCCGAGGGTTTATAGATGAATGATTGATTCGTGGGAAGTTAAGGATGAGATGGTGAGGATCCAAGCATAAATCGTGACCAGGCCTACGGAATATCAAAGACTCACAACCACATCCACTCTCAACCCAGTCAAACCGAACCATTGTACACCGAGAGAAGAAAAAAAGTGAGTTGAAATAGAAAATCCAAGAGAGGTCTCCCTTGAATTAGCCAACTTAAAGTCTAACTACTCATAATAAAGACAAGACATGCATTATGTAGAGAGACATAATTAAAATGGAGCATGAAACTTAACTTAAATCAAAAAAACTTGAACTATAAAGAAAGAAATACAATACCCATTTTAAAGCAAGAAATGAAGAAAACTTGAAAGTAACAATGGTGGATTGAAGAACATGTAACTAAACTTTAAATAAAGAAGATTACACTGCAATAAATAAAGATTATAGGAGAATTACAACTTACTGCAATGGAATGAGTGAATAAAATGGAAAAACATAAGTTTCTATTACACCATTCATCATCTTCTTCATTGAACTACTCCTAAGCTTAGATAGTCACACCTCAAATCTTGTGTGAATGCTGAATATATGGAGTGTGAGTCTTGCAAATTCATCCATAGGGTCCTCTAGCATGAGTGTGCAGGCATGCCATTAATGGGAGGTGAGTTGATTGCTTTAGACAGGCTAGGACAAGCCTAGCTTGCAACTCCCCTGGATGCCCCCTTCTCTCCCATCCACATTAAGGTCTTTGCCTTCAAAGTCATCAACAAGGGTGTGGGAGACAAGGAAATGTTTAAGGAAAGTAAGGGGGCAAGTGGGATAATCAATGGTGGGACCCCAAAGCAAGTGGAGATGATTTGCAGGCATTCTGGGCAGTGTACCGGTATGCATACCAGTTCTCTAAGCCTACTGGAGTTTGGCGTACTGATATGCGTACCGGTACACTTTGTCTGCTCCAAACCAGTTTTCGTAGAATTATCATAACTTTTGATTCAACCATCCGATTGAATTGAAATTTTGACACAACATAGAAGACATCTAGATCTACAACTTTCATTTTTTCAATTTTTCATATTTCAATCGGATCATGTTAAAAATTGAGTAAAACCAAGGTACTACAACCAAATGGTGTTGGTGCTGGTGCCTTTGTTCCCAAGCACCAATACGTCCTTGATTTCTTCACTCTTAAGCCTCCAAATTCTCATGTAATGTGTCTATGCCTTCACCACACATCCATACGTAGTTGTAAGGTTCCAAAATACATAATTTACAATATAATTATCTGCAACATAAAAAATTCAACATTATTCATAATTTTTGCTAACTCTAAGTACTTTTATGAAAAAGTTGAGTTAAAATTCATGTGATGAGACCGTTAAATATGTAATATTTGGTGCTCATCAACCGAGGAGTCATGCCTATGATTGCTCAAGGCTTAGATGAACCGTGCGGTGGAGAGGTCCAATTGAAGATACACTAAACGTCAAAGAAGGGCCTTAGACAGAGAAACAACAAGGAACATCTAACCATGGTATTAGTTGAGGTATAAGACTCGAGTACTTATATATTGACTTAGATAGTAGTGGATTAGGCTTTAGTCAACCGAGATGAGAAGGTTTCCTGTGTTTTTTCCAAAAGAGAGTTTTTTGTGTTAATAAATCACTCATGTTATTTACCGTTTATCATATATATTTGTGATTGTTTTCACACACGCGCATTATGTTATTTTAATTTTATTTTTTGATATTCATTCAACCATAGTTATGCAATTGGGTTTGGCTTTTGGGATTGGCGTCAGATTGACTACAAGTGAATTAATTGAAGATTAATTAAATCAATCGTCATGGTTAAAGTGGGTTGTGGTGACTAAAGAGGTTCTCACATTATGTGCTAATTCTTTGTGGGAAGAGGTAATTGTGTTGGGTTAGGTTTTAATTGATAATCAATTGAGCTATGATAGAAAAATTTATTCACCCACTCTAGGTAAAGTGTCTGTTGCTCCACGTGCATAATTGTTAAGGATAGCAAATTGTGAGACTTCACAGGAGGCGGGAGATAAACTTATGGTTTCACATGAAGGAACTACAATGGTTAAGATGTCCCATCTCCAAAGGTACACCTCACAATTTGAGATGTTGAGGACGGAAGAGGAAGAAAGATTTGGTGACTTTTATGCCATGTAATGTGATATTGTGAATTCTTTCTCTGCATTGATAATATGATCTCGCCAGAGACTAGTGTCAGCATTACCGCGGTAGCAGTCGTGGACCTTGTAGGGTTGATTTTGAATTTCAAGATGGACCTTCTTCCACCCAAGAAAGTGAAGGGTGTTGCTTTAAATTTGAAGATGACATAGTCTATCTTGCGAGAAAATTCAAAAAATATTTTAAGGCTAGTGGTGTCATGCCCTTGAGGTCGACAGGAAATCCAAGTAGACCCAATTCTCCTAGAAAGGAAAAAGAGAGTGGAGGTAGACCTTCACGACATGTGGTTGAGAAGAATGGCAAGTTCTCCAATGGTACGAGTGTCATAGAATTGGACCCATAGATGCGGAATGTGCTAATGCTAAGAAGAAGGACATGCCCAAGGAGAGAAAAGCCTTAAAGACTAAAGTGATTGAAAACGAAAGTGAGTCCACAACGAGTCTTGACTCTTCTTCATCAAGTGATGAAGAAAATTTCACATT
Source organism: Ilex asprella (assembly GCA_023539305.1). Taxonomy (NCBI): domain Eukaryota; kingdom Viridiplantae; phylum Streptophyta; class Magnoliopsida; order Aquifoliales; family Aquifoliaceae; genus Ilex; species Ilex asprella. The sequence continues at coordinate 15,931,576 of CM042194.1, read as the reverse complement.
CTTTGTAGTCGCACTACAGATGTAGATGACTTAGTTGTAGAAGTCTTTACTAGTGAGGATGAGGCCGCGAGTATAGAGGATCTAAAAGATGCTTATAATGAGCTATACAAGAAGTGTTTGAAACAAGGTGAGAAGTTTCTTTCTTTGAGCACAAGGATCAAATTGAGTGAGGATCGAAAGAAAGAACTTTATGTGGACTTGGTCAAGTCCAAGGCTCATATTGTTGGGCTTGAAAAGGAGAAGAAGTCCCTCTATGATAAGGTGAGATTCCTTGAATGAGAGCACAAAGAGTTTTTAGAGTCTAAGAAGAGTCTTGAGTTTAAACTTATCAAACTTGATAGAGACCTTCATGAATCATAAGAGTTCTTGAAAACATTTTTCCAAAGCACGAAAAATCTTGATGGCCAACATTCTATCAAGCTTTACAAAAATCTTTCAAAATTGTGTTTGAAAAGGATAATCCCAACCCATCACCCCCATGTGAAAGCACAAGTTCCAAAAAGATTTATATTGATAAGGGTAACCATGAAAAGAAGTCGGTTAAGAAGAACACCTAAACCAAACATCTCATATGTTTTTCATGTGGTGAACATGGTTACAATAGTGTACACTGCATAAATAATGGGAAAGTCCTAGATAAAAAGCTCATGCATCTAACTAACTAATATAGGACCTTGAATAATCAAGTAGTAAATCTTTCTAGGCATCTAGCAAGGTCAAATTTGTTCAAGCATAATCATGCATTATCTTCTCATGGACCACAAGCTAGAGTGCCCAAAGATCCTTTTACCCACAAGGTCAAAATTGATCTATGTATATCTAGGGAGAAGAGAGTTAGTCCACCACCTATTCCCCGACTTAAGCTAAGTTTTAGGAAGGAAAAACAAGTATGAGTGACTAGGGAGGACTTTGAGAAAGTCACCATCTCAACAAGTTCGAGGCCTCAAGTGCTTTTGGCAAGGTCATGGCTCCTAAGAAGTAGGAGAGGTGATAGTATAGACCTAGGTGATCTTTAATGCATTTTAGTGAACACCCTACAACCACACATTGTGTATATACATTTTTCTTTGTTATTTTATCATTTGTTTTTTCTATATGAAAATACAAAAATATTTGAAATTTTAAAAACATAACAAAAAAAAAGAAATAGTAAAATCCAAAAAGAATTTTGATGTCAAGTTTGACATTCATTTTTAGGATTTATGGTAATAACTTTATTCTCCTTTTCTTGCTTTTGATTCATCTTCATGCATATTTTTTTCTTGTATGTGTTTATCTTTAAAAATTCCAAAATATTTAAAAATATATATATATATATATTTTATTTTGTTTGTGATTTCTTTGTTTCATGATCATGGTAATTCAGGCTTTGGTTTACATTGTAATGATCCCATCCTTAAATGGAAGTTAAATTATGCATTGCTATGAATCATATTAGGAGATAGATTGCTTAAGTTATTAGCCAAAGTCTCTTTCATCCTAGCATGCTTGGATAGAGTTTACCTTTGAAAGATTCAAAACCAAGTACACGCATGCTATTCACCTTGACACTTAGGATTTTAATTAGCATAAATTGAGTATGTAATGGGCTCTCATCGTTATGACTTCTTGGTTCAAAAGATTTCTACTGTTTACATTGGAATGATCCCATCCTTAAATTGAAGTTAAATTATGCATTGCTATGAATCATATTAGCAGATAGATTGCTTAAGTTATTAGCCAAAGTCTCTTTCATCCTAGCATGCTTGGATAGAGTTTACCTTTGAAAGATTCAAAACCAAGTACACACATGCTATTCACCTTGACACTTAGGAGTTTAATTAGCATAAATTGAGTATGCAATGGGCTCTTATTGTTATGACTCCTTGGTTCAAAAGATTTCTATTGTTTCCACTAAGGTTTTTCTCACTAAAGCTATTATAGGGGGTGTTCTGCAAAGGGGTTCCAGGTCGGCAACCCATATGCCCCATAACCTTGGCACTCCAAAGAAAGTCATGACCCCAACAATGCTTTCCATGGTGTAGATAAGGCATACAAAAGTACGAGACTCGAGATATGGGCCTATGATCAGTGGGAGTCATTGTTGGTGGAATCCCTATACATAGATGAGGAAGGAAGCACATGCATGAGCACATTGGACACAAGCAAGAAATCAAAGCTAGTCGTGTGGGCTAGAATTGTGGTGCCTTGCAAGCAAGAAAGACCAAGGCATCGGTTGGTTATGTAAGGCATGTGTAGATAATCTGAGGGAGCTACGAACAATTGTTAGCAGTTCAGAGTAGTTGTTGGCATGTGCATAACATGTAGGGTGATTCCAAGAAGTTGTTGGCATTTGCACAACATGTAGGACGGTTATGAATAGTTGTTGGCTAAGTCAAGCAACAATTACAACTGATCTAACCATGTTTATAAAATGTTCAACACATTGTGGGGAGTGGCAAAATCACCCAAAATCCTTGAGGGTGAATCTAATTTATGCCTGTAAACCTAGTAGTTCGGGATGTCAACTACATGGCTGAGTTGGCTAGACTTGGGTAGTGCCAGCATTGCCTTGATAGTTGGGTTGTAACTATGATTGTATAGCTTTATGTACACATGATGGGGCCTACAATGAACCAAGAGAGTTTGGGCATGTTTTTGTAAGAAGACCCAAAGCCATAAATCCTTTGAGCTTATTGAGATGAAAAAGGTTAGGTCGTTTGTCCCATAATCTCGTGTGCCTCTGTGTGTTTGATTCTTGCCAATAGTCTATTCAATATATTTTTTTAGGTGAGTGATTATATGAGTTTGGCTAAGATTGAGTGTTGGATCTGTATGCCATGACAAGCCAAAAATTTGAGTCAAATTTGACCCTTGTGATAGTTGGTATCAGAGCAACAAGTTTTGAATCATGGTTGGTGCAAGCGCTGTAGAGTTACTTGAACGTGTGACCCATCTGGAATATTTTCTGGGTGCCCATCGATTAACCTTGAATAGTGTGGTAATGAATTAGGATTTAGGGTTAAATGTGTTTGTAAAGTATGTTAAAATGATTGATTTATAAAGTATTAGGGTAAATGTCTAATTTATCTATTTTATAAGGGTTTCAAGGATAATTAAGGAAGTTCGAAGGGAACAAAATGCAATGGCTAACCAAGAAAAGGGAGGCAAGTATAATTAAAAAGTCAACAAATCAATAAAGGAGGGTTGCACAAGACAAAAACTAGAGAAGCACTACCATTTGGACGGTGGTGGTGGCATACGGATGGTGCCCATTACCACTTTCCTCCTCCCATCGGTCCATCTGAGCAATAAAGGACCCTGATTAGCCAGCAAGGGTGTCTGCTATCTTAATCTCGCTTTTGGTGCCTATAAATACTCCTATTCAGTTAGTTTTCAAGAAGAGTTCGCCGAAGGGAAGAAATCCAAAGCAAGTAAAAGGTACCCTAAATACTCTCAAGCTAAAACTTCTTTACTTCTACAGTTCTTTCTCATCCTTTCTACTTGGAGAGTTGAACCTCTCTCACTTTTATGCCATAGTTGGTAATAAAAGTGGGGGTGTTTCAACTATTCCTCGGTGAAGGATTTGTTGTATTTTATTTTATGTTGTAATGTGATAATCTCATTCTTCTTGCTAGTCTATTGCAATGAAGTGTGAGTTGTTCGTTTATACTATTTGGTGAAGGGTGAAAACATGTGTAATATTGTTTGAGTTATCAAAATGTTGATGTTTTATTCATGTGTTAATGTTTATACCTTCCTTTCTGATGGATGGTTATTACTATCATATGCTCTTGGTTATGAACACCGAGCAAAACTTATTGCTATATACAAGTCTATCTATAAGTTATTACATACTTCTTTTATGATTCAATGATGCATGTAGTTGGGTTTTATATAACAGTCGGGAGATTGGTTATAGATGGGATAAATCTCGCTATAGCTAATGTTTTTGATTCAATGCCAAAATCGGAACTCCATTTTCATTAAATCATCAACCTGCCACTCGAATAGCTAAAGTAAATCTTTTGAATGGTTCACCTTCGGGTTTAGTAGGGTTATTTGGTTATTGCGTGGTATATAGACCTTCATGCTAACCTAATCAGTTGCTATGATACTTCTAAGTTCACACCACAAGCTATTGTAAAACAACTGATTAGGTTAGCAGGAAGGTTCAATTACACATCTAATGCAAAACCCGGAAAAATTTAATTTTTTTTCTGAAAAAGGGTAAAAAGGTAATTTATCCCTGTAATGCGGAATTAAAATACGTATTTCTCTCAAACTTGGATGACGCAATAGACTTCGCCATTGGATTTGAATCGCAAAACTGAGTTACCCTAAAAAATTGTTGAATTTTAAGATAGTCAAATTTTTTACATTTTACGAGACAACCGTGTCGAATGGCCTCACAAAGGTCCCCAAAAAAGAAAATTATAAAATTTTATTATAATTGAATTCAATTTCAAATAAAATTAATTTGAACTTAAGTTGGGATGAAATTAATTATTTTGGGGCGAAAAAACATACCCGGAGATAATAACAGTGTGGCGGGATGTGGACCACGAAATTTAAAATTATAAATAGTGGCTAAATATCTGAAAATCTTATATTTCCTCTCCATTGATCAGCTGGTCTCACGCGTTAGAAGAGGAGAAGAGAAAGGAGAAAAGAAAAATCAAAATCCAAGACTTCTCCTTACGATCTATGGAGTTCCGTCGGTCTGAATTATACGGACCAAGAGTTAAAGTTCATGTACACGGCAACCATACCAAGAACGAGGGATTTCACCAAAAATCCAAAGGGAAGATTTTGGGGAAATCAAGTTTTGGAGGTTATGTTGGCATTCTTCAAGGTTTTACCCTTTGATTTACGCTTCAAGAGGTAGGGTTCCCTCCTACTTTGGTTCATTTCTAACCTAGAATGTCCATAAGGGATGGTTAGGTGTATGTGTCTATATATCACTTGCCTATTGTTAAGAAAATGAGAAAATGAGTATAGAAATGGTTTAGATCAACTTCTAGCTTGATTTTGATATGTGAAAATTCCTTGTGAAACCTCTTGGAATTTCGTATTAGGTGGCACACTATGTGTTTATATTGTGCCTTATGAATAACATGGGTTATGTGATAACATTTTGGTAAATTGTTGTTGATATATTGACAATGTGACAAAGTTTGGTGATTATATGCATATGATATAAATTGTCATGGTACATGTTGATATGTGGAAATGGCTCACTTGACATAAAATTGGCATCACATTCATGGGCACTAGGCATGAGTGTGGGTGTGTGAGTGCATGGTTGATCAAACACCATAATTGGTGGTTGATAAGTGGGCTCGGTACTGTTGGACCAAGGTTCAACAGAGTTGCACAGTTGCATGGGTTGCATGAAAAACTTGTGTTTGGTATAGTAAGAAGGGCTAGATGATCCCTCGGGTGCAAGACCCGATTATTGGTTTATTCACTTCCATCGGTGCAAGTCCAAAAAAAAGAATTTGGAGTACGAAGTTGGCGATGCAATTCCAAAATTCGTTGCCCAACAAAGACATGAGATTTTGTTTTATAAATATACTCTTGAATGTGCAACATCCAACAATGCTTTATTTTATAAACACATGACTTTTATTTCAAACAGGCATTAGATGTGCTTCATCAATGATGAATGTTATACACAAGTGCATTGCATTGCGTTGTGGGAGTCAGTGAGGGCTTGAGTTAAAATGCATGAGTGAGTGTCATCACATATCATAGCATGACATGGTAGAATTTCAACCTTCAATCACATATTCATGTTTGAAAGATATAAATGTTATTGTTTGTTGCATGTGGCCATTTCATACACATCTAGGTGGGAAGTAGCCTCTGTAAGGAATACTCTATTGAGCGTAGATCACTCTATATAGGAAAATATTTCAGGTATGGGGCATACGCCGATGGACGACTCTCATTCGAGCCATCGAGGTGAAGAAAAGCCGAGATGTGGCTTTACTTGGAGGTTTTGCAAAATCATTGCCAAAACTTTGTTTTTGGCATGTAAATTTATGTAAATAAATGTAATAGAACTTGTACTTATCAAGTTTTATGTGAGAAATTGTGTTAAACATGTATTGGATAATTTTGGAATTGATTAGAAATAAAAAGCAGGCCAAACAGGCAAACTGGGTAAAGAGTATCTGTACTAAGTACCGGTACATCCTCGTCCAGAAGGCAGAGAGTACCGATACTGTGTATTGGTACCACTTTTTTAGTAGGCAAATGGTACCAGTACTATGTACCGGTACTCTTTCCAAAAATTTTAAATTTTAAAACAACTTTGTCATATTTTTGGTCTATGTTTTCCTTCCCTCCAATGATGTAAATGGACCATAATGGTGTATAAATCATAGTATATTGGGCCTTGGTTGGATCCAATGGATAATTAAACATGGAGTATACTTGTGGGTTTTAATCTCAGTTAAAGGGATACTATCACGTGGTGTCGGGTCATGCGGTGTTCACCGGTATTTTTGTGGGTAGATGGGTTATCAACGGACTTACAAATGACCCCCACCCCGTGTTTTAGGAGCATCACATCTAATGTAAAACCCGGAACAATTTGAAAATTTTCTGAGTAAGGGCAAAAAGGTCATTTTGCCACTATAATGGGAATTTAAAATTCGTGTTCTCAAGAGCTAGTATGACACAACGAACTTCATCGTTGGATTTGTATTGCGAAGTCTAGTCACCCAGACTAATTATATCTAATTCCAAGATAGTCGGATTTTACACATCGTTCGAGGCGACTGGGTGGCGATAACCTCACAAAGGTCCCCAAAAATAGAATTTTTAAAATTTTCTTATAATTGGATAAAATTTCTAATAAAATTAATTTAAAATTAAACCGGGACCAAATAAATCGTTTCAGGGCAAAAACGGACCCGAATAAGAGAGGGACATGTGGCACGATGTGGGCCGAGCAATTAAAAATATAAATAAGGACTTTCTTCAGCAGAAATATCTCATTTCTTTAGCCCCTTGGCCGGTTATAGAGACGAAAGAGAGAGAAGAGAGAAAAATCAAGATCTCCAAGCTTTTCCTGTCGATTCCCTGAGTTCTGTCGCTCGATTCATTTCGAGCCAAGACTTAAACTTCATTAATGTGACGAGGGCTACCTATCTAGACCAAGAACGAGTGATTTCACCAAAGATCCAAAAAGGTAGACTTTGCAGAAATCAAGATTTAGAAGCTTTGTTGGTGTTTTGGGAGCTTCTAGCCTTCACCTTACGCTTCAAGTGGTAGGGTTTCTCCTACTTGAGTTGATTCCTAACCTAAAATGCCTATAAAAAATGGTTGAATATATATGTATATATAATGACCTATGTAAATGTATATGGTTATGGAAAATAATGAAAAGAATCTAAAAAAGACTTGAACCAAATTCTAGCTTGAATTTGATATGGGAAATTAGGTAAGTAAATTCTTGATACTTGATGATATTAGATGTGTGGGGGAAAGATTACGTGACAATATGATATGTTGTCTTGAAAGTGTTTGATAAAATGCCTTGATTGATTTAAATGGTTGTTTTGATGCCATAGAAATAACATGTTGAATGTGTTGTTGATACGTGGACATATGTCTATTGATATGTTGAGCATTACGATTTATGGTGAGTAAATGCACTTGATATAAATCGCTATAAGATTAGGTATGTTAAGATGTGGGTTAAGTTGTTCGTATAGCATTCATTACATACGGGGCATGACATGGAATAACAATGGTTCATTACATTGTATTTGCACGAAACATCACATCACATGGGTGTGTGCATAGTTGTCATCAACACCGCACTTGGTGATTGATGATTCATACTCAAATATAGAATATTCTTATGCCCCGTTTTGGACTAATTGTGCTTTGGTGGATTTTAAGTGATGATGTTTCAGGTCTTAAAGTGAACAATGGTTCAAAGGCACCAAAAAGTACCTTTGAAGGCAATCACATCATATTAAGGAACAAATTGTAGAAGCTTGGACTAAAGAAGCAACGTTAGAACGTTAAATACCATTCAAACGGTTAAGGAAACTAGGCCAGCTGTTATAATCTGTGTTGCAGGCAAGATCCAAGGCCCTGGAGACTTAAGTACTACGTTCGAACGATCATTAACGTTTAAACGTCCACTGGAGCAATGACAAGATCAGACTGACTGAAGACATGGCGTGTTGCGGACTTACAGTCAGAAGGCCCAGGCACTTGAGTGCCATGTTCGAACAGCAACAGCCATTCGAACGCCCCTAGAATTATTGGAAAGACCAGTCCAGATTCTGCAAGGACCTGGAGGGAGATTTGCAAAAAGACTTGGAAGAAGATTTTCTACAGAGAGCCACGTGTCTTCTAACATAATTGGTAGGCACTGATTCCATCTGGTGTTTGAATGATAGAGAGCAAAGACAGAGAAACCGTTTGAATGCCATTTACCATTCGAATGGTATTGATAGATTGCCTGTAGAGTGGTTGGTTTTTCACTTTGACTTTGACGCCCAGCTCTATTCTTTTACCCTTCCCCTGCATTCTCCTTGCTTATATATACCCTTAGTTTGTAGATCAAAAGTAGGGAAACTTGGCACTCAACACTTAGTAGCCAACACTTCTCATTTGTAGTTCTTCTAATTGTCTTAGTATTCTCTCTTTGCTTGAGAGTGGGAAAGTTTAAATCTCCATTCCTTTTCTTTCCATTAATGTTTACTTTTACATTTGCTTAAGAGTTGTAATTCCTTTATTTACTTTAAGTCTTTACATTTTTGTTCTTGATTTACATTTAGTCTTTACATTTATGTTTTTATTTACTTCTAGTCTTTACATTTATGCTCTTACATACATGATTTTAATTATGTCTTACACTTTCCTTATTTGAGCTTCCTTCTTGTTTAGAGGAGTAAAACTCTTCCACTTTTTTAAAGCTTTACCAAAGCCGTGAAGGTTGCATGAAATTGAGTTAGGGTAGTAAGAAGGGGCTAGAAGATCCCTCTGGTGAAAAACTCGATAGTTGAGGTACGCACTCCCTTGGTTCAGTCCATAAAGTGTGTAGGTGTACGCGAAACCCTTGGTGTAAGTCCATGAATTCTGTGTGGGTTGGTGACCCTTGGTGTAAGTCCATAAATGTCCATCCCAAGAAAGACCCTAGATTGTAAATGTCGTCCGATGTGTAACATTGTTGACGGATTCATACACAATGATACTTACATGTGTTGAGGAGCCGGGGAGGGCTTGGGTTGAGTGCATGAATGAGTCTCACTTCATTGCATGGCATGTCATAGTAAATTCCATCATTGAGTTGCATACACTTGATTGGAATTTTTGTGGATAATTGTTGTTGCATGTGAATGCATTTCATGTGCATCTAGGTGGAGAATATCCTCTGTAGAAAACATTCTACTGAGCATGGCTCACCCTATAAGCGAACACATTTTAGGTGCGGGTCGTACGCCAATGGATAGCGCCCATGTAGAGCACCATGGGTGAAAGGGGTTGACTTGTGTCCTTAAATTGAGATTTTGTAAAACTTTGCAAACACTTGGTTTTTGATCATGTAAACCTATGGTATTGATTGTAATGGAACTCATATGAACTATGTTGAATGTAAATGTCATGTTATATGAGCTTAGGTTGGTGTTGTACATGTGTTGGTTGGTTTTGAAAAGGTTTGAAATGAACATGAAACAAAAAACTTATGAAGTAGGCTAATCTGGGTCGAACTTTCGGTAATTAAATGGTAGTTATTGTCCAGTAGGCCACAGCTACCGATAGCTAATAGGAAACGTTACTCGAACTTCTGGTAGTCAACAGGTAGTCCACATCTACTGGTAGTTAACAGGTAGCTTCCGGTAGAGATTTTCCAATGTACCCGAACTACCGGTAGGTAGTCCAAAAATATGAAATTTTGAAACTGTTTTGCCAAGTCTTCAGGCTATGTGTTCCTTTTCCTAAATGGTGTAAATGGATTATAATGGAGTGTTAATCATGATGAATTGGACCTTGATTAGATCCAAAGGAAAAATGAACACAAGTTGCATTGCGAGTTATGATTCCGGTTCGGGATGCTTTTAACGTGGTGTCAAGTTATGTGAAATTCAAGGGTATTTCCACGAGTTGATGGGCGATCAAAAGACCTCTGGATTTTGGGGTGTCACATGTAACCTACCGATTAACTTTCTAGTCGAATGGAAGAGTTTAGAATAAGTATTTATTTGATAATTCTAAGTTCACACCACAAGCTATAGTAAAGCACACTACAAATAAGACAATCTCACTATTTCCATTTTGAATTCCATTTATTAGTTCCTTGTGGGTTCTACCTTGTACTTAACTAAGTAATATTGCAAGTTGACCACTTATAAGTGGTCACTTAGACATCTGTCGCATAAACTTTAGGTATATAAGATAAGGTTGAAGAAATATTCTTTTGGAAAAGAGGGAGCAAGAAGGATTTACTGATGTTAATGGAAGCATGAATGTTGTCTTTGGAAAGAACTATAAAGAAAATCAAAAGTTAGATGTAAGGAATATGCTTGACATTCCTAGGGTGATAAACAACATTCTGACAAAGAGTGTCATTCCAAGGGCGCACTTCAACGAAGTCACCCAATTTCAAGTTTTTCTCATTGTATGCCTTATGATAGGAAACAAGTTGAATTTGTTTTACTTCATAATATAATACATGCAACAAGTTGAAAGGAGGAATGCACGACTTCCATATGGTAGATCCTAAACAAGGTTTTTCAAGCATTTTATATTGATCTTAACCATGAAGAGAGCTTTCTCGAAAAAAACTTTCTTTGAATAGTGGGACCATGCCTTCAGGACAAAGACATTGGCAACCAACTACATGTCGTAAGTGGGGTAGTTCTACTCATTTCTCATCAACTGCCGTGAACCATAAGTTATCACCCTCTGGGACGACATTGGAATACACTTAATTCCCTTCTTTAAGGAATCATAATAGCTTGTGAACCTCTGCCCCTCTATAGAACTACAAGGATAGGAGCTTAAGTAAGTCTCCACTTTAACTCCTAGAATGCCTTATCACACGAGTCATCCCTTTGAAATTTGACCTTTTTCCTACTCAATCTAGTCATAGGTGAAACTAGTTGTGAGAAGTCCTCAACAAACCTCCGATAATATCCTACCAATCCCAAGAAATTAAGTATCTTAAAGACTGACTTAGGCATCTCCCAAATCATAATTGCCTTAACCTTCTCCAAGTCGGCTGACACACCTAAAACAAACACCACACGCCCAAGAAACTTCACATTCGTCAGCTAAATTTCACACTAGCTAAACTTGGTGTACAATTGATGGTCTTTCAAGTTCTAGAGAACAATCCTCAAGTGACACTCATGCTCCCCTAAAACTTGGAGTAGAATAGAATGTCATCAACAAAGACCATGACAAAATGATCTAAATAAGGTTGGAACACCCTATGCATAACGTCCATGAATACCTTTGGGGCATTCATCAAATTAAGGCAATAATGGTAAACTCGAAGTGCCAATATCGTGCCCTAAACACCGTCTTAGGGGATATCGGCCTTCCTAATCCTCAAATGATGATATCCTCTATCTTGGAATAGACATTTGACACTCTTAATTGATCAAAAAGATCATCGATCCTCGGCAGTGGATACTTGTTCTTTATAGTGACTCGATTCAACTGCCGGTAGTCAATGCATAGACTAAGGGTCCTGTCCTTTTTCTTGGAAAATATCATTGGAGCACCCCCAAATAAGGTAGCCTAATAAACCCTTGTCTAATAAATCTTGCAACTGGACCTTAAATTCTTGTAACTCCACAAGTGCCATTCTATGCGACATTTAGAAATAGGGGATGCACCAGTTTGTAACTTAATGGTGAGGTCAATATCCTAATATGGAGGCAATCCTGGTAACTCATCAGAAAAAACATCCGTATAATCAAAAATTACATGAGGTAGACTCAACTCCTGTCTCGCCTTGTCCTCATGTGTGACTAGCACAAAAACATTGCATATATTGTATGCTATAATGCCCTTTGATACTTGCTTTTGTTGTGACTTTGGGGAGAAATGTGCTTAATTTTCTCTTTAATGGATTTTTGTGTAAATACATGTAAGAAGATGTAAATGGCATGAGTTAAGTCCCCACTGAAGTGTTTGAAATCAATGAAGAATAGGGGATGGCTTAAAGGAAGGTTTGGAAGTTGAAGAAACCCAGAAAAATGCAATTTGGATGAAAACCTTCCGGAAGGTTTTGCCTTGATCTGCATGTTCACTGCCAAAACCTTTTGGAAGGTTTTGTCTATTGGTATAAACCTTCGAGAAGGTTTCCAAAACCTTCTGGAAGGTTTTGCTTACTGGTTTGCTGATTTAACTGTTCATGCACAAACCTTCTAGAAGGTTTTGCCTAGAACAACTAGACAACTTGCAACTCAAGCTCTGCCATTTGAGGGTCCCACCTAAAACTCTCCCATTTTTTCCCTGACATCCCTTAGACATATACATGCCTCCCAACACCCTTGCTTGGACTTTGGAGGCAATGACATTAATGAGGAGGAGAGAAAAGAGGCAATATAGGGAGATGCAGGCTAGATCTGTCCTAGCTTGCCCAATGCCATCCAATTAGGCCCCTATAGATGAGACACCTGTCTCACATCTATAGGTAGCTTAGCGGATGAAAATAGAAGAGTCTTGGACATTATTCAGCTAGTATTGCATTGTAAAGAGAAAAGCTCCAAGGAAGAAGACATAGTTTAAAGAGAGAAATTTATGTTTTTGCATTTTTCTTCAATCCATTTCACTTGTAGTTCCCTGTAAGACTTGTGTAAGCTTCTTTTAATGTCTTTAATGTCATTTATTACATTCAAATTTCAAGTTTAGTTCTACATTTTGGATTTCACCATTGTTGTATTAAGATTTCTTCATTCCAATCTTTTAAAATGGGTATTGAATATTTTTCTTCATAGTTTAAGATTTCTTGCATTAAGTTTCCATCTTCATTTCTTTGTTATGTCTCTTTACATTATTCATGTCTTTCCTTTATTGTTGAGTAGCTAAATTTTAAGTTGGCTATTCAAGGGAAGAACTCCTCTTGGGTATGCTACTTCAACCCATTTTCATTCCTCTTTGTATTGTACGTTGATTCGATTTGACTGAGTTGAGAGTGAACGCGGTTATGAGTCCTTGATATCCCGTATACTTGTCATGGGGTATGCTTGGATCTTCACCTCCATTTTAGTCCCTTGCTTCCTACGAATCAATCAAACATCTTGACACCATTGGAGGAAGGTTTTGAGTTGATTTGGCATTCACATTTGAATGAACTCTTTGGATTAGCCGACACTTATTCCATTTCATTGACTATCACAAACATAAATCACCAAACTCAAACATTGAAGATTTTTACACTTTTAATTTTTCACCAAAATCGCCTTCAAAACGATTCACCTCCTTCCCTGAGGAGACGACCTTGGAATACTATTTTCAAGTAAAACATGATACTCAAAAGTCTCTCTACACTTGGGGTGCACTTTGTTCACACACTCATACACATTTCATTCCACACACCCGTTTTCCCATTTCTTGCATTGAACCCAAGTGAGAGTGACACTCACCCACACAAATAAGCCATATACACATTGAGGGTTCATTATCGGAAATTAGGACAAGGAAAAATTCAAGCATATTTAGCGTTGTTGCCAGGGAAAGCAAAACGTTGAATTGAGAAGGTGATTTTTGGATGACAGAGGTAAGTCTCGTGATGTTCATCATAGGGTGAGGTATGTTGCTCCTTGTATATATTTTTGTTTGTTTATATCTTCATTTGTAGATAGTATTTTGTAAGTGGGGACAGAACGACCAAAATCGATTGGTTAGACAACCCTTAGGCCCGAATATGAATATTGACCAAGACCCACCCGAGGATGTCGGTGACAACTTTGAGGAGCTGGGTGCCAATGTTAATGTCCCAAAGGGAGGAGGAGTGCAAGAACCTAGAATTCCCAACCCGAGAATGCATTTCCCTCCTAGGAATGAAGGGAACAATGATGAGCGCATAATATTGCATATGTAAAGGCCTCATTATATGCATTTTAACTCAAATTTTGCATCTAAGTACTTATAGTTAGCCGATTTTATGAATAATGTTGAATTTTTTATGTTGCATGTTTTTATAGCTTAAATCATGGATTTTAGGACCTTGCAACTATGATGGATGTGTGGTGAAGGCATGGACACATTACAAGTGGATTTGGAGGCTTAAAAGTGAAGAAATCAAGGACGTATTGGTGCTTGGGAACAAAGGCACCAGCAACCACACCATCTGGTGGAAGAGCCTCGGTTTTCCTCCATTTTGACTATGATCTGCTTCGAATCTGAAAAAGTACAAAACATTAAAGTTGTAGATCTTGATGTCTTCTGTATTTTTTCAAAGCATCAACTCCATCGGACGGTTAGATAAAAAGTTATGATGATTCTACAAAAATTGGTCCGAGCAAACAAAGTGTACTGGTACACGTACCGGTACGCCAAACTCCGGTAACTAAACCGTACCGGTACGCATACTGGTACGCCATGCCTGAAGTGCCCAGAATGACTATTTTGCATGATCCACTTGCTTGGGGGTCCCACCTACACTTCTCCCACTTTTTTCCAACATTTCTTACACAAGAACATGTCTTATACGCCCTAGTGGAAGACTTTGAAGACAATGGCAAAAATGAGAAGAGAGAGGAAGTGGGCTGCCATATGGGTTGCAGGCTAAGCTCCTCTTAGCCTGTGTAACCCATCAAAATCACCTGCCACTGATGGGAGGTCTGCACACACATGCTAGGGACCCTCATGGATGAAAATGGAAGGCTCTCCAACAATATATTCAGCATTACACAACCATTTTAAAGGTGGCTACCTAAGCTTAGCAGTAGAGGAAGATGATGAATAGTGACATAGTTTAAATTTATGCGTTTCTTCCATCCATTTCCCTTGTAATCTCCTATAAGAATCTTGTAAGCTTCTTTAATTTTCTTTAATGTCATTTATTGCTAATGCTTTGCAAGTGTAGTTATGCCTTGTAGATTTTACCGTTGTTGTATTTAAGTTTTCTTCATTTCTTAGCTTTAAAATGGGTATTGCATATTTTTATTCTTAGTTTAAGATTTCTTGCTTTAAGTTAAGTTTCATGCTCCATTTCCTTTACATGTCTCTTTACATTATGTATTTCTTTCCTTTAAGTATGATTAGCTAGATTTTTAGTTGGCTAATACAAGGGAGATTTTCTCTTGGGTTTTCCATTTCAACTCTTCTTCTTTCCTCTCTCGGTGTACGATGGTTCGGTTTGACTAGGTTGAGAGTAGATGAGTTAGTGAGTCTTTGATATTCCGTAGGCCTAGTCACGGTTTATGCTTAGATCCTCACCATCTCGTCTCTAGCTTCCCATGAATCAATAGTTCATCTATAAATCCTTGGAAGAAGGTTTCGAGTTGAGTTGGGATTCCCATTGGAATCACCTCTTTGGATTAGCCAACACTTGTTTTATTGCATTTTCATTAGGAACATAACTCTCCAAAACACAAACAAAAGATTTTACACTTTCTCTTTTTGACAAAATCACCTTCACACACTTGAACTTTCCTTCCCTGAGGAGATGACCTTGGAATACTTTTCCAAGTAAAACATCGACATTCAAAAGACTCCTTGCGATTGGGGAGCACTTTTGTTAACATTTCACATTTCACACATTTTGTTCATTCCATTTCATACCACCATTTCGTTGTTCCATCTCTTGCATCATCCCGAGGGAGAGTGGCACTCCCTTCTCACACACATCATACACATGCTAAAGGGTGATGTTTAGAGCTTAGGAAACTACAACGTTTTCCAACAATCAAACAACATCCGTATTGATCTTCCGACAAGGTCAATGAGGACCTTCAATCGACTTGTAGTACCACTCCCTTATGCATTCTTTTACCAATCCAAGCTCATGCATTCATAGTTAAGCCGAGAATGTTGCAGCTACTTCCTACATTCCATTAAATTGAAAGGGATATTCCTTATTTACACATTAAGGAATTCAAGGATATAGTTGTAACCTTCATCACTAACTATGCCATGAAAGACATAGCTCATTTGAAATTGTTTCCCTTTTCCCTTAAGGACAAAGCCAAAATGTGGTTTAATTCCTTGAGGCCACAATCCATAGCCTCTTGGGCTCAAATTCTTTTTGATTTTTTGAATAAATTTTTCCCGGTGCATAGAACCACCACTTTAAAATTGCAAATTCAATTTTTTTTGAAAAAGCCCAATGAGCATTTTATAACTATTGGGATTGCTACAAGGAATTGCTCCAATCCATATGACATCATCGTTTTGAATCATGTCAATTATTGTGTTTCTTCTACGAAGGGATCGCCCCAACATTCCGACACTCAAAGAAGTGTACCATGAGCAAGTCAATGCCTTTAACCAAACAAGGCAATCATTTTCCCCAAATTTGACCACTTACAATGCGAGTTGGTGCAATCACTCAAACTTTAGTTAGACAAATGAGAATCCCACTCCTCATGGTTCTAATTCTTATTCACCTCCCATGCCTCCTAAGCAAAGTCAATACCAAGGCCAAGGTCAAGTGTCTAGCTCCCAATACCCCCGTTCTAATTCGTAAGGGTATTCACAAAACCTGCCTCCACAGAATTTTTCCCAAAATCCACCTCCACAAAATTTTTCATAGCAAGGACCATCCAATCCTCCCACCTACCAACCTCCCATAAGAGAAATTTGGAGGATGTGTTTTATAATTTTATTCAAAGTTGAATTGCCTTTAACAACAACATTGTGGCTCAAGTCACAAAACTGACCAATGCCATAAGGATATCACAAGAAGAGAAGGGGAAATTCCCCGCCTAACCCCAAGAAAACCCAAAAGACCAACATGTGATTGAGTTGTCCAAACTCATAAAGGAGAGTTGTGAGCAACTCAAGACGGTCACCACCCTTAAAAGTGGCAAACAAATTGATAAAACCATTATGTCAAAAGTCTCACCCAATGTTGTATTACTAATAGAGGAAGAGACTAAGGGTGACAGCAGGGGGGGTTAGGTGAGTAAAAAGAAAAAGTGGTTGATGAAAATATGCATGCATCCTCCATTCTTGCCCCTTTTCCTAATCGTTTGAAGCCACCTATCAAGGTGGCTAATTATTCTGATGTAATTGAGATGTCCAAGCAGGTAAAAATCAAAATTTCACTCCTCGATACAATAAAGCAAATCCCTTCTTGTGCCAAGATATTGAAGGACTTGTGTTCCGTGAAGAGCAAACTAAATGTGCACAAGAAGGCATTCCTCACCGAACAAGTGAGCTTAATCTTGAGGACTAACACCCCACCAAAGTTCAAGGATCCCAGATGCCTTATCATTGCTATCATAATCAGAAATTGTCAGGTGGAGCAAGCTCTTCTCGATTTTGGGATGAGCGTCAACCTCCTACCGTACTCGATGTACCAATAACTTCAACTTGAAGAGGTAAAGCCAACTATAATCACTCTTCAACTAGCGGATTGTATCGTTCGAACACTGAGGGGAGTAGTTGAGGATGTCTTAGTACAAGTCAATAAATTTCACTTTTTTGTTGATTTTATTATACTTGACACTCACCTAATTGTAAATCTTAGCTACCAAATCCCTATCATACTTGATAAACCCTTTCTTGCCGCACCTAATGATGTGATTAATTGTCGAAATGGCCTTATGAAGCTCGCATTTGGGAACATGACTATAAACCTCAATATTTTTAACTTGTCTAAGTAACCGGGGGATGATGAGGAGGTGCACAAAGTTAATAGAATTGACACCTTGGTGGAGGAACACTTGGAGCGGTTGGGCATGTTGAAAGAATAGGAGATGGTTGATATAGAGGAGGTTAATGACCAAGAGGAATTGGAGAGCTTGAAAGGGTAGAAAAATGGACCCCTACATTTGAGAAGCTTCCACATCAAGATAGAAAGATCATTCCATCTACCGTACAAGATCCCATGTTGGAGTTAAATCCATTACCATCCCATCTTAAGTATACATACCTTAGGGATGGCAAGACCATTTCGGTGGTGATTAGCTCAACTTTGGAGGCAAAATAAGACGATTATCTCTTGGAAGTGTTGAGGAGGCATAAGTGAGTGATTAGTTAGACAATTGTCGACATCAAGGGGATAAGTCCCCTCATTTGCACTCACCACATCTACCTTAAGGAGGACTCCAAGTGATCTCCACAACCACAAAGATGGTTGAATCCAATCATGAAGGATGTAGTGAGAGATGAGGTGTTTAAGCTACTTGATGTGGACATCAAATTTTTATTGCTGATAATCAGTTGATTAGCCCCATGCAAGTAGTACCCAAGAATTCAAGAGTCACGATTGTTGCAAATAAAGAAAATGAGCTTATTTCAACAAGGATAATTATCGAATGGAGAGTGTGTATTGATTACCGGAAGCTATACTTATGCACGAGAAAAGACCATTTCCCATTGCCATTCCTCTATCAGGTATTGGAAAGATTAGCGGGGCATCTATTTTACTGCTTCTTGGATGGCTACTACAGGTACAACCAGATTGAGATAGCTTTGGAGGATCAAGAGAAGACCACCTTCAGTTGACCTTACGGTACTTTTGTTTACTGATGCATGCCTTTCAGGTTGTGTAACGCCCCAAGAACCTTTCAACGTTGCATGATGAGGATTTTCAGTGATATGGTGGAGAATATCGTGGAAGTGTTTATGGATGAATTCTTAGTGTTTGGAGATTCATTTGATGGACGCTGGGAGAACTTAGAGAGAGTTCTTGAAAGATGTGAGGAGAAGAACTTGGTCCTCAATTGGGAAAGTTTCACTTTATGCTGATGCAAGGAATTATGCTTGGGAATATCGTTTCAACGAAGGGGATTAAAGTGGACAAATCAAAGGCGGAGGCCATTTTTAACCTCCCTATGCCAAAGGTCATCAAGGATATTAGGTCGTTTCTTGGCCATGCTGGCTTTTATCGTTGTTTTATTAAAGACTTTAGTGTATTGGCCCGACCTTTGACCAACTTAGTTACAAAAGATGTCCTATTTGTTTGGTCAGATGATTGTTAGGCATCCTTAAAAAATTAAAGAACATGCTCATTTCACCTCTAATATTGCAACCACCCAATTTGGACTCACCATTTGAGCTTATGTGCAACGTGAATGATTACGCTGTCGATGCAGTGATTGGTCAAAGGGAGGAAAAGTAACCTTATGTAACATACTACACTAGCAAAACACTCAATGAAGACCAAATGAACTATACCACCACTAAAAAGAAGTTTTTAGCAGTAGTATTTGCATTGGATAAATTTTGATCCTACCTCATTGGTTCACCTATAATAGTCTATACCGATCACTCTACCTTGAAGTATTTGTTGTCTAAGCAAGATGCAAAACCGAGACTCATTAGGTGGATACTCCTCCTATAAGAATTCAACTTGATCATCAAAGATAAAAAGGGAGTTGAGAACATGGTGGCGGACCATTTATCCTGACTTGTGGTGCAAGATATTGGTGAGCACATTCTTATCCCTGACTTTTTCCCTGGTGAGCAGTTACTTTCAATTCATTCTGTTTGTCCTTGATATGCTGACATATGTAATTATCTTGAAACAAGACAAATACCACCGCATTGAAGCCCAGAGGATAGATGAAGGTTCATGGCAGATGTGAAGTCCTTTTACTTCCACAACCTGTACTTGTTCAAGTATTGCCCTGACCAAGTCATGCGGAGATGCGTACAAGAAGTCTTTGCATTTTACCATTCAGAGGCATGCGGTGGCCATTTCTTTGTAAAGAAGAATTCGGAAAAATTCTACAGTCAGGTTTTTATTGGCCCTCGTTGATAAAAGATTGTATCTCTTTTTGTAAATAATGTGATAGGTGCCAACGTTTGGGTTGTGCGACCCAAAGGAACATGATGCCCATCTCCCCAGTACTTATTATCGAGATATTTAATTATTGGGGTATCGACTTCATGGGTCTCTTCCCCGGGTGATTTGTCTACCTATACATTCTGTTGGTAGTGGACTATATGTCCAAATAGGTGGAAGCTATCCCGATTAAGACTAATGACCACCGGGTCGTAGTCAAGTTCTTAAAAGAGAACATTTTTTTGAGGTTTGGGATGCCTCGTGCAATGATAAAGGATGGTGGTTCGCATTTCTATAATAGACCA
>CM042194.1:15864913-15888044 GCA_023539305.1 Ilex asprella | reverse complement strand
GACACTCAAAAGGGTCGGATCAAGTAAAAACCCGACTCGATGAGACACCATCATGAGACCCCCACCAGTTGTTCTACCTTTCCCATCGGTCTCCATTGAGCCCTCCACCACCGAATTTTTCTTCTTTCCTTCTTCTTTTTTATTCTTCTTCCTCTTCTTCTTTTTCTTCTTCCTCGCTTTTTGTTCTGCGTCATTTTTTCTTCTCCTTGGTTTTCTTTTCCCTTTTTTTTTGCAAAACTGACCATACCCAAGCGAAATCATGTCCATGTACCCCGAAGATCAAATCCCTATTCTCATGTTTTATATTGTTTTACTACAATTTTTTATTGGTATACTATTACTTTTCGCAATCATACACAAGCCTTACAAGCTTAACCGAGGCCAAGATTTGAACTGGAAGGATTAATTGTTGCATTTGGATTTGTAGGTATCTGAAGAAGCACGGGTCACTGCCTTTCAACCTCATTTCAAAAATCCATATTGATAAATTTGAAACATTGTGGACAATGTTCAGTTCAGGTAGGGGGTGTGAGAATCTGTAGTTCATATTTTGTCCGTATTTTATTTTTGTACTCGTACCATAATTTTTTATTATTATTTGTGTTGTTGTTGTTGTTGTCCTAATTTTATTATGTAATGTGTCTTGTTATATCTGTGGGTCAGTTTAAACTATCTTTGTGACTGGCAGACATTAAAGAACCGGATAGTGACTCTTAAAGCTTAGGAATTATGGATGTTAAACTTTTTTAGTTTAGTCTAGGAGCTCTACGCACTTTTCCATTAGATGTGCATATTATGATCATGAGAAAAGCAAGATTGGTAAGAAAAAATGAGGTCTGAGAACAACAAGCAATACCCCTCTGTGGCATAAGCACTTTTGCTAAACGTCGACGTGCCAAGAGATTTGGTGCCTATAAACAGTGTGGCCAAATATTTCATTATAAAAGATACAATAAGTGTTTTGAACCAATTTCTGGTGGTGTACTCGATCGATTAGACTAGATAGTGAATGAGCAGAGTAAGGATTATCCTTATACGTCATCCTATTCTGGTGCTTTGCTTAACCGGTTTGTGCGACAAGAGATTGGAAGAGTCACTGGTTGTTCGAACTAAAACAGAGGATGACTCGGATTAGATTGCTTTCTAACAAACTATAGAAAATTGTGTTTTGAGGAATGAAATCCGAATTTTGGTAAATAGTGTAAAAATCCATTTTATTTTTGTACATACTTTTCTGCTTTTAAATTGCTACAATAAAAATATGGGCTGAGTAAAGGAATGGTCCAAAATGCCAACCTCAAGTGTGGGTAGAGATTTATCCTGAGACGCCATGATTTTTAATTTTTTTGTTGTTTTAAACTTGTGATGTTTGGCCTTCTCTAATTGTGCATAGTGTAATAGAGAAACATTTTATTTTTTGTTTAAACGTTCGAACGCGTGATGCATGCAGTACTTTACCTCTGATGACTTCTTTGCTGAAAACACTGTTGAAAACACAAAGTAGTGGGAGCTAGCACCGTTCGAAGGACCCTTGACCATTCGAATGGTAATTTAAATTCTTCATTTAACATTCGTACGTTTATATCGTTCGAACGGTACGACGCAGAGTATAAAAGCCTGAACATCTAATTCTTTTCAAAATTTCCAAAACCTATAAAACCCCAGAGCTCGATTCTCACCTCCCATACCTCAATCTACCCTCAAACTCCAAGAAACTCTAATTCAACCCTCCCCAACTCATCTCCACCTCAAAAACATCAACCCCACACCAAAAAACCCAAATTTGCCACCGTTCGAACGCCATGCCTCAGATGAAGATACCTGCTAGGCGTGATCCACTAGTGAACCAAGAGCCCAAGTGGGTTAAGGTTGTGATCCAAGAAGGACAAGGGAAGGAAAGAAGAAAGATGTACAACCGTACCAGGTTTCCAAATGCCCTAAAAGTGGAAAGGTATGACAATTTTTTTCAAAAATCAAGCTATTGTATGTGAGAGAGATGTTGTTGTCTCTGACTTTGCTGAGTTAGGTTTGCTGGAGGAGATGGAGAGAAGAGGATGGGTGTGGCATTTGAAGAACGGGGGGAAGGCCATTGTTGATTTGGTGCAGGAGTTTTACTCCAACGCTGAAATCATCAACGACACTATCCGGACCTATGTACGGGGTAACCACATCAATGTAGATGAGACATATCTCAAAGAGATTAGACCAGAGTTGCCTCAAGTGGAAAATCCCAAATTCCCCCCAAGGAAAAATATTGAGTTGGATAGGGTAGGCAAGGAGTGGACTGGGGATGCGGATTTTTCATGGGGAAAGAGGATTTTTTTTTAAACAAGGGGAATTGACCGACAAGTACAAAATGCTCAACTTGATTGCGGTCTCCAACTTAGCCCCTCTAAAAAGAAAAAAAATGAGATTTTGCCTGAGATGTCTCGCCTCCTCTATGCCATAGAAAAAGGATATAGCATTGACCTCCGTTCTCTCATCCTAAACGAAATGAAGAAAGGGTGTAATGTAAAGAAAAGTGCATTACCCTTTGGCACATTGGTGAAGGAGATTTGTCTAGAAAATGGAGTATGGGAGAGGCCAAAGATGGAGATACAGTTGCCAATGGGACAGCTCAACAAGGGCTCATTCAAGAGAAGTCGGGGACATAGTGATACCTCGACAAGAAGGCAAGAAATGCCACCAGCCGAGGAAGAGATGAGGTGCAATAGGAGCTTGAACGAGAGGAAGAGAGGGAGTTAGAGAGAGAGATGGAGGAGGAGAGAGCACAGCCTGATCAGGAAGGACCTAGCTCCAGTATTCGGAGTTCACTTAGGGATGTCATGATTGGGATTGAGACCAATCAAGCTGCGATTCTCCGATAGCAAGCTGAGATCTTTATACAGCAGAAGGAGATTCTTAGCTATCTTAGGGCTGGAGCTGCTGGAGCTAGAGGGGACTGAGAGGAGATGATTGTTCTAGGGTGGTTGTAGATGGTTGTTCTTTTGTTTGTTTTCATAGATAGTTTCAAGTTTTGTGTGTGATTCTGTTACTTCTTTTGGATAGCTTGAATCATTAATGATTGGTGTATCAAATGATCATATTTTGTAAATGGAATGTTTCAATTATCATTTTAAAGGCATTTGTAGAATTATCACTTTGGTAATTTTTGTTTATAAAAATCTATGTGGATGTTAAGATTGTTTGATAAAGTAACTAATCACATGATCAGTTTGACACACAACTTGGCAATCTTGACCTAAGACCACAGTGCTTTTAACTGATATTATCTCTGTGCTTAAATTATCAAATGTACATTAGTATTTGTTATTCTCAAGGTACACGGTGATCAAACTCGAAAATGGAATCGGTACATAACCGTCATTCTCTGAAAAACCCGACATAATCAGTGGAGATAACAAAGGATACCACGGTAAGTTTTGAGCCTTGCGATGCTTCAGAGAGAATATTCACATTTACTCTAGAAGGGTTTTCTTTCACCACCCATCTTTCAATAATCTCATTAATTTTGTTTTGATTGATACAACTAATGTGATCTATTGACATATCCCACAAGAAATATAGGCAAGACGACACATACATATGCACATACTTGAGAAAGGATCTTAGGCCATCTTTGGATCAACTTTGAGCCTTAGCTAACCCTTTAACAAAAGTATGACCCTAGTCAGCCATGATTAAGCCTCCAAAGTATGAATTCTTTTCCAAAAAGCCCATATGATGACCAAGCGATAAGGAAATATGCTTGACTTACCTTGCTATCTAATTTTCTTGCACCCTCTTATAAATCAAGATGATACAGAAAAGCAAGGAAAATAGAAGAGATAATGGTAACTACTATTCCATGAAAGAAAAGAAAATCGGTGAAAACGACCAAAAAAAAGAAAAGAGATAGAAAGACAAGGAATTGCCAAGAAAGTAAAAAATGAGAAAAATGAAAGAAAGAAATCCCATTCCTAGAAAAAATGTCGAAAAGCCAAACAGATGTGTACCAAAATGCATAAAAGAGATATCATTTTTGAAACTCCATTGACGTCATTTCGTTAGCCACTGACTTCTAGCCACATTACAACCTAAGAAAGCCATAATTAATATCAAGTCTGATGCATATGCATGTTGTCAATCAAAAGTTGAGGTATGTTATATTGCATTTCGTTATTTGCATCAATATTCTTCCATGAGGTTATGCTAAGAACATGATTAGTCTATTCTCTAACAAGTTTCACTCCTTCACTAAATTGTGCATACAATTTTTGATTGACCATCTTCTGATTATATGCTCAGTGAAAAACAAGTCACCATATTTGGAGTGAATCCTTTGCTGAGAGCGTTCCTATAAGAGATTTGTGAAATCAAAACTATCTATGGAGGGTGGTGTAAATGGAAAGATTGTTATATACCAATTCTTGTTTTTAGAATGACCATCCTAGTATAAAAGAAATTTCTAATGCTAATATAACAGATGCTAATTTTTGCATAGGGATAGTACCAATGGTAAAGAACATGCGGGATAAAAATTCGAAATTGAGGGATGGGTGCATCAATGACCATGATGATAATTTACTTTAATCAGCGATCTCACATATACATTTGTTTGACCGAAGTTTGGGGTAGCTTCACTGGAAACCCTCACCAGACAACACTCGTCCTCTAGGGTAAACCTAGAGGTTTAATGGCTTGTTGCATAAGCTAAATGCAACTGGATAAACTACGAAAAAGGTATTAGAAATAGATTTATATTTAATTATTGTTGTATTACTAGGGACTAGCAATATCTAGGTTGGCGGGGTGTGATTAGTACTCAAATGTAGCATATTCTTATGCCCCCTTTTGGACTAATTGTGCTTTGATGGAGTTTAAGTAATGATGTTTTAGGTCTTAAAGTCAAAAAGGGTTTAAGGGGTACAAAAATTACCTTTGAAGGCAACAACAGCACATTAGGGAACAAATTGTAAAAGCTTGGAACAAGGAAGCAACGTTCGAACGCAACATACCGTTCGAATGGTCAGGAGACACCAGGCCAAGCTATTATAAACTGTGTTGCAGGCAAGACCCAAGGCCCTGGAGATTTGAGTACTACGTTTGAACAGTCCTCGACGTTTGAACGTCCACTAGAGCAATGACAAGATCAGACTGATTGAAGACAAGGCGTGTTGCAGACTTGCAGTCAGAAGGCTCAGGCACTTGAGTTTCACGTTCGAACGATAATTCACGTTCGAACGTCCCTGGAATTAGTGGAGAGGCAGCAGTCAAATTCTGCAAGGACTTGGAGGGAGATTTGCACAGAGGACTTAGAGGGGCATTTCCACAGAGAACCACATGTCTTTTGACTTGAATGGCAGGCACTGAATCCTTCTGACGTTTGAACGACGAAGAGCAAAGACAGAGAAACCGTTTGAACGCCCTTGACCGTTTGAACGGTCTTGACAGACTACCTGCAGAGTGGTTGGCTTTTCACTTTGACTTTGGCACCCAACTCTATTCTTTTACCCCTCTCCCTACCTTCTCCTTGCCTATAAATATACTTGGTATGTGGAGAGAGGAAGCACTAGCACTTGGACATAGACTTAGCACTTGGGCAGCACTTGTAGCTCTTGTAGCACTTCTATTTCCTCTTCTTTGTCTTAGTTTCATCTTGTTAGAGAATTGGGAAGTTTAGATTCCCACTCATTTTTTTACATTAATGTTTACATTCGCATTTACTTAAGAGTTATAATCTCTTTTACTTTAAATCTTTACATTTATGTTCCTGATTTACCTTAAGTCTTTATATTTATGTTTTTACATAAATGCTTTTATTTTTGTCTTCACTCTTATATTTTTGTCTTACATACATGCTTTTATTTTTGTTTTACATACATGCTTTTATTTACATAAGTTTATTTTTGTCTTGCTTAGAGGAGTGAAACTCTTTCACTTTCGGGAGCTTTACCAAAGCCGTGAAGGGTGGAAAGTGATTCACTCATTCTTCGTTGAAGATTAGCTCCTTGTTAATTGTACTTTTATTTTGTGAAGTCCTCTACTAAGAGGGATGAGCATCACTCACTTTTCTAGCTTTATCAAAGCTATGAAGAATGAGTAGTTTTTCATTCACTCTTTAGTTAGTGGTGAAGGGCATGTATTGATTATCCAGAAGTTATATGATGCTTTGTTCTAACGGTTAACATTCATATCCCCTTGCTTATTGGATGATTGATTGCATCTAGAAAAGCTAAGATACTTTGTATAATCGAAAGTCTTTCTATGACACGGATAACTCTTGCATGGAAAGACTCCTCGTTTCAAGGAAAGTACCCCGGCTAGATCTTCATGACTACCTTTTAATCATCCCCATTATTGTGCTTTACTTAAAAGAATGGAATATTAAATCCATGGTTGGATGTCATGTAGAAACACTTGCTTGTTTGTGGATGCGATAACTCTCGGTACAAACAATTCTTGTAAATTTCTAATAAGACATCGGAACCATGATTTTAATTCTCACAGTCCATCTTTATCTTCTGATTAACTTGCTGTTGACACAGGAGTTAATTGAGTTATCAAGCATAAATATAATTAATCGAATAATTGACCACATGTCCCGATCCTCGAACTAAAGAGTGACTTTCCTGCCTTTTGAATTCATCTTATATTTTGTCTAGAAAACTTCTTGGATAGAATTCAATATTCTATTCAAGAAGCCACCCAGTACTGATAACTTTAAAATCTCAAATGTTACATCAATCGGTCTCTGCTATTGCTTACTTTGAAACACCAAAACTACTAGTTACTTGTGGATTCGACTCCAGACTCAAACCGGATTATTACTACAACTTGACTACCTGTACTTGGGTGTACACATTTGGGTGTACACATTTCAAATCAAGTCACAACATAACCCACATTAATGAAATGTCACATTTCAGTTAATGCTAGGTTCCAAGTGACATACTCGGCCCCGTGTGTCATAATTGCTTGACTCCTCCTCCTTTTGAACTGGGCGCGTTCTAACAGTTGTGGGTAGTCATGTGTTGAGTTCTTATTGACGAGCTGCCTAATGTCCCATCAACTGCCCCCCAACATCCATTTTCTCGCGTTATGGGACAGGGGATACATGGAGAGTGTAGACTTCCTTTGCACGCCTAGTTATTAAGGACGATTACTTGCACATCTAGTGACTAATTTCAAATTTCAATTGATGGCCTTTGTTTCTTCGATTCCTGCCCTTGTTCCAATCAATATAAATAGGAAAACTTCTAGTTCTCTCATGACTCTTTGGACATTCAAATTATCAAGCTAGACTAACCTCTCGCTCTCCTTCTATAAAATTTCTATAGCCATTATGTGCAAAACCAAAGTACCTGAGGCTTCAAGTAGGCCAAAAAACACTGGGAATTTAAGGAAAACCCAGGTGAATGAGTCCTTTTTAGATGACTTTAGGTCTATCTATGGAATTCTCGAGCACGTCTTCACCTTTGTTTTCGATCCCCATTACCATAGGATAAACTTTATGTCTTTCCATACCAAGGCCATCATAGAGGATGAGTTAGGTTCCCTCTCCCCCCCATTTCTTCTTCTTAGACTCTTGATGTGCTTGAGAGTCTTCCCCCTCTAGTGTTGTATCAACCTTTTTAGGGTAGTCATGGGTGTGGTTGCCCTGAACGCTCGACTGGGAATGAACTTTGGGGTTGACGTGATAATGTTTTGCTATCACTTGAAGCTGGCCAATAATGGCAAATTCTACTTGAAGTCATAGGACCCCTCTATGTACTTGGTGATGCACATGCCTGACTCAAACAAATGGTACACTCGGGTTCTCATCATGTTAGGTAGTAGATGGGAGATGGGTGAGGGATCCGAGGATGATGGCCTCTGCTTTCCTAAGGTACCAAGGGGACCACGTGCTCACTTTACCGAGTTCCTCACCACTCGGCTAATGTACTTGATACTGACCTTACGTTTTTCCTTGCACAAGGATACAAGAGGGATACCGCCTAGCCTCTGAAAGATTTTATAGCTTTTGACAATCTCCTGAAGGTGTGTGCTCTAGAGCTCGAAGACCTTTTTGTTTGGGCGGCACACGTGCTCCTAGGATACCACCCTATAACACCTGTTTCTCCCAAGTTCCTCCACATTTTGACTTCTATGTAGGTGGATTGTTGTACCTATGAGGAGGAAGAGGTGAACCTTAAGGATGACCCCGACTGTAACTCTGAAGCCACCTACTCTACACATAACTCTACTTCTAAAACAAATATGTTTTTCATCCCACCAATCACCGCAGAGAGCTTGGAAGCCACCTTTCCAGCTAGGCAGGGTCTAGCGTCAAGGCCCAACAACTCCCCTACAGCCGCGACCACTATCATCCCTCCGCTAGAGCCCCAAAAACTACCTTGCCAACAATAAGAACATCAAGAACAACGAAAACAACATCATGAGCAACTGTAGGCACCGTCAAGGGCAACAACAACCACGCCGTGACCCCCGCCAGACTGAAGTGGAGATTAGCATGGCCAACACCGACGTTGGGAAGACGACTAGTCCATTAACCTCCTAGTGAAGAATTGCCATGAAGTCCGGATGCCTACTAGTTTAGCTAAGTGGGCCTCCGTGCCGTCACCCAGAGGGGGAAGGTCATTCTGGAATCTGACTCCACTATCCAGTCTCCCGAGGTGGCTGTAGCTTTCAGCGAGGCTTTCCAATTGAACGCGGACATGCCCATATTGGATGAGCCTTTTTTAGGGAGTGGTTCAAGGACTCACTTTCAATATGAACAGTGGTATTACACCCAAGTATAAGTAGTCAAATTGTAATATAATACTCGGTTTAAGTTTGAGGTCAAACCCATAGGGAACTGAATATCAAAATGAAATGGTGAAGTTGTTATGGTTACAAATTGAAATAGAAGAGCTTGTACTGTAAGCTTGGAAAAACTAAAATAAACTTAAATAAAACTACAGGAATTAAAAGATACTGGAAATGCAATAATTAAAAGATACCCTCCACATCGGGGATTCCATATGGATTTTATTGACTAAGTATTGGAAATGCCACCTCACACCAATTAACCCCCATTTAACTAGAAAGTTACCTAGAAGGTATGATGTATATTAAATCCTATACAACAACTGATTAGGTTAGCCGGCAGGTGTATCTCTATGCACAATCAAATAACCCAAGTACACCAGAAGACAAGCCATTCAGGAGGAATACGTGAACTATTCGACTAAATATCCATACCATGCAATAGTTAAACAAGTGTAGTAGAGTAGAAGGCAAGCCATTTAGAAGGAAAACCACAGTTATTCAACTGGTAGGTTGATGATTCACTGATGACGAGATTCCGATTTACACTTTGAATCAAATACATTGGCTATGTTGAGACTTAACCCATCTGTAACCAATCAATCGACTGTTATGTAATGCCCAATCACGTACAACACTATATCATGTATGAAGTACATAATTAGTAGACAGTATGGTATACAACATTAGGTACCGCTCAGTGTTCATAACCACGAACATATTATAAATGTAACCATCCATCAGTATGGGAGGGGTATATAAGAATAAATCACAGTTATAACATCAGGATTTCAATAACTTAAACAATATCTTAAATATGTACACCCTTCATCAAAGGGTAAAATTGGACTACTCACACCCCATTACTTCAGACAAGCAAGAAGTACAAGAAAATTTCATTACAATATTAAACAAAAT
Organism: Ilex asprella; assembly: GCA_023539305.1. Lineage (NCBI taxonomy): Eukaryota > Viridiplantae > Streptophyta > Magnoliopsida > Aquifoliales > Aquifoliaceae > Ilex > Ilex asprella. The sequence goes on along the minus strand of CM042194.1, from coordinate 15,878,339 downwards.
ACAGACACTCCTTCCCCAAGGAAAAACTGAAACACGACCACTCTTAATACCGGTTAGGGCACAAAAGTGGCAGAGGTTCAACTTTTCAAGTAGAAAGGTGGAAAATAAGAAAATCTTTGGTCAGAGGTAAGCTCGAAAGCTGGCTGGAAGTGGATTAGCAGGGCTTTGCCGCTTTGTTTCTCTCTTTCTCTTACTAACTGGACTATCCTGACCTCCTCTGAACTTCCCTCCACCCTCTGGCTTTCTCCCCCTTTGAACATGTTGGAAATGAAATGGACTAACCTATTTATAGGCTCTAGAGGCTAGCTTAAGGTGGTATAATTGAGTAGGACCAATCAGGGATAGTATGTTGCACAATTCAACCCATGAAAAACAATGAAACTGAGGCGGATTGAGGGGACTATTCGGACGGCACCACCACTGTCCGAACGCCCCCAAGTCACTAGTTTTTGGTGTGGGTCTTTGCTTGATGTAGGTTTGATATTACATTTGCTCCCCTTGACAGTTGCATCCTTTTTAGCTTTGCATCGTTTGCACACAAAACCTTGAAATTAACAACATTTCACGCATTAACCATAGTTCACGCACTAACCCTAATCTAACGTACCTTGACTCTTTTAAATCTTTTAACTAACACATTTAACTAATTAACCTATTACAATTACGCAATAATTAGGGTTAATCATTCAATACAACTTGGTAGTGAGTTCCCATATATTTTTCTCATTCTCTACTCTTCCCCTGATTTATGCCTACACTTACATTTATTCTTTCTAGGCCTATCAGCGAATGGGGGTCATCATTGAGTGTTTCAGGGACTATCGGACCAAAGCCGAGAAGTCCCATGCTAAAGTAGAGGAAAAGGAGTTAGAGAAGGGAAAGATGCCTTAGGTCGAGGCCATAAAGAGAGGCTAAACTAAAAGTAACGAATGTGGACACTAAGTTATTGGAGACCGAGGCTAACTGTGCGGTGTTGACCTTGAAAGTGGAGGTGTTGTGGATGAGAAGACAAGGGAGGGAAAAATATTAAACGCTGCCTACATGGACGTCTGCAAACAATGCTAGGATTAGTTCAACATGACCTTTGATGGCAGACAAAACAAGTCCATAAAAAGGGTTGGGATGAGGCACTCCAAGCTACTGGGGTGGCTACCGACTCTAAGCTTTTTTCACGATATACATATACTCCCAAACAGGTAGCCGATGCGTTTGTGACACCTTCTGGAGCCCAACCAAGTGCTGATGTGGTGAACCAGGTAGCATCTACCGAGGAGGTGGGGAAGGAAGGTGCACTGGGGCCATAAACGAGACCATCATCGTAAATGACAATGATTCAGATGAAATGTCCCCCCTTCGACTCCTTTTCCCTACACTTCCTATGCATCCTGGGGACCCCTCGATTCCTAATGATCCAATTACAAATCCGAGTGGGGTTGAGTTCAGGGAAATCGAGGACATGCTTACCGACCTTGGCGGGGAAGGTTCTTTGAGGAGGAATTAGGCTGGACTCAATGGTAAGGAGCTCGGTAATGACCTTGGTGATGAGGCCGGTGATGAGTGTGGAACACTACACATTAAACATCTTCATTACATCTATTTTAACTTATTTTTGTAGAGAATTTTTGGAAAAATGGATTCAACTCAATGATTAATGGAGAATGGCTTGATTGCAAGTGATAGGATGGAAAGGGCGGCATAAAGCACCTCCTAAAGTGATTGGGGACAATGGGAAAGAAAGGAACTCAAAAAGGGTGGCTTAGGAGCTCAAAGAACTAAAAATCTCAAAATTGGAAGAAGAGGTACGAGTACCAAGTTATGAGGTACCGGTACATGAGCTCTCTAGAAAGTAGGTATCGATACCATATCACAAGGTACCGATACCTGGTTCTTGAACTTCAACCTGTGGATATAGATAGAATGAAGAAGGTACTGGTACCTCTTCACTAGGTACCGATACGAAAACCTATTGGAATTCAACTATGGGTACCTTCCTGCCTTTCGTACTGATACCTCCCACATGTGCCCTTGTTGATTTAAATGAGGAAACATCAAGGTACCAGTATCAACAATCTAGACTACTCATATCCTCTTCCGAATGACTCCACCAACTACGAGGGCCCACCTTTTGATATCCAATCCATATTCTGACCTTTTTAATAGTTCATCATGAATTCCTAACCCCTACACTCATAGAATAACCATATGAAGTGGGTAGGCCAACAAGAGAGAGGGAATGGTTGGAAAGAGGAAGAGGCCATGTTTTCACTGATTTTGGAAGTTTTTGTAGATAACCTCTCTCCAAACAATCCAAGTCATCCACTCATGACAAGAGAGAGGGGGATGGACAAAAATATATACTTCCTAAATACATTTTCAGATGAGCAAGCTTTTAGGTAGAGAAGGTCCAAGGAAGAATATGAAGTTCTAGAGAGAGAAAATTGGGTTTTACATTTTTCTTCACAATTTTCATTATAATAAGCTCCATTTTACATGTAATTCTTCCCTTTTTCACTTTAATCTCGTTTAATCAAAATTGTAATTAAGTTTGGCTAGGTTTCTTGTGGTTCATTTTTACATTTGGACTTTGTTTCTTTCAAGCTTTACATTTTGGAAATAAATATCTTTTCTTTTGTAGTTTAAACTTTCCCTACATTAATACAAGTACAAGTTTGTTTTTACTACTATGTTCCTCTTTAATATTTGTTCTTGCTTTTACCATGGATAGCTAAAATTTTAGTCGGCTAACCCAAGAGGGATTCCCTCTTGGGTATGTGAAATTGACTCTCTTTCATTCCTCCTCGTAGTGTAAAGTGTTTGATTTGACTAAGTTGAGTTCGAATGTAGTTGTGGGCTTTTGATACGCCGTAGACTTGTCACAGAGTTTGCTCTTGTCCAATGCAACCATATTCATCCCTCACTTCCCATGAACCAATCAAACAAATGCACCTTTGGTTTAATGAAATGAGTCAATTTGGCATTTCCATTGGAATGACCTCTAGAGATTAGCCAACCCCATTTTCTTGCATATTTCACAATTCAAAAACCACCAAATTTCAAGCCACAAGATTTGCCAATTTTCAATTTTGACAAATCACTCTCCAAGAACACTTAACCTCGCCTTTCCAGAGGAGAAGACCTTGGAATACTTATTCCAAGTAAAACACAACACTATAAGTCTCTCTACGCTTGTGGAGTAATTTTTCATACTCACACATGTTTTGTTCATCCACACACAATTTCCCCTACTACTTGCATTGAGCTTGAGAGTGAATGACACTAACCATAGACTATTAGCCATCTACACACATAATCGAGTTTCTGTGGGAAGTTAGGGAAAACAATCAAGCATCTGGACCCAAAAACTCCTAGGGCCTTGATGGGATTTAGTCTTCTTTTTTTCTCTTGTACGCTTGGGGGACGTACATCCTCTCTTTTGTTAATGCATTTTCACTTTAGTTTATTATGAATGTTTCTGAGTAGTGTTCTGCGTACGGGGTCATCTCTCAGGGGGTCGTACCCCTAACGACTAAGCCCCAGACTTGTGTTAACTTCTCGATGCTAGTGCTCCAAGTGTGGAGTCATATCCCTCTCAGTGTTATACCCTTAACAATCGAGCCCTAGGTTTATCACCCTCAGAGCGGTGCTACAATTGTGGAGGCTTACCTCTCTCGTACTCCATACCCTTAACGATCGAGCCCAAGGCTCAAGTTATCTTTTTTAGGGTGTGCTCCAAGAGTAGAGGCTTACTCCTCTCGGGGCTATACCCTTAATGACTGAGCCTGAGGCTCACTTTAACTTTTCAAGGGTGTGTTCCAAGGGTGGAGGCTTACCCCTCTCGGGGCCATACCCCTAATGACCGAGCCTGAGGCTCATGTTAACTTTTTTAGGACAAAGCTCTAAAGGTGGAGGCTTACCCCTATCGGGGGCATACCCTGAACGACTAAGGTCGAGGCTCATGTTAACTTTTTGAGGGTGATGCTCCAAGGGTGGAGGCTAGTGTTAACTTTAGGCAACTCTTGGTTCAAAAAATTTACTTAGTAATAATATTTCTTCGAGTTTGATACGTTTCGTAGTCGAGTTACATATTTTTCCTCAATGTCTTATAGCCTATACGATCTCGTGCTTCCTATGGTAATGACTTTATTTGGACCCTCCCAATTAGGGTTGACCTTCACATCGGTTGGCTCCTAAGTGCCGCCCACTATTTTTTGCAACACTAGGTCTCCCACCTGGAAGCTCCTTGTTCGAACCTTCTTCTAATGTTGCCTATATACCTCCCCTTGGTATTTGGCTAGCTGTATAGATGCTAGCTCCCTTATTTCCTTGGTAAAATCGAGATCTCTAGCCAGGGTTTGATCATTATTTCCCAATTCTAAGGCTTGGCTTCTTATTGTTGGGAGCCTCTGCCAATGAAATGAACGCAGAGCCTATTTTAGAGTAGTGATAGGGAGTGACTTTCTTGTGGTAGTAATTGCAAACATCCCTCCTATTCTCTTAGCCTGCACAGTTTTCTTACATGTGGCCTCAGACACATCTCTTACAAAAGTATGACCATTTCTACTCTGTATTTCATGGCATAAGGAGTTTCTCCGGTGGAAGTCCTAGGGTTGGTCTTGTATGCTCATAGGACGTTAACTATTCAGTCCATCTACCTTTATCCCTTTCCAACCTCTTCTTTATCCCAGCCAACACTGTCTTATTGGAGACTTCTACCTGCCTATTACATTAAGGATATGCTTAGGTGGAATAGTATTTGCGTATTCTAAACCCCGAGCAGAACTCCCTAAATGGCCTGATGTAGAATTAGGTGTCATTGTTAGATACGATAGTGCAGATGATTCCAAACCGAGTGAAGATATTTTGCTATACAATTTTTTTGGTCTCAATATCCTAGATGCGACTTAGGGCTTGGCCTCCATCCATTTCATGAAGTAATCCATGCCAACTTTGATGTTTTAGGTAGTAGTACCTCGACATTATCCATTTTAGACCATGATCCACTTCGAATCTGAAAAAAAGTGTAAAAAATAAAAGTTGTAGATCTAGATGTTATCTATATTGTGTCAAAATTTTAGCTCAACCGGACAGTGGGATCAAAAGTTATGATAAATCTACGAAAGTTGTTCCATAGCTAGCATCCCCTTTACGACCTAGCGGTAGAAATTCAACAAAACCTACCGGTAGGTTTCGACGTTCTACCAGTAGGTTTTGCCCACAAATGCTAGAACTTGCTCACACAACTCCACCAATTTTGGGGGACCCACCTTTGCTCATCCAGACCATACCTTGACACAATTGACATCCCATGATGCTCTCCTAACCCAAAAAGTCAGATTTGAAGTGAGAGACGTGGGAGACGCAAGAGAGAGAAGATGGGTAGTTGGGTAAGATGAGAGGAACAATGTTTGTCCTATTTTGCTTATTGGAGTGTCCTACCTTTTCCCACTCATTACAATTGAGTTCACAGATGCTAGGAGGAGTTGAGGGACGAAATTTAGCAAGGCTTACACCATATATTCATATTTTTACTTAATCTTTTGGGAGAAAGGCTACCTAAGCTTAGGAGTAGTTTTATAGAGAGAAGCTCAAGGAAGAAGATGAAGTTAGAGAAAGAAAGCTGGGTTTTCCTATTTCTTTACCATTTTTAGTGTTGTAAGCTTTAAATAACTTGTAATCTTTCCCCTTTCACTTTAAACTCTTTCATTTAAGTTGTATGCAAGTTTAGCTAGTTGTTTTTAGCATTTCAATTTCTATATTTGGGTATTTGCTTTCAATATTTGTATTTTGGTCATGAATGCTATTTCTCTTGTAGTTTAACTCTTTTCTTGCATTAATACAAGTTCCATGTCTCATTTCTTCATCATGTCTCTTTACATTATGCATGTTTTTGCTTTGACTATGGATAGCTAAGTTTTTAGTTGGATAATCCAAGGGAGATTTCCTCTTGGGTATTCTAAATCAACTTTCCTTCATTCTTCCTCGTAGTGAAAGTGTTTGGTTCGACTAGATTGAGTACAGACGTGGTTGTGAGCTCTTGATACACCGTAGACTTGTCATAGGGTCTGCTTGAGCCTGCACCTCCACATTATTCCCTTGCTTTCTATGAATCAATCAAGCACCATGGCATCATTGGTGGAATGTTTTGATTTGATTTGGCATGCCCATTGGAATGACCTCTTCGGATTAGCCAACCTTGTTTTCATTGCATTTTCATCAAAAACTCCACTCACCAAAACACATAACTACAAGATTTTACACTTTTCATTTCTTTATAAAATCATCTCACTACAATTTGACCTTCCTTCCCTGAGGAGACGACAATGGAATACTCAATTCCAAGTAAAGCATGACTTTTCAAGTCTCTCTATGCTTGAGGAGTACTTTTGCGTGCACACTTTCATCCACACACACATTTTCCCCATTTCTAGCATCAAACCCGAGGGAGAGTGACACTCACCTATCTATATAATTCATATACATATCAAGGGTTCGTGTTTAGAGATTAGGGTGAACGTAATCAAGCAGACTTCACCATCAATCGGAGCAGACAAAGTGGGGGTGATCTGAAACACTCTTTGATTTCTTCTAGGGCTCGATCACATTCCTCATCCCAATGGCCCTTTGAGTATTGAAAAGAAAGGCTTACACCTATCTAACGACTTAGATATGAACTGGTTCAAGGCCGCTAGCATCCCATTGAACTTTTGTATGTCCGTGATGGTCCTAGGCCTTTGTATCCTATACACGGCATGTATTTGATGGACATCGACTTCTATGCCTCAATAAGTAACTAGGTAACCTAGAAATTTACTCGAACTAACTCCTAATGCACACTTTGAGGCATTCAATTTTAGATCCTACTTACAAAGCACGACAAAGGTTGTCTTGAGATCCTGAAGGTGGTTGGCATTGACCACACTTTTTACCAATATGTCGTCGATATAAACTTCCATGGTGGTGCCAAGTTGATCTTTGAACATCCCGTTCATCAAGCACTAATATATGGGGCTAGAGTTCATTAAGCCTAATGGCATTAGTTTGTAGCAATTTATCCCTCTTAGTGTGTAATGAACGTTGTTTTCTCCTGATCGACTTCGTCTAAAGGGATCTGATGATATCCTGCTTAGGATTCCATGAAGGTGATTCAATCATGCACCATGGTCGCATCGACAAGCTGATCAACCTTTGTTAATGTTTAGCCATCCTTGGGGCATGCTTTGTTAAGATCCATGAAGTCCAAGCAGACCCGCTACTTTCCATTTTACTTCTTGGTAATAATAGTGTTGGACAACCTTCGGGGGAATTGAACCTCCCTAATTGACTCCACTTCAAGCAGTCGGTCCTCTTCCTTATCAACTACCTGCACGTGATGAGGTGCGGACCGTCAAGCCTTCTTTTTCACAAGTTTGAAGGTCAGGTCGATGTATAGCAGGTGGCAGATTACTCTATCATGTCGGTAGGCACCAGGCAAACAAATCTACATTTCGATGTATGGAGTTTACCATGTTTGACCTTTTGGCTTCCTCCAGAAATGCTCTTACCAAAAAGAACCTTTCCTTGTCACCAAGATTGAGAAGCAATTTAACCAAGGCCTCTGTGGATCAATTAGCTAGGTTAACCATGACCTCATCAATACCCAATCGATCGAGCTATGACTACTACTTGGCTAACACTGCCTCGGTATCACATTTTTTTGCCTTAGCTTTAACCCCAATTTTTACTGCTGCATAGAAACAACTCGTCAACAAAGCCTAGTCACTTAAGATGTCCATGATCCCCTTCGGCACAAGGAACTTGATTTTCTGGTGGTATCAGGAGTGTATCACTTTTAGGGCATTCGGTCACGTCCTTCCCATAACACTGTTGTAAGGAGAGTTAGAGTCTATGCCCATGAACTCAACGGGGACAACAAAAATTCTAGCAGTTACCATGAGGGTTATCTTCCCAAGACAAAATGCATACAAACCGTTGAATCCCACAAGAAAAGTCTTCACAAGTTTTAGGTCCTTTTGCGTGAACCCCATCTTTTGGGCACGAACTAACCCTGAATGCACACTTTGAGGCATTCAATTTCAGATCGTACTTACAAAGCATGACAAAGGTTGTCCTAAAATCCCTAAGGTGGTTGGCATTGACAACACTTTTTACCAACTTGTCATCGATATAGGATTCCATGGTGGTGCCAAGTTGATCTTTGAACATCCCGTTCATCAGGCACTGATATGTGGTGCTAGAGTTATTTAAGCCAAATGGCATTAGTTTGTAGCAATAAATCCCTCTTGGTGTGTGATGAACGTTCTTTTCTCCTAATCGACTTTGTCAAAAAGGTTCTGATGATATCCTGCTTAGGATTCCATGAAGGTGATTCAATCATGCCCTATGGTCACATCGATGAGCTAGTCAACCTTTGTTAATGGGTAGTCATCCTTGGGACATGCTTTGTTGAGATCTGTGAAGTCCACGCAGACCCACTACTTTCCACTTCTTGGCAATAATAGTGTTAGACAACCTTTTGGGGAATTGGACTTCCCTAATTGACCGTACTTCGAGCAGTCGGTCCATTTCCTTATCAAATACCTGCACGTGATGAGGTGCCAATCGCCGAGCCTTCTGTTTCACAAGTTTAAAGGTAGAGTCAATGTATAACCGATGGCAGATTACTCTGTCATCTTGGCAGGCACCCAGACAAACACGTCTATATTTTGACGTAGAGAGTTTACCATGTCTGACCTTTTGGCTTCCCCCAATAATGCTCTTAACAAAAAGAACCTTTCTTCGTCACTAGGATTGAGGAGCACCTTAACCAAGGCCTCTGTCGATCGATAAGCTAGGTTAACCATAGGCTCATCAATGCCCAGTCGACTTAGTATTATCCCCAATCTTCACTGCCGCATAGAAATAACTTGTCAACAAAGCTTGGTTAGTTAAGATGTCCATGATCCCCTTCGGTACAGGGAAATTGATTTTCTGGTGGTATAATGAGTGTACTACTTTTAGGGCGTGCAGTTATGTCCTTCCCATAACAGTGTTGTAAGGAGAGTAAGAGTCTATCCCTACGAACTCAATGGGATAATGAAAATTCTGGCAGTGACCATGAGGGTTATCTTCCCAAGAGGAAATGCACACGAACTGTTGAATCCCATAAGAAAGGTCTTCACGAGTTTCAAGTCCTTTTACGTGAACCCCATCTTCTGGAAGAGGTTATTGTACATTACCTCAGATGAACTTCTCGAGTCCACTAGGATCCTTTTCACATCATACTTCTTGACCTAGAGAATGATCATGAAGGCATCTTCGTGTGGAAGGGCAAGTCCTGCCAAGTTAGCATCAGAGAAGTGAATTGCTTTGGAGTCAAATTGGGGTCGTATGGATGAATACTCCTCACTCCTATTTTCCTCCACCTTATGGCGTGTGCCACCCTTTGATGATCAGCCCAGGTGACTTGTAAGTGGGTTGCTCGACCGTGCAAGCATGTACAACTTCAATTACGATCGTCTCCCCTCTTGAAAGCCCAGAGTAGAGGTCTTTACAGGATAGAACCCGACTATGCTTCATATCTCCTTCGAGTTTGTTCTCAAGGGCACATTCTCCGTGACCATGGGGTCCGCGCTTCTTGCCTAGACGTTAATGCAAGTCCCTCCTTTAGATTTCTCGCAGAGTATCCTGGGTATAACTCCGACAGACACTCTTGTCCTCACGTCTCTCGCTCTGCAAGCTGGTTTTTTCTGACTGCTTGAAGTTATCGAGTTGGGTTTGGAGTTAGTGTTCTTTCTTGAGTTGCCTCTAATTTCCTCCCAAACGCTTCTCCATCAACTCCGCTATTTCTCTATCCAGGACCCCTTGTCTTCATAGGCTCTGGTCCATTGGCAATGTCTGCTACGAATTATGTTAAACCCCATCTAATTGGTTTGAGGAGTGAAATTCTATGACTGCGGGGAGTTGTCCAGCTTCCACATTTCTCACGTGTAGGCTACCCCCAGCTTTCCCAGAGATTGGGTGTTCACCATGCTTGTATCGCTACTAGAAAATTTGATTTGAGGAACTTACCACCAATGGTGTCAAATTGCACTGGTGGATTCCTGTAATGGATTGAGATAGCGACCCTTTGAACAATTCAGAACGATAAATTTGAAAGGGAAAAAGTCATAAAAGGGGTCGAGTGTGTACCAGACTAATCCCCTTCGAAACTTAAATCAGTTGGTGTTCGAGTCAGAATGTACAGTGTATTCTAGATTCAAAATTGATTATCTTAGCTTAGCTTTTTAAGATGTATTTTTGACCTAGATCCATAATGATAACTCCGATCTGATGTCCCATCCTAGAATTCAATGGCCTGGGTTCACAATCTAGTATAATGAGTGTTATTCCATTATGTATCATTAATGCTAAAATTGCCTGGACAAATGGATCTTTTCTCAGGAACCACTAAGCATTCATTGTTCAATCCCTAACCATTGAGTGCTTCACATCGACGCTTAAAGCCTATACCCAAGCTTTCATGAGGAGGAAATAGATCCCCTTTGAATCCCCCTAGGGCTTCCTGTTGGCATGGTGGCCATTAATGTCTCCTTGTGATTACTGTATCCACATTCTTCGAGGATTAGACACTCATTCATGGTCTTTCAAACCAGCACGACCCACATTAATGAGCTATCATATTTCATTTAATGCTAGGTTCCAAGTGGCATACTCTGCCTCCTGTGTCATAATTGCTCGGCTCCTCCTCCAAGCAAACTTGCAGGTGTTCTGACAATTGTGGGTATCCACGTGTCAAGTTATAATTGGTGTGCTGCCTAATGTCCTGTCAAATGTTCAATATTTAATAAATATATAAAATAATTGGAGTATTTCACGTTTATTTTCCATAGTCCAAAACTAAAATATTTGTTTCATTGATCAGGGGACCAATACTGGACCACTAACATACTAAAAAGGAAAAGATATGAGCTACTAAAATATACTTTAAACAAATCTAGGGACAATATATTAATTTGAAGAAAGCCATAGAAATTTTTAAAAAAATCAAGGGGACCAACACCTTAATTTGTAGAAAATCATATAAACGTAGGCAAATCTCACTATGTACCCTGAAAGATACATCTTTTCCCGCTTGCGGACTGCAATTGACTACAGGTGAACATTGCAACAAGTATGTTAATATTTCGAGGTATTCCACAATGTTTCGAAATGTTTCAAGGTATTTTAATAAACTTCGATATATTTTGATCAATGTTTTAGAGAAATCATTCTTAAATTTTTTACATTTTCATTATGTTTCCAAAATAGGTTGAAACGTTTGTGAAATATGTTGAACATTTTTGTTTTCTAGGTGAATGAAACAATCCACCAAAACGAAATTTTGATCCTCGATCCAAAGTGGGCCAAGGTTTACCGTCCTTGTTGAGCTATTTGACCTCACATTCAGATATTTATGATATGTTTCGTCCTAACAAAATATACGGAGAGGATTTAATAATTAATTATGACTGTTTCGATAAAATATTAATATAGGGTACTAAAAAGACAAAAGTTGCATATAACAGTAAATGAGTTGCTTAGATATCTGGTATAATTTGGTTATTTTATATATTACTAACAATCAATCGTTAGAAGAATGTTTTCAATGAAAATTGTTTGCTTTTGTATATCTATACTAGTTTTCCAAATTAGTCCCGCAGATGCATATAATTTAGAAGAATAAGTGATTCATACACAACATCTCTTTCTTTTATCAATAGTTTGATCAATTAGTATGTTACCACAAATAATTGAAATTTAATTTCTTGATTGGTATCTTAAATTTTTGGAAACTTATGTAGTTCTGCCATCAAACCCTAATCAATGAACCTTGAAAATCCTTTAAATTGTATCCGATTAAACCCAAATATTGTAGATACTCCCTCATTTCCATCCCTGAGGAAAGTTTTTATGTAGTGCTAACAATTTAATAACTATCTTTGTAGATCCAAAATGTTTCAGTTTATGCTCTTACCTATTATCTAGACATACCAAGAAAGATGTATAGTCTAATAAGGCTATTATGAAATATTTACTGATTGGTGGGACAAGCTCTTCTATTTTGGTTCATGGTTTCTCTTGGCTATATGGTTCAACCGGGGGAGAGATCGAGCTTCAAGAAATAGAGAACAGTCTAATCAATACAAAATTGTATAACTTGGTAGGAATTGGGTTCTAGCTTTCCCCAGCCCTTTCTCATCAATGAACTCCTGACATATAAGAGGAATTGTGTTGTTCTTTAGATAAATTTCTACCTCTTCATCTATCTCTGAGATGTTTAGATTTTTCAAAACTTCATTGGCATGCAGAAGAGAAATGCTATGTCCACTCGAACCAAGACTTAACTTTTACTTGTTCAAATAACAATTAAGGTGAAGCAAGGTCAGGAATGACGAATCTATTTATAATAAACAGATTCATTTACAAGCTCGTTATCATGGGTAGTTCTTACAAACAATTCGGACTAACGATGTATACAATACTTGAATTCTCGATGTAGATGCTAAATAGTTGGCTCCCATCCTTTAGAGACTACGAGGGTAATAGGAGGATCTATGAAACCCTAAGATGATCATCTTACAGTTATTTAGATGTCTTTTTTCATATTAAATACAATCATGTCTCATTTAATAATCATTATATGATATTAATTTATATAAAGTATGTTGTGTTAAAAGACATTGTAGTATCAGGCCAATAATGACAACATTTCAAAGATGAGGTCATAATGCATGATACAAGCATGGTATTAAATGATCATCAAACTTAATGTAGTCCAATGCCCAACCTATTCATATCTTTAGGAGGTGTTAGGTTAGAATATTGTATGTGAATGGATAATTGATCCGACTTCAATGCAGACTAACAGTGGTAATTGAAGGGGTGTAGAATGATTGTGCATAATTAGACCATTTAATGAGTACATGTGGTATTGGCATGTGGCCAGAAAGGCACATGTTGATAAGCACGTGATGAAGAAGAAACCTTAGCAGGCAGAGTGTCGTTACCCAAGTAGTGATTCAACTTACCGAGTAATGTTTCAACCACCCTAACAAGTTTGGGACCTAGCCAAGCAAATGATGAAGTTATTCGGTTAACAAAAGTACCAAGTAATGGGACGAACGGAGAAAGGATGAGAGTTAGTGTAACCATTGGATAGCTAGTCTATCCCAATAAATTAAAGGCAATGCAAAACTGATAAAGAAGTCGCCTAAATCATAGGTAAACATTATAAATGCGGCCTAAATAATAGACTAGCTAGAAAGGAAGAATGAAGAGGCTCCAACACAAATTACAAACGATTAGGCTAAAAAATTGGTAAGTTGATTGGCACTCAATTATAACATTTTATTGTGCTATTTCTGGACTAATTATACTTTGATGGAGTTCAAGTGATGATGTTTCAGGT
>CM042194.1:15850596-15863870 GCA_023539305.1 Ilex asprella | reverse complement strand
GAATCTAAACTCCCCACTTCTTCTAATAAAGAGAAAGACTAAGACAAGAATTGAAATAGATGGATGTGATGAAATGCTAAGTGATGAATCCCTCAAATGGTTCCACCCATGAGTCCCTCTTCTCCATAAAACTAAGTGTATTTATAGGTAAGGAGAAGGTAGGGAAGGGGTAACAGAATAGAGCTGGGCGTCAAAGTCAAAGTGAAACGTCACCACTCTGCAGACAGTCTGTCCACACCATTCGAACAGTTTCTCTGTCTTTGCTCTCTGTCATTCAAACATCAAAGGGAATCAGTGCATGCCTGTTATGTCAGTCCACACGTGGTTTCTGTCGAAAATCTTCCTCCAAGTCTTTGTGCAAATCTTCCTCCAGTTCCTTGCAGAATCTTGACTGATCTGCCTAATAATTCCTAGGGCATTCGAACGGTGGTTACCATTCGAACGTGGCACTCAAGTGCCTGGGCCTTCTGACTGCAACTTTGCAAGTCTGCAACACGCCATGCATTCAGTCAGTTTGATCTTTTCTTTGCTCCAGTGGACGTTCGAACGTTGATTACCATTCCAATGGAGTCCTTAAGTCTCAGGGCCTTGGGTCTTGCCTGCAACACAGATTGTAGTATCTGGCCTGGTTCATCATGACCGTTCGAATGGGGTTTAACGTTCGAACGTTGCTTCCTTATTCCAAGCTTCTACAATTTTTTCCTTAAAATGTTGTGGTTGTCTGCAAAAGATACTTTTTGGTGCCTTTGAACCCCTGTTCACTTTAAGACCTTAAACATCATCATTTAAACTCCACCAAAGCATAATTAGTCCAAAACATGACATAAGAGTATGCTATTTTTGAGTATTAATCAAGGGACTAGTCAAAGGACTATATAATAGGAGCATGAATAAGCATACCCTTAAGCTTTTAACAGCTTTTTGGTATGCATCATCCCTCTCAAAAGGTATATTCTGAATTAGGAGATGACACATGAGTTTAGTTATGACACTAAAGTCTAATGAATCTCCTATAAAAGCCTGCATGTCTTAAAAATGATTTGATATCTTTAATGGTTTTAGGAGCAGATAAATTGCTTATGAGATCTATCTTTGATTTTATCCCCCAGTTGAGACAATATGACCTAAAACCTTTTCTAGGTTATTCAATCACAAGTCAAAAGTATCTCCATAAATAGAGAAATAATCCATAAATACTTGTAAGCACCTTTCTACCATGTCACAGAACAAACTAAGAATACATCTTTGAAAATTAATAGGAGCATTATATAAACCAAGCAACATTCCTTTATATGCAAATATACCAAAAGGTCATTTGAATGTCATTTTCTCTTGGTCCTCAAGTACTGTCTTAATCTGGCTGTACCTTGAGTAGCCATCTATGAAACAATAAAATTATGACCAGCTATTTTCTCTAAGACTTGGTGGAATGGAAGAGAAAAATGGTCTTTCCCAGTTACCATGTAGAGTTTATGGTAGCCAATGTGCATGCTCCATCCTATGACAACTTGGGTATGCATCAATTCATTATTCTCTTTTTTAACTACCGTAACCCTAGATGGGCTACTTGGGTTGGGCTGACCCATTATAGATGGAGAAGATGATCCCCACATCCAATAATTTAAAAACTTTAGCCCATACAACTTCTTTCATGTGGCAAGAAGGTTTTGAATCCTCCGCTAGGTATATGACATGATTGCAAATTAAAGGGCTAATAACTTTCAAATCAACGATTGTCCAACCTATAACACTCCTTTGATGTGAAAAGACCTCTAAAATGGAAAACTCCTATGAAGGTGTAAACTTAGATGATAATATCATCCTCCCCCAAGAAAAGCATACTATAAATCTGATGGGAGGGGTTTTAGTTTTGGTTTAGGTGGTTTGAAATTGGAAGAGAGTGGTTTCTCACCACTAGGAGGCAACTCCTCAAACTTGGGCACCCATGGCCCAGCAGCATGAACTAGGACAGCTTCTAGCTCCCTAGCTAGACTCAAGCTATCCTCCTTTGGGTAGAAATCTAATTATGGAATAATAGATTCAAACATGCAAGTCTCCAAAGAATCCCCATACGACACAAAATTTAAATGGTCTTGTGGCAAAGCTTCAATATAATTTACCTCTCTCAACTCATCATATTCCCCAAGTTGTTTAGCAATATTGAAAATATTTAGCATAAGAGTCATATTCCCATAGGTTAATTTCATAACACCATTCCAGCAATTTATCAAAGCATTTGAAGTAGCAAGGAGAGGTCGACCAAGAATAACAGAAATTTGACACCCTGAATGTACAATCGACTGGGTGTCCAAAACAATAAAAACTACTGGGAAATAAAAAATTTCCAGTTAGAAAAGGACATCATCAACTATCCCCCCTAGGAACTTTTACGGACCAGTCTTCTAACTAAAGTGTAATGCATTTAGGCTTAAGCTCGCCTAATTCTACTTGTTGGTAGATTGTAAAAGGAACTTGTTCCAAGATTAAGTAAAGTTTGCTCAACCTTGAAGTTCCTAATAACACAAGAAATAGTGGGGCACCGACATCTTTATACTTTTAAATTGGATGATGACGCTAGTTTTTTCAATTAAAAAAGCTCTTTTCTAAACATTCTGACTCCTTTTAACTTTGAACAAGTCCTCTAGGAACTTGGCATAAGATGAGACTTATTTTATGACATCCAAAAGTTGTATATTGACCATTCCTTGCTTGAAGGGCTCGTAAATATCAACATAATTATTTATTTTTGGAGGCTTCTCCTATCTTTGGAAAAAATGAGCAGGTATAGGACATGATAACTCTTCTACTTCCTTAGATTCAGCCTCATCTGGGGGAGCTTTGGGTAGGCTTGACTGCAGGTGGACTCTGTGCGTGGTGACAACCTTCCCACTTCTTAGAGTGGTAACAACATGTACATGTTCCTATGTAAAATCCATGGTAGAGGGTTGCCTACTTCAAATTTACCCTATGGTTGTTTTGGTTGGGTAGGAAATTTGTCATTTTTTTGTGTGGTCATAGACTGGGTCTATTTTTGCATATGAGTTTTTAAATCATCAAAAGATTAGGTAGTCTAGAATTTGAATTCATTGAAGAATTGAGTGTTTTGATTGTTGTAATTTATTTGGGTCTGCATGAATTGATTGAATGTGTCCTCTAGACTAATGCTTATGTGGTGGTTAGTATGGTGGGTATTGTGGTTATGGTGGTTGATTGACTGGGGGCTGTTGTGTGTTCCTCCAACCAAAATTATGGTGATTTTTCCACCTTAGATTGTACATTTTAGAGTATGGGTTTTTGTATTGCTTGTTATACCCATATATTGCATTGGATTGCTCCAATGGAACCTCCTTATAAGCTGGTATAGTAGGAAACTCCCCCGTAAGGTGTCCTAACAAAGCATATATCCCACAGACTCGTACTATGGGAGGCAAATCAGTGACTTCATTAGCCTTCCTCATCTCTAAAGCTTTAAATTTTTGAGAAAAGGTGACCATCTTGGCCCAAAGGTCATCTTCGTCTTTCAAAATATACTTTTCCCCCATGGGAAGTGGTAGTTTTATTTTCCAAACTAGCAGGTGAGACCAAGTCGTACATTGGGGAACTCTCAGATAATGTGTCAAAAATTCAAAAGCCTCATCATGACTTTTTTCCATGAACTTTTCCCGAGACATTATTTCTACAAATTGACACAAAGGAATAGGGAGAGCATCATAGAAAAATCCTACCAAAGTCTAGTTTTTCAAACCATGATGGGGGCAAGCATGGAGAAGATCTTTGAATCTCTCTCAACACTAATAAAAAGTTTCCCCTTCCTTAATAGCAAAATTCATGATTTGACATTTTTGTGCATTGGGTTGGTGGATGGGGAATTTTTTTTGAAAAACTCCTTTAGGAGTGCATGCAAATCATGTATGGAGTGGGGATTCATAATATTTAGTCATTGCTTGGGTTTATCCTTCAGTGAGAAGGGGAAAAGCTTTAGCCGAACCAATTTTGAGTTGCCCTAAAAATTCCCACATACCTCATTGAATTTCTTCACGTGCAAGGTAGGATTCTTGAAATCGAAGCCATGGAATTGTTTAAAACTGGAATATGCCAGGCTTTACCGCGAATTTTTGTGCATTAGTAGTGAAGACAAAGTATGATGGGAGCCCTAAGATTTTTGACCTATTGGTCAACCTCTTGTGCAAGATTATTATTCAGGTCTCTCATATCACTACCATTTCTTCTAAAATCAAAGGTGGGGAAGTGACTAATTGTTGAGAACCAAATGAAGTCGATGAACTAGACCATATAGACTCTATCAAAGGGGATTCAATTTCGGTCTGAGTTGTCACCACTAGACATGCAATAAAATAAAAGATGGTTGCAACTATACTAAAATTAAAAAAAAATAACAAGTAAAATTATAAAGGCAATTAAATCAAAAATAAATTATAGGATGGAACGAAGTTACCTGGAAAAAGGATTTCTCCAAGTAGCTTATTGGTAAAGGTAGATTCCTCCTTTTCTGCTTTTGAATTTATTCTCGATACCTGGCAACGATGCTAAAAAATTGCTTAAAAAAAAATTGGTGCAACCAAGCACAGTCGGTTAAGAAGTAATAAATACTCGAAAGTTCGAGGTTGAACCTTATAGGGATCAATGAAATCAAAAGATAGAAAAACAATAATAGGTAACAATTGATTTGCAGTTTGAAATGATTTTGTAAATTAAAAATAAGGAATTTAAAAGGAGTTTGAAAAATGACTATAGTTTCAAGATCTTGATCTATTCATGTTCGTCAATTAAATATATTTATGCAAATACAATTATCTTAGTTGATTTTCAATGTCAGTGTAGTCAACCAAAATATTTAATTTTGAAAACTCAATAGGCAATTACTTTGAAAATAAGAATTTAGGGGCTAGTTCTATGAAACTTGCAGGAAATCATAAGCACTATTCATACCAAGAATTCAATCAAGGTAATGAATAGTCAAACAATTATACAAAGCATAAAAAATTTTAGAAACTATCATTCAAATTAATCTATAATTCAAGAAAATATAACATGAAGGCATATGGAAAATAATTGCATAAAACATGAATAATCAATTCACAATCTAAGATCCATGCCCTAACTAAAGAGTACAAAAGTAAATTACTCACTAGCCATACAAAAACTTTAAAGCAAAAATAATAAAAATAATTGTGATATGCTCTCTCAACAGATGCGAGCCCCTATTTATACAAATAGACTAGGAATAGGAAGGGAACAAGGCTTCTCAACAAAAAATTGAACTTTTGTTAAATTGGGAAATTGGCTTTAAAATGCACATCCGAACGACACTCCTTGTGTTCGGATAGTCAAAGTTCTCTGGAATCCACAATGCTCAAGTGGCGTCTAGACAATGATGGCCATGTCTGAACGGTTTATGTGCGTATCATCAAGTCAGGTCCGAATAGTAGGTGGAGTGTCCGGACAATTAAAACTCTTTGACATTGTCACTATAATGCTTGAGTCCGGATAGTAAATGTTGAGTTCGGATGTTGATCTTCCATCTTCGATTTTGATTTTGGCTTAAATAAGTTAACAATTCTATTTTATCTTGACTTTAATCATAGTGTTCAGACAGTGCAAGTACCATTTGGACAGTTCTATGTATCCAAGTCCTCTACGGTTCTGTGTTCCAATTTTCTGGGAATGGGTTCGAATCATTCACGGGTATCGACTTTGATTCAAATCTCGGCCCATGCTCCATATTATGGTTTTGCCCTCCTGATTCAATATAATCTTCCACAACAACTCATTCATCAAGTATATTCAATTTGACACCAATTCACATATTTTACTTGGGAAATCAATCAATCCAATTCTCCTATAGGAGTCAAACCCAATTCCGCCATGAACCCCAAAAAGATCAAACCCTTGTTGTTTCAAAAGTAGCTTGTGCGCCATTCTACTTGACTTTTTGATTTTCTATGAGGGAAGATTCTTGTATCGGGCAGAATGTGAAGGCTCGGAGTCTCAAACAATGGCACCAGTTATCAGGCCCACAACACTGGTAGAGACAGCTCTAACGAAACCCAATCTTGAGGTGATGGGGCCGCCCTAAGCGACAACTACCCAATAGGATCTATGGGCTGAGTTAGAACAACATTTGATGCTCGCATCGTATACGCTGAGAAGTGTACGAATCTTTTTTAGGAGAGCTAATTTGTCATAGCAAACATGTTTTCCATTAGCCACTAACGTTTGACCAGTAAGCATTTGTGGTCTACTTCGTTGGGTAACTGTGTTTGGGCTTGAGAGGGTGCTCACAGCACATCAGTCTATAAGGTGCTCCCTAGGGTTTTGATTTTGCAATACACCATGATCATGGACAATCCTTTCAAGATCTAGGGATGATATATTCTTAGACTGACACAACTCATGCACAAGATTTTGATTTGGGATGCGATTGGTAGGAAGAATTGGTTTCTAGTAAAGGTTGTAACTGCCTTTGTTTGACCAAATGGTACCTTGACTTCACTTTATATTTTCCTTTAGAATCATAGTGCCAGACCTTTTTATCATGACCTTGCATCTTGGCAATAGGGATTGACTTTATAGCTTTAACTTTCTCTCTAGAAAGATCATGATAAGGAAATCTTCTTCACATTCACCACAACTTTGGTTTATTAAATCACTGTAAGGCTTAATACTGAGGAGGCCTTGTAGTTTGAATTGAGAACTGTGGCAAAATTGGGGTCCATTTGTCCTTTAATACATCGATATGTTTTCCTCTATGGACTTGACATACTAAACCTTGTTGAAGAATCTCTCTTCTAGCTAGTAAATCTTTCCATGTTCATGATAATCAAGCCCCATTTAAGCACTTCTTTACTAGCAGTGCCAGATTTTGAGCACTTCTTTCCATGTTCTTAGCTATTACGTCACCGCCTTTACGAGCACTTTTTTACTTTTGTGGAAGAGGTAATTTTGTTTCTACCCTTGTAATTTCTAAATAACCCTATCCTTTATGTAGTTGAAGGTGGCTGATTTAGACGACCCCAAAATGATGGAATTCTAAGATATCTCGTGCAATTCAAGAGAATGCCCATCTATAGCTTCTAGCATATTTCTTGCCTCTATTCTCCCAAGTTATTAGCTAAGAAGATGACTCTGGATTTAGTAAGATTGATAAGTGTACCCAAGTCTTTGCTATATTTCTCTAGTGTCTCCATTAGTTTTTTTTTTTCTCTTTTTGTCTTATTGCCTTGAGGAAAAAAAAATTATCCGCAAAGAAAAGATTGGACAAAATTAGACTCCTCCTTCACTTCTTGATTCCCAATATATTCCCCTCATCCACATCTCTTGTCACCATTCTTGATAAGCCATTTGCCACAATAAAAAAATAGGTAGGGTGATTGTCACGCCCTGAACCAAATTCCAATGGGTTCAATGCGCAAACTCAATTACCATCAATTTCAATCAATACAGAGCACTAAAATCCTCAATAAATAAAAATAAAATTGCTCAATCTTTTGAAATAGTCACAATGGTTCAAATCACCCCCAAACATGTGAAACTACACCAACAATCAATAATCTAAAGCCTCCAATTGCTTAATTAACCCAATCATCTATCAACTTCTAATTCGAGTTCAAACTGCACCTGAGGGGATAAATGGGGGTGAGCTTGGGAGGAGCAGTAAGCAATTTAAAAATAACATACAGAACCATTAAGCCAAACGATAATCCAACAACCAGCCACAAAATTAACAAATAAAATGAGCATTTATCATAAATCCCTTCATAAAATCATTCAAAACCCAACAATTCAAACTTTCAAATCACTAGTGGCTTCATACTTGATTTGTCTTGGCTACATGCTAGACGCTACTCGATACATCCCATCACTACAACAAATTTGAATTATAGTGACGAGTTTTGGCGACAAACAATAAAATTTGTTATAAAAAATTGATTTTTGGCGACAATTTTAAATGATTTTCGCCGTAAAAATTTTTATGATATTTTTGGCAACCATTTTTAGTAGTCATCTCCAATAGTCTTCACAAAAATGTTCCCTCCAAAAAAAAAAATTGGCGCCAAATAATAATTTTATGGGCGACAAAAAATTTTGTTGCGAAAATAATATTTTGGTCTCAAATTTTTTGTCAAATTTATGAAAAAAAAAAGAAAAAAAATAATACTTGGCGACAAAACATGATTGTCGCAGAAAAAAAACTTGGCGACCATTTTTTATAGTCGTTGCCAATAGTTTTCGCAAAAACGTTCCCTCCATAAAAAAATTGGCACTAATGTTGGCGCCAAATGATAATTTTATAGGCGACAAAAAAAATGGTCGCCAAAATAATATTTTGGTAGAAAAAGTTTTGTCAAATTTACAGAAAAAAAAAATATTTGGCGACAACACATGTTTGTCCCATAAAAAAAAAAAGTTGGCAACCATTTTTTATAGTCGTTGCCAATAGTCTTCGCAAAAACGTTCCCTCCAAAAAAATTGGCACCAATGTTGGCGCTAAATGATAATTTTATAGGCGACAAAAAAATTGTGGCCAAATTATTTTTTTTGGTTGCAAAATTGTCAAATTTACGAAAAAAAAAAGAAAAAATAAATAATACTTACCAACAATACATATTTGTCACAGAAAAAAAAAAGTTAAAATTAATTTTGTTTGGCAACAAATGATATTTGGTCGCAAAATATGTTAAATGAAATGTGCACTATGATAGATTAAAACGACGTTATTTTTGAAGTTAAAATATTTGGACAATTATACCCAGAATCCTTGAGATTTGTCACTTAATTACTCAGATCCCTTGATATTTGACATATTACACACTGACCCCTTAAGGTTTGTATGGGCTTAACAGTTAGACCACTGCTGTAAATATATCCGTTAATAAATTACACATAGATCCCCTAAAAGTTTGTAGACATATAATACTTCGACCCTTTAAGTTTAAAATATTATACTTAAACTAAAAATACTCCAATCAAAGATAAAATATTAAATATTTTAAAAGTTACAACCAAAATTCATGTTATATTGTATCATTTACTGAAATAAAATCAAAAATAAAAATATAGTTTTTTTAAAAAAATAATTATTGAAACTAAAAATTATACTATTTGATGAGCCCAAATCCAACCAGGTTAGGCCCAATAAATCAAGTTAGCCCAAATTAGCTACAAGGCAGCCCAAGCCCGATTCAGTAGTTTGACCCAGTCCAAGATCCAAAGATTCCATGAAAGATTGAACACGTGGGGGAGAGATCATGGGGATGGATACACGAGAATTAATTGTACTTACCTTTTGTAACTATCGTCCCCGAAAAATTAGTACCCTCACACTCACGTCACCGCCTCACCATACTAATAAATTGTAAACTCTCTCCACATGAAGAGACATCTCCCATCACATATTGACATCTCACCACACCTCTCTACATACATAGTTTTTCTCTCTTAACTATTATACCTTTGTTGAAGGTTTCTCTCTTTTACTTTATGCATCAATAAAGACCCCCGGCCATCGCTGTCGTTTCTCGAGAGTGGAGTAGGTCACCCTGATCGAACCACTATATGTCTGCGTGTTTACTCGATATTTACTGTTTCGCCATTGATTACTTTATTACTTGACTTATTTATTATACCACATCACACACTCAACTGTTGATCATGCACGAGACTATTTTGTGCATCATCACTATCTATTAGAATAAAACTAAAAAATTAAATGAAGAGTCAAATTGTAATGGACACAATATGTTTTAGTTTAAATGACTAAATTAAATTCTAATAGACAATATAATTATATATTAATTATGATTTTTTAAGAAAAAATTAAATTTTTATTTTTGATTTTATTTCAATAAATGATACGATAAAACATGAATTTTAATTATAAAATTTAAAATATTTGATATTTTATCTTTGATTGAAGTATTTTTTTTATCTAAATATAATATTTTAAACTTAAGGGGTCTAAAAAATATATAATTACAAACTTTAGAGCATTTGAGTATAATTTATTAACAGATATATTTACAGGAAGAACCTAAGTGTTATGCACATGTAAACTTTATGAGGTTTGTGTGTAATGTTTTAATTATCAAGGGATTTGAGTAATTAAGTGACAAATTTGAAGAGGTCTAAATATAATTCTTCCTAAAAGATTATAACCCTAAATTAATCCTTTGTCTTCTTGTTCGACAAAAGGATTAATTTATATTCTATATCACTCACACTTTGCCCTACCTTGTCGCTCTTTACTGTATCGCATTGGGAATTGTTGTGAATCTCTCTCTCTATATATATATATATTTTGTATCGCTCTGTCTCCCTCTGTGTGTGTGTATATATATATATATATATAATTTTGTATCCCTTTGTCTCTCTCTGTATATATATACATAGATATTCTGTATAGCTCATAGCCCAGCCAGACCACCATAACCCTCTGAACGATGCCTATGATTGTCTGCATTGGCATCAATTTTTCACACGAGTTGAATATGTATCAAAACTTTGGGGCTTTTGAGGGTTTCGGTTTTCCGGTATGGATGAGTTTTGGTTTCGCAGGAGGGGGAAGGAGTGGATTGAGTTCACTGGGTATGGATGGGTTTTGATTTCACTGGGTTCTTTATTGTGATTGAGTTGGAGATTCATTTGTTGTGTATAGATTAAATTGAATTTCATTGTTGGCAAAAATGCTTGACCTCTGCAATTTATGGGAATGATTCTAAATCTTTGATCCTTCTTATTGGATGGCTTCCGGCTGTGATCTCTATACTTTTTGCATTTAACATTAGACCCATGAAAGTTTCCAGCCATCCCAAAGAGGTTAAGGTTTTTTATCAATATCTTTTTATATCAATTGTTTTAGCTTTTTGCCTTATGGCCTTAACCATTGCGCAAAAATATGTCACTTTCTCTCGCAATGCCTATGTTGGAAGTGCCATTGCTGCTTGTGTCTTGCTTTTCCTTCCATGCCTGATAGCATTCAGAGAAGAATTAACCACTTGGAAGGAGGAAGTTGACTTTTTCAATATGTGCATGCATGCTTTTAATTTTTTTTAAATGATTTAAAATCACATTTTTTTTGTAAGTAGAGAGCACAAAAACCTATTGCGAGAGCAAAATGAACAAGACATTCATAGAAGGCATCAGCAATAATTTTCTAAGTAGTTCAAAAAACGAGTGAGTAATATTTTATAAAAAACTAAGTGCAGTCCATTGTTTGTTTTAGTGGTAAAATGGTAATTTTGTTTTCCTTATGGTCTCTTTGTAGATCAATCAATTGCGATCTGAAGGTTCAACTGAAACTACTGATGAATTGTGGTCATTAGCAAATGGTCCTGATTTTATAGTTAGAATGTATTCGGGTTGCATATGCAATGGAATTCGATTTCACACCAAAGATCGCGATAACCGTCGTAAACCCAAAATAGTGGATTGGTTGTTGAAGGGGATCATGAGAACGAAACAATTGACTACTACGGTTATTTATGTAAAGTATGGGAAATGAGTTATATTTTCGGATATAGTGTTGTTTTGTTCCAATGTGAATGGTTCAATCTTGCTAAGGGAAAAACAGTTCATATTGATTCACATTTTACAAGAATTGATGTTAGAAGTCATTGGTACAAAGATGATCCATTTGTTCTACCTAGTCAGGTGCAACAAGTCTTCTATGTTAATGACACTAAGTATGGTCCACATTGGCAAATAGTACAAAGGGTCCAACATCGAGGCATATGGGATATACCAGAGTTACCTAACGTAGAAGTAGGTGATGATGATGAACATTTTGGTCTAACGGATGCGTTTCAACAAGATGAAACCACTAAGGATGTTCCTATAGTAGTTGAAGATCGTGATACCTACCCATTTCGTAGGACTGAGCTTGATCCTGTGCTTGTTCCAAGTAAAAGGGTTATGACATCTGAAAACAGACAAGATGATAATATCGATGATGATTTCATTTGTGATGACGATGATGAGACACTATTGGAGTATGGTAATTCTGAAGAAGATATGAATAGCATTTCTGAATCTGATGTTGATCCAGATATGTAGAATATTTTTGGCAAATTTACTAGGCGATGGTATGATTAGTTATTATTTTTTAACTTATTTTATTTATGATTATATATTTTCATAATCACCTGAATATCTTAATGTTACAGGACACATATGCCTCCAAAACGTAAACTCGGCTTATCTGTGCCTACACATTCAGATGTGCCATCTGGTGGGACGATTGGTTCACTGATATCGATTACGCCTAGTCCACGTACTGATGATAGCAACAAAGGTATAATTTTATTTGCTTAAGTTGAATCTAAACTATTTTATATTATTCAATTTTGTTTTATGTTTGATAGGATCGATCTCGAGACGAGGGGGTGGTCTTACTTGAGGAAAGGCTACAGAGAAGTTATTAGCAGCACATGGAAAATTATGTGTTGAGATCCCCGCAAGTATGGGTGCTCCTGTTGGCGAAAATGCACAGCATTTTATCACGGAGATTGGAACCCTGGCTAGCGGTTTTGTCCCAATCAGGGATGTCACCCAATGGCACGAGTTACCAATTGAAAAATAGGCCCCTATCATTGCAAGACTCTTGGTAATTAATGTTTTTTACTGTTTCTACTTAACATATATATACTATTTTTTCGTGCAGACTAAGTTTAATGTTGTGGTATATGGTGAATTTGATCATGTTGCGGAATTCATTGGCAAAAAATTTGCTAAGTTGTATAGTCATTACCGTTGTAGAATGCACAAGTATTACATTAGATTGGTGGAGTCTGGGGTGGTCCCAAAAAGTAAGCCTTATCAAAAAGTTAGTCAAGATGATTGGATTTATATAATAGAACATGTCTACAAGGATCAAAACTTCCAGGTAATTTTTTGATGGTTGTTAATGCAATATAAATGAGTAATTTTTTGTTCTAATACAATTTTTATTTTTTTTTTGTAGAAACGATCAAAGACAAATTCTGAAAATCGTGCTAAGTTGCCCTACAATCACACTATGGGTTCTAAGCCTTTTATTTCTACGATGCATGATATGGTTATAATTTTTTAACTTAAAATTATTTGTGTTTCATTTGTTTAAAATGTTGAAAGTATATAGTTTCA
Organism: Ilex asprella; assembly: GCA_023539305.1. Classification (NCBI taxonomy): domain Eukaryota; kingdom Viridiplantae; phylum Streptophyta; class Magnoliopsida; order Aquifoliales; family Aquifoliaceae; genus Ilex; species Ilex asprella. The sequence goes on along the minus strand of CM042194.1, from coordinate 15,850,730 downwards.
GGTGAATTTATGAAAACAGTTGGACCCCGAGACACATGAGCCACCCCATATCGTGGATTTTTTTTATAAAACCCATATCAGCAAGAAGTCAATGAAGTGGATTTCACCAGAAGCAGAGTCTCGATATGTAAGAG
>CM042194.1:15802186-15820108 GCA_023539305.1 Ilex asprella | reverse complement strand
GAAGAGCACTTACCCTTAGTGGAGTTCACCTATAACAATAGTTATCATGCAAGCATACATATGGCACTATATGAGGCACTTTATGGGTGGCCTTGTTGTTCTCTGACTTGTTGGACGGATGTTGGAGAGAGACCCTCTACGGGTCCGGATTTGGTTGGAGACACCTCAAAGAAGTTGGACTTAATACAGAAGTGTCTTATCACAGCTCAGAGTCAACAGAAGAGCTATGCTAACAAACGGCAGCGACATTTGGAGTTCGAGGTTGGAAGTTGTCCCCGAGGTATATTGGGCCCTTCGAGGTACTCGAGAGGGTTCGTATAGTTACTTACCGATTAGCTTTACCGCCAAATTTATGTGGTGTTAATGATGTGTTCTATGTCTCCATGCTCCGTAAGTACACTCTAGATCTAATGATGTGTTCTATGTCTCCATGCTCCGTAAGTACTTGTTCTGAGATTAGATTGATGAATGTATGTTGAAAATTAAGCTACCTATTTAACCACATATGGAAGTTCCATTTAAGCTATTACTAGTCTATTTTTATAGGTTTTAAAATTTCTAGCTTACTGAAATCCTAGTGTTTTAAGTATTAAATAAAATTTGTAATTAACATAAAAGGGTTTAAGCTGGTTACATCTAAATGAAGTTTAATTTTTGGATCAATTGGTAGGTGGTTGTGAGTGATCTATGTCCATGCATCTTAGGTGATGAGAGAAAAAACGAGAGAGATTTCTATGAAATTTCAAAATTTTCAAGGATCTTATTTTCTATCTTGAGTTCTTAAAGTCAATCAAATAAAGAATAAATAATTCATTTTTTCAAAAATCATGAACGTCAATCAATTAAGGTTTCCTACTGGGATATTTGTGTCTATTTCATATTTAAAATATTCTTTTAGATGATCAGGGCGATGTTGGGTTAGACCACCATTAAAATATCCTCCGACCAGCATTTAAAATATCCTTCCTTGTCTATATAGAAAATTTTCATCTTGATATCGTTATTGTAGAATTATTGAAAATGACAAGATGACGTCCAACAATCTTGATTTACTAGGGTGGTAATATTGTTTCAAGCTCTGAGGATGTATGTTACGATATTCCTTGTCAACATATCATTAAGGTAGATCATAGGATAAGTCACTCGGCATTGGTGGATAGGTTTCACAATGTGATGAGGTTAGATAAAAATAAATTTAGTCTCAAGCTAATTTGGGATTCCCTACTACATTGGACATGTAAAATTCAGGAAAACAAATTTAAATTTTTTTGTGAAGGGTAAAATGTTAATTAGTCGTTACGATACAGGTTGAAAACCTAAATTTTTCTACAACTCAAATCATGAAATAGACCTCACTATTGGATTCATCTCGCAAAATCTAGTTACACGGTCAATTTTCGCCATATTTTGAGACAATCATTTTTTTACGTTTTACAATGCAATCAGGCATCACGTGACTAAAATAAACGCAATTGAGATTTAATTGTGAAACATGAAAATAATTTGAATTTATTTCAAATAAAATATGATGAACTTAAAAGGGGACAAGAATTAAGTGGCTCAGGATCAAATTGGACCAAAGAAAAAGGTGCATGTGTGGCGCTTGGAGAGCCAAGTAAATGGAAGGTATAAAGAAGAAGAAAATCAGATTGTTTTCCCAATTTTCAGCCATTTATGGATAGATAGAGAGAGGAAGAAAAGAGAGAAAACTGAAGAGTTTTCCAAGCTTCTCCTTGCAATCTAGGGCAATCCATCCTTCGAATTCCTTCAGGCCAAGAACAAAAAGTATTCTACACAATGAGAGCTATGAGCACATACCAAATATCACGGGTTTTGCCTAAGTCTCAAGATAGGGATTCTTGGAATCAAGTCTTTGAAGCTTGAATTGGGTGATTTGGGACTCCTACGCAGTATTACTCTTCAAGAGGGAGGATTCTTTTCCTAACTAGGTTTATTTTCAATTTATGGTTGTATATGGAATGGATAGCATGGTTGGAGATGAAATCTCTTGTTTAATATACTCCTAGTGTAACTAGAGTATCAAAAATGGGTATAGAAACAAGTTGAACCAATTTTGCATGATTGGGTTTTGTTGAAATTGCTCGTTTTTAATTTCTTAAGAAATAAGATGAGTGAAGCATGCAATGTGTTTGCATAAATTGTGTTTTATGGGTGATTGAAAAAATGCCTTAAATGATTTATGTTATTTGAATGAAAATACATAACATGCTTGATGATGTTGTGGATTACGATTATATGCTCTTGATATAATTGACAAGTTGGGAAATGTTGATTGTGGAATTGGAATATGTTCATAATATGCTCACGATAGGATGAACATGATATTAAAATTACAATGGTACATTGCCCTTCGATGGCACGGGTAGCGTGCGGGTGTGTGTTCATATTTTTTTATCAAACACCATTCTTGGTAAATGATACGTGAGCTCGGGAAGGTTGGACCTAGGTTCAATTGATTTGCATGGGTTGCATTGAAAACATGTGTCAAGTGTAGCAAAAAGGAATAGATCCTCCCTCAGGTGCAAAGTCCTATTACTTGGTTCACTCACTCACTGCTTGCATGTTTTCCTTGTTGTTCCTAACCTCTCAACACCTTCTCTCAATGTATGTATGATGTGTGTGCAAACGAGGAAGGCAGTGCCATGCTCCCTTAGAATGGTGTCAAAAGAAAGGGCAAGGAGATGGAAAAATGGAATGTATGAAATGAAGATGTGGGTGTACAAAAATGATCCCCAAGTGAAAGGAGACTTTTGCAGGTCGTGTTTTACTTGGAGGTATTCCAAGGTCGTTTCCGCGGGAAACGATGTGAATTGTTTGAAAATGATTTCGGTGGAAAGAAAATGTAAAAATCTTTGTTGATTTGAAGATTGGTTTGTGAGTGTAGTTTGATGAAATAGAATGAGAAAAAGTGTTGGCAAATCACAAAGGTTCACTCCAATGGGAATGCCAAGCCAACTCAACCCCTTCCTCCAATGGTGCTTAAATGTACGATTGATTCGTGGGAAGCTCGGGACTAAAATGGAGGTGAGGATCAAGCATACCTCATGACAATGCCTACAGTGTATCAAAAACTCACAACCATGTCCTCACCCCAACCCAGTCAAATCGAACCATTGCGCAGTGAGGGGAGGAATGAAAAAGAGTTCGAATGGCATACCCAAGTGGAGGTCTCCCTTGGATTGGTCAGCTAAAATGTTTAACTACTCATGCTTAAGATGAAATTAACAATGTAGAGTGAATGCATTATAGGAGAATGAAATTCTTGAATAAATAAGTGCAAGGAAACATAACTACAAGAAAATTCTTTGAATACCCAGTTTACAGCTAAGAACATGAAGAACATAGAAGCATTAATGGTGAAAGCATGTAATGAAGATTAAACTTAGCATGAACTTGCAGGAAATAGCATTAAAGACATTAAATGAAGCTCTACAGATTCTTACAGGAGATTACAAGACAATGTATTGAAGAAAATGTAAAAAACTCAATTTATCTCTCTAGAATACTATTCATCATCTTCTACCCAGACTCTCTCTCTATTTCTTGTGTAGTGTATGGAATGCTAAATAATGGAGAGATTTCTTTCCAAAAACATGCCTAGAGTAATGGCCTAGCCTGCAGATGTGATCTCCATCCGTAGGGCTGCTGGAGGAATGCATTGGACAAGGGGTGCAGACCTTGTCTGCACACCCAACTTCTCTTCTCTTCTCTCTCCTCATTGATCACCATGGCTCCAAAAGTCCAAAGAGAGGTATGAAAGGGATGAATAGTGTTAAGGGCGTGCCAGAGGAGTGTGGGAGACATGTTGGTGGGACCCTCAAGCTAGCAGAGGATGGCCTACAGAATCTGGGCAGTTTCAGCATAGCGTACCAGTATGCGTACTGATACCCCGAACTCTAGTAGCCTCAGCGTACCAATACGCGAACCGATACGGTTTGGCTGATTTTCTTATTTTTTGATTTCTTCTTCTCCTGAGCTATCCTTAAGCCTTCCTTTCATCATCATTTACTTCAAACCATTTGGGAAGGCTAAGAAGCACCCTGTAGCAGCTTTTATCTACAAACACCACCAATCTTCATTAATAACTCAAATAGAAAAATTCCACAAATTTTAATCCCCAAAAGTAAGTAAAAATTGAATGTATTAGCACATAAAATATGCAATGTTTTATGCTAATCACACCCTCCAACTTCAGTTTTGCTAGTTCCTTAGCAAAATTTATTTTCAAAACAAAATAATGAGTATAAGATACAACAATCCATTAAAATAAGCAATTCACCCATCAATCAAAATACAAAAATCATAATGCAATTATCAAAATAAACTTGGACAAGATTGACCAGAAATTTTGGTTTTCCATTAATGTGCTTCAAGTTAGAGTACATGGAGTCAAATATCAAAAAGAAACAAAATGGCCTACAATCTACAGACTCTTCTACAAGGCCAATGACTCCATCCTAACTATGCACACTCCGACATAAAAGAAATAGACAGACACCACAAATCAACCTACTCCTCCTCGTCATCACCATCACTGTCATCATCCTTATCAAAATCGCTCTCACCCTCCATAATCTCTTCAGAGCCATCCCCATTATAGTCATCCTCACTATCATCCACCTCAACCACTCTAGAGGCAGAAAGAATAGGTGCATAGGGGCCAGCAGTAGGTGGTGGGGGTGCCCCTGGGATATGCATATCTAGGCAGGTGTGCATAAACAGTTCCTTCATCATCGCCGCCATACCCTGCACAGTAGCCTCTAATGCATCGAGGCGCTAAAGGATCGCACGTTCTGGTCATCTGTGGATGGCCCAGTGGATGAAGATGGTTTAGGCGTCGCAGACTCAGAACCCAACATCTTAGCTCATTTTCCCCGACTCATTGCTTTTCTTTTCGTGCTACTGGTCCTGCCAATGGCCCCAGTCTCAGGGGGAGTGGACTTATCAAAGATGTATGCCTTAACTTTGAAATTTTGGCACATTTGGGTCACCAAGCTCCCATATGGTAATTTGATCATAGACTTTTGTGTTTTCGTAAAATCTTTCATTTCCAGCCAGATGAGAAGAGCGAAGTCAACTGCCTTCCCAAATATAACTACGTCTAAAAAGGCTAACTTTTCTATATTTGGTTTCTTTTTTGCACCCCTAGGTAGAAGGTTGTAATGGAGAAGTTTATTCAGCAATCCATACGAGTGATTCAACCTCCCACTTTGAACTTTCCCTTTGAATACACTAGGATCCTCATACATCATCTCTACAAATTCAGAAATTTTCTTGGTGCGGGTGATGTTATATGGATAGACTAGTGTAGAACTAGGTGGTCTCTTGTACTCCCCTAGGAGTGTGGCAATGACATCAGGGGTCACTACAAACACCTTACCCTGAACATTGGTTTTCAAGACTTCCACTTCGTCCACCTCTGACACCTGGAGTGTTTGATAGAACTCCTTACACAATGACAAGTTATACCCATCCACGGTTTCAAACCAAAACTTCATACCATGTGTTTCGATGATCTTAACAGCCTTGTTCCTCGGGCTGAGGGAAATGTGGTCCAGGTATCATTCACAAGTGTCCCCTTTCTCTTAGATCAGTTGATTCGTAGCCTCGTTCCTCGCCTTCTTCCTTGCCTCACCTGATTCCCTACTTAACCCTTCACCACCTCTCTTGTGGCTACTTGGCTTCTCGGGTAGAGGGTTATTGAGTCTGGTCGTCTTAGTTCGGGCCATGCAAAGCAACAGTGCCCCCATTGTCAGGAAAGCAAAAAGAGTCAAGAAGAGACCCTCAATCGGGTCCATAGCCTCTCGGAGACTCACTACAAGATGGGTCATCTAAGAGTTTTTAGGAGAATTTGAGAAATGAAGAGAGAAGAGGGTTTGGGGAAATTTCGGCAATTAGGGTTTCAAAAGTTTGATTTCTACTTAGTCACAGCACAAGGAGAAGGTAGATTAGTGTGTTTTGGAACCCAAAGGGGTGATGCATGTGAGAGGAGAGTGGAAGGGGGTTGTATTGTAGGAGGGAAATGAAAGGTGTTCCAAAATAAATCAATTAAAAACCCTAGCTTTTGACATTACAGGCAAAGCGTATCGGTACGGTTTGGCTCCAGTTGAAAATTTCTCATGTTAAGCAACCTTTCACCACTCCTTTCCATTTTAGGACCTCCCCTATACCTTCTAACACTCTCTTTATGACTTATACTTTACCCTAAACACATACACCACTTGAAAAACACAATTTGGACCATCGTGCCCAATTTATTTCTGAAATTGTAATGTGATTTAAACTTTTGATGCATTCAACGTACAAGGAATGGATTTCTATCTTTAACTATCAAAATGAACACCCAAAATGCACATCACATAATTAACAACATGGTCATTCCTCATTCATTTGAAATATCAAAAACTTGAGCAATATTCCTCTATTCTGCAAGCATAAGGCTATCTAACACATCACTTAGATGAAAGAACTAAGCACACATGAGTCATACCATAGTCTTAAATACTAGTCTAAAGTATGCACCTACATATTTATTTTCAAACTCGTGTGAGTGTGAGTTGAACAAGTAATTTGAGCATTTACATAACAGAATTCCCATTTGAATGGCTAGTGAAACTCAGATTCAACGCAAAACTCACCAGAGCTCACTTTTAACAATGAAATTCACTCTACTTATGTTTATATGCACTCCATGTGTACATGTGAGATAGATTTTTGTGTGAAAAAATAAAATATGCTCACATGTAATCTCAAAATGAAGTTTATGTATGGGAATGAAGTGACTTTGGCAAAATCTCATAAAAGGAATGTTAGGGCATTAGGTAGCAAAATTAACTCATCACTCTATTTGAGATTACGCATCTCCCATGTTTCTCTAGATCACTTAGGACTTCAACAGTTATAATGGGGCCTTGAGGTGATAATGAGGAAAAAGAAACAAATGATATAGGATAACAAAGAGGGTTGTTCTGAGTGAAAGACTTTTATTTCAAATAGATCTCCCTTTTGATGGGATTTTTTCTTTACACCATTCCCACACTCTTTGTTTCTTTTCTTTTCTTTTCTCTTCCTTGACCTTTTCTTTTTCTTTTGATCATTCTTTCTTTTTCTCACCCCTTTTCCTCCTTTTCTTGGATTCACATTCCTTTTTCATTGAACTTTTTGAGTTTCAACATCATTCATCCATTTGCTTGAGTTTCCACACCACCCTTCCTTTACTTTTGCAATCACTCATATTTAGTTTCAAGGAACAACCAAGGTAAAGTAGATATTTCTAATTTTCATCGACTTGGTCAATTGTGTGGCATAAAAATGAATTTTCATCAAGCTCAATCACGGCACTAGGGATAATATTTTCACAAGAATAAGCCAAAGACTTAAAGCATTTCATAGATGGCCTAAGATCATTTCTAAATAAGCATGGGAGAGCAGTGTACATTTCAAATAAGTTAATTGACTACACTGATGTATCTTACCAAAATAAGCATAATAAGACTATTGAACAAATTTGAAATTTAAGAATTGTTCCTTGAGTAAATATAAGTCCCCTCCAAAAAGAATTGGCACTAAAGCTCTCATAGGTCCTTACTCTTCTCCACTAATTATGTCAAGCCTAAAATATGAATCCAATCCGTAAATTGCTGAAATTACAATTCAAAAGAGCACATACAGTTGGGTTCAAAAATAGATACTCATCTGCTACTCACGCGTAATTAGGAAGACATGTTGGTGGGACCCTCAAGCTAATAGAGGATGGCCTGTAAAATCTAGGCAGTTTCAGCATAGCGTGCTGATATGCATACTGGTACCCCGAACTCTAGTAGCCTCAATGTACCGGTACACGTACCAGTATGGTTTGGCTGATTTTCTAATTTTTTAATTTCTTCCTCTCCTGAGCTATCCTTAAGCCTTTCTTTCATCATCATTTACCTCAAACCATTTGGGAAGGCTAAGAACCACCCTTTAGCACCTTTTATCTACAAACACCACCAATCTTCATTAATAACTCAAATAGCACAATTCCAGACATTTTAATCCCCAAATGTAAGTAAAAATTGAATGCATTAGCACATGAAATATGCAATATTTTGTGCTTATCACTTACCCTACTTGAAATTCCAAAAAAAAAATGTGTTGGTTAATTGGAGCCATGTCGACGAATGTCGTGCGGGCTGTAGTGCCTTGGTGAGATATCCATAAATTACCCAACCAAAAAGACACAAGATTTTTTATAAAATGGTCATTGGATGTGTAACATCAATGGTAGGGGCTTGAAAATCCTGGATGCTTACGCATGGCATTAAATGTGGTATAGAACTCAGTGGAGGACTCGAGTTGCGTTGCATGTGTGAGTATCATCTCATGACATAGCATAGCATGGTGGAAAACCATTTATGAGTTTCATATTCTTGTATGGACATTTGATTGATTGTTGAATTGTATGTGAGCATTTCATATACATTTGGGTAGGGGAGTAACCTCTTTAGGAAATACCCTATTGATTGTGGCTCACCCTTTGTGGGAATAACATTTCAGGTGTGGAACAAACATCAATGGATGGCCCTCACATGGGCCCTTGTTAAGAAGAAACCGGAATGTGGTTTTTAAATTACATTTTGTAAACAATGGTGTAATTTGTTTTGAACTTGCAAAATAGTGTAAAGAGTTTTGTAATGTACTCTTATGGACTATTAATTGTGTTAATAAATGTGTGGATGTGTATGGGAAGAGATTGGATGGATAAAGGTTAGATTTTGGAAAGATTTGGGAAAAATCTAGGCCCAAGTACCGGTACCTAGACTTAAGGGTACTAGTACCTGAATTTTAGTGGGCTCAGGTACCGATACCTCGATGGACAATGGGCTCAAGTACCGGTACCACGACACATAGGTACTGGTACCTAGCAAATTGTGGGCTCATGTACTGATACCTAAGTGATTAAGTATCGATACCTAAAAAATAGAAGGCACCTAGCAAAGAGAAGGCTCAGGTACCGGTACCACGTGTAAGAGGTTCTAGTAGTTCCTCCAAAATTTTCAACAATTTAAATATAACTCTATCAAACCTTTAAATCTTGAGCCATCTTGTGGGATGGTGTAATTGGTCAAATATTAAGTTCTAATTGAAAGGGATGGACCTTGAAATGGTGAAGTAGTTGATATGTACACAGTTTATGTATTTGAGAGTTCTCTGGTACAAAGGAGACTCTGCCCAAACTTTATATGAGTTACGATCTCGATGAAGGGGATGTGATAACATGGTGCTGACTTATACGGCATTCATGGGTACTTTCGCGGATTGATGGGAGATCAACGGTTTGATAAACCACCCCCCAGATTTTGGCACGTCACAGCTTAGTATCAGAGCCTAGGTTCTCGATTTACCTAGGATTTGCGGGACATGGGTATACGTCATTGCGTCCAGTGTGCATTGCATGTTATGTGAGTTAAATGTTACATGCTACGTGTTGTGTGATATGATATGATATACATGATTAAATGTGTATGCAAATGAAACACTAGGGTTAGAAACATAACTTTTGTTGTCAAAAAAGAAAGAGTGGGAAAGTTCATGGTTAAGGTTTCCACTAGTGGGTGGCATACCTCCAACTAGTGGGACAAGAAGAAAAGTTTGAATGCTTTGACTTTGATCCCTACTTTAGGATACTAAGTTAGTGCTCTATTGTTATCTTACATTTGTGTAGATGGAAACTAGAGGGAGAGAACGCAGACGTCGGGGTGGTAGGAACAACCAAGAACCACACCGGATTTTGAACAACAAGCCTTGATAGAGGCAATGAGTACTGTAGTTACAAACCTAGCACAAGCAAGCGCCAATATGAGCCAAAGGACTCAAACCATCTATAGGAGCTTAAGTGGAGGATATCCGCCAACGTTTAGAAAAGACGTGGAGGATATCCAGCCCATAGGGATCGTAGAGGCAAGGTCAAGGTCAATCTTCCAAAAAAGAGAAGAACTTTAAAGGAGTGTATCGAGGGGGCCAAAGGGCATGTTACCATTGTCGACAGTCGGGTCACTTGAGGAAGAATTGTCCACTAAGGCAGAACTCACAAAATTATGAGGCATCTTAGTCACAGTCGTCAGTAGGACCCACACAAGCATTCTTTGTTCCTCCATATTCCACTTGGGACCAGGGAAATAAGTTCCAGCTATAGGGTGCTACACAAGCCCCTAATTATTTGCATGTGGGGACTTCACACCCCAGGCCAAATGGGCCAAGATGTAGGCTAAGGCTAGGGACATGACTTTTAGGTAGAAACTTCTGGAGCCCAAGAAACGATCTTCGTCTTCGCACCACAGACTGAGCGGATTAGTGGACAATGAAAGTTACATTCTCTACTCTCTCGCTTAGAGGCAAGGGTGTTATTAGATTTTGGTATATCACATTTATTCACAGTTGCATCATGTGTAAAAGATTTGGACTTAGAGGTTGAAACCTTAGAAGAACCATTATATGCGAGTTCTTCCCTAAGAGCTAAGGTTTGCATTGATCAGATATGTCAAGCTTATGAGCTATAGATCTCAGGTATTTTACTCATCGTGGACCTTAGAGTCATGGACATGTCAGAGTTTGACGTCATCCTCGAGATGGAATAGTTGGTGGCACACTGAGTCGTCATTAATTATGATCGAAAGCGGGTCACTGTTTATACACCACAGGGTGTTTGTTTCAAGTTTCATGGATAAAAGCACGATGTTTTACCCCAAGTCATATATGATTCCTATTGGCACAGGCAGTTGATGGGATTGCTTGCGAGCCTTACACTTGAGGACGAGGTAAGACAAGAGTTGGGTCTACCTTGGGTAGTTTATGAGTATGCGGTCATTTTTTTTGGACGAGTTACCAGGATTACCTCTACTTTAGTATGTAGACTTCACCATTGAGTTACAACCTGATGTATCTCCTATTTCTATAACACCGTATAGGATGGCACCTGCTGAGTTGTAAGAACTCAAAGTCCAGTTACAGGAGTTATTGGACAAGGGTTCATTAGACCAACTACCTCACATTGGAGCACTTCGGTATTATTTACTAATAAGAAGGACAAGACCCTTATACTTTGTATAGACTAACGATAATTGACTTGGGTCACCATCAAGAGCAGGTACCCATTGCTGCGTATAGATGACGTGGTTGATCAACTGAGAGGGGCACGGGTCTATTCCAAGATAGATCTACGCACGGGATACCATTATTGAGGATTAGAGAGGCCAATATTCCTAAGATGGTGTTTAGGATGCAATACGAGCATTTCAAGTTCACAATTCTGCCATTCAAATTGACAAATTTCGTGGACCTTATGCATAGGGTGTTCCAACCCTATCTTGATTAGTTCATTATAGTCTTCATTGATGACATTCTGATCTACTTCAAGTCTGAGGAGGAGCATTCGGGTCACTTGAGGATTATTCTCCAGACCTTGAGAGACCACCAATTGTACGCCAAGTTCAGCAAGTGTGAATATTTACTAACATAAGTGAAATTTTTTAGACCCATGGTGTCAGCTTTGGGTGTGTCAGTGAGCCCTAAGAAGGTTGAGGTATTTTATGAGTTGGGAGAGGCCTAATTCAGTCTTCAAGATATGCAATTTCTTGGGATTGATAGGATATTATCAAAGATTCGTTGAGGACTTCTCATGGCTAGCCTCACGTTGAGGACTTCTCATGGCTAGCCTCACCTAGACTAGGTTGACCAGGAATGTGGTCAAGTTTTAGTGGGGTGATTCATGTGAGAGAATATTCTAGGAGTTAAAAAGGAGACTTACTTTAGCTTCTTTTTTGATAGTTCCAGAGAAGGGGCAGAGGCACACAACCTACTATGATGCCTCAAAGGATGGATATGTTTTGATGCATTCCAGGAGGCTGGTGGCTTATGGTTCACGAAAGTTGAAGAGCCATGAGCAGAACTACCCCACACATGACATGGAGTTGTCGACCATTGTATTTGCCTTGAAGGCATGGCACCACTATTTGTCGAGAGAGCAGTTTGAGGTATTTTCGGACCATAAAAGTTAGAAGTATATCTTCACATAGCGGGACCTCAATATAAGGTAGCGCATGTGAAAGGAGTACCTAGAGGACTATGACTTCACTTTGTATTACCATCCCTCTAAGGCAAATGTGGTGGTTGATGCACTTAGCCAGAAGTCATGAGGAATCTTGGCAAGTATAGCTTCTTGGGAATGGAAAATGCTCGAGACTATATAATAGTTCGGGCTACACTACAGGGGTTAGACTCATGGCACTTTGGAAAGTATGATGGCAATGCTTCCTTACTTAGCAAAATGATCGAGTTCTAGGGGCAGAACACGGATATATTATCCATCAGGGACTGGGTACAATCGAGTACGAGCAACGAGGGTTGGATCATTCATGTAGATGGCAGTCTTTGATTTAGGGGAAAGGTTATGGTTCCCTAGTTTGCAAATCTGAGAGAGGAGATCCTCATGGAGTTTCATTGCTCTCATTTTACTGTATATCCAGGTGACATGAAGATATTCCACGATCCTCATCGCCAATATTATTATAACGGGATGAAAAGACATGTTTGAGACTTCGTTAGCAGGTGTCTCACGTGTCAGCAGGTCAAGACGGAGTAGTAAAGACCAGCAGGGTTGCTCCAGCCTTTGGAGGTAGCCAAGTGAAAGTGGGAACACGTCTTCCATAGACATCGTGAGGGCATGACATGGTGTGGGTGACTATTGACCAACTTACAAAGTCGATACACTTTTTGATGGTGCGGATGACCTTCACACTAGTGAAGTTATGTCGATTGTATATACGAAAGATAGTCTGGTTACACGAGGTACCTATATCTATAGTATCGGATTGAGATCCCAAGTTCACGGCTCAATTTTGGGAGAGTTTCCAACGGGCTATTTGGACACAGTTGATGATGCGCACAACGTTTCATCCCCAAATGAATAGTTAGTCAGAGAGGGCCATCCAAATTTTGGAGGCTATGCTTAGGGCATGTGTCCTTGACCTCAAGAGTAGCTGGGAAGAGCACTTACCCTTAGTGGAGTTTGCCTACAAGAATAGTTATCAGACGAGCATACAGATGGCACCCTATGAGGCATTTTGTGAGAGGGCGTGTCGTTCTTAGGTTTGTTGAACGGAGGTTGGAGAGAGACCCTCTACTGATTCAAATTTAATTAGAGACACCTTAGAGAAGATCGACTTGACACGAAATCGTCTTTTTACGACTCAGACCCGGCAGAAAAGCTACGCTGACAGGCGATGATGACCTCTAGAGTTCAAGGTTAGAGATCACGTCTTCTTGAAGGTGATGCCTAGAGGGGAGTAGTTAGGTTCAAGAAGCTAGGGAAGCTATCGCCGAGGTGTATTGAGCCCTTCAAGGTACTTAAGAGGGTTAGCACAGTTGCTTACCAATTGGCGTTACTACCAAATCAATCTAGTGTTCAAGCGGTGTTCAATGTCTATAAACTCCGGAAGTACACTCCAGACCCTACGCATATGGTGGATTAGGATAAGCTAGTTATTGATGTGGACAGGACTTTCGAGGACAGACCGATGCAAATCATGGATAGCCAAGAGCTGATTTTACGAGACAAGACTGTGAGGCTGGTGAAGGTGTTGTGGCAGCATCATGGTGTGGCAGAGACGACATGGGAACGTAAGGGCGCTATCTGTACCACTTATTAGTTCTTATTCAAGGATAGAGGTACTTCTTGGAGTCATAAAGCATCATATGACTTGTTGCATATGCATGTGGGTATATGTGCATGTGTGTAAATTTCGGGGATGAAATTTCTTTTAAGGGGGAAAGAATGCAAAACCTGGAAGAAAAAAAATTAAAATTTTCTTGTGAAGGGTAAAATGGTAATTAGTCATTATAGATGATAGTAGGCTCAAGTATAAACGTGATTGGGATTTACTTCCAAAATACAAAAAAAAAAAAATTAGTTCGAATAAAATATATTAAATTTAAAACATGACGAGAATTAATTGATTCGAGATCAAATTGGACCAAAAGAAAAAGGCACGTGTGGCGCGTTGTGAGTCAAGTAAATGGGAGGTACAAAAGGAGAAGAAAATTATATTTTCTTCCCCATTTTTCATCCATTTTCGGATGTATATATATAGAGAGAGAGAGGGGGGGAAGAAGAGTGAGAAAACTCGAGAGTTCTCCAAGCTTCTTCTTGAAATCTAGGGTAATCCGTCCTTCAGATTCCTTTAGGCCAAGAACAAAAAGTGTTCTATGCGACAAGAGCTATGAGCACGTACCAAAGATCGCGGGGTTCACCAAAGTCTCAAGATAGGGATTCTTGGAATCAAGTCTTTGAAGCTTGATTTAGGACTCCTACGCGGTATTACGGTTCAAGAGGTAAGATTCTTTTCCTAACTAGGGTTTATTTTCAACCTAAGGTTGTATATGAAATGGGTAGTATGGATAACATGGTTAGAGAGGAAATATCTTGTTTAATATACTCCTAGTGCAACTAGAGCATGAAAAATGGGTATAGAAACATGTTGAACCAATTTTACATGATTAGGTTTTGTTGAAATTGCTTGTTTGTAATTTCTCCAGAAATGTGATGAGTGATGCATGCTATGTGTTTACATAAATTGTGCCTTATGGGTGTTTGACAAAATGCCTTGAATGATTTAAGTATGTTATTTGAATGAAAATACATAACATGCTTGATGATGTTGTGGATTACTATTATATGCTCATGATATGATTGGCAAGTTGGGAAATGTTGATTGTGGAATTGGAATATGTTCATAACACGCTCATGATAGGATAAACATGATATTGGAATTGCAATTGTACATTACACTTGCATTGGCACGGAAGCATCGCATTCATGGGCGTTGACATGAGTGCGGGGGTGTGTTCATATTTTTGATCAAACACCATTCTTGGTGGATGATAGTGGGCTCGAAAAGGTTGGACCTAGGTTCGACTGAGTCACGCGGCTTGCATTGAAAATGTGTGTCAGGTGTAGCAAGAATGGATATTTTCTCCCTATGGTACAAGGCCCGGTTACTTGGTTCACTCACTTGCCCTACAGTGAAATTCTAAAAAAGTGCGCAAATTGCTCGAAACCTGTGGTAAGATGTCCTCGAATGTTGTGTGGGCTGGTAGTCCCTTGGTGAGATGTCCATAAATTACCCATCTAAAAAGACATAAGATTTTTTATAAAATGGTCATTGGATGTATAACATCAACGACGGGGGCTTGGAATGTCTGGATGCATGCACATGGCGTTGCGTGTGGTATGGGGGTCGATTGAGGGCTCGAGTTGCATTGCATGTGTGAGTATCATCTCATGACATGACATGGCATGGTGGAGATCCATTTATGAGTTGCATATTCTTGAATGGACGTTTGATTGATTGTTAAATTGCATGTGAGCATTTCATATGCATGTGGATTGGGGAATAGCCTCTGTATGAAATGTTCTATTGAGCATGGCTCAACCTTTATGAGAACACCATTTCAGGTGCGGGACAAACACAGGTGGACAGCCCTCACATAGGCCCTTGCTGAGAAAAGTCAAAATGTGGCTTTTAAATTACATTTTTCTAAACAATGGTGTAATTTGTTTTGAACTTGTAAAATTGTGTATAGAGTTTTGTAATGAACTCTTATGGACAATTAATTGCGTTAATAAATGTATGGATGTGAATGGAAAGAGATTGGATGGCTAAAGGTTAGAGATTGGAAAGATCTAAAAAAAATTGGGCTCTGATACCGATACTTAAGTGATTAAGTACTGGTACCACGCTATTGGAAGGCCCAAGTATTGGTACCTAGACTTATAGGTACCAGTATCTAGATTCCAGTGGGCTTAGGTACCGGTACCTAGAAAATAGTAGGCTCAGGTACCGATACCTAAGTGACTAAGCACCGGTACCTGGCAAATGGAAGGGACTTGGTAGACAGAAGACTCAGGTACCGATACCACGTATAAGAGGTATTGATACCACGTATAAGAGGTATTGATACCACGTATAAGAGGTATTGATACCTCTTTCAAAATTTTCAAAAATTTAAATATAAGTTTGTCAAGCTTTCAGATCTTGATCCCTCTTGTTGGGATGGTATAATTGGTCAAACATTAAGTTCTAATTGATGGAGATGAACCTTGACATTTTCAAGTGGTTGATATGTGCACAGGTTATGCATTTAGGAGTGCTCGAGTACAAGGGAGTCTCTGACCAAACTCTGTATGAGTTACAATCCCAGTGAAAGGGATGTGATGACGTGGTGTTAGGTTCTCCGGCATTCATGGGTACTTTCGTGGGTTGATGGGTGACCAACTGTTTGATGAAGGAACCCCCGATTTTGGGGCATCACAGGACACAAAATGACAAAATATATGGACTTAGATACTATTGACAATGATGGTGTGGAGGCAATGTTGGATGTTGTATTTGATAATGAAGTTGACAATAGTGTGGATTTGTATGTAAAGTAAGAGATTAGGTCACATGGCATTGGTGAAAGTCAACTGGTTTGGTCTGAGGGTGGTTCTTATTCTGTATCTTTATCACAAGAAGCATATACCCCAACAATCCAAACTTCTAGCATGATGGACGACTATTGCACTCTAGCAGTGACGTAGTGTATGGAATAGTACAATCGATATGGTCATGCAAAGACAAAATCTGACTTCAACACTTATGTCAAATGCTCATCTTAGATACACTATAATGCTACCATGTGTAACGAAGGGATGGATATGATTATGGTTAGCCCGAGGTTGGCATTAGTAGACCCCGTGCTAGAACTGGCATTACAATAGAGTTCTAATCTTGCATATGAAGGAATGTGTGCTAAAATGCCTAGGCATACATCAAATAGGCATTCCAACCAACCCAACAAAGGTTATTCATCATGCAATCTGCAACGTAGTTCATCTACATGCAACCAATGTCAATGATCGAATAACAAACCAGCATTGTGGAGTATAGTACCTTGTAGTGGATCATATCCAAACTATGGTGTTGTAATGTGGTATGGACAAAAGTCTGAGTTCCACAATAAGTCCATCAACACTCATGACCCTTTAGAGCACGTCAGCTATGTATTTATTGGGCCTACAACCTATAATTCACCTTCGGGTGGTCATAACGAACGAACACTAAAGTGGCAAGAGTTCTTTGGTAAACGTTGTGAGCTTGAAATATATTGTCGTTGGCAGGGACTATTTGTACCCAAGGCACGTTTGGCTAATATATACTATCCATGGCATTCAACCAACCTTGTCGTGATCATAGTAAGGCTTGAACGTGAACATGATCAGATGCAACATCGACTTGATCATTTCTTGCAATAAAATATGCAAAAATTGAGAATTTCGATCCTGACAGTGCTATTATTGAAATTTAAGAGGATCTGTTATCTGTTTTTGATCTCATGCTTTCTAATTTTACTAATTCAAGTGGCAATGACTTCAAAAAATATCTTCCTACTAGGTTATATGTACGTGGTAAAACCACTATGTTAATATGAACATGACCCACATTAATAAAGGACCGTCTTTTTATCTAGTGCCATGCAACAAAATTATAGTTTTTATTCATAAGTGGCATTATTTACTAGAATAGTTCAAAGGTTAAAACATTGAATGATTAAGATGGACAACAAATTGACCATTTGACGCACTATGTCCGAAAAATGACAATGAAACCATTCTTGATCGCTATATAATATAATATAATTATGGGTAACTTGTGTCTGAAAGTACGGTGTAACATAAATCAATCGATTAATTTGAAGAAATAAGAAGTGAAGATCTCTAAGAGCAATAGCGGAGCCAAAATTATGATCTAGGGTGGAAACACTTTTAAGTATAATAGATAAAAATAATGTGATATATTTATATTTTTATGTTGAATTTGATACTTA
>CM042194.1:15789222-15802086 GCA_023539305.1 Ilex asprella | reverse complement strand
AGAAGAAAATATTCAACTAAACTGCTACGGTTGGCTCATTTAACTACAGTGGAGTTGACAGTCTCTTATAAAAGCGAGTCTCCATGCTGCACAAAAGAAGACACATTTCCCACCTCAATACTTAATCGCTCATATACAAGAAAACCACCTGCGCTGGTGATCTTGGAAAGTTGTTAAGCAATGTTAACAGCAACTGGTTTGCCCCGACCCATGGAAAATCCTCTAGTTCCATCTGGCATGCGTGGCCCAGGAGGTTGCTTGGCCACAACTGGCGGCTCAGCATTAACAAAATTATTGGAAGGGGGAGTTCCTACATGACTGCCACGGTGCTGGTGATGGTATTGAGGTCGTCCACGTCCCTTGCCCCGGCCCCTACTACGCACTTTCCTCTGCCCACCCTCCTTATCATTGCCATGCTCCTCCACCTGTCCAAGCAAAGGTTATATAATGAGGCTTCTTAATATCAATACGTAAAAACAAATATTGGAAAAACATGAAAAAATGTTAATACCCTTGAGTACCTCAAATCATTTACACCAGGAAACTTATACACTTTAAAAAATAATTAAAAAAAAAATTGTTCAAATCAAAACCAGTATCAAAACATTGTCGACAATCTTAATACAGACTTCCAACATAGTTTGTAAACTCCCATGGATTTATAAAAATGCATAGTGTACCATGTTTTGAATAAATAAGGTAGCTTAAGAATAACAAAATATGGTGTATTAGGAGTGTTTTTGCTTGTTGGGAAGCATATTTGGGTTATAGTTTGTAGATGATTGCAAGATACTGCCTCAGTGTTTTATTCATAACTCTTCATTTTGAACTTGGATTAATCTGAATTTTTGATAGTAGATACTAGATACCGAGAACTACAAAAGTATATCTCACCAAAATTTTGTAAATCGATTTCTATGTAGGTCAAAATTGGACTGGAAGCTGAAGCAAGGAGCTGGATTCACGCTCGAATGCAAGTCACGTTCAAACGCCAGTAAGTCACAGTACTTTATTGTCTAACAGAAAATCTAACAAAAATCGAGATACTAGGAGCTCGAGCCATTCGAACGCCAAGTCACGTTCAACGATTACGTTCTAACGTCAATCTTCCATTCGAACATCAATGTAATTTTAACAATCACACTCGCGATGCTGACCCTGTAAATACAAAAGGATGCCTCTTTAACCATATTTTATCAGTTTAAAATCCTAGAAAACCCTAGAGTGTGTGAGAGGAGGATGAAACACAAGGATTTGGAGGTATTTCCACGTGGGACAAGAATCAAAGCGTAGGGTTTCCACCAAAACTATTGATTTAAGGTAGGGTTTTGTTCTCAAATCTAATATTGAGGCTAGGAGGTACTATGTACTATGTTTTTTATTCCGATCTTTATATGTATATATTAGAGAAATCATTCTTGGGAATTCTTGTTCAACTTGCATGAAATTGCTTTCTTGAAAGAAAAAAAAAACATATGTTTTACACTCAAGATAGTCATGCTTAAATCAAAAACCCTAGTTCTTGACTTGTAACCTAAACTATGCATGTTTAATACCAAAACTTGTTTGTTCCTGATTTCTAAAACTTTAGACTTTAAATATCTTTTCGAATATATCTTACATGTTTTCTTGGATTATTCTTTTTGAGATGATACAAAACTATGGTTCATGATGAGTGTTAGGTTTTATGGAAAAATTGTGGAAAGTATCCTTTGTTTGGTAGGTGTTATTAACGTGGGTTGCAATCGACCGGTATCATAGGGTTAGATGAGTTTCTTACCTTAAGGGGTTTGAAGGTTTCTTGACACTTGTAATGGGGTTGGTGTCTTGCGAGAATCAAACCACTATTCGCTCATACTGATCAAAGTCAAGGGTTAGTATATTATTCTTGGAAAATTACATCAATGTCGATGCATCAATATACGCGCTTCTTAAAAACGTGTCATCCTTGCGATGATTGTATTGTTGAATGGGTGTTTGTGTGTAGACCAGAATATTCTCGATATGTGGATTCATGTTAGCCAACCTACAGATATACATGAGATAAGATATGTTGATTGTGTTGAATTATTTTGTTGAGAGATGATATTATTTATTCATGAATTATTATCATGCTTACCGTAAACTTAAGATCTCTTTATTGTCACTATTTTAGTTTAAAATTATGTATATTGTTAAACGAGACTTACCAGTTTTATATTTTCAAAACCTTTTTGGGTTTGAGAGGATTTCTCTATTGGGCATTTTGCTCCTTTTACGTGATAAATATAAATTTTTTTTTTTAGATTTTGGGACTGAAGAGAATCTTGAAAGTGGTGAGCAAGCTGATTGGGATCTTGAAGCGGATTATGAGGTGAATCCGAAACTAGATGTTTAGAGCTAATTCTCGATTTTAGTTTAAATTCTTAAAGTGACTGTGAGACAATGTTAAGAATTTCGTTTTATTTATTCCATTGAGAAAGATTATTTTCGCTTGAAATTGAGGGTTTTAATTACGTTTTGTTGGAATTGGTTTAGTTTATTTATTGAATGGATGGATGTTTTGGCATTATTTCATGATCTAATGGTTGTTTGTAGATGCTCTCATGGTTGAATACTTATTAGATAGTTAATGCCCTCCAAGGTGGATCCTGAGGCGTTACGTAGTTAGATACAAGCAAAGAAACATGATTGTGGCTTATTTTATGCCCCCATACCAAGAATTTGTATGACAATAGGTGCATTACAAAAAAAAAAAAGAGGACACCCTACTTTCCATAAAGCAAGATGCAAGAAGCGGGGAAATGTTTGTTTTCCCACAAAAAAAAAAAACACATAAGACATTTGCTCAGAATTTGCAGTTATTCATTATAGTTTGTTTTGTCTAGTCATTGTAAAGTCTAAATTTACCAATGCCAAAGAGAGCCTAGAAATAAATTCCTCTTGTATCTGAGATAAAGAAGAATAAAAGCAATTGAATCTTCCAAAGGTGCAGTACTATCTTGTTGAAGTCATTTAAAGGAGCTTTTTAAAGGGAAAATTGGTGAAAAGTAAAATATTCAAATATTTTTTGTCATTAGGTCTAAGCACAAGTTTTTTAAGGCCTCAAGGGCACCTTTTAAAATATCAAGCCTATAGTCGACAATTACTACTTTTGACATTTTTTATGTCGAAAATACCCATTATTGTCCTTACCTCCACCGCCTTATTAATGAGATACATTTTCCTCATTCTCTTCACCCTTTCTCAATTCCTATCTCTCTCTTCTCTTCTCACTTTATCTCTGTCTCTCTTTTGTCTCTTCAGCGTAGGTGGATAATTTGCGCTCCATTGCATTCTTCCCTTGGCTACAACAACGAGAAGGCCACCAGCGGTTTGTCAAACGATGTGGTAGGAAGACGCTAACGTCCTTGGTGCAGAGGAGTTCCGATAAACTTGTTGATTTGTTGGTGGATTTGAAAGGGTTTGACTCGCCCCCTATGTCTATCAAAAAGCAGTTCAAATCACAAGCAGATTTTTCCTTGGATCGAACAAAGTCATGCAGGGTTTCAAAATATTTCTAAGCTTTGGTGAGGAGATAATGGGCGTTGTTTTACCAATTTATCAAATGTCGAGGTCAAAAAAAAGAAGAATATGACTATGCAAGGAAAAAAATCATTTCAACAGAAAAAGATGGAAGTTAAAGATAGCCATGTTGACTAGTTTACATATGATATGGAACCCTTTCTGCGCAAGCAAGAGACGCCTATTCGGTTGAAAAAGGTGTGGGCGAGCTTGTTCGAGACTCCGTAGTCCATAAAAAGGATAAATTACTATCGATAGAATCATTTCGCATAATGCTTCTATTGAGTATCGTGTAAATCTATATAATAAAATAAAGCAGTTTTTGAATTCAAAGACAAAAAACGGCTCAGATCGTTTAAAGATAAAATAAAGTATCATCCAATGGATTATGTTACCCTAACTTATCTCAAGTTATTAATGTCTTAGATCATTTTAAAATTGTTGATTCAACGCACAAGATTAGCTCCCAAAATTTTTATCCTGACTCAAATTTAAAATTTTTTAATCCCTCAATTATTAAGGATCTCTTTATATTCTCTGTAGAGAAAACTTCCCATTTTATATGCTCTTATCTATCCTCTGTGACTCCCGAATATTGTATTCCTCAAATTGACCTCCCAAATCCCTCAATTCATTTACAATCCAAGATCTCTACCCTAATCTTCTCTCCAGCATCTCCCTTTCTAAGAGACCTAGCCTCCCCCAATTTACGCACCCTCTCTCTCTCTCTTCATCCCTCACACTGCAAATCAACTAAAGACAAAATTCAGATCCAAGTATTTTTTCTCCGTCTCTCTCACCTCCACCTTTATCTCTCTTTTTCTCTCTCTCTCTCCTTGCTTTTCTCAACCATCTCTTTAACCTTTTTTTTGCTTTTCCACCGCCTCCAATAACCACCAGACCCCCCCCAAAAAAATATCCCCCACCCCTTTCCTCCCCTTTTACTTCATCCCTCCGTCCATATGCTTTGCGCAAACACCAGGCATACCCACACACACTTGTGCAACACACACACAAAGAAACCCTATATGCCCCACCCCTTCCTCCCCTCCGCCATCCTACGCACTCTGCACACAAGCACCACGCCTGCCCACCCACTCCACACACACACTGTGCGTACACACAATAAGTACAACACACAATTACGTTTGAATTGAGTTCAATTCCATTTTTTTAAGTTGTCTCTACTTTTTTTTATTTCGTTATTATTACTTCAAATTTGGGGCCGCCAGCGATGCATGGGGTTGCGAACGATATGTTGTATTAGATAGAGAGTGAAAAACCTCTCACTAGCGAGCTTGGTAGGTTCACAATGCCTGAGGTAATCTCTAAATCTCTATGTGCTTGTGTTATGATTTAGTTGATGTGTCTTTGTTTTTTTCTTTATAGGCGTTTTTGTTGGAATAGTTTATGAATTGAATAAACAGTGGCCTTTCTTAATTCATGTGTGCATTTGCATAGCCTAATTTTTGGTTATCCAAGTTATATTAGAAGAAAATACGGCACTTTTCATATGTTAAGGGTGTATGATGAATTCCATTAGTTTTAGGGCGTATGTTGAATTCGGTTCTTGATCTAGCAGTAACTCTTTATGTTTAAATGGTTTTATGATTTTCAAATCAGAAATTTGGTTGAACAAGCATGGTTTTTGGCATGGTTTTATCCTTTCTCTCCCCCAGCAGTTATTAATTGTCGTTTAATCCTTTCATTCGTTAGGTTGTAGAGGTACTTTGCATGATTTAAAAATATTGAAGGTTGGGAGCTTCTTTTTGTTTCTTTTATACCAATTATGACTCCTTATCTATCTCAATTACTTATACAGAATCATGCTACAAAATAATTAGCATGATTCAGATATAGGTCAATGCGTTTTTTACATAACAAAAAGAGTTTAACTCTTTTTATTCCCCCCTAATCTGACTCACATGGATCTATTTTGCTTCCATTCAATCTTTGCGCAATCTGTGTTAAGAACACACACCCACCAGCATAACTACATTTTTAATGATGCAACGATACTATTTCAATGTAGTTTGGCATTTCAGTTGACTATTGTAGTGCATGCGTATCTTGAATCACGATATTACTCTTTAATTTGAAGATTGGTTTTTTTTTTGTTTGTTCAAAATTGATGAATAGTAAGCTACGATTTGGTGTTCAAAGTTCGATTTTGAACAAAATCACATTGAATTATTATTTTTGTTGGGTTTTTGGGTCACAGTTGCAACTGAAGATGTAGAGTGCATTTAACTGTTAAGTTGGTGTATTTTTTCCTTGCTTTTTTAGGATCCATAAGAATGTTACTTATAGGTGTTGGGCAAATGGATGATCATGTTTTTATTTTTATGAATGCACGTATCTTAAATTTTTTGATGTGGAATGTATGCTTTTCTCATAGGTGATCAAAAAAAGATTTATAATTTAGGGTGAATAGTATTTTTAGTCCATAAAGTACGCACGTTTTGTCAGTTTAGTCCCTAAAGTGCTATTAACCTTACAAATTATTTTCTTATTGTAACTTTAGTTTCCTGTAACCATCTTTTAAAATTCACATAGAACTTTGGAATACATTTTCCTATGTTCTTATTTTTGTTGCAGTATCATCTATGATGACTGTATCATCCATACTCGCTTAGTGTACTAGACTATTATCATGCAGACTCGATGAATTCAAAGGTCATTTTGTTACCGTGATTCTCCGAGACAGTCATAAAATTTGTCTTTGATCTTGGGTTACTGTTTGGCTGCTGGGAATTAGTAGGAAATTAAACGAATTTGTCTATTTTGTAGTCATGTGATGGTGATTTTATTTGGTTTTGATAATTTATAGTCTGGTTTTTGATAATTCGTAGGAAAGTGAACAAATATTTCAGTTTAGGGTTTTGATAATTTACGGATAAACTTCATTTTCTTCTTCGACATATTCATAATGGAGTGTTAATATGACAATGTCAATACTTGACTTCTAACAAACTGAAAAGAGAGAGAGAGAGAGCGAATTTGACGTTCAATTGGTGGTTTACAGCATTTAGTTGGTTTTAGTACTGGTGTGTAAGTGAAAACAGATCATTTCAGAATTAATTGAATTTTTTTATTTTTTAAAACAGCATGGTCATGAGACACATTTGTGTTTCAGTTGTTGATCTTTTTGATTTTTTATTCTCATTTGTTCCTGCATCATACTGTAATACTTATATGCAGGTAGAACTAATTGGACAGAACCAGGTAGAGTGGGGTGGAGAAAAGTTTGGTACTTCCAATAGCATATGCAGACTTTAGATTCAATGAACCATATCCAATGTTTTGGTTCCTTTATATTAATTACTCTTCGAGTCATGAACTAAGGTATTTGCAAAATTGTTGCCACTGTAATCAGATAAGCAATGTCAGTGAATCCCATTTACTTCAGTGAATCCCCATACAGTCGGTCTTAGATTCACCTAGCAACACTCTAACTTCATGTCACTGACCATTTTGCCAGTAATTAATTGAGTTTGTCATTTTTTTATTTTGGTTTTGCTTGATTTGCTGCTTTTGTTTATTGGGTAACTGAGGTTGGTTTGAATCCTACTCAAAAGAAATTGCTGAAGTGACTTATGTTATGTAGTTTGCACTTAATTGCAAGTATTCAAAAAGACAGATCTTGCACCAAGCAGTTGGAGCTTATTTGGCAGCGATGTAGCGTGATGCACTTCGAAGTGAGACGTTAGCTCTTTTGTTTTTGCTTAGGTTTGTTAAATGTGTTGTTTTCCATATTCTGTAGCATAGTTTATTTTTTTCCAAAAAAGTATTTTGTAGCATTATTTTGTAAAAAATGAAGATCTTTTATCTGCGTACAAATATGCAGGATATGATCATTTATGATATGTTAGCAGATTGCCTGTTTGGATGCTACTTCGGTTATTGCATATTTTTTATTTTTGTTTTATGTAGTATCTTCAGGCACAGACAATTTCTAATGTATATATATGAGTGATCTTATAGAACTTGAAGAAAAAGAGCTCAAACAGTGAAATCGACATTTTCAAAGTACAAAGATTCTTTGGACAATGAATTGGTCCAAAACCATGCCCTTTTTCCCACTCCCTCTCTCACAAATCTTTCACTACAGCGAAATTTCACCATCATATTCCAATTTTACCGTCCAATTTCAATGAACTAGACAATGAAATTGAAAACATTGAAATTTCTATTTCACTCTGACCAAAACCACTCGTAAATTTCCGTTCTCTTTCTCTACAAATCTTTCACTCTGGTGAAATTACACTACAAGTTGGGCCAATTTCACTGTCCAATGACAGCGAAATTGGACAAAATATAATTCACATGCCACTGCCCAATTTCAATCAACTAGACAATGCAATTAAAAAGTAAAATAAATACTTCACAGACCAAAATCACCCAATTTTGCTGTCCAAAACCATCTTTTCTTCCCACTGTTTATCTCTCCTGACCAGTTTTTAACCATAATTAATGTGTACTGTCATAGGTCAATTTCATTGTCCATTTTCTGTGAATCCCACTGTCAAAATAGCTTTTTCCCGTTCTGTTTTTGCAAATTATTCACTAGTGAAATCTCACCATCCCAAAAATAATTACACACAATTTACTATTTATTTCCTTATCGAAAATCAATGAAGATGAAAATTACTCCTTTTTGAAATAGATTTATTCTTGTTAAGAACTTCCAAAGTGATTTTACGTGGAAAAAAAAAACCATGAAACTCTTGGTTTCAATATTATCTTATTATTCTTGTTTGCTTCAAAGAACCCCATTTTTTGTCATATAAATTTGCAAAACCTCATTTTTGGGTTTTTAGATTTACATTATGGATGATTCCTGTATTTTTATAGTTAAATTTGAAAAATTGTTGAAGAATATTGTTTTTGGCTTTTAGATTTTGACATGTTTGATTTATGATTTTTTGGTGACTCAAATATAGAAAATCGTTGGATTTATGTTGATGTAGGCGATAGTTTTTCAGTAGTTTTAGTTTGCACATGTGTGTGTGTGTGTGTGTGTGTGAGAGAGAGAGAGAGAGTCCAAAAAATGAGTTTTGAATTTGTTCGAATTTCAAAGCATTTTATTTTTATGCAAATCATGAAACTATTTTTTCTTTAAATGAGGGCAAATGAATCTTTTGAGAGGACGTAATCCTTTTAGACCCAAAAACTTTATGCTTGGTCTGTTGACCCATTAGTTATATTTTGTGGACTGGTGGTCCCTTTTTCCCTTTCAAATAACAGCCATGAGAAGAAGCATATATATATTAAAAAATGGCCAATTGGACTTACGGCAAGCTCATTTGATTGGACATTTGCATGTTGAGAACGATCCTCTAAATGTTTCTCATTGGGTTGTTTCAGCTCCGATGTAGATGCATCATCTTCCTTGCAGTTAGTTTCACCCTCATGCCCAACTTTCTTCATTCGCACTTGAGCAGATTTCCCCTGCAAATTGAAGAAACACATTTCAATGGATAAATCCAAAAGCTCAAATTATTAACTGAAACTAATAAACATACATAAAAACTCAGCTTATTCAACATTGGCTTGAGAGCCACCATGGCACTCGAAAGTAATGTTATCATACATGTCCTTTGTAGATTTAAAACCACTTCACCCATCATAGTGCCTGGGGGGAGGGGAGAAGGGGGTGGAGGAATAGAGGGAAATTTTTTTGGCTCTAATCAACAAGGAAAAAACTCAACTACAGCTTTCAAACTTGGCAACAATGTCTGAAGAAAAAGAACAATCAAACTGGTGAAGTTCCCTAGTTATGGTATTTACCCATATGGTCCATACTTGACTAATGTTTTGTACTTGAGTTTAAAGGTAATCAATCTTTAAATAAGGTGCTGATTAACAAAATTGAAAATTTGAGTATTGAAAACTGAATTTTAAATTTAAATATTATATGCTTAATTTTTTCATCTGAAAACTATTTGGTGGTGGTGGTGGTGTGAGGTAGTGATGGTAGAAAGTTGAGGTGTAAGAGGGATTGGTATAAAAAATTTGAACAAAAATTAGTACAAATTCATAAAGTAAATACTCAATATACCCAAATAGGCTTACAAAGTTGATCCTGATACAAAATGCTTTCTAGGTTGTCATAGACCTTACGATTGGTGTTTAGACTCATCAACTTTCTTGTTAGGCATCTAGCTTTCAGTTAACAATCCATCTGAGCAACAGAAGATTAAGATTGCATTCAAATAAAATAAGAAGGTTCTTTTGGTACATACTGTGCGTCTAAGCAATAAACGGACTTTTAGACCATTCCTCCAATTACCCTCGTCATTTAGCTCTGCAACCTGTACAAAACAAAAGCACGTTATTTTCTCTACTGAGCATATCGTGAAAGAACGAAAAAAACCTCTTCAATGAAGAAGACGAGAGAAAATAAATATCCTCTTCAATGAAGGATAGTACATACCGCTTTCTCAGCCAGCTCAATGGACTCGTATTCCACAAAAGCATGCAACTAAGAACAAAATATTGGAGTTCAGATACTAATGACACTGTAGAATTTGCAGAACTTTGGTGGAATGTAAAACATCATCAGCATTGATAATGACTTAATAGAAAATGTATTCAATAATTCAAGGTCCAGATTGCAATTGCTAAACAGATATAACTTCACAGCAGTTTAGAACAAGTTGAACATTAAACAACATCACTGCCAAGCCTCAGAGTGCCCACCGGAGGAGGAGGAATTTTGGAACACCACAGCTAAGGCAAAAGCTCATGCCTCATAGATTTCATTTCACATGACTCATCCTGAGAGAATCCATAAAACCCACAATCCAAAATGAAAGCATGTTTCCATGACTGTCAAACCTTATACTATCCCTTCTTTATGCACTAAGAGTAATGTGAATTCTTTATCATGACAAGAACATCAGGAAAAAGAATAAGAAAGAGATAAATATTATATGGTGCTTTTTATTTCTTTTAAAAAATTGGAAGCGAATGTTGGTTAAATCAAGAGGTGATCCAAACTGGCAACTAAAACAAATTTTGACAGTGAAGTCACCCTATCGATTTCAAACCAATCTAACATTATCACATTCATGTATGGTCAGTCAGAAAAGTTATTAACAGCAGCCAGCAACCACCTGTTACGTAAGTATCTACCTTGTTACTGAAAAGCATGCCTTCCGCTTTCACTGTCCTAGATGATGAAATTGCTCCACCATTCGAAGTTTGAGGCTGACAGGTACGAATTGTCTTCACACTGACAGTCATTTGAATTGATGAATAAACCACTTTACTATAATCTATTTTTCAAATAGGCATGGATTTGCGTATACAGTTTAAAACTGACGAGGAAATACTTGGTACCTCCCCACAGTTGAGAAAATCTTCATGAGGTTCTGGTGGCAATGGTCCTCGGGCAAATTTTCAGCAACAATTATTCGAGACTGCAGATCAAGAAGTTGTATAAGAGAAGGTCGAAAAAATGTACAATACTGAAAGAATCTAAGAACCGCCCCTGTATGGTGAAAATAGCAATACAGTTGTTCATTTATTATTTCTGGCATGACATCTCTGAAAGAGGAGACATGTATCATAAACCAGACAAAAGTTGATTTCACACAACTGAAACAAAAGTAAACCAAACAAGTGACCCACTTGCAACTCTTCCATGTCTGACTCAGTCAGGGGATGCTGGCGTCTAACTTTCTTTCCATCTTCACTAACCACCTAAACAATGAAATAAAAAATATTAAAAATATAAAATAAAATGGTGAACCAATGGAATTGGCAGGACCTTTGTAAAACAAGAGGATAGTATTAACCATAACGAAGTTTCCCAGAAAATAGGATAATAAATAACTCACAAGCTTTGCTGAGTTCCGCAGAAGACTGGCAAGCTGTGAATTACTACTAATGACGGCTTTGATCTTCTTAAAAGACACAACAACAGATATTGGCACTATAAGACACGAAAGAAAATCAGGTCAAGGCAGTTATCATAAATTCAATCTGAAAGATATCAAGCAATAACTATGCAAATTGACAACCAAACAACAGCTGATTTTGACCATGGCAGAAGCAATTGACGAATTCCATAGAAAGATCTGGTAACCAATCGCTTCACAAAATTTGCAAACAAAAATCTTTATCTCAAGACACCTGGCACAGGTTGGTGATTATAAAATATTTTAAGCTTGTCAAGTGCATCAATCAACTCCATCACATATTCTCTATGGGAATCATTTTTCACTTCCTTGGCATCATCATTGTTGTTTTCTTTCATTTTTATCTGGTATTCCATCAAAAAAGGTGGATTCTCACTGCCTACTACAGCATTCTCTGGCGGATGCCATGGGACGATAGAATGTAAAGGAACAAGATATGAAATGAATAATTGCTTATTCCGTAGATTTTAGGTCTTGATTTAGTTGTCCGCCTACATTGGGGGAAAAACAAGGATCATACAAATTTCATTCTGGAATCGCCAAGCCAATAAGAATCCAGTTACCAATGAACCAAAAGTCCCTTCCTAGTCTATGATGGCATGATCTAAAGTGCGACCATCTTCTTCAGTGAATATTCTTTCGTCCACATAAGATGGTAAAAAAAATCTCACATGCAAATATGTGAAATCCAAATAATATCCGTTCCCTTTTACCTAAGTCGACCATGTATGTTGAAAAACATCTACTAAGAACAGCGGCGGAGCCAAGTTTCTCGGTTAGTGGGGCAAAATACTACTAAAAAAATTAACCAATTGATACAATAAAATTTTAGGTCTAATAAAATAGATCAAAGTTTACAACTAAATTGGTATATGAAACTGTAAAACCAGTTTCTTTTTGTCTAAACAAAATATGAATAAAACAAATACAAATAAAATTAAAACTAGTTTCTTTTTGTCTAAACAAAATATGAATAAAACAAATACAAATAAAATTTCAAAAGTAATTTCTAACCCAATTATTTATGAAAGTGGAACACAATATTTTTTCAAATCTCAGTCACAACTGAAACAAAATTTTTAACAAGACAGAGAGATTATTCTCCGTCTTGTTAAAAATTTAAAACTTTAAAATAGCAAAAAATACTTTTGGATTAGAGCATGCGCTACTAACTTATAGAAAAATAATTGAGAGCACCTGTACAATGGTTTATAAGAAAAAAATAGGGGATAATTCATCAAATAGAAGAAACTTAATGTCATTGATCACTATGATATTTTGTATATGTTTTACTCAATTTAAGAATAGAAATTGGGTTTAGAGGGTCAAAGGACCATTAATTAAATAAAAATAAAAAGTTTATTATCACTATACAAAGTTATAAGAAATTTGGGGG
>CM042194.1:15772787-15788822 GCA_023539305.1 Ilex asprella | reverse complement strand
CATAATTTTGCCTCACTGCACCTCCATGCCAGCAGGATTTGAAAAGAAACAAGTGTAAAGAAGAACAAGAACAAGAACAAGAACAAGAACAAGAAAGAAACAAAGAGAGAGAATATCAACATTTATAATTTTATATTGACAAACCTAAGGAGCATGGACACAGATACGACACGACACGAACACGCCTACACGACATTTCTCAAAAAAGTAGGGCACAGACACGTTGGGGAAACGCTACAAAAAAATTATATTTTATATATAACATTATATAATTTATTGCAAATATAGTGATAGTGTACAATTCATAAAAAAATCAGTATTTTATGTTACGTCTAGTCATATGTGTGAATTTTTAGATTAAAGCATCCTCATTATAGTCAATAATAATCAAAAAAAATTTGTAAAAAATATGTACCTAATATATAATTTAAATAATTGCTCTCATTTTCTCAATTCATCTTTTTTAAAACTTTTATGAATCTTTTATTTTTATTATTATATTGAGTATAACTTTAATGTCTCTAGTATTAGTAATTATATGTTCTCAAATTTTTAAGTTTTGTTAATTACATTTCAACATATGTCTATTGTTTAGTAGTAGACACGTTCTAAAGAAGTGTCGGACATGTCACCAAAAAAATGTCCGACACGTGTTTGAAATTAAAAATTTATCATTTAATTATGGATACAAATAAAGGAGTATCGGACACGTGTCCAAGAGTGTCGGTGTCTGACACATGCCCAACACGGATACGTCACGTTCTCGAGAGTGTCCGTGCTTCATAGTGACAAACAATCAGCACTTCCTCAAAGCCAAGCAACCATTTACCCAAATAGTAAGCTTTTGAATAACTTCAGATGATTCCTTTAAGAAAGAAACCAGAGACATCAAGAAAATCAAAATCTCTCGCGTCTCCTCTATTATCCGAAAATGAACTGCACATAAATTCAAAGGAAACCAAATAAAAGATGGAGGGTACCATGGGTTTGTTTTTCAATATGAGGATAGCTATATTAAGTAAATCCACCCACCTTTTTTTTATATTTATGTTGAACTAAAGATCGACTTATTTTGGTTTTATTTTTGAAATAGTAAAACCATACCAAAAACCGCCAAACAAGGGTGCATTCCATGCTCATGGGGCGTATATCATTGTCAATCCGAGGCTTAGTAAGGAGAATGCATATAGTCCAAGTTCTTAAAGATCGATGCCTTCTTTGTTTTCCAAGTCCTCCAAATAAAAGATAGACGGTACCATGAGTTTGTTTTTCAATATGAGGGTAGCTATATTAAGTAAATCCACCCACCTTTTTTTTATATTTATGTTGAACTAAAGATTGACTTATTTTGGTTTTATTTTTGAAATAGTAAACCATACCAAAAACCCCCAAACAAGGGTGCAATCCATGCTCATGGGGCTTAGTAAGCAGAATGCATATAGTCCAAGTCCTTAAAGATCGATGCCTTCTTTAAATGAGAAATTTCCTAACATTTGGCATATTTAAAGAGTGTCTTCTGGTTCGTCACACTTGCTTTCAATTCAAAGCTTGACTTTCTCGAACAGAGCTTCTTCATGAAGTTTTATTGTGAAACTCAACCTTCATTAGTGTGAGAACTTCAGTCGGCCTCTGGATCATTGTTTATAAAGACTGTTTTACTTTCTTTCGAGTCATGTCACTGCAACTTATATTCCTCTTGTATATCAAGTCTCTAGGTGGTTATCGTTGCTTATAGCCGATCCATTTTTTGACAACTTCCCCATCCTTTCCTCAGTTGTCTCATATTTGCTACAATATTGTGGTTTTTAATCCTATCTTTCTCTTATATTGTCATTCGGCCATCGCAACATTCTTATCTCAATTTCAGACAAGAAATTGGTAGTAATTTAACCTTTATGTAAATTTTCTTAGAAAGAAGAAAATTTTAGAAACTCTTGTTAGAGTGGTTAACATATTTAGTCTTAGGGACAACATAGTCTTTTGTTTTATATCATGTTGCCCTACTATATAAGGGATTCCCTTGTGTATCTCATGTTTTAGGCTAACAGATTATTATAGTCGTAATATAGTTTCATTCTTTTCTCTTTTCTCTCATTTGATTTGATCAATATTATCATGGTACCAGAGCAATTAAGATCATAAACACAAAATCAGACTAGTAATGTCTGGAATCATGATGAACCAGTCACTAGGTCTATCCAAAATCATGTTGGGTCCGTCTAAAATCACGTCTGGATTTCGTTGAGTCTTCTCGTTGCTGGGTCTTCCTCATTAAACCAGTTGCCGCACAGACTGCTGGTTCTATTTGCTAGGTTTGCTGCTACTTCTCTTCTGCTGGTGCTTCTCGTAGTTGGGTCTTCCTCATTGAACCAGTCGCTGCACATACTTCTGGCGCTTCTCATTGCTAGGTCTAGTTGCTTCTTCACATTGTTGGGTTTGGTTGCTGCTTCTTCACATTGTTGGGTTTTGGTGGCTGCTTCTTCATTTGGTTTGTTGTTCCTTGGTTTGGTGCCGAAATCTTTAGTTTACAATTTGATTAATTGGTCCTGATGCTCTTGCTGTTCTGCGCCTTTCTTGTTGCTTTGCTAAGTTCATTGTTGTTTTGGTTGGTTAATTGGTCCTGCTGCTCTTGCTGGGTTATTTTTGTTTACTGTGGGTTGTTGGGTTGCTGGATTTTGCTGAAAATCACTACTGTTATTTGTTTTCCTGCTTCAGTGAGTCACTATTTTGCTTTGGGTTGTTTGTTTACTTTGATATTTGCTTTGGACCGCTTGACTTGGGTATTATGGCTAGTGGAAATTCTGATTCTGTGCAGGCTATCAATATCAGATTAAAAGATGAAAACTATGAATATTGGGCTTATGTTATGAAAAATTTCTTGTTGGACAAGGAGATGTGGAGTTATGTTAGTGGTGATTCGCCAGCTCCAACTGATCCTAAGGTTGAGAAATATGTTGACTTAAAAAATACTTGAGAAATTAACAATGCTAAAATCATCATGTAGATTAACAACTCAGTTAATCAAACAATTATTGTTCATTTGAATAAGTTTAATACAGCCAAGGGGATTTAAAATTATTTAACTACCTTATTTGTTCACGTCAAGGATCGAAATATCGTTTCGAAGTACCGTTTCGGTCAGCTCAAAAACGGAAACGTTTCGGAAACACAATGGAAACGCAGAAAAAATATAGAAACACGTGAAAACATATAGAAATACAAATACAATCCATTTATTTATAAAGATAAGCTAAATAGTTGATTAATTTAACATATTTATTTGATTAACATCCATTTATATAAGAATAAATTTAAATTGGAAGTAAAAAAAAGTTTGACATGAGGCGAAAATCATTTAAATTAGAATATTATCAAATTAATAATACAATTTTATTATAATACTAATTACTAATTAATAATACTAAGTGCAACATATTATTATAATACTAATTCGTGCAGGATATTATTATAATACTAGTTTATTAATTTAAATTGTGTCTTCAAATTAATAAATAATATTATTTCATTAATATTAAAATCATTGTGTACACTATAATTAAAACACATAAATTTTTAGTTTTAGATACTGTTTCGACCTGTTTCGACATGTTTCGACCTGTTTCGACATGTTTCGACCGAAACGGTCCGACACAGTGACGTTTCGACTGAAACTTTGGAATTTTGGAATTCAACCCATGTTTCGTGTCGGTGTGTTAAAATTTCAAAACGTTTCGGACGTTTCGACACGATATTTTGATCCTTCGTTCACGTCCAATTTTGCAAAGAGGTATCAACTAGAGCATGAAATTCGAGCTGCACGTCAGGATGATAAGAACATACAAGAGCTCCACTCAATTATAACTGAATATTGGGATCAGTTAGCACTTGTTAAACCCGCTGAAATGAGTACTCATATGATATATCGCACTTTTAGAGGAGAAACGGTTGGTGCAATTTTTAATGGCCCTCAGGGATGACTTTAAGGGACTATTCTCCATCGTAATCCACTTTCCTCAGTTGATGCAGTAATGAATGAGCTTCTAGCTGAAGAAGTTTGCCTTCAGACTCTCTGGGAAAGGTCTTATTCTATTGCCTACTCAGACTGTATTGGTTATGACTCCCAAGGTGACTTCTCATTCACAAAATAAATATCGGGGTCGCGTACCTTCAGATCAGCTTCTATCATGAGAAGGGCTACTCTGAGGCTCAATGCCCTAAACTGGTGAACAAAAATGCTAGGGGAGACAACAAGTCAGTCATTTCAGCACAAAGATTATCATTCAGCAGCAGTTGTAACACTGGTGGACAAATCCTCCTCACAAGTCCCCAACCTAACTATGCTTGCTAATCAGTTGCAGAAGTTACTTTCTCTCCATCAGCCTGGTGCCCTTACAGTATCTCCTTCAGTAGGTTCATTTACTTCAAGTACTTCAGGTATGTCTCGCACCGCCTAGGTCTTTGACTCATGTACCATACAAGATATGACTAGTGATTCTTCTTTATTTGCGTCTATTATTGCTCCTCCATCTGTATGTGTACTTGCATCCAATGGCACTCAAATGTCTTTAGCTAGTATTGAGACAATTATTTCTTTCCATCTTAGACTTCCTGATGTCTATTATATTCCTCAGCTCACTTTGAATTTAATCTCCGCAAGTAAATTATTTGATTTAGAATTTTTAGTTCATTTTTCATCTTCTAGTTGAGCTATGCAGGATTCACAGTCCAAGAAGTTGATTGGGACAGGCAATAGAAAGACAGGACTGTATGTGTTAGAAGAGTTCTATATTCCAGAAGTTGCTACTCCACTGTTGATTTTTTTTCTTTTCATTTGAACTCACAATCTTCTAGTTTTTATTTGTGACATTCTCACCTAGGTCATATTTCTCATTCTCGTTTAAACTTTTTAACTTCTACGGTTAGTTTTGGCAGTTTGGAGAGTCATGATATTTCTGATTATAGTGGATGCAAGTTGGCTAAATTTAGTTCCTTACCTTTCAATAAAACTGTTACTTGTTCCCTTGCACCATTTGATCTTGTTCATTCTGATATATGGGGACCGGCTCATGTTCTTACACAAGGAGGATCCAAATATTATGTTTTCTTTATTGATGATTATATGAGGTATTGTTGGATATACTTGATGAACCATCGGTCAGAATTCTTTTCAATTTTCACTGTTTTTCATAACATAGTCCACACTCAATATTCTGCTATCATTATATATTTTCAATGTGATTAAGAAGGTGAATACAATCTTTCTTCTTTTCATAGTTTGTTGAAAACTAATGATACACTATCAATTCTCTTACACCGACATACTTGACCAGAATGATGTTGCTGAACGTAAACACCATCATATTCTAGAGACAGCACCCTCCCTTCTATTATCAACTCATATTCCCAACTCATTTTTGGGGAATTAGTTCTTAAAACAGTTCATTTCATTATCTGTATTCCAACTATCCTTACCTCTATAGTCTCCCCATTTGAAAAATTATATGGTAAGCCGCCTAATTATTTCTCTTTACGTGTGTTTGGTTGTATTTATTTTGTTTTTCTCCTTAATGTTCTTCATACTAAACTTTCTACTCGCTCAGCTTTATGTGTTTTTCTTGATTATGATCAGGGTCAAAAAAGGGTATCGTTGTTATGATCCTATTACCCATACCTTAATGTCTCTCGCCATGTTGTCTTTATGGAACATATTCCCTTCTTTTCAATTCCATCTACTTCTTCTCCACTGAATAAGTCCGATTTGTTGTACATTGATTTATTTCCTACTACTGTTCCTCATGACACACATATTGTTGATTTAACTGTGTCAGATCCTTCCCCTTCTGAATTGATTGTTCCTTGTCCTCCGATTATGCATATATATGTTCGTAGGACTCCAACTATCTCCTCTACAGATGTGATGCCTCCCCACTCTCCCCCACCACCCAATCAGGGTCAGACATTGTGGATCATACCACACGCTATCCTCAATGCTCTCATAAATGTCCAGACAAGTTTAGTTGGAGTAACAAATGTTATTCTCTTTACTTTTGTTCTTTCCTTACTTCTATTCAATCTCTATCTGAAACCACCTCCTGTAAGGAGGCTTTACTTGATCCACTATAGAAACAGGCTATAGATGAGGAGTTGTCTATCTTCCATTAGACCAGAGCTTGGGAGCAAGTGTCTTTACGACCTGGTAAATGCATCATTGGTTGTAGGTGAATTTATAAGATAAAAACCAAGTCTGATGGTTTTGTGGAATGGTATAAAACTTGATTAGTAGCTAAAGGTTTTACTTAGGAGTATGGTATAGACTATGATGAAACTTTTGCCTCTATTGTAAATATGACCATTGTTCATGCAATCACTATCATTCGCCAATAGATTTTGTCTCAAATGGTTGTGAAAAATGTCTTTCTTTATGGAGATTTAAGTGAAGAGATTTTTAAGACGACTCCACCTGCATTGTCTCATAGTCCTGGTCAAGGATGTCGACTTCACCGAGCTTTATATGACCTTAAACTGGCTCCCAGGATATGATTTGTCAAATTTTCTTCGGTTATTTCTAACTTGGATTTTTGCGCTAGTGACCATGATTATGCTCTCTTTTTATGGCCTACTTCCTCAGGTTCTATTATTCTCTTACTATATGTTGATGATATGATTATTATGAGTGATGACACTGTTGACATATACTTACTGAAAATCCAGTTGTAGGACCATTTTGAGATAAAAGATTTCGGCAATGTTAAGTATTTCTTGGGTATTGAGATTGCTTCCTCTCCTAAAGGCTATCTTCTCACTCAATCCAAGTATAATTCAGATGTTATCCAACATTTTTGGATTAGGTGGCTATCTTCAAAGTATGCTTTAAATGGTTGATCTATCAAAAATCAAGGGAGAGGACAAAAGGGAGAAGGAAAAGGCAAATCAAATCCTGCTAAAGTTGGTCCGGCCAAAACTACATCTCAGAGTTCAAAATTCTTAAACAATCACCTACTCCAAAAATCTTTAGTTATTAGAGATTATATAAGTTAAATATTTATATTTCAGCAAGTCCCTTCATGTGTACACGTACATATTTTTTTAGGATTAATAGCATTTTTATCCCAAAAATATGTATTTTTTGTCAGTTTAATCCTCAATGAATCAATTTTGTTAATTTGGTTCCTAAAGTATTCAATACGTGTCATTTTGATCCCTACATATACGAACCGTTAAATTTTTCATTACACAATCACGGATTGGTCACGTGATATCGTCTAAAAAAATGACAAATGACCACTTCCGTCAAAAAACTTAACAGTCCTTCTATGTAAGGAACAAAATAGCACGAATTAAATACTTTAGCAACCAAATTGACAAAATTGATGAAGATCATTCAATTATTATTTTGGTCTCTCAGTGTGGAGGTTTTTCTCTGCCTATGCAATGCTTCTTCTTTCTTAGGTTTTCCTAATGCAAGTTTCTTTAGCCTTGGGAATATTATCAATCATTAGAACTTTTAGGACTCGTGAGTTTTCGTACTCTCCTGTCTTCTGATTCATACCCTTGTTGTTATTGGTAATTATCCAGTTCCTATACTATTTTATTTGGTGTCTTTATGAGATGTGTTTGTTGCAGGCTTTGAGTTTAGTTTGTTAGATACGTGTGCAAATTGCAAACTGGGACAACCTCTAAGTATCTCGGGTTGTGGGTATCTCTTTGCTAGATGATGGAAGAGGAAATGGAGAAATTGTGGTCCAATTTCAAGCTTTCAAGGGAGGAACAATTAGATCTAAATGTTGGTAACCAAGCACATGATGTTCTAGAGGAGAAGGGAAGGGCATGCCTGTTGGGCAGGTTACATACAAGTAGACCATTTAATAGAACAGCCTTTAAAAGCACAATGAAGCAAGTATGGAATGTTTTGCATGTGGACTTTAGGGACCATGTTGTTTATCCAATTCCCAACGTTGATGGACAGGAAAAGGGTGCTTGAAGGGATGCCATGGTCCGTTGATAACCACCTTCTCCTACTTAAGGAGCATGTGAGGAATATTCCAACCTCCAAGGTGAGTTTTAGACATTGCCCATTTTGGGTTCAAATTTACAATCTGCCATTCAATTGTATGAATCAAGGTACCAAAAAAATTATCTGGAGTCAAGTTGGTGAATATATTGAGACTTATCTGACTCAAGATGGGGTTGGATGGGGTAGGTTTCTACAAGTTAGGATTTTTCTGGACTTAGATAAAGCACTTCTCCAGGGATTGACTGTTCGAGGGACTGGTGGAACAAAGTTTATACTCTATTTTAGATATGAACGGTTGTCAAATGTGTTACTTCTGTGGCTGCTTTCGTCATGGGGAAAGGGACTGTTTAGTTCGATTGGGGTCTCAAAGTTCTAATAAAGGTCCTTTGCAATATGGACCATGGTTAAGAGCTTTGGGGGAGAAGGCTAAGAAGGTAGTTCAAAAGCAGAAAATTTTTACCGAAGTCCATCATGTTGATGAGCAGGAACTAAAGTGGCTAGAGAGGTAGGGGAAGATCTGGCGAGGGGACGCCGGATGGTACCATGGTGCTGGGGGTTGGTGATGACCCAAGAAATATGGAGTTGATGGGACACATTCCCATGATGGCAGGAGATTCTGATACTATGAAGGTGGGTGAGAAAGAAATGGTGGATGGTGGGAGAAGTGGGTTTAAAACGGTTGATTTTGAATCCAAATTGGAGAAATTATCAGATAACTTGTAAGCATTATCAAAGTGTTGAGCGGCCCAATAAGTCTATTGGGTCAGAGCTAATGGTGACCCAAATGCAAAAAGTGAAGCAGGTTGACATGCCCGCTATTTTGGGGGATAAGGAGCCTCTCAGCCCACACCTTGAAAAAGTTCATATACAATCTGAAGAGGATTTTGCTAAGTCTGGGATCAGTGAGACTCAGTCCCTTATCGAAATCGAGGAGAACGACAAATTCAAAGGGAAAGGAGTCTTGGTGGAAGAAAATAAGGGAAGGAAAAATCTGAAATATTGGAAACGGCAAGCTAGGGCTCCGAATGTCTCAGTTAAAACAATGAAGGTGACGATCAAGGGAGGAAAGCGAAAGTCAGCAGTTACAGTTGAAACCATGGAGGTGGCTGGGCAGTTGGTTTCGAAGAAAAGGGTTCTTTCTGACCAGGTACATTCTGGAAATGGGGTTTCAAATTTCAAGCTTCCAACGGTAAGGTTTGGGGTCTCCACGCCTATCGATCGCCATGAAAATACTAAGCTGGAACTACCCAGGAATTGAGCAATCTCGGACAGCTCGGTGTCTTCACAAATTTGTGAAGAAAGAAAGGCCCCATTTTGTTTTCTTGATGGAAACAAAATGTAAAGCTGATGGTATTGAAAGACTAAAAAGACGATTGAGGAAGAATGGGGTTTCAGTTGATTCGTTGGGTCTGTCGGGGGGATTGGCCCTGTTATGGCAGAGTGATGTATGTGTTTTGTTACCGAGCTTTTCTAGAGCACATATTGATGTAGTTGTTGATGGAGATGATGAACAAAAACGTTGGTGCTGGATTTTATGGAAACTCGGAGGTGTCTAGACGTTCAGAATCCTGATCTCTATGACGTATGCTTAGGTCACGGTGCGAGTTACCCTGGAGTTGTGATGGTGACTTCAACGAAATTCTTACAAATAGTAAGAAGAAAGGTAGGAGGGTAAGACAAGAGGGACAAATGAGAGCTTTCAGAGATGCACTGGATAGCTATGCGTTGATGGATCTTGGATATGAGGGGTACCAATATACATGGTGTAATAATTGATTATATCCTTATACGGTCTAGGAGAGATTGGATAGGGCGTGTGCCACTACTCATCGAAATGACCTATTTTCGAATGTTGGGGTGCGCCACATTTTTAGCAAGGACTCGGATCATTATAAAGTCCTTATAGACACAGAGGCAAGGAATCCAATGAATACAACTATTAGGCGTATAAGGAAGTTTAGATTTGAAGCGGCTTGGGTTAAGAGAAGCGATTGTGAAGCAGTTATTAAGAAGGAGTTTGGGACATCACAGATGGGAGCAAAGGGGATTATTATGAATATCCAGAATTGTAGGATGGGATTGCTTAGGTGGAAAAATAAAAATGTTGGATATGTCCCACTAAAATTGTGCAGTTGAAAGAGAATCTTGCGAGTCTTCAAGAAGGTACAATCTCTGAAAATATTAGGCAACAACGGGATTTAAAGGCTGAATTGGATGTGCTAATGGATCATGAAGAATCTTACTGGCGTCAAATATCTAGAATAAATTGGCTTAAAGATGGGGACAAGAATTCCGCTTTTTTTCATGCTTAGGCATCACAGACATCACAGAGGAGAAGAATAAACTGGATAGGGAGATTAAAAAATCAATATGGGGTGGTGTCAATCGCAGGAAGAGATTGGAAGTGTAGCAGTTGCATATTTTCAATCATTGTTCACATCGCGTAGACCATAAGATCAAGACTTAGAGGTTGTTCTAAGTAAAGTGACAAGCAAGGTATCTGATGAAATGAATTCAAGACTTATTGCAAGGTTTTAAGGTTTTAGAGCAGATGAGGTACTATTAGCTTTGTCTCAAATGTATCCAAATAAGTCCCCTGGTCCGGATGGCATGCCAACACTCTTCTTTCAAAAGTACTAGCATGTGGTAGGGGCAAATGTCCTAAATTGTGTGTTATCTTTTCTCAATGGGAGTGATTTTCCTCCCAAGTTAAATTATACCCATATTGTCCTTATACCTAAGGTCAAAAATCCTGAGCCTATGTCACAATTTCGACCTATTAGTCTACATAATGTGTTCTATAAAATTATATCTAAGGTCTAAGCAAATAGGTTGAAAATTATTCTTCCCTCAATTATTTCTGAAAACCAAAGTGCTTTTGTCCTAGGTCGGTTAATAACAGATAATGTTCTTGTGCCTTTTAAAATTAACCATTATCTTAAATGCAAAAACTGGGGAAAGGAGGGTCATATTTCTTTAAAGTTAGATATCAGTAAATCATATGATAGACTAGAGTGGATTTTCTTGGAGAGAATGATGCTCCATTGGGCTTTGCTAATGGGTGGATACGATTGATTATGCAATATGTGGAGTCAGTCTCATACTCTTTGATGCATATTTCTTTAAAGTTAGATATGAGTAAATCATATGATAGACTAGAGTGGATTTTCTTGGAGAGAATGATGATCCATTGGGCTTTGCTAATGGGTGGATACGATTGATTATGCAATGTGTGGAGTCAATCTCATACTCTTTGATGCTAAATAATGAGCAAATGGGGTATTTCTGTCCTCAAAGGTGGATCCGACAAGGAGACCCCTTGTCCCCTTACCTTTTTCTTATTTGTGCAGATGGAATGTCAACGCTACTCAAAGATGCCGAAAGAAGTGGTTTATTTCATGAATAACTCTAGGTCGTGGATGTTCCAGAATTTCTTATCTTTTTTTTGCAGATGATAATCTACTCTTCTTCAAGGCTACCTCGTCGGAATCTGCTACAATTAAGGAAGTTTTACAACTATATGAATTAGCTTCATGACAACAAATTAGCTTGAAAAAATCTGCAATGGTATGCAGCAACAACATCCCAGAGACAAGTGTACGAGAAGTGCAATCTATCCTTGGTGTTTCCCGTGTACATCAACATGAGAAATACTTAGGATTGCCATCTGTGTTGGGCAAGTCTAAGAAGGAAGTGTTTGCTAATTTAAGGGAGCGGGTTTGGCAGAAGTTACAAAGATGGAAAAAGCGTCTATTATCAAGGGTAGGTAAAGAAATATTGATCAAAGCAGTGGCCCAGTCAATTCCGACATATGTTATGGGATGTTTCAAGCTTCCAGAATATTTGTGCAATGATTTGGAGTCTTTAGCCTCCAACTTTTGGTGGGGTCAAAAGGAAAGGGAGAGGAAAATTCATTGGGTAAAGTGGGCTAATATGTGCAAGGGCAAAAACTAAGGAGGCATGGGTTTTAGGGATTTGAGAACTTTCAACATGGCGATGCTAGCCAAACAAGCATGGAGAATCCATCGTGATACTGATACTCTTCTTCATAAGGTTTTGAAAGCGAAATATTTTCCGTCAACAACATTTATGAGTGCCAAGCTGGGTTCCAGACCATCACACACATGGCTGAGCATCCTAGAGGCTAGGAAAGTGATTGAAGTCGGATCGAGATGGAGGATTGGTGATAGTTCTAAAATTAACGTGTGGCACGATAGATGGATTCCAACATCCACTACTTTCAAAGTGGTGAGCCCTATGCAAACACTAGAGGAGGAGGTTACAGTTAGCCAACTTATCGACCCCCAAACGCGAGATTGGAAAACACAGTTGATTGATGCAATTTTTTTGGAGCATGAAGCTAAGGTAATTAAACGGATTCCGTTGGGAGTTTCTCCGATAGAAGATAAATTAACATGGCACTACAACAATAATGACAGATTCTTTGTAAGGAGTGCATATCACTTAGCTTATGAGGGTAATTTATTTTCATCAAGAATGTCCACCGTAAGCTCTTCATCGAGTCCTGATGACAACTGAAAGATGTTATAGAATCAGCGAGTCCCAAGTAAAGTTAAAATTTTTGCTTGGAGAATTTATTGGATGCTCTCCCTACAAATGAGAATTTATGACGAAGGAAGATTAGTTCGAATTGTGTGTTGTGCATGCAGAATGAAGATTGAGTCTATTCTACATATTTTGAAGAAATGCTCTTGGGCAAATAAATCCTGGGAAGGCAGTCCACTAAGCCAAAGGGTTCATCGACCTGCAACCCATATCCAACACTGGTTTTGGGAAGTCATTCAACAATTAAAGCCCCATTTGTCTTCGTTGTTTCTGTTGCACTACTGGTTTATTTTGAGGAATAGGAATAAAATCCTCTTTCAGAATCTGGAAAATGACCCTACGTTACTAGCCCAAAATGCAGCGGTGTACCTTGTACAGTTTGAACAGGCTATGGAGATGGAATTCACACACACTGCTGTAGTAGATCCAGTTCGTTGGTCTCCCCCAAGTTCAGGTACGTTCAGGGTAAATTTCGATGGAGCATTATTTACCTATGAAGGGGCTGTTGGAGTGGGTAT
The DNA here is from genome assembly GCA_023539305.1 of Ilex asprella. Classification (NCBI taxonomy): domain Eukaryota; kingdom Viridiplantae; phylum Streptophyta; class Magnoliopsida; order Aquifoliales; family Aquifoliaceae; genus Ilex; species Ilex asprella. Next base: position 15,775,724 of record CM042194.1, on the reverse strand, counting down.
TGTTATTAGGAATGATTCTGGGTTATTTATTGCGGGGATGTCGAAGAAGATAAAATCGTTGTATGATGCACAAACAACAGAGAGTATCGCTGCAAGGGATGCTTTGCTATTTGCTAGGCAGATGGAGTGTGAGGAGATTGTGTTGGAAGGGGACTCATTTACAGTGATGAAGATGATAGTTGATGCTAGTGACGATTTGTCTCCTTTGAGATCAATTATTGCAGATGTTAGGTGTTTTATACATGGTTTTCGTTCTTTTTCTGTTTCTACAATTAGACGTACTGGAAATTGTGTTGCGCACCAGCTCACTATAATGGCTAGATGCTATGAACATTTTCATGCATGGGAGGATATGGCACAAGACTTCTTAGTGTCACTCCTCCGTTCAAATTGTTCTACTTAATATATTCTACCATTTCTGTCAGAAAAAAATTGACAAAATTGATTCATTGAGGACTAAACTGACAAAAAATACATACTTTAAAGATCAAAAATACTATTAACCCTATTTTTTAATAATTAGTATGGCAATGAGATTTGAACACAAGACTTCCTGTCCTAATATCATGTCAAACAACCATTTACATCAAAAGCTTAAGTTGCTAGAGAGGGTGTAACTTAAATATTTATACTTCAACAAAAATATCTCCTAATACATTAGCTAATAGGATTCTATGGTATTAATCCACATATTTGATATCCAATTTAGAAGAGATCACATGAAGAACGTATTGGTTATTGAAGTTAATATTAATTTGGCATATCTCAGCAGGAAAGGAGAATATTTTTGGCACAATGTTTTGAGGGAGGAAGCTTAGGCTTTGGGTTTATCCCACGTGATTGTGTTTCCTTTCTTGGAGAAAGATATGAAGATTTTGGAAAAGATAAAACAACTTCAACAAACATCAGAAGTTTAAACCACAAGCAATTATAAACCAATATCCAAATGGGATGATTCTAGAAACAAGAAGAAAGCGATCAGAATAATAGAATTAGACAAAACAAACAAAATTTTTGGTTTTAAAAGAAGTATAGACCGAAAAAGTTGGGAAATATAATAAGTCAATAAGTCTCCTTCCTTATCTAGTACGAATCAAGATGGCTCCTCTTGATCTTTTTATTGTCGATAAAAAACATAATCAAAAGATCATAAAATAAAATTAAATAAGTGTGGACGAGCAGTCCAAAAAAAAAGAGACATAAAACATAAAAACAGTGAGCAAACTACAAGCCGCATGATGCCTTCCAGCTTGTCTTGACACAAAAGAGATGAATATCTTTAAAATCCTTAGAAATTGATGCCCAAAAAGATGTCAAAAAATAAATTATATGCCATAAATCCTCAAACTCTTCACTCTTATCCTAAAAAATCCTAGCATTCCTTTCCTTCCAAATCACCCAAATTGTAGCAAAGAAAGCACTATTCCAAAATAGTCTTCCATCTACCATTCCTTTAAAATCCCACATTGTCCATGCAAAACATAGAAACCATAGTCCTTAGAGCAACCCAAGAGAAACCCACAAAATCAATAAGCTTGTTCAAAAGCTTTCGTGCCAAAATGCAATGCAAAGAAAGTGATCAACATTCTCATTTTCACTTCTACACATAACACACCCCTGTGGTTGAAGGCAATGATTTGGTCTCCTCTTGATCATGTGATGCCTTTGGCCCAATTCTCCAGATCTCGATGAGACACTAACAAAAAAAAACTACATTTGATTTTACAAAGTTGCCACTAATCTAAGGTACTTTAAAATTGTGGGTGTAAAGCTACCAAAGGAAGCAGCCTAAAATATATAGAGATTAAATGTTAAAAGTTATGCAAAACATTGACTAATGACCTACTTAGATACCATGAAACAATGAGCCAATGATCATCATACCTTGATGACAAATCTCATATTCAACCTCGCTTTAAAACAAGCATTCTCTTCCAAAAAATCAGTTCCATAAAATACAAGATAAATTAAAAATTTTCTGGATAATATACTATAGAGAAGAACATTTAAAAATAGATTCAAAATCAGTCTCCATCAAAGTAATCATATCACTATCAGTTAGTCATATATTTACAATCTTCTCTAAACTCCAACAAAAATAAGAAAAATACAGAAATGGCATGCTTTTCCATGATCAGGAACCAAAATGTTGCAGTACATTGATATGTTATAATTCAAATAACATATTTGGTGCACATAACCACTCAAATTTGGATAGGGAAAATGACCAAATCATCATAGTTTTTTCAACTTCTCTTCATCAATAAAAATACATTAACCTATAGTCGGATGAGGTTTTTATAGAAAATTATTGCTTCGACATTTGTGCCTTGGTCCTTATTTCTTCATTAGTCTATTGAGAATATGACTAGCAATAAATGTGTCAAAAAATTTCCTATACCAATATTATCATATTATATCTTTTCCAAAGTAGCCATCCGACATATAAGTAGTGTTCATGTAACAAAACGAAACAAACGAACCTTTATGTGACATACGTTCACGGGCAAGTAGGTAATCACATCTAGACAACTCTATTCCAATCTCTTTACTTTTTGATATATTCTAAACCCTCGTTATTTTTTTTATAGGAAACATGAAATTTTATTGATTCTGGAAAAAAATCATAAGAGGACAGGGTTGAGGCCATAAAATAAAAGAAAAAGATTATAAGCAAATCTATAAACATAGCCTCAACTATCCGCACACACGAGGCCAATCATCCTTAAGCAAAAAGAAAGATATTCCTTCAACATCCTTCGTCACAGTAACACAGAAAAGCCATGTAAGTGATTTATCCCATTAATCTTCCCAAGCAGTGTATCACTCTTCAAAAATTCTTCCTTTTCTTTCCAACCACACCAACCCAAAACAAAACTAAAATTACACCTCCATAAAATCTTACCATTGTTGCTTTGACCAAAGCCATCAAAATGA
>CM042194.1:15759785-15772777 GCA_023539305.1 Ilex asprella | reverse complement strand
AAAATCTTACCATTGTTGCTTTGACCAAAGCCATCAAAATGAATCTCCAAAACCGAATTACAATCTTTTAGAGTCACCCAAAAAATGTTAAATTGTCTCAACAACCTGCTACACAATTTGTGGACACAGGAACAATGCAAAAAAATATGATCCATACTTTTCTCCCCAGTTTTACACATAGAACACCATCATGGTAATAAACAATATAAATGTCTTCTCTTTTGTAGCATATCATTAGTATTAAGTCTCTTATGTGCAAGCAACCCGCAAAAAACTTGTACTTTTAAAGAAACCTTAGATTTCCAAATTATTAATAAAGGATTGAAAATTGAAAGCAAGGTTTATCAATCAAAGTCTCAAAAAGAGATCTACAAGAAAACTCTCCCGAAGAAGAAATAACCCACTTTCTTCGGTCTAAATACGAAGGATTTAACATAACATTATCAAGGATACTCATAATTATCAAATCATACATCGAAAGACGTATCGTTTTTTAAAATAGTGTATTATATCGTGTATTGTATCGTGTATCGTAAGATAAGGTGCAATTTTAAATAAATAATAATAAAATATATATACCTTTGAAAAAAAATCATACACCCATAAAAATATAGCATTTCATTAATACTCCGCCAACTATTCAAGTCATCAACTTAGTTCACTAATATTATAATGCAAAGTTCACAACCATAGTTCACTAATTCAAACTTCAAACACCAAAGAGACTTCTAAATTTGGAGTAGCAAAGACTTTGTAAATAAATTAACAGAATTTCTTACACTACACAGGTTTAACTGGAGTAGCTGGAGGAGGAAGATCCTGCTTCGATGGCGGATTTCGCTTCTTTCGTCGATAAAGAACAGAGTGAAGACGGAGAACAGAAAGAAGATGACAGAGAACAAAGAGAAGAGAGAGAGGGGCTAGATTGGGTTAGTCGTTTCGTCGTCGAAGGTCGTTGTGAAGTCTAAAGAAGACCCAGATCGCAGAAGGAAGAAGACCCAGATCGCAGAAGGAAGAAGACAGCAAACATCGAATGATCAAAGAAGGAAGAAGACCCAGATCGCAAAGGAAGAAGACCCAGATCGCAGAAGGATGGAGACCCAAATTGCAGAGGAAGAGGGATTTTATTTTTTCTGTAAACCCTAGCCACAAAACGACGTCGTTTCAGGGGCAGGGATAAAAAATCAGCCTCTTATTAACTCAAAACGACGTTGTTCAATCTAAAAAATAAATAAATAAATAGCTTTTGCACGAATCATGCGTATCGTACTGATACGTACCGTATCCTAAAATGTATCGTGTATCGGACGATACGACGTAAAAACGATACAGACCTACGATCAATATCGTTTTACCTCCGTATCGAAACGTTTCGTACGATACTAATAACTATGAGGATACCCAAAAGAGAAGACAACTCGATAATCTCTCTCTCATTAAAGTTTCTAAAGAAATCAAAATTCTAGCTAATTGTCATAGAAGATGGATGCAAATGACGAAACACCCCCCAAATATCCTCCCAATACCGAATTCTCTCTCCATTACCCATAGCATACTTAACATAGATGGAGAAACTAGAGGAGCACTGTGAAATGCACATCCAAGGGCAACAAGAACACCGTCTCCCACTCACATTGGAATCTCACCCTTTTTGTTGAATCTCATATTTACTTTTAATCACAGCATGCCATAGAATATTTATCATAATGGAAAATCTCCATAACCATTTGGCAAGCAAGGAGATGTTTCTAGCCTTCATGTTTCCCAAAGCAAGACCTCCCATTCTTTTGGTTCGTGATACCAGATCTCATTTCAACAAATGATCTTTCTTACCTTCTCGACTACTCTTACATAAGAAATCTCTCATTTTCTTTTTTATCTTTTTCACCACCTTCAAAGGCATTGAAAATAAAGACATGTAATAAAAAGGAATACTATGAAGCACTAAATGAATTATGGTGACTCTACCTTCTTAGAGAAATAAGCTTTCTTCCAACTATCCAACTGTTTCCCAATCTTTTGGATCACTGGCTCCCAAAAACTTATGGAATTTGGGTTATTCCCTATAGGTAATCCCAAATACTTAAGTGGTCATTCCAAAATAAAACGTGCTAAAATTCCTACCTACCTACCTAACTAACTTTTCTTCTTGTACATTAATTCCATCAATTGTACTCTTAGACAAATTCACTTTCAGACCCAATACCAACTCAAAACATCACAAAATTAAAGAGATTGTCTTAATATTCTTTTCATGTCCACCACAAAAAAAAAGTATCATCCGCAAACTATGAGTGACTTCCACTCTACCCTATCAACTTTAAAACCTTCCACTTCCCCTCTACTACTAGCCCTATCCACCATCCTACTCAACACATCTGCCACCAAAGTGAATAGAAGTGGTGAGAGAGGATCTCCCGATCGAAGACTTCTAGTAGCTTTGAAACACCCTTTTGAACCTCCATTAATAAAAACTAAAGAATTCATTGATTTTAAGCAACTCATTATGCACTTCCTCCATCTCAAATCAAATCTTTTATATTCCATAACGTAATTCAAAAAACCCCAATCTACCATATCAGGTGCTTATTCAAAATCAAGCTTAAAAACAATCCCTCATTCTTCTTTTCCTTATACTCCTCAACAATCTCATTGGCAACAAGTACCCCATCCAATATTTGCCTTCCCCTAACAAAAGCTCCTTGAGAAATAGAAATGGTTTCCTCCAAGACCTCTCAAAGTTGCCTCGAAAGGACTTTAGCCAATATTTTGTATAAACTGATCACTAAGCTAATAGGCCGAAAATCTTTTATCCTAGAAAACCTCTCTTTCTTAGGAATAAGACAAATAAAAATGGCATTTGTGCATGAATTCACAATTCCATTCTCAAAAATTTCAGCAAAAAACTTTCATCAGATCCCCCTTTATTACTTCCCAACACTTTTGAAAAATTGTTATTAGAATTTGTATAAACCCTAAATTGTTATTTGAATTCCTTCTACATGTTTAGAATCTGTAATCGCCAGTTTGATCCCAAAAAAAATGAGGAAAAGGAAATGACAATTGCATATAAAAAATGTTATCCAACTTTATATTTCTTCATGTTCACCCTGGACCAAGGGAGAGCAATTTAAAAATCCTAAGGGTGTGTTTGGAAAAAAGTGTTGAATAGGATACGATAAGAATTTTTCATACAACCCATCCATTCCAATCTGATCGGTTATGTATCCAAGGAAAGGCATTTTTGGATAATCAAACCCTTGTTTGGATTACAAGGGATGGATATAGTTACCAAAATTCACTAAAACCCTGATGACCCATAATTCGGGTACATTGATCTCAAATAGGGTGGGTTCGAGACCCAGATCACCAAAATGTACAATCTCAAATTGTACACGTAGCACAAATAAAATGCATATCAATTAACTATGTGTATATAAATTTATAATTATCTATTGTTTTAGATAATAGAAAATTAAGTACAAATGTAAGATAAATGGTAACTGACTTAAGATGTTCTATAATATATAATGTTGTATAATGGTGAAAACGCTTTAGATAATAATTTCAAAATGACTTGCGACCCAAAATACCGTACCAACTAAGCCTACCTCATCGTACCCCTGCCATACGAAAGTGTCATACTGCGTACCCGTACCAGTATCACATACCAAAGCGACCCACGATTCAAGTAACATTATTAGAATATGTGGGATCCACCAATTAGACCCATGTGATGCATTAAAGACTATCAAGGTTTAGTTGAATTTTACCAAAAAAGTTGTCACGAGGAGTAAATATCTTACAAATCTACATGTTGGGGGCTTTATAGTAATTTTGCACACTTTTCCTACTGGCGGGACAAAACCCACCAATTTATCCCAAGACATCAATGAGTTAAAACAATCTAGATCAAAGCGGATAAAATGAGTTTTTCACTACGGTCTACGTTTATCCCACTATCTTTTTTTTCCAACCAAATTAATGATATGTGGGGCCCCAGGATACTTTAACCCAATCCAATCATGTAATCGCCCCTTATCCAGCGAAACAATCACCCCCTAAATATCGTTAAATTTCAACCATTCATACTTTTTGGAAATGATATGTAGTATTCAACCATTCATCAATAGCTTCCATGCCAAGATGTATAGAAAATCCAACAAAATTTTACATTGAAAGCCCTACACACAATCAAAGAAATACGAATCAGCATTTAAAATATCAACTATGAGAAGGATTGCCACCTAGAGAGACTCAAGGGACTAGATAACACATTTAGCCATGAATCCATAAAATTACTCCAATATTACCTACCAGCTACCTTTCCAAATTACTACAGAATACATATCCTATATCTACAGTCTTCAATACCAAACACATACTCACACAAATTTGTTTAAATGCACAAAATCCAATAATATTTCAACTTTCTCAAATAGTGAAGACCATAAGATGACAAACTAACTTATATATCCACTATCATTACTTAAAAATGTGACTTGTAATATCTGTTATATAATATTTGGTGTGTGTGTGTGTGTGTGTATATATATATATATAAAATGACTTACAAGCTAGATTAGTTGGTCTAAACATTAAATTTGATAATAAAAAATCAGATGACAAACAAAAACAGCCAATGGCTAATAAGATTAATGTTATCACATGTAAAAAACTACTTTGAAATATATATAATAAGGCAGCGAGTAATTCAAATCCTTTGTTTGTCTTTGACTTTTCGTGACTGAGATTATTTTATGACTACTGATCCAACGACCAAAACTCCACTAAAATATTTTCTTGCCCAACAATTTCAACAGACCTCTCATTCTAAGACTCTAAAGGACTTATCTCCACCTGAAATAATTTCTCTCATTCATCTCTCACCCAAAATACATCTCTCTATACCTATACGTTTGCCTCTCTCACTCTCTCTACCAACGACATCGCCTCCGCCAGTGCCAGCCATCGTCACTGCTATCGCCAGCCATCGTCACCACCAGAGATACCATGTTTTGCTCCTTCTCTATATAACTTTGTTCCTCTCCTTCTTTGATTTTCTTTCTTTCTCTCACCCTAACCCAGAAACTTCCCCTCCCAAAAACCCTAACCCAGATCCAGCGACATAAGGTACTTTCCTCCTACAATTTTTCTATTTTGGAATTTGTTCTAAACTTTGAGGAGTTTCTCTCTCCCTCCCCCTTTTACCTCATTCTCTATCCCAAGCTACCACCACTTACCCCATTCATTCTTTATCCCAAACCCCCACAATCGAAACCCACCCTACCCACCCCCACTCACTCACACCACACAGACATACTTCATATTTCATACACAGACAAACGCACACACACATTCACACACTTTACACAGACACACTTCACACAAACGCTGCCACATAAAAAATTAATGAATTTTGATATTTTTGAACTGATTTCTTTGTGTGAATATGTATGATGGAATATAATATGTTTATGGTTGGATTTGACTGTGATTATGTATGATTTCGGTCCTTTTGTGATGATTCTTGTGTGTATACCTCTGAGTAATTTGCAATTCTTCGTGGATGATCATCACGTGGATGGGTGGATGATCATCAAACAGATGGGTGAGCCAATCAATCTGCATTTTAATTTATATTACTTCCAGATTCTATTAGGTAACTTTGGTGAAAAATATTTATTTTTTCTTGCAAGAGTTGAGAAAATTTGAACTGTGTGTATCATTAGTGGTGAGTGGATTAGTTTTTCATGAAACAACACAGATTTCTTAAATCATAGATTATCTGATGTGTAAATTACCTTTGTCCTGGTTTGATTTTCCGCATATAGTCAGAAATGAGTGGGGTGAATAGGTGCAAGCTTTCCAGCTGCAGTCTGGACTTATGGCATGACATTTGTTGTGCCGAAGGGTTTTTCTTATTTTTAATTTATCCCACATTTGCAAAGCAACTCCTTCTGTGGAAGTGGGTTTAACTGTGTATTTTCATTAGAGATATATTTTCATTAGAGATAATTTTTTCCCAGCTCAAAAATTATTTCTCTGCACAGACTCAATGTTAGACAACTCAACTAACACACTTCCTGATGTCAAACAACCAGATTAATCTACACCTACCTCTCTTTTCTCTCTCCCTTACTTTTCTTTTATTTTTTCTCTATTCACTTTAATTTTAAATTACATAATTAAAGAAAAAATAAATAAATTACTATTTAAATATACATATATATATTACACAATCAATATTAAATTTTTGATATTGCATGGTGGCTTTCTTTAGGCATGGGATTATTCGTAATATATATAATATTACTGCTAGGAGTTGAATCCTCAACTTATAAAAACACAATAACAGTTAAAATAATCCAATTTTCATCTATTTCAATCCAACGTTACAAAATTCATTCCAAAGTCTCCCCTTCAAAACATCATCTTCTCTACACAGCCCACAATGTCGGTCAACTCAACCAACATACTAATTGATAACCTCACTAATCTATAACAAAAAATAAGTAAATTGTTATTTAAAATATAAAATTACCCGATCCAAGTTAAATTTTTAGTATGGCAGTGTCATGTAGTTATTATTAGCATATTAACATAGAGCAAACCGATTCATAACCGTAATCACATCAACATAAAGAAAAATTTTAAATGCTAAATTGCCAATCTTACCAAATTAAGCTAAGGAAATAGAATTTGACACAAGAAATAAACAAAATAAAACAAAGGCTTGCCTGATTGAGGATTTTCTGAGTTGCTTCCTCGGAAAGCCCATTTTTCAATGAGGCAACTTGATCTGAGTCAACCGTAGGAGCATGTTGTTGAGGGGCTTGAACAGCAACCTCTTGGTGATCAACAAAACCCCCTACACCACCACCATAATACTGCCGGTGGTGATGATGATGAGGATGATGATGGTACTGAACCGGCACATGTTGTGCATAAGGACGATGATGGTTCTGAACCGGCACAGACACTGGCACGTGACTTGCAATTGGAACACTGAAAGAAGAATTGGGAGCTGCGTAAACATGGACCAATCCTGGCGGTGGAGGTTGAGGGAGCACGAGTCTCGACTGAGTCAGATCGGTCCGAGCCACTGCTGAGGATGATGTTGATGGTGAGGACGACGAGCTTCGAGGTACGAACTCAGGTGCTTTAGCGTTAAGTTTACTGGAGGATAAATTTCGCGACAGAGATGGATCGGAAGAGGTGGGACCACCGCCGCCGCCGCCGCCGCCGCCGCCGCCGCCGCCAGCAGACAGAGCATCTGATTGACGATCGTGATCGTCGGTGTTGCCATAGAGGGAAGAATCTTGGGATTCTGATGGTGAATCTGATAAGTCTTGTTGTTGAGGCTGATCCATAGTAGAAGTATTGTTTGTTTTTAGGTATCGACGATTTTACAATTAAATTTTAGGGTTTCAATTTGTGGCTGATTTTTCTTGAGAATCAGATGGTGGATCTAGGAATGGGTTTGATTGACAGCTTGATGTTGTCCTCTTTTTGTTAGACTGAGAGTGCAAGGGATAGGGAAGCAAACGGAGAGGCCTGGCCTCACACACACCTAGGGGTAGGAGACAGTGGAGAGAACTTCTCGCCTTCGGGCTTCCCCGGGCTACGTATATATAGCTGATGCGAATATACATGCATACATTATCAGGGGTAAAATTCATGTTTGGCCGCAAAGTTTTGCACTGAATTTCAATTATGCCTTTAATATCTCAATTGATCCTTCGACTATTTAAAAGTTTCAATGAAATCTTTCCATCTAATTTTGTCAAAAATTATAACAGACAAAGGCACGAGTGTGTCATGTGACTGGGTTAGTGGGGTATTTTACGCGTCACATAAAGGTTAAAATTGTATGTGGTAACTAAACTATACTACTTAATTCAATTAAACCTTTGATTTTTATTTTGTCTCAATTAAAATCTCTAACTAATGAAAAATTCCAGTACTCCTTCCTCAAAAAAAAACCTCTAACTAAATTTGCATCTCATGTTCATAGACCAAGGAATGAGAAAAACTTCATCCAAAATTTTATGTTTAGTGCGTGAGTTTGAACTAACTATGACCTCAATAGTGAGAATGGCATGATAGGCTCATCTCTTTCTCCCTTTTCTTTCGCCTCTCGAGTTTATCTCTATTGTGTTTTGTTATGATAAAAAAAAAAAAAAAGGAGTATGAAGGGAGTAGATGAAATGCACATTTGCATTTTTTAGGGAGTTGGATGTAAATAATATAGGGTTAATTACACCTATGACCTCTAATGTATGCAGTTTGTGTTATTTTGGTCTCTAATCTATCAATTTTATTATATTAGTCCCTAATGTTTGCAATTTAAATTTAAATGGTCACTATGCCTAATTACGTTTCTCACAATTTTTTGGCATGTGTTATTCACGTGTCTTATAGTAAAGGGTATATTCGTCAAGGGATTCTAAATGATCAGTCAAATGACACACTTGAACTTCCTTGACGAATATGTTCTCCACTACATGATACACGAACAATACAAGACAAAAATCTGTGAGAAATCTTGATGTCGTTATGTGTGGGGACTATTTAAATTCAGAGTGCAAACATGAGAGACTAATATGATGCAATTGATTAATTGAGAATCAAAATAACACAAAATGCATACATTAGGGACCATAGGTGTAATTAACCCAAGAATATATTGAAAATTTTCAAGTAGTTGAGTGATTTAATTTAGACAAAATTAAGATTAAGGGATTTAATGTAATTAGATGCACAATTTAAGAACCAAATATGATTTTAACCTTTACTTATTGCCTAAAATACCCATACTAGCATAGTAACCTGACATGTGTGGATTTTTATGTTCAGATTTTTGAAGGAATTAAACCAAAGCGCTACATTAAAACTTTTAAATAATTAAAGAGTTTAATTGAAATGAAATAACAATTAAGAGCTCAATTGAATTTTTATGCAAAGTTTAGGGGTCAAGTACGATTTTTTACCCCGGATATGTATGATGACTACATGGGTTAACGGGACCAATTACTCCTTGGAAATATCTATCTATCTATATCTATATCTATACTACTTTAAAAAGCCAGCATAAATGAAAAACATTTGTTTTTCACTTTTACCCTCTAACACTACAATTATGTCATACTTATCCTCCAAAATTTTTAATGTCCACCCCTTCGTCTATCTATCTCTCTCCTCGTTTAATGTTAATTAGTCTTTTTATTATCCACTATTACGATAATATTCTCTTCATCTCTCTCTCCTTCAAATGTAACGTTAATTGAATTTTTGTTCTCCTCATATCTCTCTGTCTATTATCTCTCTCTCTCAAGCACACACAATTGAATATGCAGTCAACTTTCATCATTCATGTTTCTACAATTAATTCACAAACGGTTCTTACTTCCACCCATTACCAATCTGAATGTGAATAATTTCATCTCTACATATTTTTCCTTTTTCATATGTTGTCGTGTAATTTAGTTAGGTCATTCCCCTATATCTCTTTCCCTGTAAGACGCACAAACCCATTATGTATTCTCGTTGCAGAACCAACGGCATAGTTCTTCACCAGGTACTATTTTTTTTGGGGTGAACAACTCTCCACCATGAGATTAGGAAAATCATTAAAAAAATAAATCTGAAAGCAAATTAGATCCATTCTTCTTAGAGTTGGAAGACCCTCATTTTTTCTATGTATGCGTATATGTGATTGTATGTATTTGAATGTTATCAGGTAAGAATTGACAACGAATTCATAACTTTGTAGTTTTTCAATTCTTCCATTACTTATTTAGATTTTTTAGTTTTAATTTGGGGGAGTGTTCATGTGATTAATTTAAGGTAGTTCTTTTTTGTTTGCATTTAGGGTTATTTGTTCATAATTTTAGATCAATGCTTGTTTCTTTGAGAGATTCCTTTTGAATTTGTTTTGAAAGAGTGTATGTTCATCGTATATGTTCCTCTGTTACTCACAAATATGATACTTTTTCTATGGAAATATTTCTGATTTTTGTCTGCTTGTGGTTTCTTTGTGTTTATAGGTATTTGTTGGTAAATATGAAAGATATTGACTAAGATTGAAATTACCACAGGATGCACTCTGTGAATATTATGCTTAGTTTGTAATTTTTGAAGTTACCTGCTATTAAGTAGTTAAAAGAAAAGTGATTGAATTGAATACTCGGATTTGTGATAATATAATTTGTAAAAAATATATTTTTGGGTGTAATTTTAAGTTCTTGATAAAATTTGTTCAAATAGATGTCTGACGGAGTGAGAGACAAGGGAACTCTTAACATTGGCAAAATAATCTTGAATATTTATCATAAATTTTAATTTTTGAGCTACAAATTTTCTTGTTTTATGACATTGATATCTGAAAAACCATAAAAAAAAATGTTAAACCATCTCAAACTGTAAAATAAGTTTTTTGTGCATAAAAGAAAACTTGTCCCATGTTTATTTACCAATATCATTAATTCATAATTTACTTGTGAATTGGTTAGTTCAATAGATGTACTTCTTTTGTGAATTAAGCATTTGTTTTTTCTATTCTCATATGGTGTTGTTTAGTAATATGAATAGTTTTATGTCGTTTGCCTCCTCCTTTTCTTTCTCTCTCCTTTCACTTATGCTTCATCGAGTCCTTTACTCTTTCAGTTATGGCTAACCCTGTTATTATCCTTATCCTTCCATATCTCATGCTGAAAGTTTATCTTGATATCTTGCTTTAAAATCATATATTTAAACCATTGAAACCAACCCTATAACGTTAATTTTCTGTCTCAAATCCTTGCTACATTAACTACTCTTTGTTTCTCATCTGTTACTACTCGAGCTCTTACTTCAACACCTCAGTAAAGTGCTAAAATCTCTATTTTTTCCTACATCGGTTTTGTTTTCTTCCTAGGAAAAAAAATGTCCTCATCTAATTTCCTCATGTCCTCACCTATTTTTCTTATGCCCTCACAATGACTTAACTAGACTCAAATCGCACCTTATAAATTTAAGAATCCATCTCTATGTGATTTAATCATATGCATTTCATTGATTTGTCTACCAAAAACCATATTCCTTTTCACGACTTTGGGATCAGGTTAATAAGTATGAATAGATGGTGTCCAACAACAATCTGCTCTTTGAAAAAATAGAAAAAAAAAACAAAACAAAACAGAATAAACTTGATGATGAGATCGACTTTTTTACTACAACTTCCCATTACGTTCTTTCATTTCTTGATTCTCTTTCTTTTTTAGATTCAAACTAAATTTAGGAGAAGGTTCAAATTAAAAGCTATCTAATTCAGGAGAAGGTTTTAAAGGAATGATTACAAATGTTATTCGCTGCAAGACTATTATGAAGACTTTTTTGTGATAGAATATGCACCACATTAGATTAATGTCACGTAAAGCATGATAGATTAATTCAATTTTTTGTTGGATGTTTGAAACAATTTCTATTTGGATTGATGTTTTCCTTTTCTGAAAACTTGAATTAATTTTTATTATGGTTCTCATTTTAGGAATTAAACAATCCCAGGGAGTTTATTTCATTTTATGAGGAAACAATGCCCTTGGTATGAACTCTTGCCACAAATAATGCAGAAGTAATTGATACATTCGAAGCTTCTTAATAGATTTCATTTGAAATGGAGGCTATCTATTAAGTTGTTACTAAGTCAACATGTACGATTGGTTCATTACGTAACGGAAAGGATATGAGTAAGAATGAAATGAAAAATTTGATTAAACATGTTACGCAACTATTGCTCAATCTTCCTTCAAAATTTTTGGCAGTTGTATTCAACTATTGTTCTATAGTTTCTATTGAATTTTTGTTTGGTTAATGATCAAGAGAAATTGGATGAGTAGTAATTGATAGTTTAACGGCATGGCTTACAATGCGCCATACGTCTCGTCCTTTTCTGATTCGATTTTATCCCGAATCAATTAAATCTCATCTCGTATTCAGTTCAGTATATTTTATTTGAACTAACTCTAAATTATTTCCTAGGTTTCATAAAAAAATTTATTGAATTTATTTTAATCGAGAGATACCTAATCACACCATAAAACGCAAAAAACCCGACTGTCTCAGAATTCGACGAAAATTAATTGGGCCGCTAGATTTCACGAGACGAATCCAATGATGAGATCTACTTCTGTAACGCCCCAAAACCTACCTTGGACAGCATTACTTCTAAAATCATTCACATCATGAGAGCAACTAATAATTTTCATCAATAAATAAAATTTCATTCATCATCCATAATATCTACAACATCATCCAAAAGAATAGGTCAAATCATGACCATTACATCCAAAAGAATATCTCAAAACTATGGCAATTACACCCAAAAGAATATGCCCAAAATATTATCTCGCTTCAGAATACAGATAATGTTAACATGATCACTATTTCAAAATAAATCTCCTAGTTTATAGCAAAAAGGAACAATTCTAGGCTTCTCCTTTCGGATCCACATGCCTATCCCCTTGAGCTTTCCAAAGTACCTACTCGTCAACTCAGAGCTCCTCTTCTAAATCAAGATCTGAAAATGAATATTGTTTGTAGGGGGTGAACACTAAGCTATGTAGGAAAATCTTCTCAAACTCGAACAAGGTTTAGAAAACATATAAAATAAGTCGGTCTCATTTTACAAATATCATATTCAACTTTTGAAAAAAAACCAGGACATTTTAAGGGATCTCAAGTTTGCATAAGAACAATAATTAAATGAAAGAGTGAAACCAATTTCCAACAATAATGATACCAATGAGTTACCAATTCCACAACCACCATTTTCACCATAAACCATAACCACCATGGATATCAATCCACCATTTGCACAATAAAAAATAATCAACAATGTATATCTGTATCTCAGGTATAATGCATGATTCGCATGAATAAACATATCAAAAATATCCTGGCCCACACACATACACTTAAATCCTCTCAAGGATATACAACTTTAGAAAGAG
>CM042194.1:15747266-15759685 GCA_023539305.1 Ilex asprella | reverse complement strand
GACACTCAATGCAATATAGAACTACAAAAAAAATGATTTATTTGAATGTAGATAATTTTGGGTTTATATAGACAAAGCGAACTGAAACATGCCAGATTGTGTTGTGTCTTTTAATGAACATATACCAATTAGAATTTAAACTAGGACACAATTTGAATTCAAAATTTTGGTGCAAAATTTAAATGCTAACGAGGAGTAAATTAAAAATGGGTTAAGAATTTAGGATCCAATTTGGCAAAAAAATTTAGCGCAAGAAGATAATCTTAGATTGAACCCATAACACACCCACACTTACACCTAAGCACGGTGGTGGTGGTGGTGGTGGTGGTGGTGATGGTACGCACGCGTGCGTGGTTGAACCCAAGCCCATGTAGGTCCTCCCCCATCCAAAAATTGTATTGCCCCTTGGGGCCCAACCATAGACTCAAATTTGAAGTATATGTACTCACCAAGTTTTCATTGCCCAACCAAAATGGGATTGGTGTTCCCACAGTGGGGTTCCAATACACTTCCTCGATCACATGGGTCACTTTTGGAGTCTATTTTCTCGTGGAGTAGGACATGAACCCACAAATTTCAACTTCAAAAGACGAACAAGTCCTACTCCAAATTTGGTTCAAATTTTGACACAAGATCTGATTTTCCAGATTTTGTCCAACACTTTATAATGGTATTTAAATCAATTTTGTGGACCTAATCAATTATTATTCTTGGATTAGCTACAAGTTCTAATATTAGATGAAATTTACTATCAATGTTTGATGTGTTTTACTACCAATCCAATGACACCAATAAATTAAGTTAGCGGATTAAGTCCAAGTAGAATTTTAATTTATCTATTAACATATAAAAATCAAATTAGAGAAAAGGGTGCTTAAATAGCATTCTCTCCTCCTTTCCTAAATTTTTAGAATTTTAATTTATTTAATTTCATTCATCCAACCAGTACTCAACAATTTGTTTACATAATAACTCTTTCACTCTTTTACTAACCAAGCACCACTCATTTGATGTTTTTTTAAATACTATTAATCCCATATGACTTCAATTAACCTGCAAATTCACATAATACTTAAATTTCCCAAATGATGGTTGTGAGAGGACGAAAAGGTGCTAAATAATAAAGTGAGTCCGCCACTCAGTATCATTTATATTTTAAAAATAATTATTTTGACTTAATTTAAGGACTTAATCTAGAGATCTAATTCAATATAACTATTAGATTGACAGTGGACTCCATCTAATATTAAAAATCACACCTAATTCAATGCCTCATTAGGGTGATGTTTGATAAAATTGAAAGCTAAACACTTAAAATTGAATGCTGAATTTTTTAATTCACAGACTGTTTGGTATGAACTAAAATTTAAGTATTGAATTTAATTAAATTATTTGACAAATATAAGGGGATGAAATTTGAAAATTATTATTATTCTAATTTTACCATTCTCTTTAACTATCTCTCTGCAACTGCCTTACTTCTATTACCACCATCACAATAGTGGTGGTAATGATGGCAGTGACGATGATAGTAGTGGTAGCGATGGTGATGGTGAAAGTGATGGTGGCAACAATACTATAGTAATGGTTGTGGCGACACAATGATGGTGGTGGCAATGGTAGTGGTAATGGTGGTGGCAGTGACGGTAGCACAATAATGGTGGTGGTGGTGGTGACTAACGGTGACATAATGGTGGTGGTGAATTGGTGATGGTAGTGGAGGTAGTGGCGACAATGGTGGTGACAGTGACAGTATTGTAGTGGTGACGACAGCGATGGTGATGGTGACGGTGGCACCATTGTGGTGGTAATGGTGACAATGACACAATAGTGGTAAGGGTATATTTGTCCATTATGAAAAATTAATAAAATCCTTACTGACTAACATTTTTAGCATTAAGTGATAAGTAAGTGGCGTGCTACATAAAATTTTAGCTTATTTTTAAGAAGTGCTTAAAATATTAAATAGTATGAGTTTTAGGTTATCAAACGAGTTTAATTTATTAAATGCTTAAAATATTCAGTTTTAACTCTTAAATGGTGTTATCAAACAGTCTCTAGGCCTACAAATTAAATCCATATAACATTACTCTTTATATTTTTAACTAGGCTATTACTGTTTTTCTTTTTTTCCAAAGGCAACTATTGTATAATTATTTTTCAATTTTCCAGAATGTTAACTATGCTATAACTGTTGTCTGTTGCGCTAGTATTTGACTGGCAGATACGTGGAGTCTTTATAAAAGGTTTATAATGAAAGCAACATGTAGTTTATTGTCTTGGTATATGTTCTTGTCAAAAATCAAATGACGTGTTCTATGTTCCCAATTTCTTCCTTACAAGAGGAAGTTGTGGAAAAAAATGATCAGCTCCTACCAAACCCAACAGGGCCACGTCTTCAAATAAGACTCGCTGGCTTCCTTCAAAGAAAGAAAGAAAGGAAGAAGCAACCAATAAGTCATCAATAATGGAGGGTCTTCTCCCAATGGTATTGAAAACCATCAAGAAAAATAGGGTTCGCCGGCAATACAAGTGTCTCTCCTCTGATGCATCACAAAGCTACGTCTCCGACTTTTTTGCCGACGAGCACAGCCCCGGGCAGGCGATGCCACAACCAGATAAGGTTGCTGGCTTCCACGCAGAGAGTAATGGGCACCGACGACACAAATCCGTCCAAATTGGGAATTATTTTGATGGGCTTTCGCAGGAGGATATTATCAAGTCCAACCAACTCGTTCGCTTGAGGAGCCATAGAATTTTCTCTTGTTTGACTGGTTTATAAAACTGTAGCTTTTTACTATAATGATCAATTATGTCTTCCCTTTTTTTTTTTTTTTTGTTTGGTGGAGAGGGGAGGGGATGGGATGGGTAAGATGATGTTGCTTGGAAATTCATCCCTTAAAGCAATGGTTCTTCAAATGTTCCTTTATGCATCTTTTTTGATTAATTTGTAAAAATGGAAAGGCCTGCATTCCACAGTGCAGTGAAAGCGATAATCTGGAGATCATCCACCATTATATGGCACAGTAGAAGCGCTGACATGACATTTTAAGTGAGGGATGGGATTAGGGGTTTATTTTCATTGCTAGAATTATAGAATAATAATCGTAAACGCACTAGCTAATAACTGGGTTCTGTATTTGCTTTGCAAATCCTTCTCAGTTGATTTGCAGGACTTATGGACAGATTGGCCACAGCTTTTACGCATAAATCTTCAAATGAACTCAGAGTAATCATAGGAAGCAAATAGTCTGCAGTGGAACCTGTTGCCGAGGGGAAAATTAGCTCAAGGGTGTGCAGTTTAACTAAGGGCGGCTCTATAATATGAAGTGATCAATGATTTTAGGCTTCCACAATGTGACTCTAATTTTATGTATGTTAATAAAATTGTGTAGATCACAAACCTAAACTCCATTAAAATTCAAACCGTCCATAAAAAAAGAATTCTTAAAAGCAAAACGTCAAAAAAAATTCTAACTGCAAATGAAAAGGGTCATTATCAAATAATATTACTTTTTACCAAATGATCATATTGAAGTCAAACGTCAATTACAATCAAGTCATACACATATAGAGATATAATAGATAAATTATATTTCCAATTGAGAGTCTATTTGAAAAATAGATATGTCTCAAGTTGTTTCAAAATTGAAATTAGCATGTTTTTATATTTAATATCAAAATCACAAAGTTATTAATTAATAATTCAAAAAGTAAGCGTAATAATACATCTAGAATTCAATTGAAACAAGTCAATCAACAATCTTAGAAAATTAGAGATCAATTGTAGGCTAATTACAAACAATTTAAATTTTGAATTACAAATTTAAGACCAAAGAATTCATAAATATACAAATCAAAACCAATTTTAAGGGTGGACACAACTTATTATATCTAAAAATATAGCTAAATTCTATATATACTAATAATGCACTATGCGTGTTGCACGTAAATAGTTTTTGAACATAAAAATTAATATTACATATTAGTATATGTGTATCTGAATTAAATATCATTTCAAATTTAGCAGAATTAATTCTTCATTACTCATATTCTATTATAGGATTAAGAAAATTTTATATATTCTCAAAATTTGTTGTTCTAATTATAAGAAAAAAGCTAGAAAAAATTGTTAAACTTATATTTTTTTTAGAATTTTGTGATTGAGAGTGGTTTTTTAGTGATGCTTGAAAAATTAAATTTTTTGAAATATCATTCGATTAGAATTCCACTTATAATTCTTTGAATTTGAATAAAATTAATTATCAGTATACTACTCATATTGAAACTTTACTGTAATTAAGAATTAGTTATGTCAATTAAGATAAGTTTTACTATACTCTATAATATATATTTTAAAACATATCAAAATTTTTTAAAAAATAAGTTTTAATTAAGAATACACTACAAACTATTTTCACATAAAGTTTTAATACAACTTAAAAAGTTTATTGTGACTAAAAAATTATATTAACGTAGCATAAATTAATTTTAAAAATATATATATACAATTATTTTTTATCTTAGAAATGAAAGGGTTAATTTTTTTAATGAAAAATAAATAAACATAAGTGCGGATAATGTTATATTTGCATATGATATGAGTAATATTAGATTAATGGAGTTTTTGAAAGTTTTTTTTTAACACTTTATTGACATAAAGAAATAATAGATAATTTAGATATTTAATTGTGAATCGGTAGAGTGGTCTTTATAATTTATTATAAGGGTAAAATAAAGAATACAAATTTTTTCATGTTAAAGTACTTTTATTAGTAGTATAATATAATATAAATATAAATATAGATATAGAATTTGAAATAATTAAGAAAAAAATTTGAGGGTGGACACGACCCCTACATATATCTGCCACTAAATGGAGCTAGGGTAGTTTTATGCTATTTGAAGTTTTGTTTACACAGTTTTTACATCTAGCACGAACATCAATTGGGCAGAGGAATCGGGTCAATGGTCCAACCGTGGATTAATCGATCGAACATGTCATATAACTAATAATAATAATAAATATGCTAAAAGATTATGCAGTTACAAAAGTAATATATTTAATGTTGATGATATCGAAATTAAATTCCAAGTATAAGTTCAGACCAAGAGGTCAGAAAAAACTTGCAGAGTTCGGAAGACCAGGGGCCAGAGTTTCCCTCCAAACTCATAACCAGGGAAGGGGGAAACAAACAGTCGAATAACAGAAAACATCCCTGAAACAAGGGCTAAACTACATTCAAGACACAAAACTCTCAACCAACCGAGATCCTCTTCTAAAATCAAGAAGGATTCTACGTATGAAAGACAAGGATCTCGGCAGAGATCCCACAAAATAAGGAATAGTTCTATAAATAATGTATATCGCCTCCACTGTAAAAAAAGGAGAGAACCCTAATTTCCTCAACATTACACTGTAAACCATCCTAATAATCAATAAAGAAAGAGGGAGCAGGAGCCTGCACTGAAGAGTGGACTAGCCGAGCACCCATGCCAGTGAACCACTATATTTCCATTGTGTACGTCTCCCCTTCCCTGAATTCCCCAGGTATCTCTTAACAATCAACACTAACCTCGTAGCTCATTTTCATATTGCTTCACACCATCCACACCTTCTACTCATTCACGTTAATTTAAGCCATCAGTTTGGTGCCGCCTGTGGGAACGATTCCTGTTACAAATACCCTGATCACTGAGTGACTGATGGTCTCAACTCGCAACATGAGTAGAAGCCAAACAAATCCACCACGAATACAGGATCAACCAGAAGCTGCCAACGACAGACAGCCGGAGAATGACCCAGAGGCTAATCTACCCATGGGGAATCCCTCCACAAATAACGAGTTAGAAGCCTTTCGCCTAGTTAATCAACGCTTGATACAGTAGAACGAAAAGCTCATGAAGCTTTTACAACGCCCACAGGAGGCATGACCGGCCCATGAAGGCCAGAATAACCGAATCTACAGAGAACAACTGCACCTCGACCCCCTCAGGGAAGTTAATGAAAGGGGAAACAAAGTCATGGCATGGGGGAAGCTCCCTCATCTACCCCCTATGAAAGGCCACAACGAAGAAGTACAAAGTCAGAACGAGGGGGAGAGAGGAATGATTTCTTCCCTTATCAGCAAGAAAGGAGAGAACAATACTAGGAGTAGTGTTTCAAGGACATCAAATAAGAGCTCAGCCATATGAAGGAGGTTGTGAGAAGTAAAGCTCCAGTCACAATGGATGCTTTGGTACAACAAACTAAATCCCTATTCACCACTGGCGTGCTACACTTTCCCCTTCCTCTGAAATTCAGAATGCCACAAATTGAGGCATTTGATGGGACAAAAGACCCCATAGATCACCTTAATACTTACAAGAACCAAATGGAGCTGCATGAATATCAGGATCCAATGCCTTATCGCGCCTTTGCCATTACACTAAAGGGTCAGCCTTAACTTGGTTCAAAAGGCTCTCCCCAGCCTCAATCTCCTCCTTTAAGGAACTTTCTGTATCCTTCGTGTCTCATTTCATAGGAGCTCGGACATACAAAAAGCCGAGCTATCACCTATTAAATATAAAATAGGGACCTCAGGAGAACCTCATGTTCTATGTCCAAAGGTTTGATTCAGAGTCGTTAAAATTTGACGTCCCAGATGAAAAGTTTGCCGTTATGACCTTTATAGATGGTTTGTGAGTACAATCCAAGGAATTGATGTTCTAAATATCAAAGAATCTTCAAGCAAGAATTCTTGAGGTAGTGGCTAAGGTAGAAAAATACATCAATGGCGAGGAAGCTCTTCTCTTAAAGATAAGGAGCTTGTCTGCACAAAAAGAAAAAGGGAAAGAAGAGAAAAATAGGGACCGAAGTCCTAAAAGAGAAAGAGGACGAGATAAGTCTTCAAGAAGAGGCAAAGACCTTTCCCCAAAAAGAAGGGGAGACGTCAGAGATCGTTTAGGCACGCTACAGCTAGAATTGCAACCGAGGTATCCACCTCGGTAGCTCCCTCAACTCATCACTGTTATATCACAGATCCTGTATGAGGTGCAGAACGAAAAGTTTCTAAGGTGGGCTCCCCGAAAAAAAAATAGATCCCACGAAAAGAGATCCCACCAAGTATTGTGAGTACCATAGAGATCATGGTCACCACATTGATGATTGCATTCAGTTGAAGAAAGAAATCGAGTTTTTGATCCAACGAGGGCATTTTCACCGCTACGTAGCTCGTGAGGATCAGAACCGAGCTCCATCACCACCACCACCTCAGCAGCAAGCTCCTACACAACATCAACAACCTCTAGGAGAAATCAGAATGATATTTGAAGGATTCGCATGAGGTGGGGATTCCAGAAAGGCTCATCTGCGATGAATCAGAGCCAGCGAGACACTAGAAGTATACACTGTGTCCAAGACACCTCAGCTGAGCACTGTCATCACCTTATCAGACTTAGACTTGGAAGGTTGCCACTATCCCCATGATGATCCCTTCGTGGTAAGGGCTTTCATGGCTAACATGACAGTTCATCGAGTCCTGATTGACAATGGAAGTTCAGCAGACATTATTTTTGCTTCTGCATTTGACAAAATGGGAGTAGAAAGAGAAAAGCTAGAACCAATAAGAGCTCACTTGTTGGGATTTTCAGGAGAGAGAGTGCTACCCTTGGGATCAATCCAACTTGTGCTTACTATGGGGGTTCCACCCTGTCAAGCTACCTCAACTATGAGATTTCTAGTGGTTGATGCCCCTTTTGTGTACAACATGCTCCTTGGAAGATCTTCCCTTAACGCAATGAAGGCTATCCCCTTTGCCTATCACTTAGTTATAAAGTTCCCTACGAAAAATGGAGTTGGAGTGGTCCGAGGAGGCCAACGCGTAGCAAGGGAGTGCTACATGGCTTCCATGAAGCAGAAATAAGTTGAAAGCATCTAATTGGATGAACTCAACATAAGAGACGAGCTGGACACGAGACCAATGCCATCGGAGGAGCTAGAGTCTGTGCAGCTCGACGAGGAGCCAGAACATCTTGTTTATGTCGGGTTTAGACTAAACAGGAAAATTAAGGACCTTCTAGTCCATTTCTTGAAGCAGAACATAAGAGTATTTGCCTGAAAGCAAGAAGATATGAAAGATATTGACCCCTCAGTCATCACACACAAGCTAAGTGTGAATCCAACTTGCAAGCCTATTAAACAGAAACAGAGAAGTTTTGCCCCTGAATGCCAGAAGACAATCAAAGAAGAGGTCAGCAAACTTCTATACGCCAAAGCCATTTGGGAAGTAAACTACCCCACTTGGTTAGCGAATGTGGTTCTTGTCAAGAAGACCAATGGCAAGTGACGACTCTGCATCGATTTCACTGACCTCAATCCAGCGTGCCCCAAAGGCAGTATTTTCTTACCTCAGATTGATCTAATAGTGGACGCCACAGCTGGGCATGAGCTCCTCAGCTTCATGGACGCCTTTTCAGGCTATAATCTAATTATAATGGACCCTAGAGATCAAGAGAAGACCTATTTTGTGACTGAACAAGGAATGTATTGCTACAAAGTCATGCCTTTTGAGTTGAAGAATACTGGGGCCACATAACAACGGCTGGTGAATCGGATGTTTCAAAAGCAAATTGGGACATCCATGGAAGTCTACATTGATGATATGCAGGTAAAGTCACTAAATTCAGAGCTCCACATCCAACACCTAGCAGAAACGTTCCAAATTCTTAAGGAATACAAGATGAAACTTAACCCTGTGAAATGCACCTTCGGAGTCTCAGCAGGAAAATTCCTAGGCTTTATAGTCAACAGTAGAGGAATTAAAGCTAACCTAGAGAAGGTAAAAGCAGTACTCGATATGCAACCACCATCCAACACAAGAGAGATTCAACGTTTGGCAGGGAGGATAGCTGCCTTGAGTCGTTTCGTGTCCAGATCAACTGATAAATGCTAACCCTTCTTCCAAGTCTTGAAGAAAGCATTTCAGTGGGATAAACAATGTGAAGAAGCGTTCAAGGCCTTGAAGAACTATTTGAGCTCACCTCCTGTTCTGGTAAGCCCATTAGAAGGAGAGGTAGTTACTCTCTACCTCGTTGTCTCAGACTTTTCAACTAGCGCAACACTAGTAAGGGAGCAAGGCAAAGCTCAGCAACTAATCTACTACTGTAGCAGAGCTCTGATTGGGCAGAGGAGAGGTATCCTAAGATGAAAAAGCTCATTTTAGCTCTTGTTACAACTGCTAGGAGACTTAGGCCGTATTTTCAAGCTCATACTATTGAGGTCCCCACAGACCAGCTGTTGAAGCAAGTGTTGCATAAACCATAGTCTTCTGAGAGGTTAGTTAAGTGGGCTATAGAACTCAGCGAGTTTGATATCAAATATAAGCCAAGAACTGTCATTAAAGGGTAGATTGTGGCAGATTTTATTGTAGAATTTACGACAGTTGCACCTTTGGATATGGAGGCAACAAAGCTAGTACCCGACCTCCCCATGTGAAAACTTTTCGTAGATGGAGCTGTTTATGCTCAAGGAAGCGGGGCAGGTTTAATCATAACCTCTCTTGATGGGATAGACGTAGAATAAGCCCTCAGGTTTAGGTTTAAGGCTTCAAACAACGAGGCCGAATATGAAGCTGTCATTGCAGGACTCAACCTTGCTCACTCGATGTAGGCACAGTAGTTGGAAGGCTATAACGATTCCAAGCTCGTAGTAAAGCAGATAGAGGAGTCCTATGAGGCTAAGGGTGAGAAAATGACCCTTTACCTCATGAGGGTACATGAATTAATCAAGAAGTTTGTGCAAGTTAAGATAAGACACGTTCCCATATTTGAGAATTCACGAGCAGATGCTTTGGCTAGGTTTGCAACTGCTTCACAAGAAAACTTGGATAAACTGATACCAGTGGAGCATCTAGCGGAGCCATCTGTTGGTACTGAGGAGGAAGAAGTGCTCCTTGTCTTGACCCAGCTGAGCTGGATTGATCCTATCATAGGGTATTTGCAGAATGGAGCCCTGCTAGTAGATCCCAAGGAAGCTGTAGAGCTAAGAACTAGGTCAGCTAGATTTTTTGTTCTGTAGGGAAATTTGTATAAGCGAGGTTTTTCAACACCTCCCCTAAAATGTGTAAAGGATGAAGATGCCAACTAGGTACTCAGAGAAATCCATGAAGGAGTCTGTGGTAAATCACATTAGAGCTCGGGCTTTGGCAGGAAAGGCACTAAGGCAAGGATACTACTGGGCCACCATGCTAAAAGATGTCGTAGATCTAGTAAAGAAATGCAAGGTCTGCCAAGTTCACGCTAACATTCCCCATTCTCCACCAGAGCTCTTAACTTCAGTAGTAAGACCTTGGTCCTTCCAACAATGGGGTCTGGACATACTGGAACTCCTTTCTACTTGGCACTGGATAGTGCAAGTTTGCCATTATTGGAGTAGACTACTTCACAAAATGGGTAGAAGTTGAGCCCTTGGCAACCATTACAGAACAAAAGGTTCGGAACTTCACATGTAATTCAATAATTTGCTAGTTTGGGATCCCTAGAGTAATAGTCTCAAACAACGGGAAGCAATTCGATAACTCTAAATTCAAAGGATTCTGTGCTGAGCTCGGGATAAAAAATTACTTTTCAGCTCCAGCTCATCCACAGTCTAACGAGCAAGTAGAGGTCACAATCAAAACCATCAAGGTGGCTCTGAAGACCAAACTCGAAGCTTTGAAAGGAAAATAGGTGGAGCACATCCTAGAAGTATTATAGGCTTACAGGACAACAACCAAATCTGCAACCCAGGAAACACCATTTGCCTTGGCATTTGGAACTGAGGCAATGACATCTATAGAAATTGGAATCCCATCTCCTAGGGTTGAGTTCACAGAACCTGAGCACAATGATGAGTCACTTCAGCTGAACCTCGATCTCTTGGATGAAAAGAGAGACAGAGCTCTACAACGCAACCAGGTTATCAGAGGAAGACAACAAGGTACTACGATAGAAGGGTCAGACACAAGAGTTTTAAGGTTGGATATTTGGTACTCAAGAAGCTCCTGGTTACAAGAAAAGACCATTCTAATGGGAATTAGGCCCTAATTGGGAAGACCCTTTCATCATCTCAAGGGTAATAAAACCTGAAAATTATAAGTTGCAGACCAAAAAAGGAAAAATTCTACCTCATTCTTGAAACAAAAAACATCTTAAAAGATTTTTTCAGTGAGTTTCATTTGTAAGAGGATTATTATTAATAGAATAGTGAACTTTTCATTTATTTCAACAAGATTCTTCTAAGTAACCAAGTAGTTACCAACGAGCACCGTAGATTAGAAAGAGCTCACAAGTTCATAAAACGAATACGAGTCATGTAGCTCAGGATGAACTCACGAGCTATGTAGTTTAGGATGAACTCATGGGTCGTGTAGCTCGAGATGAGCTCATGAGTCATGTAGCTCAGGAGGAACTGATAAGCCACGTAGCTCAGTATGAACTCTTACGTTTATAAGCTGAGGAGGAGTCCCGTAGCTTAGGATGAACACTTAAGTTCATAAAATAAATATGAGCCATGTAGCTCAGTATGAACACTTGAGTTCATATAAACGAGCCCTGCAGCTCACGACGAACATTACATTCCATGCAGATGAGCCCCGCAGTTCATGATGAACACCTCGGTTCACAAAAAATCAGGCCAAATACTTGGGCGCAAGATGAGCTCTAGCAGGGCAAAGATGAGCCACAAAGCTTAAAGACAAATAGCAAAGCAAGAGAGGAACATGTTAAAATCCAATGTTTATAAGCACAGGCAAGCATACAAAGGAAAAGACCTAAAGTCTGTTACGGCGAAATTGTTAAAAAGGTAAAGTTTCTAGTTTCCTTCAAGTCGCCTCTTCAATCAAAGGACTTCCTCCTTCAGGTGTGCGTTCTCCTCTCGTAGATTATCTTTTTCTTTCTCCATCCTCTCAAGCATATTCAAGAGTTTACTCCCAGCAGAGGAAAGTAAAATTGCTTCAAAGGAAGAATCAGGCGATGAAGAAGGGGAGCCATCCCTCTTACGCTCGCTGGAAGGTACACCAGCACCCTCATCCTTGTCTAATTCAGAAGAAAAAGAAACAGTAGAATTGGGTGAGAACACAAAATCAGGAGCAACAACATTAGCACTGAATAAAAAGAGGTTCTCAGAGGTCACCAATTATGAGAAGGACATTGATTTGGTGTCGATCACTCGGTTAATCCTTAACATCTCCACCAGGTCCAGATTAGCCATACCTGAGTAGAGGAAACAAAGTGAAAATAAGCTATCACAACATTATGTCAGGGAACTCCTCCAAGAGCAAGGAACCCTGTTCTCAAAGCAACACCCCTCGATGGATCTCCATGAATCCTCGAAAGCAAAAAAGAAGCATTGATCCCATTCTTCAGGAGGGGAGGGAAGATCAGAGACCAGGGGACGCATG
>CM042194.1:15710311-15725465 GCA_023539305.1 Ilex asprella | reverse complement strand
CCACAACACTATAAACAAAAAATAAAGCCTCTGAATTATAATCATTGCCCTTTGTAATTTTAGCATGATAATTCTTTTTGTCGGGCCACCTCAATTTGTGGAATTTCCCTTTATAGTGCACTACTTTTTTATAATTGTAGCACTAGATCTTGAATTCATCACATTGTTCACCTTAATTATTATCTTTGCCATTTTTTTGCACCAGATCTATTCTTCCACGTTCCCATGTTATTTGTATTTTGATACTTCTGATTTGATTGGTATCTGTTGTGGGACTTATCCTTTTCTTTCTTGCAGCTCATCTAAGTCTGCAAAGCCTTATCATTCAATATTTTGTTCATGAGCTTGCAAGGAATCCATCAACTCATCAACTATCAGGATATGTGAACCCTTTGAATGATAAGCGGTAATTAGCTACTATGGTGTGGGTTGAAAATCCAAACTTTTCTAGAACTCGAATGACGAAACAAACCCCACCGTTGGATTTGTCACGTGAAATCTATTTACCCAATAACTTTTCGTTGAATTATAAGGCAGTCAAACTTTTTATGTTTTACGATGCGAACGAATGTCACATGACCAAAATAAATACAATCAGGTTTTAATTGCAAAACATGAATAATAATTTAAAGTTGGTGGATCTGTGACACCCCCAAAAACTGGGGGTTCTTTTTCAATCCGTTGATCATCCATCAACTAGTGGATACCGCGTACCTTGATATCACATCGTCATGCCCCATTTACAGGGATCCATCATTTAACAAAATTCAAGCAGAGTCTCCTTTGTATGGGGAGCTCTACCCAAGACACAACTTGTGCAATCATACAACATTGACCACACCGGGTATATTTATCCATACTCATATAACAAAAATTAATTACATGACTCATCTGAGGTCCAATATACATCAATTCATACTCTTACATCATGAATTTATGCATTAAACATAGTTAATACAAATTCAAATTATAATTCTTTTACATACATTACATGCCCAAAAACTAACTTTGCAGATATTTTACAAAAATGGATTAAAAGGCACAACTCAACTTTTCTTCATCTTTGAGGCCCCAAGTGAGAGCCTTCCACCGGTGTGTATCCCGTACCTGAAATGTTATCCCCATAAAGAGTGAGCCATGCTCAATAAGGTAACTCCTAAAGATGCAACTCTCCAACCTAGATGCTTATGAAATGTCACATGCAATATTCAACAAGCAACAATCATCACAAACAAGAATATGCAATTCAATGTTGGAATTATACCATGTCATGCCATGAAATGAGATGAGACTCACTCATGTACTTTAACCTAAGCCCTTATCAGCTCCCACAATACAATGCAATGCCAATGTGTAATAAATTCACCATTGATGTTATGCATCCGATGACGTTTTCGTATTAAACAAAATTATGTGTCTTTGTTGGGTAGCGGAGTTTTGGTGTCGTATCGCCAGTTTCGCACACCAATACACTTTTTTTGGACTTGCAATGATGGAAGTGTATAAACCAGTAACCGGGTCTTGCAACCGAGGGAGTATCTAGCCCTTCTTGCTATACCCGACACAAGTTTTTCATGTAACCCATGTTAATCTGTTGAACCTTGGTCCAACTATACCGAATCCACTTGTCAACCCAAGGATGGTGTTTGACCTAACAACAAACACACACACCCACACTCATGCCTCATGCCCATGAATGTGTTGCCTTCTTGCATATATAATGTAATGAGCAATTGTAACATCAATATCATATTCATATGTAATAAATGCGATATGGATTATTTCTACCACATTTCAACACATGCCATGAATAATTATATCCTCAGTAAATAATTTCCATAATTCACCCCAATGCCAATATATCATAAGCACATATCAACATTTGCATTTTCAATTGTAATTCATATTATATGAATACGATTCCACTTTATCACATCATCCAAGCATGTTATCACACAATCTCATGTAATTAACACACTTTATTTCACATAGACATTTTATCAAATACCTTCAAGGCACCAAATCATGTGATCACATAAAATGTCAAAATTTATCACATAAATCAAAAAAAATCAGAATAAATGATTTTCACATACCCAATTATCAAAACTTTCAAGGAATTACAAACTAGCAATTTCTAACTATCAATTCCCTCTAGAATTGAGCCTACACATTTCCATTAAATCAACTATAGTAGGCAATTGTTAAAATACACAAAATAGCACACCAATTTCATATATTCATCCTAGGTTAGAAATAAATGTAGTTATGATGAAAACCTTACCTCTTGAAGCGTAAAAGAACATTGGTAAGCTCCAAGAATACACCCCCAAGCCCAAACCATGATTTCTCCAAAATTCCATATCAAAAACTTCGGTGAAAGTCGCTTTTTTTGGTACCTAAGAGTAGTCCTCATCAAAGAGATCGACTTTGATTTATGACTTGAGTTGATTCGAGCGACGGAGCTCCGTAGATCGTAGCGAGAAGCTTTGAAATCTCACTTTTTTCTCTCTCTTTTTCCTCTATTCTTCCTCACACGTTTACACACTGGAATCAGCAGAGTGTTCTCCCATAAAATCAGATTTTTGTTGATATTTATAACCCTTGATACTTGGTGCACGTCGCGCCACACGCCCCCATTCCCGAGTCCGTTTTCACTCTAAAACAATTAAATTTCACTCCGATTCAAGTTCAAATATTTTTATTTCAACTTGCTTTAAATTTTTTTCTAAAATTTAAAATTTTATTAAAATTTTTTTTTGGGTCACCTGAGACCTGACTGACTCGTAAAACTTAAAAAATATAACTATTTAGAATTCGATGAAATTTTCCTGGGTAATTAGATTTCGCGAGATGAATCCAACGGTGAGGTCTGTTTTGTCCTCCGAGTTCTAAAAAATAAGAGTTCTCAACCTGCACCATAGTGGTAATTTACCGTTTTACCCTTTCTCATAAAAAGTTTAAATTTACCCGAGTTTTACAGTCTCACATACAATATGTTGAACATAGCACGTGACAAGATTTAATTGATTCGGGATAAAATTGAATTAGAAAAAAGACGGACGTGTGGCGCAACGAGGGCCAAGTATCCAAGGGCTATAAAAAGGGAAAAATCTTATTTTCCCCCCATTTTGGCTGCTAGATTTTCTGGAAAAGAGAAGGGAAGAGAAGAGAGAGAAAGAGAAGTTTTCTTCAAGCTTCTCTCTACGATCTAGGACCAACCGCTCGTCGAATTGATTCGGGCCAAGAACTAAAGTTGATGTATGCGACAAGAGCTACGTTTACATAACAAAAATCACAGATTTCGCTAAAGTCTCGAGATTGAGATTTTTGTAAATCAGGGTTTGAAGCTTGATTTGGGTTCTTGGGAGTTTCTACCACTTGTATTTCTCTTCAAGAGGTAGTGTTTTTCTCCTAGCAAGGTTTATTTTCAACCTAGGGTTTTGTATGAAATTATTAGCATGATTTGAGATGAAATCTCTAGTCTAAATGTATTTGTTGTGTAACTAGAGCATGAGAAATGGTACAAGAATGTATAAAACTAATTTTGCATGAATTGAGTTTGTTGAGGATTGCTCATTGGGTGATTTCTTGAGAATGTGATAAATTGTGCATGAATATATGTTTACATGATTTTGAGCCTTTTGGACGTTTGATAAAATTTCTATGATTGATTAAGTAAGTTATTTGAATGAAATTGATATAACATGCTTTATGATGATGTAAGAATGTAATTATATACATGATGATATAAGTTACATTGAGGATTTGATTGTTGAATTGCATATGACCATTTTATATGCATCTAGGTTGGGGAGTAACCTCTTGATGAGATACCCTATTGAGCGTGACTCACCCTTTATGAGGACAAAATTTCCTGCGGGTTGATAGGAGACCAACGGGTTGACAAAGAACCCCCGACTTTAGAGGCGTCACAATGCCGGAGAGAAAGGCTTTTCGGTTTAAGCATAAGTTGTGTGTGGGAAAAGAAAAAGTCCTTTGGATGCTGCTAAGACTAATATTTATGGTGCATTCTTAAAGGTAAATTATGTTTTTTCTCAAATGGGTTTGGATTTTTTTTGCTTTTGAAACTTTTTGACTAATGTACGGTCCCGTTTGGTAACGTTTTCGTTTTTTGTTTTTCAAATACGAAAAATGAAAACGTCTTTTTGTGGTTTTTGAAAATCGCTCCCTCGTTTACAAAACGGTGACAAAAAAAAAACAAAATCATTTATCGAACGAGTTTTTTTTTTCTTGTTTACTCTAAAAATTAAAATAAAAACGAAAAATGAAAAAAAGAAACGTTACCAAATGAGACCGTAGTTTTCAATTTCTTGTCATGGTTTCCTAGTAGGGCAATTGGAATGGGTATCGATATTAATTCTGTGACATAAAAACCACATTGAGGTAATTTTCCTATATTGTGATAGTTATTCTCATTTTTATCTCTTTTTTTTTTGAATTTTTGGAGAAATTTGAAAAATGCTTCTAATTTGAGGTGCATGTTGAGTGTTCACAACTCTTTACTAAACCAGAGAAGGAATTTTATTGAGGTTGAACATTAAAATTCCAAAAAAAAAAAAAAAGAAATAGAGAAACAATGCTTGCATTAGAAGTTGATTGGATGTAAGACTAGAACTTTTCGATCAGAGAACAAATCCAAGTGCAGGCATAAAGATTTGCTTAAAGGTGTACCTGATGCAATAGTATTGCCAATAACCATCAATACTACAATCCACACCGCAATTAAATTCACTGGCAATATTTATTTCTGTGATTATCATATATGGTTCTCAATCAATATATTTGCGACAATGTTATTTTTTTTGGTGTAATGTGTGTTTTGACTGAAAGTTTCTTTTCTTTTTTTCCCCCATCCTTTACGCCCTCCTCTTAATTAAGTGAAAGCAGCCCCTTCATTAGATCCATGCCGAAGGAGATTGGCAAGATCAAAATCCGAAGAACATGAGCTATTTCTTAGAAGCCAAAGTCCAGACCAATTGTAGGTTTTCTGGGAAAGCGATTGCAAAAGTAACGGTGGTGAAGATAAAATAGTTGTCGTTGGTAATTATAAGGACATGCAAATGTGGAGTCTACTGAGTCAAGAAATTACCTTCTATCATTGACATTAAATGTGGAGGAATAAGTTTTTCATAGAATGTTGTTTGAAAAATTGAGGTGGTTGTTTCTACTTAGACCAAAAAAAAAAAAAAAAAAGGGGAAAGAAAGAAGGGAAGATTACAAACTAGGGAAATAAAAACACTATTCCTAACATCTGTATTAGCTTAACTATATATTATTTTTACATTTATGAATTTATTTAAATAAAAATGTATTCAATTTGATAACAATTTCTAATTTTGAAATTCCTCATAGATTCTCTAACGAATGATGAACTGAATTTTTCCATTGCCACCACTTTCTCACATATTGTGTGATTTTTCATGTGCGAAGAAATTATTTAATAACACCACAAACAAACAAACCGTGCACTGAACAGGGTACCAGTAGTGTGCCTGGAAGAAGAAGAGGATCTCTTAGTTGGCTACGGCTTGAGAGTCATGTATCAACTCCTACGGATTAGGCAAGGCAAGTGTATTGTCAAAAACCATGCTTTAATATTTAATTACATTCAACCCAATCCAAGACAGAAACAAATCTATCCAATTTTTTCAAATGGTATGGTTAGCAATGGTTTTGTCCGATTTGAAAGGTTCTAAGGAAGGTGAATTATCCTAGCGATCAAATAAGAAACTGGCCCTGCTTAGGTACTAATTTGTCAGTTCTCCGGTTTAATCCCGCCGAGCCATACTAGTTTTTAAAACATTGTGGGTTTGTTTGGTTGCTGTATTAGAAATTGATGGATTAGATAAAGTAATCCAGTCTAGTACATATAGTTAGACAAAATACAAGGTTAAATGGGTATTAAAATAATACGTGATTTTATCTAGTGTTTGACAATACATAACATTAATGTTGGATATTAGTTATTTAATCCAATCGGTTGTTTGATCAGAGAATTATTTTATTGTATTAATGTTGAATTGACAAAAATACCCTCTTCAGTGTTTGTTATATTGATGATTGCTTGATTTTATCAGTTGGGGGTTATAATAGTAAGTGTGTAGAATATTATGTTTGAGTTGAATTATAACACCACCTCTCTTGGTGGTATTAAAATACATCAATAATGCAAGTCTATCGTACAAAAAATATATGATAAAGATATGATTAGTATTAATTTTTGAAATTAATACGGTATCAAATTTACTTACCAAACAAAGTATTAGACATGATTAAATAAAAAATAGTATAATCCAATATTTAATCCCTTGAACCCTGTTTTTTTACCTCATCAGTTTATGTCCTTGTTGGTGGAGAAATGTCAGGATTTGTTTCTATTCGTGGATTGATTATTGATTCAATAGCATTCGCCAAATTAGATTGCACGCAAACAGTGGAATTCTATATTCATTGGAACATTATATATCATCGCTACAATGATCTACATTGAGACGTAATAACTAAAGCAGCAACCTTATTTTTTCTCCCTTATACTGACTCTGCTATTCATTTCTACAATCCTTGACCCGCAAATTTAATGACTTTGTTGCTTTTCTTCCCCTTTTTTAAAATTTTTTTTTTTTGAATGCAATTACTTGTTGATTCCTTCGAATCTTGTAATGACTTTCAACCCAAATGCTTAATTTCCAGATTTTTTAAAAAAATTAATTAACCGATTCCAATCAAATTATGCCATTTGATTTATTTAACTACTCCTTCCATCTTTTGTAACTACTCCTACTATATTTAAACTATTTCAAATTTAATTTTTCACTTACCTTTATTCACCTTTTCACATTTAACAAATATTATTTTAATTCAATACATGGAAAGTTTTTAATAGTATGAGGGTTAAAACATGGTGATGGTGGGAAGATAAATTTCGTCTCTTTCATCGCACGGAGTGCCCACTAGTTTAAATATAAATAAAAAACTCAAATTAGGGGAAAGAAGTCTTGAGAAAACTTCCAACCTCAAATGACTAATTTGTAAAACCCAAGAAAAATTAAATTTTTATGAAAGCGGTAAAACTGTAATTAGTCGCTATGGTATGAGTTAAAAACCTTAATTTTTCTAAAACTCGGATGACAAAATGGATATCCCTGTTGAATTCTTCTTGAAAAATCTAATTACCCAGTCAATTTTTGTTAAATTTCAAGACAGTCAATTTTTTGTAGTTTACGATGGGATCGGGTGTTGCTTAACTAAAATAAACGCGATCGAAAATTAATTACGAAACATGAAAAATAATTTAAAGTTAGTTTAAATAAAATATTTTGAACATAGCATGGAATGAGATTTCGTTGATTAGGGATAAAATTATATCAGGAAAAGACGGGACGTGTAACACGTTGTGGGCCAAGCATCCTAGGAGTATAAAAAGGAGGAAAATCATTTTTTTCACCCATTTTGGCTGTTGATTTACGATAGAGAGAGAGAGAGAAAGAGAGAAAAATTGAATTTTTCTAAACCTGAATTTTTCTAAAACTTGGATGACGAAATGGACATCACCGTTGAATTATAATTGCAAAATCTAATTACCCAGCCAATTTTCTTTAAATTTCAAGACAGTCGAATTTTTTGTAGTTTACGATGCGATCGGGTGTTGCGTAACTAAAATAAACGCGATCGAAAATTAATTACAAAACATGAAAAATAATTTAAAGTTAGTTTAAATAAAATATTTTGAACATATCATGAAATGAGATTTCGTTGATTCGGGATAAAATTAGATCAGGAAAAGACGGGACGTGTGATACCTTGTGGGCCAAGCATCCTAGGAGTATAAAAAGGAGAAAAATCAGTTTTTTCACCCATTTTGGCTGCTGATTTACGATAGAGAGAGGGAGAGAAGGAGAGGAAAACTGATTTTTTCTAAATCTGAATTTTTCTAAAACTCGGATGACGAAATGGACATCACCGTTGAATTATTATTGCAAAATTTAGTTACCCAGTCAATTTTCTTTAAATTTCAAGACAGACGGATTTTTTGTAGTTTACGATGCGATCGGATGTTGCGTAACTAAAATAAACGCGATTGAAAATTAATTATGAAACATGAAAAATAATTTAAAGTTAGTTTAAATAAAATATTTTGAACATAGCATGAAATGAGATTTCGTTGATTCGGGATAAAATTAGATTAGGAAAAGACGGAACGTGTGACACGTTGTGGGCCAAGCATCCTAGAAGTATAAACACGAGGAAAATCAATTTTTTTCACCCATTTTGGCTGCTGATTTACGATAGAGAGAGGGAGAGAAAGAGAGGAAAACTGAATTTTTCTAAAACTCGGATGACGAAATGGATATCACCGTTGAATTCTTCTTGCAAAATCTAATTACCCAGTCAATTTTCTTTAAATTTTAAGACAGTCGGATTTTTTGTAGTTTACGATGCTATCGGGTGTTGCGTAACTAAAATAAACGCGATCGAAAATTAATTACGAAACATGAAAAATAATTGAAAGTTAGTTTAAATAAAATATTTTGAACATAGCATGGAATGAGATTTCATTGATTCAGGATAAAATCAGATCAGGAAAAGACGGGACGTGTGACACATTGTGGGCTATGCATCCTAGGAGTATAAAAAGGAGGAAAATCAGTTTTTTCACCCATTTTGGCTACTGATTTACGAGAGAGAGAGAGAGAGAGAGAGAGAGAGAGAGAGAGGAAAATTGAATTTTTCTAAACCTGATTTTTTTTTTAAAACTCGGATGACGAAATGGACATCACCGTTGAATTATTATTGCAAAATCTAGTTATCCAGTCAATTTTCTTTTAATTTCAAGACAGTCGGATTTTTTGTAGTTTACGATGCGATCGGGTGTTGCGTAAGTAAAATAAACGCGATCAAAAATTAATTACGAAACATGAAAAATAATTTAATGTTAGTTTAAATAAAATATTTTGAACATAGCCTGAAATGAGATTTCGTTGATTCGGGATAAAATTAGATTAGGAAAAGACAGGACGTGTGACACGTTGTGGGCCAAGCATCCTAGGAGTATAAACCGGAGGAAAATCAGTTTTTTCACCCATTTTGGCTGCTGATTTACGATAGAGAGAGGGAGAAAAGGAAAGGAAAACTGAATTTTTCTAAACCTGATTTTTTCTAAAACTCGAATGACGAAATGGACATCACCGTTGAATTATTATTGCAAAATCTAGTTACCCAGTCAATTTTCTTTAAATTTCAAGACAGTCAAATTTTTTGTAGTTTACGATGCGATCGGGTGTTGCGTAACTAAAAAAAACGTGATTGAAAATTAATTACGAAACATGAAAAATAATTTAAGTTAATTTAAATAAAATATTTTGAACTTAGCATGGAATGAGATTTTGTTGATTCAGGATAAAATCAGATCAGGAAAAGACGGGACGTGTGACACATTGTGGGCCAAGCATCCTAGGAGTATAAAAAGGAGGAAAATCAGTTTTTTCACCCATTTTGGCTGCTGATTTACGATAGAGAGAGAGAGAGATAGAAAGAGAGGAAAATTCAAAAGTTCTTCCTTCTTTTCCTTGTCATCTAGGGCCAACCATTTGTCGAAATGCTTCGGGCCAAGAACTAAAGTTGATCGATGCGACGAGAGCTACGTCTACATACCAAAAATCACAGATTTCGCTAAAGTCTGAAGATTGATATTTTTTGAAATCAGGGTTTGAGGCTTGATTTTAGTTCTTGGGAGTATCTATCACTTGTATTACGCATCAAGATCTATGGTTCTTCCCCTATCTAGGTTTATTTTCAACCTAGGGTTTCGTATGAATGGGTAGCATGATTTCAGTTGAAATCTCTAGTGTAACTAGAGCACGTGGAATAATATAAGAATGTATAAAATCAAATTTTCATTAATTGTGTTTGTTGAAGATTGCTAATTGGGCGATTTCTTGAGAATGTGATAAATTGAATATGATTTTGTGTTTACATGATTTTGTTCCTTTTGGGTGTTTGATAAAATGCCTATGATTGATTAAGTATGTTATTTGAATAAAATTGATATAACATGCTTTGTGATGTTATTAGAATGTAATTATATACTTGATGATATAAGTTACATTGAGGATTTAAAGTTGTTCATGTTGTGCTCATGACATGTTGAACATGATGTTGAAATTGCAATGAAAAACTTGGTTGCATAATGATATGGAATGTAATTGTACATTATATTGCATATGCATGGGAAGCATCAAATTCATGGGGATGTGACATGGGTGTGGGTGTGTGCATGGTTATGATCAAACACTATTATTGGTGGATGATGCGTAGGCTCGAAAAAATTGGACCAAGGTTCGACTGAGTTGCACGTATTTGCATTGAAAATAGGGTCAGAGTTAGTAAGAAGGGATATATTATCCATTGGGGTGTAAGACCCGGTGATTTGGATATGCACTCCGTTTGTATTGAATCCATAAAGTGTGTCGGTGTATGCGGAGCTGTTGGTGGAAGTCCATAAATGCCATGTAGGTTGGGTGCCCGTTCGTGGAAGTCCATAAATACCCACCCCAAGAAAGACCCTGGATTTATAAATTGTCATCGGATGTGTAACATCAAGGATGGAGGCTAGAAATGTTCGAATACATACGCATGACGTTGTATGTGTTATGGGAGCCGGTGGTGGGCTCGGGTTGCATTGCATGTGTGAGTCTCACCTCATAACATGGCATAACATTGTGACATTCATTTCTTGAAATTGTATATTCTTGGATGAATGTTTGTTTTGACTGTTGAATTGCATGCGAACATTTCATATGCGTCTTAGTTGAGAGGTAGCCTCTTTAGGAGATACCCTATTGAGCTCGACTCATCCTTTATGGGAACAACATTTCAGTAGCGGGGCAAGCATCGATGGATGGTTCTCACTTGGGCCCTTGTTGATGAAGAAAGTCTAGTTGTGACTTTAAATTATATTTTTGTAAAATAATCGTGTAATTGGTATTAAAATTTGCTAGGGACTAGCAAAACTCAAGTTGAGGGGTGTGAGGAAAATATTGAATATCATATATCTTTTTGCACCCTTTTATACTTGTTTTTGTGGTGAAAATGGGGGAAAATGCATTTAATCTAACAATTAATGGAGTTTGTTTGATTGTAGGCAATGAGTGGATAATGGTGTGTGTTAAGCTTACATCATAGTGCTTAAAGACAATGGAGAAGAAATGAGGCTTAATGGTTAGCTTGGAAGGTCAAGAAACCAAGGAAATGAAAAATCAAGTGAAAACCAATCAGTAGGTTTGGTCATAGTTCTACCGATAGATTTTGTACACTAGAAATCTTCTACTGCTACCCCTGCCAAAGTAGGTTTTTCCCAAAAATGCCAGAAGCTTGCAATTCAGACTCTACCTACTTGGGGGGCCCACTTCTGCTTCTCCCACACATACCTTGACACATTCTACAAGCTAGCATACCCTCTTACACCTAAAACCTAACTTTGGAAGAAAAAGGTATGGAAGAGGAAGAGAGAATGAGAAAGAGAGAGAGAGAAAAAGATAGGTTGGTGAAGGCCAGACTGGTGCAAACATGCCCTGGGGTTGCTTGTGGCATTACCCAAAGACCTTCCCACTCATTGGAAGTCAGCACACAGACCATAGAGGTACCATGGATGAAAATGGAAGCAAGTGGTGAGGAGATGCATAGCTGAAAATGAACAACGGGAAGTCCTTTCATTTTGCCATTCTGAAGCATGCGATGACCACTTCTATCCAAAGGTTGGATAGTGTGACCCATAGGAATATGATGCCCTTGTCCCCTATGTTAGTAGTTGAGATATTTGATTGTTGGGGCATTGACTTCATGGGTCAATTTCGTATCTCTTTTGGCTACCTCTATATTTTATTGGCAGTGGACTAATTGTCTAAGTGGGTAGAGGCTGTCCCAACCAAGACCAATGACCACCGGGTCGTGGTCAAATTCTGAAAAGAAAACATCTTTTCAAGGTTTGGGATGCCTCGTGCAATGATAAGTGACGGTGGTTCTCATTTTTTGTAATAGACCATTTGCATCTTTAATGCATAAATATGATGTTATACACAAGGTGTTTACCGCTTATCACCCACAAACCAATGACCAAGTCGAGTTGGTCAATAGGGAGATTAAGAACATGCTAGAAAAAATAGTGAACCCTAACAGGAAGGATTGGTCGCTTAGGTTGACTGATGCCTTGTGGGCTTACCGCACTGCTTACAAGACTATTCTAGGCATGTCACCCTATAGACTAGTCTATAGTAAGGCTTTTCATTTACCGGTAGAGATGGAGCACATAGCTTATTGGGCCATCAAAACCTTGAACTTTAACTTGAGAATAGCCAGAGAGAACAGGAAGTTGGAGTTGAATGAATTAGAGCAGATTCGTAGAGATGCATATGAGAGCTAAAAAATTTTCAAAGAAAGAACTAAGATTTTTCATGATAAATCCTTTGTAAGAAAGACATTGATCTAGGACAAAAAGTGCTCTGGTATAATTCTTGTCTCTCTATCTTTCAAGTGAAACTCCGATCTCGTTGGGATGGCCCCTATATTGTGATTAGCACAAAATATTGTATATATTGTATGTGGTTATACCTTTTTTATACTTGCTTTTTTTATGAATTTGGAAAGAAGTGCAGTTAATCTCCCGTTTAATGAAGTTGTGTGAATGTAGATGAAAAGTTATAAATAGCTTGAGTTAAGCTCCATCTTAGTGTTTGAAGTCAATGAAGACGAAGGGATAGTTTAAAGGAAGGATTGGAAGGTGAAGAAACCAAGAAAAAGACAAATTGGATGAAAACCTTCCAGAAGGTTTTGACCATAAACCTTTTGGAAGGTTTGTACTTGGTCTGCCTATTCACTAGAAAAACCTTTCGGAAGGTTTTGTCTACTGGAATGAACCTTCCGGAAGGTTTGCATTGACCTTGAGGTAGGTTTTTCCCCCAAAAGCTCAGATAGCCTACAACTCAAGCTTTACCATTTTGGGGGCTCCACCTATGCTTCTCCCACTTGTCCCTTGACATCTCTTACACACATAAATGCCTCCCCTCACCTAAGCTTAGACTTTGAAGGCTCAAGCATTAATGAGAAAGAGAGAGAAGAGGCAAGTCAGGGAAGGGCAGGCTAGGCTTACGCTAGCCTGCCCAATGCCATCAACTCAGCCTCATATGGATGGGAGGCCTTTCACACACCAGAGAAGACCTCTATGGACAAATATGGAAGCATCATTGGACATTATTCAACATTGTAGAGGTATAGAGAAAAGCTCTAGGAGGGAGACATAGTTTTTAGTGAGTGAAGTTAGATTTTTGCATCTCCTTTACCCATTTTCACTTGTAATCTTTAATTCTTGCATTGTTCTTGCAGAGTGAAGTTAGACATAGTTCTTGCATTAAATATAAGTAGCTAAGCTTTAAGTTGGCTAATCCAAGGGAGAATTCCTCTTGGTTATGCTAAATGAACTCTTTTTCATTCCTCCTCGTAGTGTACGATGGTTTGGTTTGACTAGGTTTAGTGTGGACATGGTTGTGAGTTCTTAATACACCGTAGACTTGTCATAGGGTATGCTCGAATTCTCACCTCCATTTTAGTCCTGTGTTTCCTATGAATCAATCAAATGTCTAGGCAACATTGGAAGAGCGTCTTGAGTTGATTTGGCATTCCCATTGGAATGATCTCTTTGGATTATTCAACACTTGTTTCCAATGTTTTTTCTATCACAAACTTCCCTCACCAAAATAAATATTCAAAATATTTTTACACCTTTCATTTTTCACCAAAATTACACAATTTCTTGAATCATTTTGAGGGAGAGTGTCACTCACCTATCTGCATAAGACGTACACATATTACGGGATGGTGTTCGGAGATTAGGGATGACGAAATAAATCAAATATTTTTGGTGCCGTTGCTGGGAAAGGCAAAGCGTTGAATTAAGAAGGTGATTTTTTGGACGACAAAGGTAAGTCCCTTGAATGCTCATCACGGGCTGAGGTACGTTGTTCCTTGTTTATACTTTTGATTAACCCTAACTAGTATGTAAAATAGAAGGACTAAGTAATCAACTTTGTAGGATAAATTAACTAAAAATTGTCAATTAGAGTTTGTGCATGGATTAAAGTTTTAAATACTTTATGTTCAAAATTGTAGGGTTTAATACATAAATACTGAAGAATACAAGGCAATCTTGCAAAGCTTAAAACAACGAAGGACTAAAGTGTGAAATGACACATGAAAGACCCAGAATGCGGCATATGGCCCCTTCTGCAAGGCACCTCCATCCAAACGGTGGTGGTGGCGTTCGTACGGCCACCTGGGCAGCTGAAGTTTATACCAACACCTCGTGCTTGCCTTTTGTCTATAAATAGGGGCTCCTCTTCTTCATTTCACAAGGTCGGCCACCTAAGAGCCAAGGGAGAGCTCCAAAGAGAGAAAGAAAAAGAGAAAAGAGAAAGTCGAATACAGAGCCAGTCTGTCTTATACTCCAACTGGTACTCTGTATTTCTACCTTTATGTTGTAACTTTTTATTTGGATAGTTGAACTACCACCACTTTGTTGTTTTGATTAATAATAAATGTGGTTGTATTTCAAGTGTTCCTTGTGAAAGAAGTTTTAAAGTTTGTGTTTTAATTTTAGTTTTGATGAAGATTACCTTCACTCCTTGCTTGTCAGTAGCAATGGGGTGTGAGTAGTCACTTATACCCTTCAGTAAGGGGTGAACTTATGTACAGTATTGGTTAGATTATAGAAATGTTGATGTTGTATTCATATATTTATCTATATATGTATTATTATGCACTTCATGCATGATACATCGATGTACGTAGTTACGGTGCTGTGCCTGAAATTACGTCAGCGGTGCATCATCAACCTGTCAGTTAAACAACCACAGTGTTCCTACCAATATGGCTTGTCTTCCACCGAAACGCTGAAGATGTTCCATTGATACAAAACCTAAATGATCCTCATGAATGATTTGTCCTTCTAGGTTATTAGGGTTGTTTAATTACTATATATAACTATATTGCCAGTCGAACAACCACGGTGTTCCTTCGGTATGACTTGTCCACCATCAGAACACTAAAGATGTTTAACTGGTATATATATATATATATATAT
>CM042194.1:15660593-15709911 GCA_023539305.1 Ilex asprella | reverse complement strand
TAAGATCAGTATAGATGTATATATATATATATATATATATATATTTATAGCATAGATGACTTGTTGAGTAATTCAAGTATTCCTCATGAATGGCTTGTCCTTCTAGTTCACTTGGATTAGTCAATTGACACATCTATTACCAGCTAACCTAAGAAGTTGCTGCGTTATGACTTCATACCACAAGCTAGCTTAAGAAGTTGCTGGGTATGGTTTCTTATGTACACACTTACAATCACGAGATTAATTGAATAATTCAAGTAAGCCTCATGAATGGCTTATCCTTTTGGTATGCTTGGATTAATCAATTGACATGGATACCACCAGCTAGCCTAAGAAGTTGCTGTGTGATGGTTTATATACATTAGACCTACTGATTGACTTGCCAGTAAAATGGGAGTTAATTGCTATAAGGTAGCATTTTCATTATTTAACCAATATAAAATATATGTGATCCTTAAACTGAAGAGTATCTTTTATATTCTTGTCATTAACAAGCTTATCTCCGCACTTTATTTAATTAGACTAGTAATCAATCTAAGCTCACATCACAAGCTATCAAACATTACATTGCTTTAAACAATTACTTTACAATTTATTTTATTTATTTTACATTCTAAATTATTGAAAATTCTCCGTGGGATCAATACTTGGACTTAAACATACAAAACAACAACTTGATTACTTATACTTGGGTGTATAATTAATATAATTTAGATCACTAAAAAAGTGCGAATCAAGTTTTTGGCGCTGTTGCCAAGCAGTTAAGGTAATTTAAAAAAAATATAAACAAAAAAATAATATAAAAAATAAAAAAATAAACAGATATTTGTTTTTGTATTTTGTACGTTTATAGTTTGTTTGTTTGTTTTTAATAGTCTATGTTTGTTCATTTATCAGTAGGTTCTGTAAATCAGTCAACTCCATTGTCTTCATCGTCTTCATCATCACAATCTACCCAAAAATCATTTGACTTAAGTATGACTCCAAACATACATAGGGAGGAAAAAGTTAGAGAACAAGAAGTAGTTCAAAATACTCGACCATTAAAAGAATATCTACATCCTATAAGAATTAATGTCCCATCATGTTTTGCTTTTTCAACAGACGCTCTAAATATTAATATTAAGTCAGGAACAATACAGTTACTACCATAGTTCCATGGTTTAAAAGATGAAAACCCCTATGTTCATATGAAAGAATTTGAAGAAGTCTATGGAACTTTGCAAGATAATTCTGAAATGATCAAATTGAAAAAATTTCCTTTTTCTTTGAAAGATAAAGCGAAACTATAACTTAACTCTTTACGAGCAAATTCTATCACAAGTTGTCAAGCTTTACAAACTGAGTTTTTTTAAAAGTTTTTTTTTGTGCATCGTACTAATGCATTAAGATGTCAAATAATAAATTTTACGATAAAAGAAAAAG
Source organism: Ilex asprella (assembly GCA_023539305.1). NCBI lineage: Eukaryota > Viridiplantae > Streptophyta > Magnoliopsida > Aquifoliales > Aquifoliaceae > Ilex > Ilex asprella. Next base: position 15,708,486 of record CM042194.1, on the reverse strand, counting down.
AAACTTTTTATCAATGTGGGGAAAGATTTAAAGATCTTCTCCAAGCTTGTCCACATCATGCATTTGAAAACTGGACTTGAGTTGGGTTCTTTTATGATGCGCTTCCATCTGCAATGCAACAATTTGTGGAAATGATGGCCCAAGGAGAATTTATGAATAAAAACCCAAAAGAAGCATTTCAAATTTTTGATACTATTTCAGAGAGTTCCCATATGTGGGACTCATCATCTTCAAACATTGTAGAAAATAAGCCATCTACATCTAAAAGTGAAAAATATGTATTAAAAGACGATGACGATCTACGAGCTAAAATGACTAATTTATGTCGAAAACTAGAAGCCTTAGAAATGAAAAAAGTTAAAGAAGTAGCTTTTATTTCTTCTACTGATCAAGTACGTGAAATTTGTGCGTTATCAGGATATCCTGCTGGCGAATGTCCAACTATGTCTGCTTTTAAAGAAGTCTTAATTGAACAATCTAATGTTGTTCTAACTTATAATAAACCTTATTCAAATCCATATTCTGAAACTTACAATCCAGGATGGAGAAATACACAACCTACAAATCAAACATAAGGTCCACCACAACTACAAAATCAACATCAATATCAGCGGTATCAACCGCCATAGAGAAAAACTTTGGAAGATACTATGAATCAATTTATTCAAAGTCAAATAAATTTTAATACTCAAACAACTCAAGCTTTTAATGATTTTAAAATCCAAACTTCACAGAGTATTGAAGATATCAAGAGTCATTTAGCTAAGTTGACACAGTCCTTAAGTACTTCGGAAAAAGGGAAATTTTCATCTCAACCTAAACCTCCACAAAGTCAGAACTAAGCTAATTTTGTATCCACTGAAGCTTCTTCAAGTCAAGTACAAGCAATCACAATAATGAGGAGTGGTAAGGTAATTGATAAAACTATAAAACCCAAAATTTCAAAGAAAATACATAAGCCAATTCCTGTAAACGAACCACTCGAATCTGAACTATTAGTCAAAAAGCAATCAGAAATACAAAGTGAAAAAGATCCTCCATGTCCTATTCTTTTACCTTTTCTTCAAAGGGGTAGAAAGCCTACATCTGAAAAAACCAGTCTGACATTCTTGAGTTATTTAAATAGGTAAAAATAATATTCCTTTGTTGGATGTAGTAAAAAGAGTTTCGGTTTATGCTAAATTCTTAAAAGATCTTTGCACAATAAAAAGAAAAACTAATGTACCAAAGAAAGTATTTTCAACTGAACAAGTTAATACTATAATACAATAGGATACGCTTCAAGAGTACAAAGATCTAGGTAGTCCTACAGTCTCATGTCTTACTGAAAATTTTTGAATTGAACAAGCTCTGCTAGATCTTGGATCCAGTTGTAGTTTATTACAATATTTAGTATATACACGACTAGGATTAAGTGAGCTAAAACCTTCCAATGTTACACTACAACTAGCAGACCTATAAATAAAAATTCCATGAGGAGTTGTGGAAGATGTTATTCTCCAAGTTGATCAATTCTATTTTTCAGTAGATTTTATCGTTATAGATACACAACCAAGTTGTCAGGCATGTGCATCTGAATACATACCTCTGATTTTGGGTCAACCATTCGTAGCTACATCAAATGCATTAATTAATTGTAGGAATGGAGTCATAAAACTTTCATTTAAAAATATGACTTTGGAATGAAATATTTTTAATAGTGCAAAACAACCTAGAGAAGAAGAAGAAATACATGAAGTAAATTGTGTTGATACATTGAATCAATTTTTTTTTGAAATTGTTTTCTGAAAAAAGAGTTATTTGCATTGGAACCAATATCTAATAATGAATCTAAACATATATCTGCAAAGAATGTACAATGTGAAGAATTATTACCAAATCTTGTAGAATTTAATGTCAAAATTCTTAAGCTAGAATTAAAACCTCTACCAACCAATCTAAAATATGTCTTTTGAGGAGAGAATGAAATTCATCCAGTGATCATATCATTGAAATTATTTGAAATTCAAGAAAAAGAACTGACAAAAGTTTTGAAAAATCATCAAAGTGTTACTGGGTGGACAATAGTAGATATAAAAGGTATAAGTCCACTTTTATGTACTCATTGTATCTATTTAGAAGAAGATGCTAAACCATCTCGTCAAATGTAGAGAAGCTTGAATTTACACTTCAAAGAAGTAGTTCGTTCTGAAGTACTTAAACTATTAGATGCTAATATTATCTATCCTATATTTGATAGTAAATGGGTTAGTCCTACACAAGTAAGTCCTAAGACGTCTGGTGTTACAGTAATAAAAAAATAAAGAAAACGAATTAGTCCCGATGCTTACAGTCACAAGTTGGCATGTATTTATTGACTATCGAAAGCTAAATTCCCTCACTAGAAAGGATCATTTTTTGTTGCCTTTTCTAGATCAAGTACTTGAAAGAATAGCTGGACATGCATATTATTGTTTCCTAGATGAATATTCTGGCTATAATCAAATTGAAATTGCAATAGATGATCAAGAAAAAACTACATTTACATGTCCATTTGAAACTTTTGCTTATAAAAGGATGCCTTTTGGGTTATGTAATGCCCTAGCTACTTTTCAATGTTGCATGTTAAGTATATTCAGTGATATGGTAGAACGATATCTAGAAGTTTTTTTGGATGAATTTTCAGTATATGAGGATTCATTTCATATATGTTTAGAAAATCTGGAAAAAGTACTTATCTGATGTGATGAAACAAACCTTGTCTTAAATTGGAAAAAATGTCATTTCATGGTTACATAAGGTATTGCTTTAGGACACGATTTTTGAAAGAGAAATTGAAGTTGATATATCCACAATTGACTTAATAGCTAATCTTTCTTCACCAAAAACAGTAAAAGATGTTCGATCTTTTTTAGGTCATGCTAGATTTTATAGAAGATTTATTAAAAACTTTAGTTCAATATCTAGACCTACCTGTAATATTTTATGTCAGGATATAATATTTGAATGAAATGATGTATGCCAATTAGCATTTGATAAATTAAAAAATATGCTTATTTTTGCACCTATCATGCGACCTCCTGACTAGTTTTTACCTTTTGAATTGATGTGTAATGCAAGTGATTACGCAATAGGACATGTATTAGGTCAAAGAAAAGATAAAAAATTATTTGTTATTTACTATGCAAGCAAAACTCTAAATGATGCACAAATGAACTATTCAACCATAGAAAAAGAATTACTTGCTGTTGTGTTTGCTTTACATAAATTTCGTTCATGCCTGGTTGGATCGTCAATTGTGGTATTTATAGATCATGCAGTTTTAAAATATTTACTTACTAAGAAATATGCAAAACCACGTCTTCTACGTTGGATTTTGTTGCTTCAAGAATTTGATCTTATAATTAAGGATAAGAAAGGAGTTGAAAATGTGGTAACGGATCACTTGTCAAGATTGAATTATGATATAAAGGAAGAACCAATTCCAATTAGAGAAATCTTTCCAGATGAACAACTTCTCGCAATAATCGAAATGCCATGGTATGTAGATATAGCTAACTATCTATTCACTGGTACTATTCCTTCTAATTATACTTGGTCTAATAGAAATAAGTTCCAAAGTAAGGTACGTAATTTTTTCTAGGAAGATCCTTATTTATTTAAATATTGTAAGGACCAAATAATAAGACGTTGTGTACCTAATCATGAAATTAGCCAAGTAATTTAGTTTTGCCACTCTGAAGCTAACGGAGGCCAATTTGCTTCAAAGTAAATCGTTGCTAAAATTTTGTAATATGGATTTTATTGGCCAACACTTTTCAAAGATGTTCATATCTTTTCTTTAAACTGTGACAGATTTCAAAGAATGAGGAATATTTTAAAAATAAATATGATGCCTTTAAACCCTATTTTAATTGTTAAAATTTTTGATTGTTGGAGCATCAATTTTATGGGACCATTTCCTCCATCTTTTGGATATCTGAATATTTTGGTTGCAGTCAACTATGTTTCTAAATGGGTTGAGACAATTTCATGTAAAAATAACGATCACAGAACAGTGATCAAGTTTTAAAAGAAAATATTTTATCCAGATTTGGGATTCCTCTAATAATCATTAGTGATAGTGGATCACATTTTTGCAATAAATTTTTTGAAAATCTAACCAAAAAATACTTGATTTCTCATAAAATATCTACTTCGTATCATCCACAGACAAGTGGGCAGACTGAATTAGCTAAGAGGGAAATAAAATACATTTTTGAAAAGACAGTAAATCCAAATCGTAAGGATTGGTCTTCAAGATTAGCTGATGCACTTTGAGCTTACCGTAGTGCATGTAAAACTATTCTAGGAATGTATCCTTATCAGTTAGTTATGGTAAACCATGTCGCCTGTAGAATTAGAACATAGACTATTATAGAAAAAGTTCTGTTATATAATGCAAAACTTCGTTTGTTTCCTAGAAAATTAAGATCTAGATGGACATGACCTTATATAGTGAAGCAAGTTTTCGACTATGGGGAAATTGAAATTGAAAATCCAGTAACTGGGAATATTTTTACAGTAAATGGATAAGACTTTAACCTTATTATGATGGATTCACTCAAAATGTAACTTCTAGACAACTTTTTGATCTTGTTTATGTGTGCTGAAAAATATTGTTGTTTGATTATTAAGTCCTTGTAATTTATTTGACAGATTAAACCTCCTAAGTGAAAGCAAGATATCATAATCACTGAAAGACGACAGATTCCTAGTTTTTATTATCAATGCTGACTATTACGATTTTTACGTTACAAATAATGTTTAATTTAAGATGGAGAAGTATAAATGTAAATTTTCTTCTTGTGTTTAAAATAGTAATTTTAATTTAAAAATCCTATTCGTCTTTGTGGCTGGCAGACGTTAAAGAACCGAATAGGGAGTCAATTTTTAATAATTTTTTGAGCCTTCTTTAAAATTTTTCTTAAAAATTGAAAAATGGATGAAAAATTATTTTGGTTAAGTTTAATTTTACTATGTCACTTTCCAAAAGATATACAGACGTTGATCATACAAAAAGCTAGGTATGTTAGAAATTTAGAAATTATCAAAAGTCAAGCATGACCCTTGTGTGAAAAAAGTACATATGCTAAACATGGACGAGCAAATCGTCTCTGTGCTTGTGTAAGATGTGGTCATACAGAACATTTGAGACGATATAATTAGTGTGCAAAACCAATTTTAGGTCGTACATTAGATCGTTTATGGTGGATTAAGTATGGACAGAGTATGAATTATCCTTAGATGCCATCCTATTGTACCCCAATGTTAACAAGATACGTGAGAAATGAAGTTAACCGTGTCACTGGTATTATTGATCCAGACAATTCTGATACTGACTAAATATAATCGACAAGATGTATAGTTTTGGAAATAAATGTAGATAGTTATAAATAAATGTAAATCACTATAGATTAAGTAGGAAAGTCAGTAAATAACAAATAAGAAATATGAAAATAATAAACCCAATTCTTTTGAAAGAAAAAGTGTGGTTAGCAAAGTTTTTTAGAATATATAAAATTATACCAAATTTCTTGAACTACAGGAATTTATAGGAAAAAGAGCATAATTGCAAAAAATTAGAGAATTAGTCTGCAGTTGCAAACCAAAAGCCAGTCAGAGAGCACCATTATGGAGCTAACATCCGGACGACAGTGCACTTATAAATATATCCTTCCGGCAGAAAATCAATCAGTTCAGTCTCCCTCGCGAATCAAAAAATTCTCAACCATTTTCCTTCAAATCTTCTCCGATTATTCACTTACCCATAAAATTTTGAAGACATATACCAATTGAAATCAATTGAAACGGAGTATTTGAAGAAAAAATCAACCAAAAGATGGATTCAAGATGACGAACAAGAGGGTCTTCAAGCCGAGCATGAAAGAATCAATCCCCACCACTGCATGCACCTCCACAACAACCTGGACCGGGAAATAGCTTCAGTTAGGTGATGTTTGAGAATTTTAAACAATAGGACTGGTATGATACTAAATTTTTGACTAAAACTATTATTTCTATAAGACTAGTTACGCTTGAAGATTTTGAGAACATAGGAGTAAGACAAATTCTTGATGCAAGAGGATGGTTACATTATGTTAGATTATTTGTTCTTGCTTATGATTGCTTAGTTCGGGAATTTTATAGTAATATTGAGATAGTTGGAAAAAGGCAATTACGTGTGTTTGTACAAACACCAGAAAACCCATAATACCCGTACACCCGACAACCTGATTTAAATGTTATAGGAAGAGAAGTGATGGGGAACCCAAAATTTGCTTGGGGTAGACCAAACAGATACAAAAAGCAAGGAGACCTGACTGAAAAATACCATATTTTGAATTTGATAATAGTATACAATTTGCTACCCCGAGCCCAAAAGAATCAAATTTATACTGAGCAGACTTATTTCTTATATGCATTCTTTATGGGACACAAAATTGGTCTACCCAACCTAATCATGTACCAAATGATACTTGTTGTGTATAGAAAGAAACCCTTACTCCTATATGCTATGTTAGTTTCTCAGCTATGCAGGAACGAGGGTGTGATCATTGATATGATATAGAAGACAGTGGACCCTTTTGGAGCATTAGATAAAACTTCATTGAAAAGAGTCATGGAGGACAACCAGAAGAACAACTTGAAGCACCACCTCAACCACAAGAAGAACATTTCTAGGTACATGAAGAATTCATACCTCAAGAACAATAGCAGCCATAAGAGGATCAACCATATTAACCAGTAGACAATAGAACTGACAGACAGATTTTACTAGGAATGGAGACCAACATTACTCAGATCAATCAGCATATGGATGAATATGAGTAGAATCAAGCTGCGCTTTTAAAGCTATTTAACGATCGTTTTGGTGGAGGATCTTCTACTTCCTAAACAAACTAGAGATTCTACAAAAACTTTACTATCTTTCACTCATCTTTTACATTATGCACTTTTACTTTATGCATTTGAAATTTACTTTATGTTTTAAACTTATGTATGTTTTGAACTTGTTTGTTTTGAATTTATATATGTTTAAGTTTTTGTTACTTATGGAACTCATACTTGTTAAGTTAGGAGGGTTATGTCATATAATTTATAGTTGAATTAGGTTAATATTCCTATGCTTTGTAAAAATAGCCTTAATCTGATCACCCAAAATTTTCATATTTTAGTTGTATATTATCTTAATATTTTTTCTAAACTTACTCTTATAAGCATGAATATATTTCTTTATTTCAGAAACCTTGTGAAATATTACACTCTTTGCATATATAGTGGGGATGTATAACCAATTAAAGATTTTGAGCCAATTTTTCTTGGAGATATATTCTACATATACTCAAGTAAACATCTTCAATTCTATAGTAAACTTTCTTTGAATAATCTCATTAATTTTGTTTTGATTAGCACTTGTTAGATTGTATTATTAACATTGTCTTTAAAATTCTTTTATAGGAATTATACAGAAGTACGATTTTTGAAAAATAATCATAGGCCATCATCTATGATTAATTTTGATCCTTGACCATTTCTTTTACAAAATTATATCCGTAGTCAGCCGTGATTGAGCTTGAAAGAATATAAATTCTTTTCATGAAACTCAAAAAATACCCGAGCCACATGAAAATATATTAAACCTACCTTAGCTACATAATTTTCTTGCACCCTCTTCTAAATCAGTAGGATACAGAAAAATAGAAGAGGAAGAAAAGGTGGAAAAGAGAAAAGAAAAGGGTATTGACTATTCAAAAGAAAATAAAAACCCATGAAAAGAATTTAGAAAAGAAAAACAGAAAGAACAGAGCCAAGAAAGTGAAAAATAGAAAGGATAAACATATAAAGCCTTAAGAAAGAGGTGTTCCACAATATAAAGGGTAGCTCTTAAATCTTATTGACGTCGTTTCATAATCCCTATGTGATGCCTAAAAAATCGGGGGTCCTTAATTTAGTAAAATTCTGGCAGAGTCTCCTTTATATGGGGAGCTCTACCCAAAAATATAACCTGTGCAATCATATAACATTGACCATACCGGGTCCATTTATAAGTAAACATTGACCACACCAGGTCAATTTATCTATACTCGTGTAATAACATGTAATGTTACATTGAAATAGTCCATATGACTACAATTACAATTCTTTTACATACAATTACTTGTCCAAAATGAATTTACTTGAAGTTTTAAAAAATAAGATTTAAAAGCCACATGATGGTTTTCTTCAACCATGGGGACCCGATTGAGAGCCGTCTGCCGATGCATATTCCGCGCTTGAAATGTTTTCCCATAAAGGGTGAGCCACTCTCACTAGGGTATCTCCTAAATAGGCTACTCCCCAACTTGAGTGCATATGAAATGTCACATGAAATTTTAACAAATAACATACATTCCAAACAAGAATATACAATTCAGTATTGCAATTCTACCATACCATGCCATGAAATGATATAAGACTCACTCATGCACTTTTACCCGTGCCCACTCCGGCTCCCACAGCAAAATAGAATGCCAATGTGTAATATATTTGTCATTAATGAAATACATCCATTTATCATTTTGAAATAAAAGTCATGTGTTTATAAAACCAAATCATTGTTGGATATTGTAAAACCCGGGAAAAAATTGAAATTGTTCTAAAGAAGGGCAAAATGGTCATTTATCACTATCATATATAATTAAAATAAGTATACTCTAGAGCTCATATGACACAACAGACTTCACCATTGGATTTGTATAGCGAAATCTAGTAACCTTGTCGAATTTCATCAAATTTTAGATAATTGAATTTTGCACGTCGTTCGAGGTGATTGTGTGGCGATTGACCTCACAAAGGTCCCAAAAAAAATTATAAAATTTTCTTAAAATTGAATAAAATTTTAAATAAAATTAATTCAAACTTAAATCGGGATCAAATAAATCGTTTTGGGGCGAAAACGGACCTAGATAAGTGAGGGACACTTGGTGCGATTAGAGCCAAGCCTTGAAAAATATAAATAGGGGTTAAAATTAGATATTTTGACACAAATACGAGCTGAAATCTTCAGCCTTCACACGTTGGAGAAAAAGAGAGATTTTAAGATTTCTTTCGCCAATTCACAGAGTTCCGCCGGTCGGAATCTGTCGAGCAAAGACTTAAAGTTCATCTCCTCGACGAGGGCTATGCAACCATACCCAGAACGAGGAATTTCACTGAATATCCAAAGAAGGAAATTTGGAAAATCAAGAGCTTTGAGCTTGTTTGGTGTTATAGAAGTTTTCTACACTTCTATTAAGGTAGGGTTTTTCCTACTTGGGTTTTATTCCTAACCTTTGATGTTTATGGAAAAGGGTTTAATTTTGATATTGACCTAAGGTGTATCTATGGTCATGGAATGAGGAAATTTGGTATTGAAATGTCTAAAGATCAATTATTGCTTGAATTTGGTACATGGAAGTTACTTGTGCTTATTTTTGTAACTTGGTGAAATTTGAGGCATGCTATGTGTTTCATAGATTGTGCCTTGAAAGTGTTTGATTAAATGCATTGGATGTTTAAATGTAGTTATTTTGATGTGATTGAAATAACATGTTTTGAGGTTGTTGCTATATGTGGACATATGCTTATTGATATGTTGAGGATAATGATGATTTATGGAAGTTATATGAATATGATATCCATTTTCAAGAAATATGTTGATATGTGGTTTAATTGATTCATATGACATTCATACATATGTGACATGATTATTATTGCAATAGTGCATCACATTGCATATGCAAAGAAACATCTCATCACATGGGTGGGTGCATGGTTGTTGTCAACACCATACTTGGATATTGACAGAAGGCTTGGGAAAGTTACGCCGAAGGCCTAGCTAAGCCGCATGGTTGCATGATAAATTGGGTTGGGGTAGCAAGAAGGGGCTAGAAGATTCCTCGAGTGAGAGACTCGGTGATTGGATATGCACTCCATTGGTACATGAGCACATAAAGTGTGTCAATGTATGAGGAACCGTTGGTGAAGGTCCTTGAATTCCATGTAGATTGGGTGACCTTTGGTGTAAGTCCATGAATATCCACCCCAAGAAAGACCCTAGAATTATAAGGTCATTCGACGTGTAACATGGATGACGAATTTATATACATTGGCACTTGCATGTGTTGAGGAGCCAAGAAAGGCTCGAATTGAGTACATGAGTGAGTCTCACCTCATTGCATGACATGTCATAGTAAATTCTAGCATGGAGTTGCATACACTTGATTGAAATTTTTGTGGATAATTGTTGTTGCATGTGAACACTTCATGTGGATCTAGGGGGAGTAGCCTCTGTAGGGGATACTCTATTTAGCGTGACTCACCCTCTATGGGAAACATTTCAGGTGTGGAGTATATGCCAGTGGACGGATCTCATTTGGGCCATCAAGGGTGAAGAGGGGCCGACATGTAGCCATTAAACCATATTTTGTAAAACATTGTGAAAGGGATGTTTTTGACATATAAATTTATGTGCATGAATGTAATATAACTTGTAGGTAACAATTTTTATATTGGAAGTGTTGTATATCATGTATGGGATGATTGTGGAAGGGTTTGGAATGAATTTGAAATAAAAAATGGTAGAAATAGGCAAAAATCGGTAGAGTGTACCAGTACGCTTTTGTCTAGAGAGTTAACCATACCGGTACGCATATCGGTACGCCCAACTCTAGTGAGCAAATCGTACCGATACGTGTACCTGTACGGTTTCCAAAATTTTGAAATTTTAAAGATGTTTTGCCATGCTTTCAGCCTAAATTTTTCTTCTTTCCAATGATACCAATGGACATTAAATGAAGTATATTGAGGCACATTGGACCTCGATTGAATTAAATGATTGAAGGAACAATGGTTACACGTGGGGGTTAAAATCTTGGTTACGGGGATGCAATCGACGTGGTGTCAGGTTATGCGACATCCATGAGTATTTTCGCGGGTTAATGGGTTATCAACGGTTACTAAAGGACCCCAAGATTTTGGGGTGTCACACCTTGGTATCAGAGCTTAGATATACGAATTACCTAGGGCTTGATGGGCATTGGGTCTATACCATTGCATTCATTGTGCATTTCATGTTATGTTCTTTACTTGCTACATGTTATGTCAAATATATGCATGGTGTTATGTATATGAAAAAAAGGAACACTAGGTTCAGAAAATATAACCTTGGGTTTCGAAAAAAAAGGATGAACGGGATAGTTCAAGGGGTAAATGTCTACTAGGATGCGACATACGTTCTACTAGGGGGACAATGAGAAAATTCTCAACGTTTTGGGTTTGATCCCCAAATTAGGATACAATGTGAGACTCGTTTGATGTCTGACATGTGTAGATGGCTAATTGAGGAAGAGGACGTCAAGGCAGTGGGTGGAACAACCAACCTCCACCTGCCTTTGATCACTAAGCCTTTGTGGAGGCTATTGGTGCGGCGGCTGCGACTATTGCATAGGCCAGTGCTACAACAACTACTATTGCATAGAATGGTGCTAACGTGGGCCACAGAGGCTCAAGTAATCTTCAAAAGTTCAAGGCACACAAGTGTCTGATCTTCTTGGGAGGTGGGGATCCGATGGTAGCTAACTATTGGTTCCGGCAAGTTAAGAAGATCTTAGGAGCTATGGAGATCACCTCTGATGCCACTAAGATAATGCTAGCTACATTCCAGCTAGAGAGGGAATCCCAAGTGTGGTGGGATTCGGTGAAAGCCTGAAAGAACTTGGAGGCAATGACATGAGAAAAATTCCACGGGCTCTTCATGGGCAAATACTTCTTGGCATATGCCTGGCATTCAAAGGCTCGAGAGTTCCTAGACCTGAAGCAAGGAATGATGACGGTGCTCGAATACGTGGCTAAGTTCATTGAATTAGATCATTTTGCCAATGTTTATGTGGCCACAAACATGTCCAAACTGAAGAAGTTCGAGGATAGTCTAAAATAGTCCATTTGGGGTAAAATTGTAGGTCTTCTCCTACAGAACTTGGACACCATGGTTGAGACTGCAATGACCATTGAGAGGGAGGTGGATGACGCTAGGAACATCCAGGAAGTGGGTGTTAAAGATAGGAAAAAGGAGGGCCAATTTTCTTCTTCTGGTGCGGGGAAGAAACAAAGGACTTTTACTCCACAGTGGCATCAAGGGCAGGGCCGCGGCTACCAAGGATAAGGCCAAGTTCGATCCTTATAGGGTAGGGAAAACTTCAAGACTACTTACAAGGCAGACCAGAAGACTTGTTTCCTTTGCCACCAACCGGGCCCCATGAAATGGGATTGCCCTCAGAGGCACGGATCCCAGGGTTATTGGACATCTCAGTCCCAGTCTTCGGTGGGGAAACCACAAACATATTTTGTTCCCAACACGGGCCAGGGAAGCCAATACTAGTTCTAGGGTGCTGCACAAGCACCTTCCACTTTCTGAGCGGGGACTCTGCAATCAGGCCAGATGGGCCAGGGTGTGGGTCTTGGCCAAGGACAAGGGTCTCAAGCCAGGGGCGTGTCTATACCATCACACCTTAGACTGAGACGGGGGATCATTCCGTCATTCAGGGTACATTTTTACTTTCTCGCTTATGGGCAAGGGTATTATTTGACTCTGGTACATCTCATTCTTTTATTTCTACATCATGTGTGAAAAATTTAGGCTTAGAGGTTGAAACCTTGGAAGATCCATTGCATGTGAGTTCTCTCTTAGGAGGTACGGTGAGGATTGATCGGATATGTCGGGATTGTGAGCTAGAGATCTCGGAGATTCTACTCATGGTGAACCTTAGGGTCATGGACATGTTAGAGTTTGATGTTATCCTTGGTATGGATTGGTTGACAGCACTTCGTATCTTTATTGATTGTGATCATAAGAGAGTCACCGCGTATACACCAGATGGTGTTTGTTTTAAGTTTCAGGGAGAAAAGCATGACGCTTTACCCCAAGTGGTATATGACTCTCGATAGTACGAGGCGAGACAGGAGTTGGGTCTACCTCGAGTGGATTGTGAGTATGAGGACGTTTTTTTGGATGAACTACCGGGATTACCTCTACATAGGGATGTAGACTTCACCATTGAGTTTCACTTCGGTACATCGCTCATTTTTATGACTCCACATAGAGTGACACTTGCTGAGTTGCTAGAACTCAAGGTCTAACTACAGGATTTGTTGGACAGGGGCTTTATTAGACTGAGTACCTCACCTTGGGGCGCTCCGGTGTTATTTGTAAAGAAGAAGGACAAGACCCTTTGACTATGCATAGATTGCCGACAGTTGAATAGGTTTACTTTCAAGAATAGGTACCCTTTGCCGTGGATAGATGATTTTTTTGATCAATTGAGAGGAGCGTGGATCTACTCCAAGGTAGATCTCTGCATCGGTTACCATTAGTGGAGGGTTAGGGAGGCAGATATCCCTAAGACAACATTTAGGACATGGTATGGGCATTTTGAGTTTACTATCATGCCTTTTGGATTGACGAATGCCCGGACGGCATTCATGAATCTCCTGCATAGGGTGTTCCAAACCTACCCATATCAATTTGTCGTGGGATGACATCTTGATCTACTCCAAGTCTGAGGAGGAGCATGAGGGTTGTTCTCCAAACCTTGAGGGACCACCAACTGTATGCCAAGTTCAGCAAATGTGAATTTTGGCTTACTGAGGTAAAATTTTTGGGGCATGTGGTGTCAGCTTCGAGTGTATCCGTGAACTCGGAGAAGGTTGAGGCGGTCATGAATTGGGAGCGGCCGAAGTCAGTCTTTGAGATACGCAGGGTACTATCGAAGGTTCATCGAGGACTTCTCCTAATTAGCTGCGCCTATGACAAGATTGACCCAGAAGGAGGTCAAGTTTGAGTGAAATGACTCGTGTGAGAAGGCTGGAGTTGAAGAGGAGGCTTACTTCAGCTCCTATTCTGATAGTCTCGGAAAGGGGACAGTGGTACACAATGTATTGTGATGTCTCGAATGATGGACTTGGATGCGTCTTGACGCAGTCCGGGAGGGTAGTGGCTTATGGTTGTCGATAGTTAAAAAATCACGAGCAGAATTACCTTACACATGACATGGAGTTGGCGGCCATTGTCTTTGCCTTTAAGGCTTGACGCCACTATCTATATGGTGAGCAATTCGAGGTGTTTACGGACTACAAAAGTCTGAAATACATCTTTACACAGTGGGACCTCAACATGAGGCAGCGTAGGTGGATGGAGTACCTGGAGGACTATGACTTCACTTTGCATTACCATCCCGGTAAGGCAAACGTACGGGAAGTCTTGGCTAGTATGGTTTCGTGGGAATGGCAGATGCTCGAGACTGTGGGTAGTTAGACTACACTGTATGGGTCAGGCTCAGGGTATTTTGGGGAGTTTGGTGGCTACGCCTTCCCTACTGGGCAGAGTGATTGAGTACCAGGGATAGGACACGGAGATATTGTCCATCATGGTGACGAGGGCTGGGCCATTCACACGGATGGTGGTCTTCGGTATAGGGGAAGGGTTGTGGTTCCCTAGGCAGCAGATATGAGAGAGGAAATCCTTTGGGAATTCTATTGTTCCCATTTTGCTATACATCCAGTGGTACGAAGATGTACCATGATCTTCGTTGTCAGTATTATTAGAGCGGGATGAAGAAACACGTTGAAAATTTTGTTAGCCGATGTCTCAAATTTCAGTAAGTGAAGGCTGAACACCAGAGACCAGCACGGTTACTCCAGCCTTTTGAGGTAGCTTAGTGGAAGTGGGAGCATGTCACAATGGATTTTGTGACCCACTTGCCGTGGACATCGCAGGGACATGACACGGTATGGGTGATAGTGGACCGATTTACAAAGTCGATACACTTTTTAGCTGTGCATCCGACCTTCGCATTGGAGGAATTCTACAAGTTGTATATATGGGATATTGTCCAGTTGCATGGGGTGCCCATATCTATAGTATCGGATAGGGATCCTAGGTTTAAGCCTCATTCCAACGAGCCATGGGGACACAATTGGTGATGAGCATTGCTTTTTATCCCTAAATGGACGGTTAGTAGGAAAGGACCATCCAAACTTTAGAGGACGTGCTAAGTGCATGCGTCCTGGATCTCAAGGGTAGCTGAGAAGAGTACTTACCCTTAGTGGAGTTCGCCTACAACAACAGTTACTAGGAGAGCATACAGACGGCACCCTACGTGGCGCTATATGGGAGGCCTTGCCGTTCTCCGTTTTGTTGGACGGAGGTAGGGGAGAAACCCTCTACGGGTCCAAAATTGTGGGGGATCTTGTCTTCTTGAAGGTGATGCCTAAGAGAGGAGTGGTCAGGTTCGGCAAGCAGGGAAAGCTGTCACTGAGGTATATCGGACCCTGCGAGATACTCGAGAGGGTAGGTATATTTGCTTATCGGTTGGCATTCCCACCAAATCTATCGAGTGTTCACGTGGTATTCTATGCCTCTATGCTCCGGAAATACACCCCAGATCCGACTCATGTGGTGGAATGGGGTGAGCTTGTTGTTGATAAGGATGGGACCTTTGAGGAGTGACCGGTTTGTATCATGGATAGCCAGGATTAGTTGTTGTGGCAACACCAAGGAGTGGAGGAGACGACATGGGAGTGCGAAGACACTATACGTACTAATTATCCTTTCTTATTCGAGGATGGAGGTACTTTCTGATAGTCATTTAATACTAAATGACTGTAGCATATACGTTGATTATATGTGTATGTGTGTGTGAATATCGGGGACGAAATTCTTTTAAGGATGGAAGAATGTAAAACCCAGGAAAAATTGAAATTTTTCTGAAGAAGGGCAAAATGGTCATTTTTCCACTATAATGCAGAATTAAAATTAGTATGATCTAGAGCTCGTATGACATACCCAATTATAAAAATTCCAAGAAATCACATTAGGTTAATCTCACATACATAATTCAAGATAAAATTTATTCTACTTATTTTCCATACCCATTTCATGAATCTCATCCCCATGGGCAAGTGTTAAAATTATCTAACCTACCCACCCATTCCATATAAACATTCTAGGTTGAAAATAAACCTAATTAGGATGAAACTCTACCTCTTGAAGTGTAAAATCAAAGTAAAAAGCCTTCAAGAACTCCCAAGAAGCCTTAACCTTGAATTCCCCCAAATCCCGTTTCTTGAACTTCGGCCAAACTTTCCCTTTTTGGTGTGGTCGCGTAGCCCTCGATGAGAGGAACAACTTTTCTTCTTGGCTCGTGTTGATTTGAGCAAAGCTCGACACTAGATCGCAAGGAGAAAGCTTGATAAACCCTTGTTTTTCTCTCTTATTCCCTCTTTCTTTTCTAACCCGAAAACTAGCAGGCTTGTGGAGAGTGTTTTGTCCAAAATCAGATCCTTTGCCCTCTATTTATAATTTTAAAGCTTGGCTCACGTCGTGCCACATGCTCTCCCTTTTCCGAGTACGTTTTTCGCCCTGAAATGATTAAATTTCGTACCGGTTTAAGCTCAAAATATTTTTGATGAAATTTATTTAAATTATTTTTCAACTTTCAAACTTTTAATAAAAATTTCGTTTTTGGGGTCAGCCAAGACCCGACCACCTCGTAAAACAAGAAAAATATGACTATCTCAGAATTCGATTAAATTTGTATGGATAACCAGATTTCACGAGATGAATCCAACGGTGAGGTTCATTTCATCATCCAAGCTCTAGAAAAATAAGGGTTCTCAACCCGCATGGAAATGATAAATTACCGTTTTATCCTTTTCATAAAAAGTTCAATTTTTTATTTCGGGTTTTACATCCTAAGCCAATGGCCACATTACAATCTAAAAAAAATTATTTTGGATTTTAGAATTCATGTATCTGTATTAATCCTATACATCCATAAAAGGAGGATTTTAATAATATGTCTAACATTGTGTTGATATCCAGTCATGAGATTATGCCAAATTCCAATTTTATTCAAATGTTTGTTCTTCAGATATATTGCAGGTGATATTATTAGTTTTGTAAAAAATATTTCAATCACATGTAACTATTAAGAAAGTAGTCACTATAACGTATATATATTCTTTGCTAAGTGTATTTCAGGAAAGGATTGACATTAAGACTACCATGAAAGAGGGTAATATTTCTTGAGTAATTTTTGAAACAAAAGAAATCATCACACATACACAAGTTTTTTATAAAAATATATGGGTAATGCTACAACTAACGTGTGTTACTCTTATAGTGATCAGAAAAAGGAAGTATTGTAGCAATACACAGGAATACTGATTTAACTTTATTTGTGAAAAGTATGAGTTATAAACTTCTAACTAATGCAGTTTGTAGGTAGCTTCACTGAAAATCTTCACCAGACAAAACTAGTCTACTAGGAATCATCTAGGGGTTTAACATCTTGTTGCATATGCTAAATGCAATCGTGATTAAATCTACAAAAATGATTTTATTTGTGTTTATGTTTTATTTTTATTTTATTTTATGAAATAGTTTTTATAATTTATTAGAGACTAGTAAAATTTTAGTTGGGGGGTGTGATTAACCCTAACTAGCACGTAAAATAAAAGGATTAAGTAATCAACTTTGTAAGATAAATTAACTAAAAATTGTCAATTAGAGTTTGTGTGTAGATTAAAGTTTTCAATACTTTATGTTCAAAATTACAGGGTTTAATACAGAAATACCAGAAAATACGTGGCAATCTTACAAAACTTAAAACAACGAAGGACTAAAGTGTAAAATGACACATGCAAGACCCAGAACGCGACACATGGAAAACCCAAAACAAGACACATGGCCCCTCCTACAAGGCACCACCGTCCGAACAGTGGTGGAGGCGTCTGAATGTCCACCTGAGCGACTGGAGTTTATCGCAACACATTGTGCTTGCCTTTTGTCTATAAATAGGGGCTCCTCTTCTTCATTTCACAAGGCTGACCACCCAAGAGCCATGGGAGAGCTCCAAAGAGAGAAAGAAAAGAAAAAAGAGAAAGTCAAATACAAAACCGATTTGTCCTATACTCCAACCGATACTCTGTATTTGTACATTTTTGTTGTATCTTTTTATTTGGATATTTAAACTACCGTCACTTTGTTGTTTTGATTAATAATAAAGGTGGTTGTATTTCAAGTGTTCCTTGTGAAAGAAGTTTTAGAGTTTATGTTTTAATTTCAGTTGTAATGAAGATTACCTGCACTCCTTGCTTGTCAGTAGCATTGGGGCGTGAGTAGTCACTTATACCCTTCATTAATGGGTGAACATTTGTATCGTATTGGTTAGATTATGGAAATATTGATTTTTATTCATATATTTATCTATATATGTATTATTATGCACTTCATGCATGATACAATGATGTACGTAGTTTCAGTGCTGTGCAAAGAATTACTATTTATTTTACATTCTAAATTATTAAAAATTCTTCGTGGGATCGATACTTGGACTTAAACCGAGAAAACAACAATTTGACCACTAATACTTTGGTGTATAATTAATATAATTCACATCTCTAGAAAAATGCGAATCAACTTTTGTTTTCTTGTCTTTTCAATTGTAGATATTTCTTTTGTATGCGAGGACAGGACGACCAAAATAGATTGGTTAGGCGACCCTTAGGCCCCAACATGAATGTTGACCAAGATCCACCCGAAGATGCCGGAGATAATTTTGAGGATGTTGGTACTACTGTCCCAAGGGGAGGAGGAGTGCAAGACCCTAGAATTTCTAACCCTAGAATGCATTTCCGTCCTAGGAATGAAGGGAACAATATCCCCATTGATGCAAGGTCAGTGTGGGAATATCTTCAACCCACAAGAAGCACTACCCCCTTATGCATTCTCTTATCGCTCCAAGCTCATGCCTTCCTAGTCAAGTGGGGAATGTTGTAGCTACTTCCTCAACTCAATGGAATTGAAAGAGAAAATCCTTATTTACACATTAAGGAATTCGACGATATAGTTGCAACCTTCCTCACTAATATGCTATGGAAGACATAGCTCGCTTGAAATTGTTTCCCTTTTCCCTTAAGGACAAATCTAAAAGATGATTAAATTCCTTGAGGCCTCGATCCATAACCTCTTGGACACAAATACTTTTTGAATTTTTGAATTTTTCAGTGCCTAGAACCACCGCTCTTAAGAAGAAAATTTAAAACTTTTTGGAAAAGCCTAATGAACAATTTTATCAGTGTTGGGATCACTACAAGGAATTGCTGCAATCCATTCCCCATCATGGTTTTGAATCATGGCAAATGGTGAGTTTCTTCTATGAAGGGATTACACCTAGCCATTGAAAATTAATTGATATGATGCGCAATGGGGAGTTCTTAAACAAGGACCCCGATGAGGCCCTAGACTACTTTAGTACATTGGCACAAAATGTACAATCTTGGGATATCATGGATCCCACCGATGTACAAAGGTCTTCTCTGGGTATTAATCAATCACGTGAGAGAGGGATGTATGACTTGAGGGACTGGGAAGATTTGTTTTCTAAAATCGCTAAATTGTCACAGAAAGTGGAAAGTTTAGAATTCAATAGGAGACACGAGGTGTCCAATATTTCACTGACCGAGGAGGGTTGCTCAATTTGTGAGAGTGTGGAGTATTCCATATCAGAGTGCCCTAACATTTCGGCACTTAAGAAAGTGTACCATGAGCAAGTCAATGTCTTTAACCAAACTAGACAATCATTCTTTCCGCACTCAAACACTTATAATCCGGGTTGGAGTAATCGCCCGAACTTTATTTGGAGAAATGAGAATCCCACTCCTCATTGGTCTAGTGCTTATTCACCCTCCATGCCTCCTAAGAAAAGTCAATACCAAGGATAAGGTCAGTCGTCTAGCTCTCAATACCCCTGATCCAATTCGCAAGGGTATTCACCGAACCCACCTCCACAAAATTTTTCCCAAAGTCCACCTTCGCAAATTTATGGTCAACAAGGACCATCAAATCCTCCCACCTACCAACCTCTCCATAATAGGAATTTGTAGGATGTGGTTTATAATTTCATCCAAAGTCAAACCACCTTCAACAATAACATTTCATCTCAATTCACAAAACTGACCAATGCCATAGGGACATCACAACATGAGAAGGGAAAATTTCCCGCTCAACCTAAGAGAACCGTACATGCTGACATATGATTGAATCATCCGAACCCATAAAGGAGAGTTATGAGCAACTTAAGACGATCACCACCCTTTGAACTGGCAAACAATTTGATAAGACCATTGTGCCAAAAGTTTCACCCATGGCCACATTGCCATTAGAGAAAGAGACTAAGGATGACTCTGAGAGGGGTGAGGTGAGTGAGAAAGAAAACTTGGTTGATAAAAGTGTGCATGCATCCCCCATTCCGCCCCTATTCCCAATCGTTTGAAGCCATCCATGAAGGTGGCTAACTATTCTAATATAATTGAGATGTTCAAGAAGGTTAAAATCAACATTCCACTCCTCGATGCCATAAAGAAAATCCCTTCACGTGCCAAGATTTTGAAGGACTTGTGCACAGTGAAGAGAAAATTGAATATTCATAAGTAGGCATTCCTTACCGAGCATGTGAGCTCAATCTTGAGGACAAACACCCCACCAAAGTTCAAGGACCCTAGATGCCCCACAATTGCCATCACAATAGGGAATTGCCTGATGGAGCAGACACTTCTTGATTTGAGGGCAAGTGTCAACCTCCTACTCTATTCGGTGTATCAACAACTCCAATTTGGAGAGTTGAAGCCAACTCGAATCACTCTTTAATTGGTGGACAGAAGCATTCGAACATCGAGGGGAGTAGTAAATGTTGTCTTGGTTCAAGTGGATAATTTTTATTTTCCTATCGATTTTATTGTGTTTGAAAATCACCCGGTTAAGAACCCTGGTTCACAAATTCCTATCATATTAGGTAGACCATTCCTTGCTACTTCTAATGCTGTTATTAATTGCAGGAATGGAATGATGAAACTTACTTTCAGAAACATGACTACGAACTTCAATGTATTCAATTTGTGCAAACAATTGCGGGATGATGAGAAAGTGCATGAAGTCAATAGGATTGACACATTGGTGGAGGAGCACATGGAGCTGCTGGACATGTTGAAATTAGAGGAGGTTGATGATCAAGAGGAGCTAGAGAGCTTAAAAGGGGTATAAAAATGGGCCCCTACATTTGAGAAACTTCCACACCAAGACAAGAAGATCTTTCCATCAAATGTGCAAAAACACATCTTGGAGTTGAAACCATTACCATCTAATCTCAAGTATGCATACCTCGGGGATGACAAAACCTTTTCGGTGGTGATTAGATCAACTTTGGAGGCAAAGCAAGAAGAGGATCTCTTGAAAAGTTGAGGATGAACAAGGGACCAATTGGTTGGACAATTGCTGTGACATCTCAAAATTTGGGGGTCCGTTGATCACCCGTCAACTCGCGGAATACCTATGGATATCATGTAACTCGATGTCACACCATTCTGTCCCATTTACCGGGATCCTTAATTTAACAAAATTTGGGCAGAATCTCCTTTGTACGGGGAGCTCTATCCAAAAATACAACCTGTGCATCATACAATTACAAGACCCATCCGAGGTCCAATATTCAACATAGACCATACTGGGTCCATTTGTAAGTAAACAATGACCACACCGGGTCTATTTATCCATAATTCCATAACAACAGTTAATTATATGACCCATATGAGGTCTAGCATACATCAATTCATAGTCCACATAAGTTCGGTTATAGTCCCTTTCATAAAATTACATGTCAAGACTAATTTTTCTCCAAAAGTTATACAAAATGAGTTGTAAAAGCTACAAGTCGGATTTCTTCACCCTTGAGGCTCTAAAGGTTAGACATCTACTGGTGTATATCTCACACTTGAAATATTTTCCCGTATAGGGTGAGCAACGCTAAATAGAGTATCTTCTACAGAAACTACTCCCCACCCTAGATGCATATGAAATGTGCACATTCAACAATTTATAAGCAATATTATTTTCAATCAAGAATTGCAACCATGATAGGAACTTCCACGTCATGCTATGAATTGAAATGAGACTCACTCATGCAACTTTAACCCGAGTCCACACCGACTCCCTCAACACAATGCAATGCAAGTGTGTAATGAGTTCGTCAATTGACAAAAATACATCCAACGATTTTTTGAAATAAAAATTGTGTATTTATAAAACTAAATCATTGTTGGATGTTACCCATTGAATGAATATTTTTATAAAACAACATCTTGAGTCTTTGTTGGACAATGGATTTTGGAATCACACAGCCGGCTCCGTATGCCTTTTTACACTTTTGGGACTTGCACTATCAGAGTGTATGAACCAAGTAGCCGGGTCTTGCACCCGGGGGAGAATCTAGCCCTTCTTGCTATACCCGACACAAGTTTTTCATGCAACCATGCGACTCAAAGGGGTCTTTGATCCAACCTTTCCAAGTCCACTTATCAATCACCAAGTGTGGTGTTTGATATCACAATGAACTCACACCCAGTATATGCAATCTCTCTGTGCATATGCAATGTAATGAATCATCACAAACAACAATTATGTCCAACTTGCTATGAATGTCATATGGACTCATTTCTACCATATATCTCAACCTATGTCACGACACTTGATATCTAATGCATATACTTGCCATAATTCATCAGAATGTCAAAATAACAACTAGCATGTATCAACATTTATATCCAACACAATTGACAAGCATTTTTTTTCAAAGCCACCCAATGTGGGTGGGGGTTTATATTTTTTGAGTATTTTTTTTTGGGGGAGGGGGGCCTTGAACCCTTGACCTCAAGAAGGCAAAGTCTTCATAAGGGAAGAATTACTATTGGACCAAAGGCCTTATTGCATAATCTATGCCAATAACACACTTAAATCACAAGGCACATGATAAAACATAACAACCCAAAACAACCTACATAATGTGACACCCCAAAATTCGGGGTTCCGTTGATTTTCTATCAACTCGCGGAATATTCATGGATACCGGGTAACTCAATATCGCGCCGTTATGCCCCATTTACTGGGGTCTATAATTTAACCAAATTCGGGCATAGTCTCCTTTGCACGGGGAGCTTTACCCAAAATCCAACCTGTGCAATATATCTTTACATGACCCATCTGAGGCCCAATATAAAACATTGACCACACCAGGTCCATTTATAAGTAAATATTGGCCACACCGAGTCCAATTATCCGTACTTATATCAAAACATGCAAGGTTACTTTAACAATGGTTCATATGAGTTATATTATAATCATTTGCAAAGGGTTACATGCCCAAAACATAATTTTCACAAGTGTTGTACATTAACACAAAATAAAGCCACATTCGACTTTCTTCAAACATGAGGGTCCAAATTGGAGCCATCCATCGATGTATTTCCCGCACCTGAAATATTTTCCTATATAGAGTGAGCAATGCCTAGTAGATTAATTTACTAAAGAGGATACTCCCCACCTAAGTGCACATGCAATGTTCACATACAACATTTCATATTCACATCAACATTCTAAGTAAGAATAGACAATTCTAGGTTGGAATTCTACCATGTCATGCTATGAAATGAGATGAAACTCACTCATACATCATGACCCAAGTCTTCACTGACTCCCACAACACAATGCAATGCACTCATGCAGTGTAATTGTCATTTGACGAAAAATTCACCCAAGGATCGTTTAAAAATAAAAGTTGTTTTATTATAAAACCAAATCATTGATGGGTGTTACTCATTGAATGAGTACTTTTATAAATCAAAATCTTGTATCTTGTTGGGCAACGGATTTTGGATTTTATACCACCGGTTCTGTATACCATACTACACTTTTTTGGAATTTCACCACAGGGGAGTGTATAACAAAGTCGCTGGGTTTTGCACATGAGGGAGGGGATCTATCCCTTCTTGCTATAACCGACACAAGTTTTCCATGCAACATGCAGCTCAATGAGATCTTCGATCCGACTTTTTCGATTTCACATGTTAATCACCAAGAATGGTGTTTGATTAACCATGCTTACACACACTCACACTCATGCCTAAGCCCATGAATGTGATGCCTCCGTACATATGCAATGTAATAAACCATATGGAATGAGTGCCATATAAACCAATTAAACCATACATTTTAATATGTATCATGGACAATTATATCATATGCATATAATCTCCAAAAATCCATAACAACGTCAAAACATCAACTAGTATGTATTAACATTTATATCTAGTACAATTAACAAGCATGTTATAACACATAATGACCCACAAATTCAGCCCATGAAAGTGCACAAAAACAGTCTATGTAAGTGCACAAATTCAGCCCATGAAAGTACACAAAAAAAGTCCATGAAAGTCCTTTAACAGTGAACAAAACAGCCCCATAACATGCCATAAAACAGTTCAAAATGCGGCCCCAAATCAGTACTTAAAACAGTCCAAAATGCAATCCCAAATCAGTCCATAAAACATTCCAAAATGCAGTCCCAAATCAGGCCATAAAATAGTCACAATTTTAGTCACTAAATAGCCCAAAATTTAGCCATAAAAAAGCCCATGAAACAGCTATAAAACAGTCCATAAAAATAGTCCATGAAATCAGTCCATAACAGTCCCAATTTCAGCCCCTTAGCAACCCCCAATTTTGGCCCTTTAACAACCCCTAATCAGCCACTAATCAGCAAAATTCTAGCCACTAAAACAGTCAATTTCAGCTGCTAAAAATCCCACTTAAGGTAAGAATAAAACCAAGTAGAAAGAACCCTACCTCTTGTAACGTGTAAGAAGTGATAGAACTTTCAAAAGCACCAATCAAAGCCCAAGAACTTGATTTCTCTAAAATATTTTCTTTGGATCTTTGGTGAAATCCATCGTTCTTGGTACGTACGCATAGCCCTCGTCGAGGAGATGAACTTTAGTTCTTGGCACGACGGATTCCGACCGACGAAAATCCAAAAAATCGAAGAAGAAGCTTGAAGAACTATTTTGTTTTCTCTCTTTTCTCTCTTCTCTCTCTATGGCCGGCCAAGGGGTTGAATAATGAAGATATTTTGCTAAAAATATGATTTTAGCTCCTATTTATAATTTTAAATACTAGGCTCTAATCGCGCCACACGCCCCTCGGCTCTTCGGGTCTATTTTCGCCCTGAAATAATTTATTATATTATAGGTTAAATTCAAATTAATCTTAATTGAAATTTTAATCAAGTATAATTAAATTTTAAGTTTCTCATTTTTAGGGGCCTTGATGAGGTCATCCACCACCAAGTCACCTCAAACGACGTGCAAAAAAATTCGACTTATCTCGAAATTTCGACGAAATTCGATAGGGTGACTATATTTCGTGATACGAGTCCAATGGTGAAGTCCGTTGTGTCATACGAGATCTAGAGAACACGTATGTTAATTTTCACATTATAGTGACAAATTACCATTTTACCCTTTTCCCCAAAAAAAGGTCAAAATTTTCCAAGTTTTACACATTATCAGCCCAAAAATCAGCCCACATAATCAGCCCAAAAAATAGTTCATATATCAGCCCCAAAACAGCCCATATGATAGCCCCAAAACAGCCCATATAACAGGCCATAAAGCAGCCCCAAAACAGCCCACATAACATGGAATTACACAAGTACTTCCACATATTCAAATTAAGCTAGAAATTGGTCTAAGCCATTTTTATACCTCTTTTACTTATTTTCATGAATATAGACAAGCCATAAGTCATTCAATACATCTAACCATTCCATATGGGCACCCTAGGTTAGAAAATAGACTAAAGTTGGAGGGGACCCTACCTCTTGGAGCCTAAAATGAAGACTAGAACTTCAAGAACACCTCTCAAGCTTCAAAACTTTGATTTCTCCAAACTTCCTTGTTTGGATCTTCAGTGAAATAAGCTCTTTTTGGTACGTAGGCATAGCCCTCGTTAAGGTGATCGACTTTAAGTCTTGGTCCGAATGATTACGACCGACGGAACTCCGTGAATCAGCGAAAGAAGTTTTGGATTTCCCTATTTTCTTCTCTCTCTTCCCTCACAAATTTTTGAAAGAATTTTCAGAGATATTTTTGCTGAAATATCAGATATTTTAACCTATTTATAATTTTAAAACTTGGCCCGAGTCGCGCTATGTCCTACCCACTTATCCGGGTCTGTTTTTGCTCTGAAACGATTTATTTTATCCCGGTTTAAGTTCAAATTAATTTTAGTTAAAATTTTATCCAATTATACATAAATTTAATAAAATTTATATTTTGGGACCTTTGTGAGGTTATCTGCCACCCAGTCTCCTCAAATGACGTGCAAAAATCTGACTATCTCAAAATTCGCTGAAATTTAAAAGGGTCAGTAGATTTCTCGATATGAATCCAACAGTGAAGTTCGTTGTGTAATACAAGGTCTGTAGAACACATTTTTTAATTCCACATTATAGTGGCAAAATGACCATTTTGTCTTTTTTGAAAAAAATTCAAATTTTCCTGAGTTTTATAATTGCCAACATCAAGGGGATAAGTCCCCTCATTTGAACACACCGCATCTACCTTGAGGAAGAATCCAAGCTTTCCTGAAAGCCACAAAGAAGCTTGAATCTGATTATGAAGGATGTGGTGAGGGACGACTTACTTAAACTACTTCATGTGGGCATCATCTTCCCGATTGTCGACAGTAAATGGGTGAGTCCCACTCAAGTAGTACCAAAGAAATCAGAGGTCACCATGGTAGAACTTGAGGATAATGAATTAATTCCGACTAAGATAATCACCGGATGGAAAGTGTGTATCGACTATCAGAAGCTTAACTCTTGCACAACAAAAGGATCGCTTCCCTTTGCCATTCCTCGACCAAGTATTAGAAAGAGTAGCCAGACACTTGTTCTATTGTTTCTTGGACGGTTAATCCGTCTATAATCAAATTAAGATCGCATTGGATGATCAGGAAAAAATCACTTTCACGTGCCCCTACGGTACCTTTGCCTATCGACGCATGCCTTTTGGGTTGTGTAATGCCGTAGGGACTTTTTGATCTTGCATAATGGGAATTTCTAGTGATATGGTGGTGAGGATCATAGAAGTTTTTATGGATGACTTCTCAGTGTTTGGGGATTCATTTGATGGATGTTTGGAGACTTCGGAGAGAGTTCTTGAGAGATGCTAGGATAAGAACTTGGTCCTCAATTGGGAAAAGTGTCACTTTAAGGTGACGCAAGGATAGTTCTCGAGCATATTGTTTCAGAAAAGTTGATCAAAGTCGACAAATCCAAGGTGGATGCAATTCCAACCTCCCCACGCTAAAGGGCAGAAAGATATCAGGTCATTTCTTGTCTATGTCGGCTTTTATCTTCGTTTTATTAAAGACTTTAGTGCACTGACCCGACCTTTGACCAATTTACTTTCAAAAGATGTCGCATTTGTGAGGTCAGATAATTGCGAGACATTGTTTAAAAAACTAAAAAGCATGCTCACTATACCTCCAATTATGCGACCACCCAAGTGAGATTCACGATTTTAGCTTATGTGTGACGCGAGTGATTATACGATCGACGCTATGCTCGATCAAAGGGAGGACAAGAGACGTTATGTAATATGTTACGCTAGCAAAACACTTAATGAAACTCAAATGAACTATACCACCACAGAAAAGGAGTTGCTAGCGGTAGTATTTACATTGAATAAATTTCGGTCTTACTTCATTGGTTCACCGATAGTAGTCTATACCGATTACTCTGCTTTGAAGTATCTTTTGTCTAAGCAGGATGCCAAACTGAGACTCATCAGGTGGATCCTCCTACTCTAAGAGTTTAACTTGACAATCAAAGTCAAAAAACGAGTGGAGAACGTGGTGGCAGAACATTTGTCCCGACTTGTAGTGCAAGATGGCAATGAACATATTCATATACCTGATTTTTTTCCTGACGAACATTTATTTTTGATTCATTCTGTTTGTCCTTAGTATGCTGACATATGTAATTATCTTGCTACAGGACAAATACTGCCACATTGGAGCTCGGAGGATAGACAGAGGTTTATGGCGGATGTGAAGTTCATTTACTTCGACTACCTATACCTGTTCAAGTACTGCCCTGACCAAGTCATAAGGGGATACGTACCAGAAAATAAACAAAGGGAAGTCCTTGTATTTTTCCATTGAAAAGCATGTGGTGGCCACTTCTCTTATAAGAAGACTTCAACAAAGATTCTATAGTCAGGTTTTTATTGGCCTTCTTTGATAAAAGACTGTGTTTTATTTTATAAGGAATGCGATAGGTGCCAACGTTTGGGTAATGTGACCCAAAGGAACATGATGCCCCTGTAACTCCCCACCCTCCACATGACATAATATTGTCCTCTTTGGGCCCACTAGCTCTCATGATTTTTTTCCTCCTAGTACCCCTGGAAAAAGGCCTTATGCCATGTAAGGCGAGGGGCTTACTTATAAGCCCAACAACTTGCCTCTTCCTAATCGATGTGGGATACCAGGATCTCATAATCCACCCCCTTAGGGCTGCACGTCCCTGTGCAACAGCTCGTCAGCTACCTGCCCGCCCACTACAAGAGAGCACGAAAGGGCCCCACACTCGATTTAGTGAGAGTCGACTCTAATACCAATTTGTAACTCCCCACCCTGCACATGACATAATATTGTCCGCTTTTAGCACTCACAATTTTGTTCCTCCCAGTACCACCGGAAAAAGGCTTTATGCCATGTCAGACGAGGAGCTTATTTATAAGCCCAACAACTTGCCTCTCCCTAACCAATTTGGGATTCCAGGATCTCACAGCCCTTCTCCCTATACTTGTTATTGAGATATTTGACTATTGGGACATTGACTTTATGGGTCCCTTTCCCGTGTCGTTTGGGTACTTGTACATTCTATTGGCAGTGGATTATATGTCCAAATGGGTGGAGGCTATCCCAATCAAGACAAATGACCATCGGGTATGTGAAGCCATTGGTTTGTAGCATCCCAAACTTTGAAAAGATTTTCTCTTTTAAGAACTTGACCATTTGTTCTTAGGCAATGATAAGCGATGGTGGGTCGCATTTCGGTAATAGGCCATTTGCATCTTTGATGCATAAGTATGGCTTCACATACAAGGTGTCCACCGCATATTACCCACAAACCAATGGCCAAGCTGAGTTGGCCAATGGGAAGATAAAAAATATCCTAGAGAAAACGGTGAATCTGAATAGGAAGGATTGGTCATTTAGATTGACCGATGCCCAATGGGCTTACCGCAATGCCTACAAAACCATCCTAGGTATGTCTCCCTATCAGCTCGTCTATGGCAAAGCTTGCCATTTTCCAGTTGAAATGGAGCACAAAGCCTATTTGGCCATCAAAACCTTGAACTTTAACTTGAGAATGGCCAGGGCAAATACGAAGCTTGAAATGAATGAATTGGAAAAGATTTGAAGAGATGCGTATGAGAGCTCTAAAATTCAAAAGATAGGGTTAAGATCTTCCATGACAAATCCATTGTAAGAAAATCATTTGAGCTCGGACAAAAAGTACTCTTATACAATTCTCGTCTCTCGATCTTTCAAGGGAAACTCTGATCCTGTTGGGATGACCCCTATCTTGTCAAGATGGCCTACCCCAATGGAGCTGTGAAAGTCATAAACCCCGAAGATGACAAGACTTTCAAGGTTAATTGCCAAAGACTTAAGCCATTGTTTGAAGGTTTTGAAGGACAAGGAGTGGATGAAGAATTGATGGATCCGGTTTACCCGGACTTGTTGGAGGATTAACTGTTCTTATGGTTTTTAGTGTACAGTCGTTTTTACTTACTTTAACTATTTATGCATACTTATTTTATCTTTGCGTATAGTGTTGTTTTTCTTAGTTGCAGATATTGGTGTTTTTGTCAAAGCTCTAGTGCAAGGTATTCTCTAACCCTACTCATCTTTTATAGTCCTTCATTGCATAGTAAATATTTTTTGTTGTATTGAGGACAATACATGAATCAAGTTCGGGGTGAAGTGCATCAATTGTATGATACATCAATATTTGTGGAAATTTTTGTTGATAATACCATTTTTTGTGCTGAAAATTCACCTTTCACATATCATACAAATTTTTGTTTACAATAGTTGCAAATTATGTGAAAATTTTGATTTTTTTTTTGTGTGAAAATATCTGAAGGTTGATTTGTGTTCCCTTATTTAGAGTGTTATGGGTTTGTTGATATGCTGATCTTTGTTTTGAATTTTGAATACATGAGCACATTATAGAATTTCATCCTATGCTTGAGTATCACATATGCATTTGCTTTTGAAATCACTAATATGTACACCTTGAATGTGTACTTTCGTCAATTTACGGATTGAGATCACATTTAAATGCTTGACATGAATAGTGGAGATGAGTAAGGACCCATGAGAGCTTTAGTGTTAATCCTTGTTGGAGGAAACTTACATTTACTCAAAGAATAATTTTTCAAATCCCAAATGTGTTCAATAATCTCATTATGAACAAAAATTTTAAAAAATAGAAAAAAAATCTCATTATGCTTGTTTTGGTTAGCTGCATTTGGGTAGTTGATTGATTTTGTTTTGATATGCACAATGCTCAGAAATGATCTTAGGTCATCCTTGATTTGCTTTGAGCTTTAGCCCTTTTCTTGTGAAAGTTTATCCCTAGTGCCCTAATTGAGCCTTAATTGTAAATTCGTCTCCATTCCACACATTTAACCAAGCCAGTGCAATAAGATAAAAGTCAACCTCACCTTGGCTGTTCCTAGAGCTAAATATGAGTGATCATAAAATAGAAGGAATTGTGTTGCGAAAACTTAACCAAAGGGATGAATGAAGTTGAAGTCAAAGAGTTGAACGAAAAAGAATGAAAAATTCACGAAAAGGAGAAAAAGGGGGTGAAGGAAGAAAGAATGATAAAAAAGAAATGAAAAATGTTAAGGAAAATAAAGAAAAGAAACAACGAGTGCGGTGAGTGTGCTAGACTGAAAATCCCATGAAAAGGAGATGTTTTTAAAATAAAAGGCATTCATTCGAAACAACCCTCTTTGTTATCCTATATCCTTCATTACAACTTCCCTTAATCCTTCATATAAATCTTTCTACCTTCTTTACAACTTGAATGGAGAGGAAAATGCAAAAACATAAATTTTCTAATCATTATTTGTCATCTTCTTCCTTGGATTTCCTAAGCTTAGGTAGCCATACCCTAAAATGCTCTTTAATGCTGAATATAATGGAATGTATGCCTTCAATTTGTGCATGGTGGTCCCCCCAAGGTGTGTGCAGGCTTCTCATCAATGGGAGGTGAGATGATGGCCCTTAACAGGCTAAGGAAGAGCTAGCCTGCAACTCACATGGCAGGCCACTTCTCTCCAATCCTCCATAAATGCCAAGCCTCAAAAGTCTTCAATTTGTGTAAGGGAGGCATGGAAATGTGTAAGAAAATGTTGGGGGGCAAGTGGGAGAAGTGTAGATGGTACCCCCTAGTAAGTGGAGTAGGAAAAAATTCATTCTGGGCACTTTCAGGGGAGCGTACCGGTACGGTTTGGCTACTGAATTTGAAGTATCGGTACTGCATACCGATATGGTTCATTCTCTGTTGACGACCACTTTTAGTAGAATTGGTATAACTTTTGATCCCACCGTTGGATTAAGCTAAAATTTTGACACAATATAGAAGACATCTAGGTCTACAACTTTCATTTTTTCTTACTTTTTCAGATTCGAAGTGGATCATGATCAAAATGGAGGAAAACCAAAGCTATGCTTCTAAATGATGTGGCAGCTGGTGCCTTTGTTCCCAAACACCAATACCTCCTTGATTTCTTCAATTTTAAGCCTCCAAATCTTCATGTATTTGTCCCTGACTTCACCACACATCCATCATAGTTGCAAGGTCTAAAATTAATGATTTAAGCTATAAAAACATGCAACATTGAAATATCAACATTATTCATAAAATTGGCTAACTCTAAGTACTTAGATACAAAAGTTGAGTTAAAATGCATGTAATAAAGCCTTTACATATGTAATATTATGCGCTCATCTCGGGGGCACCCAAAATGGTGCGTAGGTGCTTACTTATTGCCCTTGAGGGCATAGGGGCGCGCCTCCTCTTCAAGGCTAAAATGCCCTTTTGACTTCCTCTTTAAAAATCCAACTTTTAAGCTCCAATTTGACCTTGTTTCCTCCCAAATGATCATTATTCTTTCCAAATGGTTATCCCTACAAAATAACATCAAAACACACAAAATAAATAAAAATGAACATAAAATAATAGAAAACATGCAATTTTATCAAACCAAAAATACTCAATTCATAGGTATAAAACCCACTCATCAGGAAGGTTTGGTTATAAACCTTCCAGAAGGTTCTATCCAGTGTACAAAACCTTCCAGAAGGTTTTCATTACTGGTTAGTGGTGCCCTAGCAGTGAGCAAAACCTTCTGGAAGGTTTCGATCGACAATTCAAAAGGCCTTGCCCTAAATGCTAAAAATGACAGTTTTAAGTTCAATTTTTTTGAAAAACCATTCACATTTCCCCTCAATCTTAAGGTCCCAAACTCTCTCCTCTCCCTCAAACTTCTTCAAAGCTCCAAAACACTTCACCAAAGCCCTAGATTCTCACTTTTCACTTGACTAGAGTTGGTTTTTGAGTTAATTTTGCTGAAATTTGTGGACAATCTCTAAAAAACCCTAAGTCTCAAACTTTTCCCCCAATTTTAAATCTTTCTTAGGGTTTCTCTCAAATATTGTCATCCCGTGTTATGGATCATTTAGGAAATGCTTCTCTGGATGCTTTCAAGCCCGTTAAGTGGTTGTTTATGTGGATTGTGACACTTCTTGGTGTAGGGCATTATTGGTCCTCATGGCCCGCACCAAGAGAACGGGCCCTGAGACTCCATAACCTGTGGACACTAGATCCCCCAAGAGGACTGTAGAAGGTCCTAGTAGCCAAGACCGGGAAGAGAGAAGGACGAAAGAAAAACATGATGCACGTAGACAAATAATAGATAAAAAAAATGTCACGTATGAGAGGTATGTGGAGAAAATTTCTCTTGGGTCTAATGATGTATTCGTAAAGGTGATTGAAGGGCATGGATAGGTATGTGGTTTGAGGAGGTGAAAGGATAAAATTTGGGGCAGTGTAGAGAGTTTTAAAAGAAATTATCGATGTTTGGTGAGGAGGGTAGTAAACTAAGGACTAATGTGCGGGAAAATACTTTTGAGGTGACCCTTGAGTTGATTGTAATGGTGATGGGGTATGAGAGGCCTCCCTCTAATACCCCGATTTACCCATATGATGTTGAAGGGGGCAGGACTCTCGCTAACTATGTTTGGCTCACTTATGAGGACATGAATACTTTTAAGGGGAAAACTTTGATTGAGGCCTTTAGCATGCCTATGGGGTGATGAATAAAGTGCTTCACTATAATTTGATGCCCGAGGAGTTTGAGAAGAGCCCAAACATCGAGAAACTTTCCATCCTCCACGCTTTTATGACAAGAAAGGCAATTGATCTGGCATATGTAAATATTCCTTTTGGAAGTCTTGTCATGCATATGTGCAACCACTATAATGTGAAGTACTATGCACATGATACATTGATACCCCCGAAGACTGGTGCTATTTAAAGTTGAGTAGTAGCAATAGGGTAGGCAGGATAGTTGGAGAGAGACCTAGAGCCTCGGGACCAAAGCCACTCGTTGTAGGTCCATCCTCCTTGGCTCCTCGTACTTCTGCCCCAACCTGCACCATGTCATAGCGGATGGATGCCCTACAGTCTACTATGTATGGGCTGTCAATGATGGTGACGAGGCTATTTCAGCATACGTTCTTAGGCGAGGCCATCCTGGTGGACCTTTGTAGCCTCTAGCTGGACCATCGAACACAGCTCCTATACCTTCTACGACTGTTGATGTGGGACAGTCCAATGACGAGGATGAGGGGACTGATTAGGATGTCTATTGTATTTTGTTTCTTTTGATTTTAGGTTGTACAGTTAGGGTTAGTCATGTCGGCTTAGTAGAATTGTCTTTAGGTTTTGGGCCATTTTGTTTTGAAACTCTAACCCATTCAAATGAAATTTTGTGAATGATTAATGAAAAATACCATAGTTGTTTCATTTTATCATTTTGCCTAAGTCTATTTCTTAAATTGCAATGTGATTTTTGCATTTTGAGTGTTTGGATATTTACTTGTATGAATGGATTTGGTTTTAATTTATATCTTGTGGTTTGAAATGAAGTATGCTAGGGACTAGAAAATTTTAATTTGGGGGGTGTGATTAGCACAAAATATTGCATATACTATATGTGGTTAAACCCTTTTTATACTTGCTTTTGTTGTGAATTTGGAAAGAAATGCAGTTAATCTCTCGTTTAATGATTTTTTTTGTGAATGTAGGTGAAAAGTTGTAAATGGCTAGAGTTAAGCTCCCATCGTAGTGTCTGAAGTCAATGAAGATGAGAAGATGGCTTAAAGGAAGGGTTGAAAGGTGAAGAAACCAAGAAAAAGGCAAATTTGATGAAAACCTTGTGGAAGGTTTGACCATAAACTTTTCAGAAGGTTTGTACTTGGTCTGCCTATTCACTGCCAAAACCTTCCAGAAGGTTTTGCATACTGAAATGAACCTTATAGAAGGTTTGCATCAACCTTTTGGAAAGTTAAGCTCACTGGACTACTGTTTTAACTGTTCCTACACAAACCTTTCAGAAGATTTTGCCTAGAAAGCCCAGACTCAAGCTCTGCCAATCGGGGGCTCCACCTAAGCTTCTACCACTTGTCCCCAAACATCTCTTACACACATACATGCCTCTCCTTGCCTAATATTGGACTTTGAAGGCTCAAGCATTAATGAGAAAGAGAGAGAAGAGGCAAGCTGGGGAAATGCAGGCTAGGCTTGTCCTAGCCTGCCTAATGCCTTCAATTCAACCTCCTATGAATGGGAGGCCTGTCACACACTAGAGAAGACCTCCATGGATGAAAATGCAAGCATCATTGGACATTATTCAGGATTGTACAGAAATAGAGAGAGAAGCTGAAGGAGGAAGACATAGTTTTTAGTGAGAGAAGTTAGATTTTTGCATCTCCTTTATCCATTTTCACTTTTAATCTCCTTGAATATTCCTGTAAGCTTCATTTATTATCTTTAATGTTATTTATTTCAAGTAAATTTCAAGTTTAGATACACCATTTAAATTCCACCATTGTCTTGAGTTTTCTTCATTTCAATCTTTTAAAATGGGTATTCAATGCACTACTTCATAGTTTAACTTTTCTTGTATTAATTTAAGTTTCAATCTTCATTTCTTGAAAATGTATCTTTACTTCATTTATGTTCTTGAATTAAATATTAGTAGCTAAGCTTTAAGTTGGCAAATCCAAGAGAGAATTCCTCATGGGTATGCTAAATCTACTCTTTTTCATTCCTCCTCATAGTGTATGACAGTTTGGTTTGACTAGGTTGAGTGTCGATATGGTTGTGAGTTCTTGATACACCGTAGAATTTTTATGGGGTATGCTTGAATCCTCACCTCCATTTTAGTCCCGCGCTTCCTAGAATCGATCGAACGTCTAGGCACCATTGGATGAACATCTTGAGTTCATTTGACATTCCCAATGGAATGACCGCTTTGAATTAGCCAACACTTGTTATCATTGCCTTTTCTATCACAAACTTTACTCACCAAAACAAATATTCAAAAGACTTTTACACTTTTCATTTTTCACCAAAATTACATTCATCACAATTCACCTTCCTTTCTTGAGAAGACGACCTTGGAATACCAATTCCAAGTAAAACACGACACTCGAAGGTTTCTCTGCGCTTGGGGATCACTTTTGTAAACACACACACACTTCATCCCACACACATGTTTATCCCATTTTTTGCATCTTTCCGAGGGAAAGTGACACTCACCTATTTGTATAAGCCATACACATTACATGATGATGTTCTCCCATGCTTATCTAGAAATGATCTTAGGCCATCCCTAACTTACTTTGAGACTTAGCCTTTTTCTTATGGAAATATTATCCCTAGTGCCATGATTGAGCCTTGTTGAAAATTCATTTCCATACCACATAATTGACCAAGCTAGTGCAAAATGGCAAAAATTTACCACACCTTGGTTGTTCTGAGACTAACCATGAGAGATCATAAAGAGAAGGAGTAGTGGTGCGAAAACCCATAAAAGGGATAAAGGATGCGGATTTCAAAAGTGTTGAAAGGAAAAGAATGAAAAATCCAAGAAAACTGAGAGAATCATGGGTGAAAGAAGAAAATAATGAGAAAAGATAAAGGAAAATGTTAAGGAAAAGAATGAAAAAGAAACAAAGAGTGAGTAAAGATGTTAAGCTGAAGATTCCACAAAAAAGGGAAGTTTATGACAATAAAGGGCATCCCCTCGGAATAGCTCTCTTTGTTATCCTGAATCATTCGTTTCACTTGCCTCAATATCACCCCAAGGCCTCATTACAACCCTTTAATTTTTCTATCTAGTGCCCTAACATTCTTTTCATTAGATTATACCAAGGTTGTTTCATTTTTGTGTATGTACCTCATTTTTGGATTATATGTGAGCATGCTTCGGTTTGTGCATAAGATTCTGTCCCACATATACACATGGAGAGCATACCAGGATAATCATAGTATTATTCATTTTTAGAGAAAACCTTGGTGATATTGCATCAAAGCTGAATTTGGATAGCTAAGTGAATGTAACTTCCGTAGGGTAAATGTTTATATTATATGTTCATTCCACACACTCACGAGTTTGAAAATAATGTATAGGTGCATATTCTAGAATAGAATTTAAAGTGTAAAAATCTAGGTAAATTTAAATTTCTTTTTAAAAAAGGGCAAAACGGTAAATTGTTCCAACAGTTCGGGTTGTAAACCTGAATTTTTTTAGAACTCGGATGATGAAACGGACCTTACCATTGGATTTTTCTCGTGAAATCTAGTAACCATGTCAAATTTCGTCGAATTCCGAGATAGTCGAGTTTTTATGCATTTTACGAGGTGGCCGGACCTCGGGAGACCCAAATACGAAATTTTTAATAAAATTATGAAATTTGGAAAATAAATGAAGGGAAGTTAAAATAAAAATATTTTAAACTTGAACCGGAATGAAATTTAATCGTTTCAGGATTAAAATGGACCCGAAATTAAAAGAGACGTATGGCGTGTTGTGGACCAAGCATTGGAAAATATAAATAGGGGAGAAAATCAGATTTCCTCCCCTATTCTCAGCCATTCATCCAATAGAGAAAGAAGAGAGGGAAAGAGCTTGAGCTTCTCCACTTCTCTCTACGATCTACGAAATTCTAGCGGTCGAATCCGCGCGGGCCAAGAGGAAAAGTTGTTCTCCTCGTCAAGGGCTACGCTTCCATACCAAAAAAGAGGGTTTTCCCCAAAGATCAAAGAACAAGATTTTAGGAAGAGGAGATTCAAGCTTGTTTCAGGTTCTTGGAGCTTCTCAACGCTATTCTACGCTTCAAGAGGTTGGGTTCCTTGCCACTAGGGTTTATTTTACAACTTAGGTTTTTTATATATAATGGGTAGGTTGAAAAAGATAATTATCACATACCAACCCTGCTTGGGTTGATTCCTAATTTAGAATGCCTATAGGGAATGGTTATATATGTATATATATGTTTACCTATGTATATATGGTCATGGAATTGAGGAAGTTGGATATGGAAATGATTTATGTTAAATTTTAGCATGAATTTGATGTAGGAAAGTTACTTGTATGTTTCTTGTAATTTGATGAAATTCTGGCATGATATGTGCTCACATGATTGTTTGCTTCGAAGGTGTTTGATAAAATGCCTTGTGTGATTGATATTGTTATTTTGATGTAATTGAAATAACATGCTTGGAAATTGGATTGAAGGAAATGTTGATATATACATGCTTGCAAAAGATGTTGACATTGGGATAAATTATGGTATTTACATGCTCTTGATATATTTTACCATAGATATGTTGATTTATGATGAGCTGGTTCATATGGTGTTCATTACATATTGAGCATGGTTATAGTATTGCAATGATACATTACATTGCATTACCACGGGAACATCGCATTCATGGGCATTGGACATGAGTGTGGGTCGTGTATGCATGGTTGATCAAACACCGTACATGGTGGATAATGGGTGGGCTTGGGAAAAAGTTAGAACGAAGTTCCACTTGAGTTGCATGGTTGCATAAGAAAAACTTGTGTCTGGTATGGCAAGTAGGGCTAGACTCTCCCTCGGGTGCAAAACCCGGCCACTGGTTAATATATTTCCGATGGTGCAAGTCCAAAAAGTGTAGATTGGCTTACGGAGCCGGCGGTGTGATTCCAAAATCTGTTGCCAAACAAAGACACAAGATTTTGTTTTATAAAAATACCCATTCAATGGGAGACATCCAACAATGATTTAGTTTTATAAATGCATAATTTTTTTAAACAATCATTGGATGTGTTTTTATCAATTGATGGGTTCATTACACATGTGTATTGCATTGAGTTATGGGAGTCGGTGAGGAATCAGGTTGAAAGTGCATGAGTGAGTCTCATCTTGTTTCATGGCATGACATGATAGTATTCCAACATTGAATTGCACATTCTTGCTTTGGATGCTTATTGCTCGTTAAATTTTGCATGGGAGCATTACATATGCACTTAGGTTGGGGAGTAGCCTCTATAGGAAATACTCTATTGGGCGTGGCTCACCCTAAATGGAAAACATTTCAGGTGCGGGGTGTACACCGGTGGACAACCCTTACACTGAACCTCAAGGATGAAGGAAAGCTAATTTGTGGCTTTTATAGTTCATTGTGTAAAGTTTTTGTTATAATTCTATTTTGATGTGTAAATATATGGAATTGCATGTAATGGAACTATTATGAATCATGTTTTAGGTAAAAAAAACTTAATAAATATGTTTTGGTTGGTTGTGAAATTGGTTGGAATGAATTGGAAATGAATAAGGAAGGTATTGTGAAAACGCAGGCAAAACTTTCCCGAAGGTCGATGAAAACCTTCCGGAAGGTTAGTGTAAATTTCTGTCCAGAAGGTAAAACCTTCCGGAAGGTTAATGAAAACCTCCCGGAAGAACTTTTGCAGAAGGCAAAGCCTTCCGGAAGGTTGATCAAAACCTTTCGGAAGATCTTGAAGGATAAGCTAAAATTCTTTCCAGTAGGCAAAATCTTCCGGAAGGTCGATCAAAACCTTCCGGAAGATCTTGAAGGTTAATGAAAGCATTTTCTAAAAGGCAAAACCTTCCGGAAGAACTTTTCTAGTAGGCAAAACCTTCCGGAAGATTTTCCAAAAATCTAAAATTTTAAAATTGTTTGATTATGCAATTGGACTTTGATTCTTTTAGTTCAAATGACATAAAAAGACATTAAATGAGGCATATTGGGGCACAGAGGACCTCAGTTTAATTAAATGATTAAAGGAATCACGGGTAGTATGTGTGAGTTGAAATTCTGGAAAAAAAGAGAGGCACTATTAGCGTGATGTCAGATTGTGCGGCATTCATGGATATTTCCGCGGGTTGACGGATTGTCAACGGTTGATAAAGGACCCCCAGATTTATGGGGCATCACATAAAGCCATGGTGATGCTTATGTGTGCTTAGTTCAGGTATTTGAACAATATCGTCATGTAGCCCTATGCTTGTGGGATGGGGGAATATTGCTCAAACTTTTGATATTTGAGAGGAATTAGGAATGCCTTTACTACTTGAATCCGTGCTTTACAATTTAGGTATTCATTTTGGTATTTATATTTAGAAATCCATGTCTTACGTTTATGAAAGCATCAAAATTTCAAATCATGTTACAATTTTGTAAATGACTTTGGGCATGGTCACTCTATTGTGGTTCAAAAGCGTATTTTAGGTTTTTGGTAGAGTAGAGGTCATAAATAGGTTGTTAGAATGTGTAAAGGTTGAAATAAATTGGAGTAGAAATGAAAATGAGAGCACATGGAAGTTTTGAAAAAAAGGTAAAACCAACTGGTAGGTTTTTGTCAAAACCTATCGATAGGAATTTTCTAGTGCACAAAACCTACTGGTGTATTTTGAACATTTTACCGGTCAGTTTTGCCCATAAAGCTGAAAATTGAGGGTTTAAGTTCATTTTTCCGGGGAAATTGTTCATTTCCTCCATAGTTCTCGACCTCCCAAGCATTCTTCTCTCTCTAAAATCTCCTCCAAACTTCAAAGACCCCTCACCCATCATTCAAATCTTCCATATTTCATCACTAGGAGTGATTATAGCTTGGATTTCACTGCAACTCATTGAATCTATCACAAAACCCTAGTTTTTCCATCTTTTTCCCTCAAATTCCATTTCACTTTGGTCTTCTCCAAAAGTTTGAAATCCTTTTAAATGGCTCAAAGAAGTAAGCTCTCGCTTGACTCTTTCGATCCCATTCAGCAACTTTGGCTGTAGGTTTTGACCTTCGTAGCATTGGGGGCACTGTTGATACTCATGGCCCGTACGAAACAAATAGGGAGGAGTTCCCCACAACTTTCGGGCATGAGGTTCCACAAGAGGGCAGAGGAGGTCCCTAGTGGGGAGAGGAGGAAAAAGTAATGTAATGATGCTTGCACGAAGAGCATAGACGAGAAAAATGTAACTTGCGAGCGTCACGTGGATAGGTCCACTCTAGGGTCGAATGATGAGGTCGTAAAAGTGATAGAGGAGCTTGTGATTGAGATTTGGTTTGAGCTGGTTAGTGGGTATAACCTGGCGATGTGTAAGGAGTTTTATAAGAGGTTGGATTTGGTTGACGAAGACCTTTGTGTACTCCAGACCAATGTGAGGGGGAAGGTTTTTGAGATTATCCCGGACTTGATTACGACTTTGATGAAGTACCAGAGGCCTCATCCCAATATTCCGTTGTATCCACACAATGTCTAAGAGAGAAAATCACTTCCTGAGTATGTGCATTTGACATATGAGGACCCAACCCAATTAAAATGGACAATTCAATTCGGGGGCCTCAAGCACTCATACGAGGCCATGAACAAGATCTTGCACTAAAATTTGATCCCTCGGGGTGGGGAGAAGAACCCGAATGTGGAGAAGCTCACCCTCTTCCACACTTTTATGACTGGAAAGAGAATGGATGTCGTTTTATTGATCTGGGAGTTCAAGGAGTTCGCTTGACTAGAAAGCTGAAGGTGAATGTCCCATTCGCCAATGTAGTCATGAGGATGTGTTATCATAGTAAGGTCAAGGTCTATGTCTCTAATGTGTTACTACCTCCTGAATTTGGAGTTATCGGTAAATTCAATAGTAGTAAGATGACATCGATGAGTAGAGGCGAGAGAGCTAGAGCCCCTAGACCTGATTCTTTTAAAGCCATGTCGTCTACTACTGAGCCTTCCACCTCTGCCTTCCCCGCACAACTACGTAGCGCTTTGATGCCTTGGAGGGGACTATGTATGGTCTTTTATTGATGATGACCAGGATTTTTTAGCACACCTTCCCAGGAGAGCCAATCCTCAGTGGACCTTCGCCTCCTTTTACTGGACCCTATACCTCTGCCCCCATGGCTTCTACTGTTGTCAAGGTAGAGGGTTTCGATGACGACGACTCTGTTGATGAGGAGGAGAGCGAGTATGAGAGTGACGAAGATGAGGCTGGAGATGAGGACGATGAGTAGGATGTTTTGTCTTTGTTCTTTGTGATTTTAGTTGTTGAACATATAGAATTAGAATTTTTGGCCTAGTTGAAGAGTCTCTTGGATTTTTGGGCCATTGTTTTTTGAATTCTAAATCCTTGTATTGAACTTTTGGAAGTAATGAATGAAAAGAACCACATAATTTTTTTGTTGCATCTTACCTAAAGTCATTAATTTAATTGTATTGTGATTTTTACATTTTGATTGTTTGGTGAATTACCTTTCATGAGTGGATTGTTTAGTTTTAGGCTTTGTGGTTTGAAAATAATTTTTTTTAGGGAGTAGTAAAACTTAAGTTGGGGGGGGTGTAATAAGCACAAAATATTGCATATAATGTATCTTTTAGCACCGTTTTACTTGCTTTTGTGGTGAAAATACAAGAAAATGCATTTAATCTAATATTTAATGGAGTTTTGAGTCATTATAGGTAATGAGTGGGTAATGACGTGTGAGTCAAGCTTCCATCACAATGCTTAAAGACAATGGAGAAGAAGAGGAGGATTGACAGCAGCTCAGAAGGTCAAGAAACCAAGAAAATGACAAATCAAGGGAAAACCTATTGGTTGTGTGAAGCCCCAAAATCCGAGGGTCCTTTATCAACCGTTGACAAACCCATCAACCTGCGGAAAATGCCTGTGGATGTCGCTTAACCCGACACCACGTTGATAACATCCCCTTATCGGGATTATAATCCATTATGTAATTCGGTTACAATTATTTATTTGACCCAACCCAAGTCTAATACATCATGATTTACACTCCATTAGGGTCCATTTAAAGGAAGGAAACTCAAAGCCCAAAGTTTGGCAAAACAATTTTAAAATTTTAAAATTTTGGAGCATGTACCGGTACTGTGTACTGGAACGATTTATGGAGAGTGTACCGGTACCGTGTACCAGTACAGTTTACTCTCTGGACATCTCCGCGTACCGGTACGGTTTGTTCGGATTTGCTTGTTTCACCTGTTTTTCATTCCAAACCCTTCCACCAATCATCCTTAACTTGATTAACAACATTTCCAACATAAAACTTGTTACATACAAGTTCTATTACTTTCATTCACATATATTTATATGTCAATAACTAAGTTTTCATAAATGTTTTACAAAAACTCAAAGCAAAGTCACATCTCAACTTTTCTTTACCCTTGATGGTCCGGATGAGAGCTATCTGCCGTCGTGTACCCCGCACTTGAAATATTTTCTTGTATAGGGTGAGCTACGCTCAATAGAGTATCCCCTACAGAGGCTACTCCCCCCTAGATGCACATCCAGTGTTCACATGAAACAACAATTATCCACAACAACTCCAATCAAGTGTATGCAACTCAATGATGGAATTTACAATGACATGCCATGCAATGAGGTAAGAGTCATTCATGCACTCAATCGGAGCCCTCCCCGGCTCCTCAACACATGCCAGTGCCAATGTATATGAACTTGTCAACTATGTTAGGCATCAAATGATGTTTACAAATCTAGGTCTTTCTTGGAGTTGATATTCATGGACTTACACCAACAACACCCAACCGACACAAAATTCATGGACTTTCGCCAACGGTTCCGCGTACACCGGCACACTTTATAGACTCTTATACTAACGGAGTGCGTATCCAATCATCGGGTCTCTCACCCGAGGGATCTTCTAACTCTTGCTTGCTAACCCCAACCCAACTTATCATGCAACCATGCAGCTCAACTAGGCCTTCGACCCAACTTTCCCTAGCCTTCCGTCAATCACCAAATGTGGTGTTGACAACAACCATGTACACACCCATATGATGAGATGTTTTCATGCAAATGCAACGTGATGCACCATTACAATAACAATTATGTCTTATATGTATAAATGTCATATGGATCAATTTAACTACTTGTCTAAATATTCAAGGCCAATCATATCAATTGCATATAATCAGCAATATTCTTAAAAATGTCAATACATAAAATACCACATCTTGACATATCTTTCCAATACAATTTACAAGCATGTTATTCCAATTTAATCAAAACAAGAAGCTTCAAACATTCAAGCATTTTATCAACATGCATGCAATGCTCAACTTATGAAACACATAGCATGCCTCAAATTTCATATTTTCAAGAAATTACATAGGTAACTTCTACACATCAATTTCAAGCTAAAGTTTAGCTTAAGTCATCATATGCCAAGTTTCCTCAT
The DNA here is from genome assembly GCA_023539305.1 of Ilex asprella. Classification (NCBI taxonomy): domain Eukaryota; kingdom Viridiplantae; phylum Streptophyta; class Magnoliopsida; order Aquifoliales; family Aquifoliaceae; genus Ilex; species Ilex asprella. The sequence continues at coordinate 15,664,626 of CM042194.1, read as the reverse complement.
TTCCATGTCAATAGACATGTCTTAGATCAATTTCTATATCAAATCCTTAGTCTATTAACACCCAATGGTCGAATAAGACCAATGTAGGAAGAACCCTACCTCTAGAAGCGTAGAAATGAAGGTAGAAGCTTCAAGAACACCTCCCAAACCTCCAAGACTTGATTTCCCATTTCCCCCAAAATCTCCTTTTTTGATTTTTGGTGAAATTCTTCGTTCTAGGTATGGCTGCATAACCCTCATCGACGTGATGAACTTTAGTTCTTGGCTTGACGGATTCCGACCAACGTAACTCCGGGAACCGACGGAAGAAGATTGGTTTTCTCTATTTTCTCCCTCTTTCTCTCACACGTGGGAGCCAGCTGAAGTTCAAAAGATATTTAGTGCCAAAATATCTAATTTAAGCCCCTATTTATAATTTCCAAGGTTGGCCCTAGTGGCGCCAAGTGTCCCCCACTTTCTTGGGTCCGTTTTCGCTTCGAAACGATTTATTTGATCCTGATTTAAGTTCAAATTAATTTTATTTAAAATTTTATCTAATTCTAAGGAAATTTTATAATTTTTATTTTTAGGGACCTTTGTGTGGTCTCCGTCACCCAGTCATTTCGAACAGCGTACAAAATTTGATTATTTCAGAATTTGAAGAAGTCCAACAGGGTGACTAGATTTTGTGATACGAATCTAACGGCGAAGTCCGTTGCATCATATGAGCTCTGGAGAACATGTATTTTAACTTTGAATTGTAGTGGCAAACTAACCATTTTTCCCTTTTTCAATTTTTTTTAATTTACCTGGGTTTTCACATTCCCTCTCCTTAAAAGAATTTCATCCCCGAAATTCACACACACATGCACATACAATCACATGTATATGCAACAGTCATCTAATACTAAATGAATATAAGAAAGTACCTCCATCCTCAAATAAGAAAGGATAATTGGTACGTATAGTGTCCTCACGCTCCCATGTTGCCTCCTCCACTCCTCAGTGCTGCCACAACACCTTCACTAGCAACATGGTCTTGCCTCACAAAACCTGATACCGGCTATCCATGATACGTACATGTCCTTCCTCGAAGTTTCCATCCGCATCAACAATAAGCTCACCCCAATCCACCACATGAGTCGGATATGGGGTGTATTTTCAGAGCATAGAGACATGCAATATTATGTGGACACCAGATAGATTTGACTGTAATGCCAACTGATAAGCAACTATACCCACCATCTCGAGTTTCTCAAAGGGCCCCATATACCTCAGCTATAACTTTTCCCGCTTGACGAACTTGACCACTCCTCTTTTAGGCATCACCTTCAAGAAGACATGATCTCCCACCTCAAACTCTAGAGGTTGCCGTTGTTTGTCCGCGCAGTTCTTCTATCGAATTTGGGTCACGAGAAGACGCTTTCGTATTAGGCCCACCTTCTTTGAGGTGTCTCTAACCAATTTTGGACTCATAGAAGATCTCTTTCTTACCTCCGTCCAACAAATCGGAGAACAACAAGGCCTCCTATAAAGTACCTTATAGGGTGCCATCTATATGCTCGACTAATAACTATTATTGTAGGCGAACTCCACTAAGGGTAAATGCTCTTCCCAACTACCCTTGAGATCTAGGACGCATGCCCGTAGCAAGTCCTCTAAAGTCTGGATGGTCCTCTCTGACAGACCGTACGTCTGGGGATGAAAAGTATTGCTTATCATCAACTGTGTCCCTATGACTCGCTAGAAACTCTCCCAAAAATGGGCCATAAATTTGGGATCCCGATATGACACTATAGATATGGGTGCCCCATACAACCAGACAATCTCTCGATGTACAACTAGCAGAATACCACCAGTGCCAACTTCGTAAGCTGGTCAATTTTCATCCATACCACATCATGCCCTCGCGATGTTCGCGGCAAGTGGGTCACAAAATCCATCGTGACATGCTCCCACTTCCATTCAACTACCTCCAAAGGCACATTCGCTGTCCTGTGACAACTCAAGTTGACACTAGTTATTGGCATCATTTTTTATCACTGTGACCCTAGAATTTTTGGGCACAACTTGGATTGGACTTACCCATTTGCTATCGGAGATGGGAAAGATTATTCCTGTATCTAAGAGTTTGAGTACCTCCGTTCTCACAACTTCCTTCATTTGAGAATTCATTCATCTCTGCATTTGACGAGATGGTTTTGAATCATCTTCAAGATGTATTGCATGATTGCAGATCAACGGACTTATACCTTTCAAGTCAGCGATGGTCCACCCAATGGTGCTTTTATGACTTTTAAGAACTTCAATCAGTTTAGACTCTTGCAAGTCTGTGAGCTTAGATGAGATTACCACTGGGTATGACTTTTTCTCTCCTAAAAATGCATATTTGAGGTCAGATGGGAGAGGTTTTAATTCAGGTTTTGGTGGTCTGTCACTTGATGAGATTAGCTTTGTGCCATTTGATGAAAGTTCCTCAATTTGGGTGTCCATGTCTCAACAACATGAGTAGGGCAACTTTGTGGATTTGACTCAAATGAGTCAAACTCTATCAGAGATGATTCAGTCAAATGCTCACAAAACGTGTCACTCAAATGTTCTTGTATCAAAGATTCAATGGAGTTTACTGCCCCTTCGTCCTCATCATCCTCCGGGTGTTTAGCAACATTAAAAATATTCAGCTCAAGAGTCATATCCCCAAAAGTTAATTTCATAACTCCATTCCTACAATTGATTAGTCCATTAGAAGTTGCTAGGAAGGGTCGACCAAGAATGACAGGAATTTAGTTCTCTGAATGTAATGCTGGTTGAGTATCTAGAACAATGAAGTCAACAGGGAAAACAAAATTATTCACGTGGACAAGCACATCTTGAACAATGCCCCTATGGACTTTAACAAATCTGTCCACTAACTGGAGTGTGACACAAGTGGGTTTGAGTTCACCCAGACCCAACTGTTGGTAGACGGAGTAAGGTAGCAGATTGACACTAGCTCCAAGATCTAACAATGCTTGTTCTATCTGGAAATCTCCAATGACACATGAGACAGTTGGACATCCAGGGTCCATGTATTTTGGAGGGATTTTTCATTGTAGCAAGACACTAGTTTGTGCTGTTAGAAAGGCTTTTTTTTGGACATTCTGGGTTATCTTGAATGTGTACAAATCTTTTAGAAACTTAGCATAAGATGGTACTTGTTGGATTGCATCCAGAAGTGGGATTTTGATTTTTACTTGCTTGAAAAGCTCGTAAATTTCAGGTTGATGGTTCATCTTTTGGGTAGCCTTGAGTCTATGCGGAAAAGGAGCGGGAATTGGACATGAATGTTCTCTTTCCTTAAAGGGTTCTGACTCTTGTTCTATGATAGGCTCAGGCTCTTTTTCAATCAGAAGTTTGGGCTCAATTGATGAATTGATTGGGATGACATTAGATTTTGATTTTGGAAATAGCATATCTCTAACGGTTTTGTCAATCACCTTTCAACTTCTCAGTGTAGTGACAACTTGAGCTTGATTTTGTGGAGGTTTTGGTTGGGCAGGAAACTTGCCCTTTTTTTGTGTGCTCATGGATTGGGTCAACCTTTGAATGTGGCTTTTGAGATCTTCAAAGGAGTGGGTGGTCTGTTCTTTGAACTCAGTGAAAGATTGGGTGGAATGTGCATTGAAGTTCATTTGAGTTTGCATGAACTGGTTCAGTGTATCTTCGAGGTTCCTTTTGTGTGGTGGTTGGTATGGTTGATATGTAGGAGGTCCTTAAGATGGTGGTTGCGAATTTTGTGGTTAGTTCATGGGAATTGATTGTGTGTTCCTCCAACTGAAATTTGGATGGTTTCGCCACCCTGGATTGTATGTTTTAGAGTAAGGGTTGGAGTAAGGCTTATTGAAATTGGATATTGCATTTGTTTGTTCCAACAAGACTTCTTTGAATGCAGGGATGGTAGGACATTCCCTAGTAGGATGTCATGTCAATGCACAAATTCCACACACTTGTTCTGTAAAAGGGCCCAGTTCGACTTGATGAACTTTTTTCATCTCTAAAGCTTCAAGCTTTCGAG
>CM042194.1:15601828-15660493 GCA_023539305.1 Ilex asprella | reverse complement strand
ACTTTTCCCTTGGGAAATGGATGGTCGGGCTTCACTAGTAGTAGGTGAGGCTGAGTTCCACATCTGAGAACTATCATATATAGTGTCAAAGAAATAGAATGCATCCTCTGGACTTTTACCCATAAACTCTCCTTGGGCTATCATTTCGACAAACTGAAGCAATCTAGTGGGCAAGGAGTCATAGAAGAATCCTACTAACGTCCAATTTTTAAAAGCATGGTGTGGGCAGGCTTGGAGTAGTTCTTTAAATCTTTCCCAACTTTGGTAAAATATTTTCCCTTCTTTCACAGAAAAATTCATGATTTGCTTTTTGAGTGTGTTAGTCCGATGTAAGGGAAATTTTTTTTAAAAAATTCATTTTGAAAGATCTGCCAGGTTGGCATGGAAAGAGATTTTAAAGAATTTAGCCATTATTTTTTATTTTTTGGTTGAGTTTTGTTGGAGAGGGAAGAGAGGGAAAAAGAGAGAGTTTCCAACTGCTCTCTATGATCTACGGCTACCCATTGGTCGGAGTCCTTTGGATCAAGAATTAAAGTTTATCTATGCGACAAGAGCTACAAATACGTACCAAAATTATGGATTTCAAAGAAGATTCAAAAATAGGATTTTGGGAGAAATCAAAGTTTGAGTTTGGTTTGTGTTCTTGAAGGTTTCTACAACTTTTTTACGCTACAAGAGGTTTTTTCCTAACTAGGTTTATTTCTAACCTAGGGTTGTTATATAGAATGGGCAGGGTGTTAGAGGTGTAATCTCTTGTGTGACACCTACCTATGGTAGTTGAAATGTGAAAAATGGGTATAGAAATGGGTAAAATCAATTCTAACTTATATTGGGTATATAGAAATTACTTGATGTGATTTCTTGAGAAAAATGATATATGTGGGTGTTTGATAAAATGCCTTGAATGATATATGTAGGTGTTGGATAAAATTCCTTGAGTGATTGAAGTATGTTGTTTTGATGAAATTGGAATAACATGCTTGGATGATTTTGTAAATTGTAATTATATCCTTATGATATAATTGACAATTGGGAATGTTGAATGAGATAGCATTTTTTTTCATTATGTGCACATGACATATGGAACATGATGTGAAATTGAAATTGAGATCTTAGTTGCATAAGGATATGAAATGTGATTTTACATTTACATTGCATATACACGGAAAACATCGCATTTATGGGCATTGACATGAGTGCAAGTGTGTGTGCATGGTTTGATCAAACACCATTCATGGTGGATGATGTGTGGGCTCGGGATAGTTGGCCAAATGGTTTGACTGAGTCCCACAGTTTGCATCAAAAATAGGAACGAGATTAGTACGAAGGACTAGATTGTCCCTCGAGTGCAAGACCCAATGATTGGATACGCACTCCGTTGGTGTAGAGTCCATAAAGTGTGTCGGCGTACATGGTGCCGTTGGTGGAAGTCCATTAATGTCGTGTATGTTGGGTGCCCATTGGTATGACTCAATAAAGACCCACCCCAAGAAAGACTTGAGATTTATAATGATCATTGGATGTACAACATCAATGGTGGGGGCTTGGAATGCCCGGATTCATACGCATAGCGTTACATATGTTGAGGGAACCGATAATGTAAACCCCCACATGTTTATATTAATATAGTAATGTACTTATTTAGTAATTCTTATATTGGTAATGATGTACGCATGAATTATGTAGAGTTTAAGAGTAGAAATAATAATGTTAGTTGAGGAAATAAGGCATGATGTAGAAGTTTAGAAGTATTCCGGAATGAAAGCCCATTTTAGGTAAAATTTGAGTAGAAAATATTTTGGACACTACTTAGTATTTAGACCATAAATTTTTCCCCTGATTTCCAATTGATCGAAAATTTTGACAGTAGATATTAGACTTCAAGGGCTACAAAATATTATTTCATAAAAATTTCCCAAATCTACCTATAAATAGGCCAAACTTCACTTGAAGTTCCAGTAGAACTGGAATGATGCCCAATGGACGTTCGAACGTAAAACAGTCAATTACACACTAGTGTGACGTTCAAACGTCAAATGACGTTCGAACGAGAATTACGGATCTCTGATGGAAATGTAAAAGTACGGGAGCAACCAACGTTCGAAGTTCAAAGTGACGTTCGAACGTGAGTCACTAAATTTCACTATTAATGTTCGAACGCCAAATGACGTTCGAAAGTGACTTAAAAGTCTGGGTTCCAGATTTGTGATATGTGGACCATTTCTTCCACTATAAATACTTAAGGCCGCCTCCCTTAGCCCATTTCAACACTTTTAACCCTAGGAAACTTTAGAGAAGAGAAAAGAAAGGGAAAAACACAAGATCAAAGGGGAGTTTCACATTTGATTTAGATCAAAGCTCAAGTTCTTTAAGAACACCAAGGTAGGGGTTTTTCTTCCATTCTTGACCATTGAGACTAGGGCTTACATGTATATGTATATTTTTACTCTCATATATATATATATATATATGTGTGTGTGTGTGTGTGTGTGTGCGATTACAATGTTTAAACAAAGCTATGGTTAGATAACCATTAAATCTCTCTTCTTGTCATGAAACCCTAGATTCAAGGGAAATAGATTTTTCTCTTGATTTATCTTTTATTCTTGCTCTCAAAACTTTAGTTTTTCATATGAAACAACAAAATGATGTTTATGATGATCTCTTGTACATTTTATTCAATTTGTTCTATTGGGGACATCACTTGTGAGAATTGAAAATTTTTCTTGGAAATTGCTTGTGAATTAGGGACTTGTGGAATTGTTGGGCATTTGAGAGAATAGTTAGTATTGTATTTCTTGTATGGTTGTTTGGAAGAACATTGGTAAGAGGTTCCTCGTAAGGATGGTCATTCTCTCTCAAGAGGTTTCTTATAAGAATGCTTGAAAAACCAAACATTGACGGTGGGAGGTTCTTTGTAAGAATGCTCATGCCAAAAGAGAACAGTATGTGACCTTCTCAAGAAGTTCCTTACAAGGATGCTTGAGAAACCAAACCTTGAGGGTGGGAGGTTCCTTTTAAGGATGCTCATGTCGTGGAAGACTAGATTATGTCATGTGTAAGAAATGGTTTATATTTTGGAAATGGATATTTTTTGGAACTTGGTTGTTATTGTTCATTTCTATTACAACTGCTACTTAAACTTGAGAACTGTTGTAAAATATCCCTGTTTTACTTCAAATATTATATATTCTATTTGTGAAATGAGACCTGCCATTTTATATGCTTTTATAAACCTTGTTCGAGTTTGGTGAGGAATGTTGCTACAGAGCTTAGTGCTCACACCCTACAAACAACATATTTCAGGTTTATGTCTAGAGGAGGAGCTCAAAACTGTCGAGCCGAGATATTGGGAAACTCCGATAGAGGGAGACACGAATCTCGAGGTGGATGCTTAGGATATACACCTTCTTTTGTTCTAGGCTAGAATATTCATTTGAAATCTTATAAAGTCTAGTCTTCTTTTGTTATTTCCGTTGTGCTACATTAGTTAATTTTGGAATGTAAAGGCCAAGATGGGTCTATTTTTTTGGGATAATGATGTAAATTTTATGGATAATTTTATGAAGTCTTATTTATTGATAAATTATTTTAGTGCTCTCATTATGTAAATGGTTTTAGAATGTAATGCCGTCCAGGTTGGTATTTGGGGCGTCACAAGTAAAGGCTCAGGTTGAGTTACATGTGTGGGTATCATCTCATATCATGGCATGACATAGAGGATTCTATTGTTAAATTGCATATTCTTGAATGGAGTGATTGTAGTTTGTGAATTTCATGTGAACATTTCATATGCATCTAGGTTAGAGAGTAGCCTCTTTAGGAGATACCCTATTGAGCGTGACTCACCCTTTATGGGGACAACATTTCAGGTGCAGGACATACGCCAGTAGATAGCTCTCAATCGAGCCCTCATTGTTGAAGAAAAGTCGATATGTGGCTTTTGGATCATGTTTTATAAAAACTATTATGTTATTTAGTTTTGGACCTGAAATTGTATGTAAAGGATTGTAAAATGAACTCATATGAACTGTATTTTTCTTAAAATTGATGGTATATGAGTTTTGATTGGTGTTGTAAAGGGTTGGAATGGATTTGAATTGAAAAAGGATGGTAGAACTTTTCCAGTAGCCTTTTCTACTGATAGGACTTGTACATCTTCTACCAGTAGGTTTTGTTCAAACCTCAAATTTTGAAATGTTTTTGCTAGGCCTTTGGGTCTTGGTTTCTTTTGTTCAAATGATATAAATGGAAAATAAATGAGAGTAAATTGATGTATATTAGACCTCGAATGGGTCATGTAATTAACTGTATACAAGTTACACGTTTGAGAGTACTCGGTACAAGGGAGACTCTACTCAAACTTTGTGTTGTTGTGATCCCAATAAAGGGAATGTTGTGCCATGGTGTAGGGTTATGCGGCATTCACCAGTAATTTCGTGAGTTGATGGGTGATCAACGGATTGATAAAGGACTCCTCGTTTTAAAGGCACCACAAGATATTAGGATACCTTTAAGCTTATCAAAAGCTTTCTGACATGCATTATTTCACACAAAAAATACATCCTAACTATGGAGATGACACATGGGTTTTGATATGGCACTGAAATCCTTAATGATTCTCTTATAGAATCCTACATGCTCTAAGAATTATCAAACATCCTTAATAGTTTCAGGAGCAAGTAAATTGCCTATGACCACAATCTTTACTTTGTCAACTTTTATTCTCTCAGCTGAAACAATGTGACCTAACACTGAGCTTTGTATCACCATAAAATGACACTTCTCCCAATTAAGTACAAGATTGATCTTTCACATCTTATTAGCACGTTCTCTAGATTATTTAAACACAAAACAAAAGAAACTCCATAAATAGAATAATCATCCATGAACACTTCTAAAAACCTCTTAACCATGTCACTAAACAAACTTAACATGTATCGTTGAAATGTTGCAGGAACATTACACAAACCATAAAACATTCTCCTATATGCAAATGAAAATCATTGACATGTGAATATCATGTTCTCTTTGTCATCAAGTGCTATCTCTATCCAATTATATCCTAAGTATCCATCTAGGAAATAGTAAAATGCATGGTCTGCAATCCTCTCAAGACTTATCAAGAAATGGGAGACGAAAGTGATCTTTTCTAGTTATAGAATTGAGTTTCCTATTGTTTATGCACATGTGACATTCTGTGACAACTAGGGTAGGCACCAACCCATTAGCATCATTTTTAACCACAGTGGCCTCGGACTTCTTAGGCATAACTTTGGTTGACCTAACACATTTATTATCAGAGATGGGGAAGATGATTCCCATATCCAACAATTTAAGCACCTCAGCCCCGTACAACCTCTTTCATGTATGAGTTCAACATTTGTTGCATTTGACGAGAAGTTTTTGCATCCTCTTCAAGGTATATAGCATGATTATAGATTAACGGACTAATACCTCTCAAATCAGAAATGGTCCACTCAATGACACTTCTATGACGTCTAAGGACTTCTAACAACTTCTCCTATGAACTTGCAAGTTTAGATGAAATGACCACCGTATAAGACTTGTCATCCCTAAGAAATGCATACTCTTAATTAGATGGGATGGTTTTTAATTCAGGTTTTGGTGGTTTGACATTGGATGAGAGGGGCTTATTACCACTCGGAGCCAACTCTTCAAACTTGGGAACCTCTGGCCCAACAACATGAACTGGGTAGACTTCTAGCTCCTTAGCTAGACTCAAACAATTACCCTTAAACTCAGACTCTAACTCAAATGTGATGGACTCTACCAAACAAAACTCTAGTGAATCCCTAAGAATTGCCTCATTCAAATGCTCATATGTAAAAAACTCAATGAAACTGACTCCTCTTACTTCCTCATCCTCACCCTCACCCTCACCCGGTTGCTTAGCAATGTGGAAAATGTGAAGCTCAAGATTCATATTCCCAAAAGACAATTACATGAACCCATTCCTGCAATTCACTAAAGCATTCGAAGTTAAGAGAAAGATTCATCCAATGATGACGAAAATTTGACTCCCTGAATGCACAACTGGTTGGGTATCAAAGACAATGAAGTCGACCAAGAAAAAGAATATGTTCACTTGGACAAGGACATCTTCAATAATACCCCTTGGAACATTGATAGATCTGTCTTTCAACTGAAGTGTGATGCATGCAGGCTTAAGCTTGCCTAGACATAGTTGTTGGTAGAACAAAAAAAGGAGTAGGTTGACACTAGCTCTAAGATCAAGCAATGCCTACTCAATTCTGAAGTTCTCAATGACACGTGAAACTGTGGGACACCCTGGGTCCTTGTACTTTGGAGGGGCTTTGTGTTGGATTATGACACTGGTTTGTTCAGTTAAGAAATCCCTATTTTTTTAACATTGTTCGCTTCTTTCAACTATGTACATGTCCTTTAGAACCTTGGCATAAGAAAAGACCTTCTTTATAGCATCAAGAAGTAGAATATTGATATTTACTTGCTTAAAAAACTCATAAATATTAGAATGGTTATTCAACTTCTATGGGTTTTTGAGTCTTTAGGGAAAATAGAGCAGGGATAGGACAATGTGGTTATGGCTCCTCAACTTTCCTAGACTCATTCTCAATTAGGAGACTTGTGTAGGTTGTACCACTAGTGTGGACTTTGCCTATGGCGGTGAAATGGACTTGTCAATGACTCTGCAACTCTTAAGAGTGGTGATTACTTGGACTTACTCTTGTGGTGGTCCTATGGATGAAGGATTACCTACTTGATACTGACCATATGGCTTTTTAGGTTGGGTAAGAAACTTTCCCTTTTGACTGGTCATTGAATGGGTCAACTTTGGATATGACTTTTAATATCCTCAAACGATTGGTTGGTCTAGGCTTTGAATTCATTGAAAACCTGAGTGGATTTATTATTATAGTTCATTTGGTGTTGCATGAACTAGTTTAGAGTGTCCTCAAGACTCCTCTTGTGTGGTGGTTGATATGGTTGATAAGTAGGAGGGCCTTAAGGTGGTGGCTGGTAAGTCACTGGTTGTGGATTAGTAGGAGGTTGTTGTGTGTTCCTCCAACTATAATTCAGGTGGTCCTGCCACCCTAGGTTGGAAGTCTCAGAATAAGAGTTGGAATAAGGCATGTTAAAATTAGAGATTGCATTAGATTTCTCCAAAAAAAACCTCCTTGAATGTAGTGGGATACTCTCCAGTAGGGTGTCCCGACAAAGTAAAAATCTCACACGCTTGTTCTGTGGGAGGTACATTAGGAACTTGATTTACCTTCCTCATCTCTAGAGCTTCAAGTTTTTGAGATAAGGTGACCATCTTGGTCCTAAGGTCGTCATCCTCTTTCAAAGGGTGCTTCCCCCCTTGGGAAATGAAAACTTTTGGCTTCTACAATGGTAGGAGAGGTTGAGTCTCGCATTTGGGAACTTTTGGATATGGTATCTGATTAGTACTTAAAAGTAGCATTTTACTATGCCTTTTTTAGACTAATTTTACTTTGATGGTGTTTAAGTGGTGTCATTTCAGGTCCTAAAGTGAACAAGGGTTCAATAACAACAAATATCACATTTGAGTGTGAAGCCAATACAATAAGGAACAAAATTGGAGAAGCTTGGAACAAAGCAAGAACATTCGAACTCCAACTCACGTTCGAAAGTCCACTTGAACTATGACAAAACCAGACTCTGAGCCATGGCGTGTTGCAGTCAGGAAGAAAGACCCTGACGTACTTGAGTACCACGTTTGAACGCCAATCAACGTTCGAACGTCCCCTGGAACCATTTGAAGATTCGACTGATGCATTGAGTATGGAAATGAGTTCCCACTGAAGATCATAGGGCACTTGAGTGAAAAAGTCAGAACGTCAATCAACGTTCGAGCACCCTTAAAAAAAAGATAGAAGAAACGTTCGAACGTCATCCAATGTTCGAACACCCATAATGCAAAAATAGAAAAAACATTCGAACGCCATATCACGTTCGAACGTCCTTCACAGACTGACTGTAGAGTGGTTGGCTTTTCACTTGGACTTGGGTGGCATACACTATTCCTTTACCCCCCTCTTGCTCCCTCTCCTTGTGTATAAATACTCCCACTTTAGGAGCCTTCAAGAGAGCTTGGTAGAGAGTTTGATGGAGGCTTCGACTCCCATTCATTTAGATTGTAGTTTTGTTTTATATTTGCTTGTATCAAGGTAGATAGTTCATCTTTTGGTTGAGGAAGTAGCCCTCCATTTCTTGGTTGAGGAAGCCACCCTCCAAAAGTGACTAACTTTCTTCTACTTTTATTGTTTATGTCTTTCACTTCCATAGCTTGAGTTTCCTACTTTCTTATAGGAGTGAAAATCTTCCACTTTTCTAGAGCTTTGTCAAAGCCATGAATGGTGGAATGTGATTCACTCATTCTTTGTTGAAGATTGGCTACTTGTTTATTGTTATTTTATTTTGTAAGTCCTCTACTTTGAGGGATGAACATCACTCACTTTTTAGCTTTACCAAAGCTATGAAGTGTGAGTAGTTTCTCATTCACTCTTTAGTAAAAGGTGAAGGACATGTATAAATTATCCGAAAGTTATATTTATGCATTGTTCTTGCTTATTGGATAATTGATTGCATCTAGCAAAGCTAAGGTACTTTGTATAGTCGTGGTTCTTTCTATGACATGGATGACTTTTGCATAAAAAGAATCATTGGTTCAAGGCAAGTACCCCAGCTAGATATTCATGACTACCCTTCAATCCTCTCCATTATTGTGCTTCATTTAAAGAATGGAATATGAATTTCATGGTTGGATGTCTTGTAGAAACACTTGCTTGTTCGTAGACGGGTTGAGTCTCGACACAGACAAATCTTGTAAACTTCTAGAAAGACATCGGAACCATGTTCTTAATTCTCACAGTCCATCTTTATCTTCCGATTAACTTGCTGTTGACACGGGAGTTAATTGAGTTATCAAGCATAAATATAATAAATCGGAAGATTAACTACATGTCTAGATCCTCGAACTAGAGAGTGACTTTCTTTACATTTAAGCTTATCTTATATTTTGTCTAGAAAACTTTATTGAAAAGAATCTTTTATTTTGTCTAGCAAAAATTTCTAAAACTCACAACTTTAAATCTCAAATGTTACAATCATTTGGTCTCTATTGTTGCTTACATTGAAACACCAATACATAGCTCCCTGTGGATTCGACTCCGAACTCAAACCATATTATTACTACAGCTTGACTGCCTGCACTTGGGTGTACACATTTCGGATCAAGCCAGTATCAAAAAACTCAAAAGTCTCCTCTGGATTTGTTCCCATGAATTCCCCTTGAGTCATTATCTCAACAAATTGACGTGATCGAGAGGGGAGAGAATCATATAAAAATCCTACTAAAGTTCAACTCTCAAATGCATGGTGTGGGCAAGCTTAGAGAAGATCTTTAAATCTCTCTCAACATTGATAGAATATTTCTCCCTCTTTAACATAAAATTTCATGATTTGCATTTTATGTGCGTTCATGCAGTGTAAAGGAAAAAACTTCTTGAAAATTTTAGTTTGTAAACCTTGTCAATTTGGTATAGAGTGGGATTTTGAGGAATTTAGTCATTGTTCAACTTTGTCCTTTAAAGAGAAAATAAAAAGTTTGACTTGGCCTGTTCAAAATTATCTTAAAACGTCTCACATACCTCATCCTATTCTTTCACATATAAGTATGGGTTATCAAATTCGAGCCCATAAAATTAAGGTAGTAATTGCACTACACTAGACTTCACGTTGAAGTTAAATGCATTTGCAGAAAACACAAAACAAGAAGGAACACTATTTCTTGTAGGATGTAAATACTCCATTAGAGTTCGCACATTAGAGACTACCTCCTCATCTCTCTAATTATTAGTCATACTATTATCAAAAGAGTTTGTGATTGATCAAGGCGTAGAAGGTTTGAATTGATTCACAAGCCCAACTAACTCTTTTGGCAAATCTTGTAAGAGAGGGGTTTCCCTAGATATAAAAAGCAATCAACAAAAAAAAATGTATAAAACAACAATGTATACAAAAGAATAAGAGCTCTTCACTTTTACTTCAAAAACACCGTAGTTCCCTGGCAACAATGCCAAAAACTTGACTTGACTAAAAATATATGCTCAATTATAAGCAATCAAGCAGTAGCAATAACCCGGTTAAGTACAAGGTCGAGTCCACAAGGAATAATATCTCAATTTTTTAATAGAGAATTGAAAGAAGAGATTTACTCTAAAATGATTGTTTTGAAAGGAGAGGGGTTGTGTGAATATAATCTAAAAAGTAAAATAAAGAAATCTAGCAAAGGAAATGAGAAAGAAAAAATAATCTTTAGTATTTGAATTCGGATATGTCATATATGGTAGATATTGTATTGTGCAAATTATAAATCAATTGTATCCTCGCGTCAGCAGCAGATAAACCAAAAGATTATGGTTGAACTTAAGGTTTAAGACTAAGCTTCGACATTAGGTAGAAAATCATAAGCATTGCATATGCCAAGACTTAATCTATCTATAAGCAATCAAACAACTTTCACCAAATGTCCAACTTGGTGAAGTTATTCAACCATTCAATTAAGATCAAAAGGTGATTAATTGAGACTAAGAGAACTGTAGATCTAGCCTAAAATACTCACAGGGTATCATTACAATTATATAGAGTACCATGCTTTACTAGAAGTCATTCAATCACTCGGTAAAAAGAAAGATATGGCAATAAAACAAGGTAAGATGTTACATAATTACAATATCAGACCAGCTGTTTACATACCTTTCCCTTTAAATAAAGAGGTAAGAAAACTACTCACTCTTCATAGTCATGGTAAGGCTAGAACAAAGAGTGATGAATAGAGAGAATCCTCCCCAAATACAAAGAGAAGTTACAAAAGTTAAAATAAATCTAAGAAAAATCATGGATAATGGCTCTCTAAGGGTGTCTTCTTAGGCGTTAGAGACTAAAGGGTATTTATAGGGAAAAAGGGGCCTTGAAATCCAAAGTAAAGAGGCAAAAAATCAGCTTTTGGGTGAGGCTTACGATGTGGTGTGCGAAAAGGGTTTGAACGCATCATGCTTTACTGAATTGAAGCTCGTTGACTTCTGCTTCTAGAGGAGGCATTCAAATGTTGGGCGTGGGTGTTCGAACACCTACAACTTTGCACAAAGTCTTCAATTTGTCCTCTACTTTTGACTAGTTGTCTTCTTTTGACTAAGGTGGTGTTCAAACGATGGTAGTGGTGGTCGAACACCTCTGTTTGTCAGATTTTTGGTGGGAACTGTAATACCCCAAATACCACCCTGGACGGCATTACCTTCTAACATCCATTTACATCATGAGAGCACTAAATAATCCATCCATAAGTAAATTTCATTCATCAAAATATAAAATGTTTACAATATTGTCCCCAAAAGAATAGGCACATCAAGTCTTTACATTCCAATAATTATACTAGTGTAGCACAGCGGAATATAGCAAGATTAAACTAGATTTTACATTGTTCAAAAGAATATCCTAGTCTAGTACAAAAATAAACGACATCCCTAGATGTCCCACTCGGGATCCAAGTATCCCTCAAGTGACATCTGTCTGTGGTTCATCTCTTGAGCGTCGAGCTCATCTTCTAGTCCAAAATCTGAAAAGAAGTAATTATAGGGGATGAGCACGAAGCTCTGTAGCAAAATCTTTCCAAACTCAAACAAGGTTTAGCAAAAGGTAAAACGGTCGGTCTCACTCATAAAATAATATATACATAGCTTTTGAATAAAACATGGTCAGTTAAACAGATCTCAAGTTTATACACAATGATAATTAAATGTAAACATTAAAGAGCATTTATCAAAAGATACCATTGCCAAATGGTTCGGAAAAATGTCTGCCGTTGGATTGTCCTATACCAATGCACCAACCCGACATTTTCCAATCCGGTTCTCATAGAGACATATAAATACATATATATTAGTTCATCCTATTCCATGTATGTTGATTGTTTCCCATGAATCTACCCAACAACAATACCTAGTTTACCCAGCACAATTCAATCACAAGCACTTTGGGAAAAAGCGTCTACCATACCAATGGTAGTGACGAGTCCCTTCCCAGGAATGGTACACCAACCCTAGTTCGAACTCCAGTGAACGATAGTGGTTGCATTACCAAATGACAACCCACTACGAGTGTTAGACAACCATCTCTCCCTCACTGGGATAGACTAACCTCTAACACTCTACGACATTTTTCGAAAGAAATTCAAGTCCCTCACAACAACCGTACAATAAGAAAACCAACATATTCTCAATTACAAACATATTTCTAAAAATTCCCAATTTCTTCATGTCATAATTTCAATAACCTACTATGAAAAATACAAGAGATCACAACGAACTCATTTATTACTCAACACAAAGTTCTATGGTCCCAATGTCAATAATAAAAGAACACTTTAAGAAGAAAATTCATCCCTCTCCAAAAATCTAGGGTTTTTCAAACAAAAGATGAATTTTATGGGTAATCAACCCTAACTTTAATAAATCATGTATTCATTGCCCAAAAGACTAAGAGAAGATGATTTTATATCATATATATCACATTTATAGCAAAACATACATATATACATAAACCCTAATCTCAATGAAAGAGAAAGATCCTACCTTGTTCTTGGAAGCTAGGTCTTGATCTTGACTATCACCTTTAAACTCTTGTTTATCTCTTCATTCCTTTCTCTCTTATCTTCCTTTCTTTCCCTCTTAGGGTTTCTAAGGTTGGAGGGCTGAAATGGAGGCGAAATAGGTGACATTGGGTATTTATAAGGCTAAAAATCGGACCAAGATCGCGACTTTTAATAGTCAGAAATCTTTCGGTCGTACCGATACATCAAACTCTCTGGACCAATTCGCTCCGGAAACGCAGTACCAGTACGCGGTACTGGTACGGTTCAGTACCGGTATAGTTTTGCCCAGTTTTTTTCATTTCCTCTATTTTTCATTTTCAATCCATCTTAAACCCTTCCAAAACCATCCCATGCATCTCCAACACCTACTTCTACACCGAACATATTGAATACAAGTTCTAGGACCTTAAGTTTCATATTTTCACATATTAAAACTAACATTCCACTATTATTTCCACTAATCATTTTAAATCTCTACCTTTCCAATCTACCAAATTCAAACACACATCACTACACATCTCCACATTTTTACAACAATTTTTCATTATATATCTCTATACATATATAAAAGAAAATGTGGTGTGTTACAGAAACTTTGACTAAAGGTGGCATTTGAACTCTTGGAGCATCGTTTGAATGCCTCCTTTCCTTCTAGAAGCTTTGACTTTTCTTTCGTTGGTTGACTTCTCCATTTTTCTTTGTCTCCAAGTCTCCTTATTTACACTGTTTACCCTACAATTCGTGTTAACACTCTATTCTACCTTGCACTATTAAAATCACATAATTTACATACAATTAACATGAATTAAAATTAATTAAACCGTACATTGCATTGAAAAATATAACTTTTGCGGGTTAATTAGAAAGCAGGAATGATGAACTAGTACCAAAGTTTCTCAGCCTAATGAATCGGTAGAACACCTATCGGTTCAACCAGTATTTTCCTGATTTTTTTTGCTGCGATGTCTGCTACTTCAATTCCACTCCTTTGCAAATTTTTTCATGAAATCAAATTGACTCCAAACCAACTCTTCTTCACCTAGTTTACCTACAAACACATAATTTACTAATAAATAAAAAATTGACTAAAGCAAGATATATAATTAACAAATAAAGCTAAGATGGTTGGCTTAAGATATAAAATTACACAAAATTGTGTATTCAACGCACATCATTACGAGTATGTTCTTTCCTAGAAGCCATCTTCAATATAATCTTTCATTTCTCTTCAAATTTGGAAGTAGAAGAATTTCACATGAATAGTTATTCTCCATGATTAATAGCTTCATATGAAGACAACATCGTCTTATCTGAGCATATATGTCTAGTGACTTCGGTGTCCACCCATCATTTCATGTTATTTTCCACCAAGTTCATTTCAGATAGTGCAACAGAAAAACTCATGTTAGAAACTTTTTTAGAAAAAATTTTCACCTCGGTTATATTGGCGTGGATAGCTTTCTTCTTGTGGTTCTCTTGTGCTTTACAACTTTAGAAATCCTTAGCACAATGCCCCCATTTTTTGTACACAAAGCAGTTGCCTTTGAACCTTTTGGAATCTCCACCCTTGGCCCTTTGTTAGCCAACTGCTTCATTTTGTTGTTAGTTTTTTGTCCCTTTTCAATCACATGTTTCTTTGACTTCATGGAATGATTACCAACTTTCTAGTCGGAGACTCTATTATTTTTTCTTAATCCTCAATCTCACAATCAAGTCTGCAAGTTTAATTTTTTTGTATTTGTGCTTTAAATACTTTTTGAAGTCCTTCTAATGTGGTAGTAATTTTTTAATAATTGCAACCACTTGGATAGATTCACTAAGCACTATCCCCTAACATGAACATTATGTAAGATTACTTAAAGATCTTGAACTTGATTTATGAGAGTCTTGAAATCCATAATTTTGTAATCAAGGAATCCACCCACAGCGAATTTCTTCATTCCAACATCCCCTGTTTTGTACATTTTATGCAAAGATTCTCTCAATTCTCTATCCATCTTAATTGGACTATACACAATATATAATATGGTGTCCAATCTATTGAGGATATAATTCTTGTATAAAAAATCAAAGAGTTTTCATGCATCTATCGTTGCAACTACTTGATGGCCAGTTTCACTCTCACAAAGAACAATAGCATCCTCGCGAAGAAATTTTACAAGATTCAACGTAATGAGATAGAATAACATTTTTTGTTGCCATCTCTTGAATCCATTTATGATAAATATAATTAAAAATAAGAAAATAGTCACAATTTAAAACAAGTTACTAAAACAAATACAATGTTACTATTTTTGTGTTATTGTTACTGTCAAATGTTACTGTTATTGTCTAATGTCATTGTAACTGTATAATGTTACTGTAACAATCCAATGTTACTATTTCTATCTTATGTTACTATTTATGTGTTACTGGTTTTGAATAAACATATAAACACATAAATAGAACATGTAGCTTCTCACAAAAATATTCCAACTACCACCAAAATACTACATATTATAAACTTCAAGTTTTTTAACAATTGCAGTATTTAAACATGAATAAAAAACACAATAAGTAATACTACAAAATGAAAAATATGTCTTAAGATTGTTGTTTATATTTCTCTAATATGGCAAAATCAATTATTGAGATTATAAAATGATATCAGACTAAGAAATATTCTAAACAATAACATGCCAAAAAAGCTAATAACATGTAAATTTGTAATTAAACAAACTAACCCGTTTGCATAATAGAAACTGTGATTGAACTTCATATATCAAGACTAGTGTTCGACATTGCCCCCATACTTGGTGCTCATAGAAATCTAAGCGTCTATCTCTTAGGGTACTATAATTTTTATGCAATTAAAAGTAACACTCCAATCTAATTACCCAACGAACTAGAATTGTCTGTTGTACTCTCAGAAAATACAGACTGCTAATGCCGAAAGTATTAATATAATGTCTACCTTAATTCGTAATGTAGTTCATACGAAGCTAATTAACAATGTAGAATGATTTTGAGTTTATATAGACACAAATATGGCTATTCGAAATAGCCACCAGGGAACATACTCAAATCTGAAGACACCACCACGCAATACCTGCTCATTCATAAAAAGAACTGACTTGAAAATTCGAACTAGAAAAGAAACAAAAATCCGAACCAGTTCAAATTAAGAAATTCAAATTCAATTCATTAAATGAATTTTGTCCAAAAAAAATAAGGCTAGGTCTAACCCACACCTGAACCCGAGCCCGGTCGGGTGGGGGTGTGGCATAGTGGGTGGACGAGACGCGCATGTGTTCAAATTGAAGTCTACGTAGATGCTCGCTCCACTCACAAAAATTATTATCCTCGAGAGTAGAACACGAACCCATGAAAATTTATTCGAAACAATGAACGAGTTACACTTTAATTTTAGCTCAGAACCGACAAACAATTCAGTTTCTACAACTAAAAAACTGTTGCGGTCCAACAATTATCAAGCAAGAAAACTACTCACGGTGTTTGATTAAGAATCTTGCCACTCATCATGTAGGACATAGGACCCATTATTTAGGCTACTATTCTGCAAAAATTTAGGTCCGTGTTTAACTATAGTTTGAAATTTGAGGGGCGGACTTCTATGGTCTTTCTCTGTCTCACACATAGATTCACCTGATAAGAAACAGTGCCCCACATGATCAGCTTAGCCTAAATTTATAGATGCTATTGTCGCCTGAGCATTTTGATAAAGGTGATTCATGGAAGAATTTACATTCTCCATATCAAAAAAAATTGTAGCATTAAGCTTGACAGAAACAATTGTAATTGGATTATGAAGGTGAAATGTGAATAGACAATGAAGTTGATAATTTTGCTATTCGGGTGTGTCATTAATAGATCATGGCAATGATACCATGAAAAGAAATTAAGAACTATGTTGAAAGAAATTCCCAAAGGGGCCAAAGATCAACTATTAGTAATACTATTTGAACCTAAAAATTTAACCTTATTTGCTGACTTAATTCACCATAATATTTGAATTGACTGTAAGTCATTGAAACTTGCTCTTCATCCAATAATTTCAATTAAATTATAGCAAATGAGATCAAATTTTTAAGTCTGAATATCATTACTCTTAAACTATGTCCTTACTCCAATACACCAAGCAAAACTGAGCTTGTGGTCAAGTATATCAGTGGACTGGCCAACAAATCTGGTAGACCACCTGAGCAACAGAGAAGCTAAGCTAAGTTTATCAGTTCGGCAAAGCTGATCATGTGGGCATCGGTTCTTATCACCACACATAGTCTCGCAGACGCAAGTGGTACTCACATAATTAGAGACTACAAGGCACAGCAATTTCTTTTCTGTTTAAGCAGACAGGGTTGTTAATTCATGAGAATCACATGATTGAACTTCCACCCCTCGAAACAATAGCCAACCATCTAACTCCATGGAGAGACACATTACGGAATAAGACAATGTCTCTAAGAACACTCCTTTCAATGAAATTAACTAATTTATCAAAAGTCTTGTGATCCCCATGATCGTCCGTGTCACTGGCAGGTACTTCTTCTTTCGTTGTTCTTTAACGTAACAGTGCAACATTGCTAAACCTAACAATAAAAATGTAGCAACTTGCATTTGCAGAAACTTACTTTTCTTTGGCAACAAGAGAATTTTTTATTTTTTTTGTGGGCTATTATGAACTATTTCATGCTTAGTATCAATACATTTACGATGTATTCTCTTTCATGCGCCTGAATTGTGAAGGGCTTTCTTTTACTTCTCTTGAATAAGATATTAACTTGCATATTATACATACTTAGTGAGAGTGCACATGATCACATGATCTAACTTGCAGTTCTTTTATTATGGTTAATATGGTTGCTTCGGTGTGATATTTGACTCACTGATTCAAATTAAAGACCCGTCTGCACGGCAATAATGTAATTCTTTACAAAGTAAAGATTTGCGGGAAAATTCTAGTTTAAGAAGTTCTCTTTTGGAAGGATTCTTTTTCGAGACTGACTTGAGATCTGTTGTCTTCTTCTTCAATGCTAGAAAAATTGATTTTCGATCTGTTCACTGCTTCCCCCTTAACGCCCCTTATGCTGTCACAAGGCATGCTTGCGACAACCTTTTCCCTTGCTTCATATGCATTTCAAGTACTTTCTATACAACTTATCTGAACGTATAATCACAGCTCTAGTTTTGAGTTGAACGTATAATCACCTCTCTAAATTTATTCCTCTCTTATGCCTTTCTTCATGAAGAACGTTACTAAGGCTGAAAACAGTAGGGTGCTGCGGACAGAAAAGAAGCTGAAAATTGGGTTGTGGAATTTTATATCAACTTTGTGGCCGTGGCAACTCAACAACGAAACTAAGAAAATGCGAGGAAAGCCGGTTCGAGGAAAGGTCATTTTTGTACTGTGCATTTCGAGTTTTCTTGCAGGATATCTTTTTACTAGCAGAACATGGACTAGTCACAGAAAAAAACAAGATCATCCATTCCCAGGTGTCCCCCATCATTTGGAGAAGCTGAGATCGGTTGAACCTGATTGTGACCGCAAGCGCGTAAGTTTGGTAATGCTTTTTTAGTAATTTATTTAAGAAAAAATAAGTCGTTAAAAAAATCATATTTTTTCAATATATAAATAAAGTAATCTCTATGGTGTTGAAATTATTTTAATATTACTTCGATTGAAAAATTGGAGTCAAGAAATAAAATATAAATAAATAGAGCAGATTAAAATTACAATTTGCGTACTCAACTTGGACCACATGTCTTATTTATATAAGTCATACATATAACTCCTAATATTACATTAAAGTACCACTAGCTCTACTTGATTTGTAACCAATAAAGCATTAAAAATTATTTTCTCCACTACATTGAAAATTAACTTGTCACAATTACTTTTGTCTTCCACTACTTGAATATATTGATGACCCACTAACATATATTTCCTTCCAATGACATATAACATTATCACACCAAGTTAATATAATAAAACTCCTAAATCAAGTTTATTTTTCAAAAAACCCTTTAAACTTGATTTTGCAACTTCAAGTTCTTATCTTGTAAATCTATTCATAGTTTATTACAACCTAATTGACGTTGAGTACCACCTCCTTGTAATGCCTCACATGTGTATAGTAATATAGTAATATACTAGTTTAGTAGTTCTTTTATATATAATGATGTAAAAATGAATCACATAGGTTGAAACATTAGAAATAAATATCTGGGAGAGATAATATGAGGTGCATTGGAAGCTTGGAAGTATTCCGGAATAAAAACACACTTTACGTAAATTTCGGGTAGAAAATATTTTGGACACCTCTTAATATTTTGGCCATAACTTTTTATCCTTATGTCCAATTGATCTGAAATATTGACAGTAGATAGTAGACATCTAGGGCTACAAAAGTGTGTCTCATGAAAATCTTCCAATTCGACCTCAAAATGGGTCAAAACTGTCTTGGAAGTCGGAGGAAAAATTTGTCCGCTAAAGCGCATCGGTACCGAGTACCGGTACCCCGATTCCAGTAGGTTTGGGTATCGGTACCGGGTACCGGTACCATATGGTACCGGTACACCCGATAATTCAGGATCGCGATCTAGGTCATATTTTTGGGCCTATAAATACTTTAGGTCGCCTCTTTAACCGTCCATACACCATTCCAAACCCTAGAAAGCTTAAGAGAGAAAGAGAAGAGGATCAAGAACACACCCATCAAGAGATTTATACCCAAATTAGAAGATCAAACCCTAGGTAACCCGATTTCAGTAGGTTTTGGGTACTGGTACTGTTCTGCTTCCTTATTTGAATTTCTTGATTTCTTTGCTCCCGAGCTACTTTCAAACTATCTTTTGAACTCCTTTCACCCCAAGTGGTATGGGAGGGTCTTTGAAAGCCATATTTATCTCTATTAAACTGTGCTAATCAGTTTTCACTTTTAAAAACTTAGTGTTTGATATTCTATAACAAAATGATGTTATGACGATCTCTTGTGCATTGTTCCTTAATTATTCTATGGTCTATTACAAGGAGGAATTGTGGAATTTGGTAATTCCTTGAAATGGTTGTGAGTTGAGTATATTTTGAATTTCTCATTTGTATGGTTGTTGTGATGGACTTGGATTGCCTTCGAGAGATGCCGTAGAGTGTTAGAGGTTAGTCTATCCCAGTGGGGGTGAGATGATTTCCTAGCACTTGTAGTGGGTTGTCATTTGATAATGAAACCACTATCGTTCACTGAAGTTCGAACGAGGGATAGTATACTTTCTCTAGGAAGGGACTCGTCACTACCATTGGGATGGTAGACGTCCTTTTCTAAAATGCTTGTGATTGTGATTGTGATTGGTGGACTAGGTATAATTGTTGGGTAGATTCCTGAGAAGCAATCAACATACATAGTACGGGGATGAACCAATATATATGGGATTGTGAGGGGGTCGTTCTTGTCGGTGCATTGCTATGGGACAATGCATCGGAAGGCGCCCTTCTTAAATGACTTAAAGTTTGAAATGGTTATTGTTGTGAAATTTATTTTATTCTTTCCCGTTGATTATTGCTACCGATTAAACTTGAGATCTATTTAAAATGTCCAGTTTTCTTTCAAAAAGTTATATATGATATTTGTGAAATGAGACCGACTGAATTTTAAATATTTTCTAAACCTTGTTTGGGTTTGGGAGAAATTTTCTGCGGAGCTTCGTGCTCACCTCCTACTGCTAACCTTTTTTAGATTATGTACTTGAGGAGGAGTTAGGAGCTGAGGAGGCCGCCCAGTGGGAGACTCCAATTGATGGGAGTGTGGATCCCGAGGTGGATGCATAGAGCGACCTCTTTTCTTTTGCACTAGACTAGGATACTCTTTTGTACACTGAGAAGTCTAGTTTATTTTGTATTCCGCTGCAAGATTTACTTTGATATTCTTTTGGAGATGTAAATGCCATTGTTGGGCATATTCTTTTGGATGCTATTGTATAGGCTTGAATGATGAAGTAAATTCTTTTTGGATATGAAGTTATGTAGTTGCTCTCATGATTGTAAATGGTCTTTAGAAGGTAATGCCGTCCAAGGGGGTATTTGAGGTGTTACAAAGTTGGTATCAGAGCTTAGGCTTTAGGTCTTACACGAGAGCTGTAGGTTATGGATTACCACTAGGAAAATAGGATTAGCTTGATTAAGATTGTTGATCTAAATTTTACACGAGTCTTATACTTTGGTTTAAATCGACAACTAGGATGTCTTGTATATCAAAGAATTAAATTGTGAATTGATGTGCAGGATGGACGGTGTACGTGGACGTGGGCATGGGCGTGGTCGTGGAGGCTAAGCAAATCCACCACCACCACCACCTCTCGATGCCATGAATGACATCTATCAGTGCTTAAGGGAACTCACCACTCTGGTGCAACACCAGAATGGGAACAACAACAACTATAACCACAATGGTGGAGCTCATCCACTAGCTCAAGTACCGGACAACGGGAACGAGAATCGACAGAAGGTAGTTGTTAGAGAATTTTTACTTCAACACTCACCTACTTTTCAAGGGAGCTCTAACACCTTGGATGCGGATATATGGATCCACAGGGTGACAAAGATTTGTAATGGTATGGGGATCGCCGAGGACCTTCGGGTGGGCTTGGCTACCTATTTGTTGGAAGGAGAGGCCTATCACTAGTGGGAGCCAGTGAAGAGGAGGAGGAACACCGATACGCTTGTTTGGTAGGAATTTGACCAAATCTTCAATGACAAGTATTTTCCAGAGTCTGTCCGAGATAGGATGAGCGCAGACTTTCTTGCCTTGCGACAGGACAGTATGACTGTAGCCAAGTATGAGAGGAGGTTCGACGAGTTGTCCCGCTATACCTCAGAGTTTATATCCACCGAGGCTAGGAAGGCCAAACGCTTCGAGCAGGGGTTGAGGCCAGTTATCAGGAAGAAGCTTGTGGCTCTCAAGATCAGAGACTATGGTGATCTAGTGGATAGAGCTACAGTAGTGGAGAGAGACATTGAGGACTCTCAGAGGCGACAGAATTATGTGAGAGGAGGTTTGATTCGGACCGGTGCTAGCAGCAGTGGGGCGCAGAGAGCGGCACCCTACCGCCACCCAGACCAGGCAGGGGGACAGAGACCCCAGATAGTCCGAGGAGTCGGGGGCGCACCAGGGAGGACAGACACGGACCCCCGTCAGTGCTTCGCATGTGGAGGGGTGGGGCATTTCGGACACAACTGCCCATCGCTTCCACCGAGGGCCCATCCAGCGACAGGGCATGTGGTTACCAACAAGCCACTACAGTAGAAACCTGTGGGAACCCTAGCGCCAGGCGGCGCCACTCAGGGGAGAGACTTTGCCTTGACCCACCCGGAGTAGGAAGCCTCCAATGCCGTTGTGGAAGGTATCATTCTTCTTTATAATTCTTGGGCTCGAATCTTATTCGATCCCGGTGTTACTCATTCTTTTATACATACTGCATATGCTATGAATTTGGGATTGGGTTTCAAGAAATTAGAATATGCCTTGAGTGTTGATATGCCAATGGGTGAGCGGCTGGATACTAGCCGGGTTTGTAAGGGTTGTGTGCTTCAAATTGGGGAGCACGAGTTGACTGTGGATTTGATTGCTCTAGATATGAAGGGATATGACGTTATATTCAGAATGAACTTGTTGTCCGCTTTCCGGGCGGTGATGGATTGTTTCCGCAAGCGGATTACATTTCAGCTTCCAAGAGGAGTAGTTTTCAGTTTTGTGAATGACCAAAATTCTTCCCATCCATTCCCTACTACGGGTAGTAGATTCTTGAAAGCGAAGGCGGGGAGCCAATTGAGTTTCCTAGCTAACTTGATGGGTGATGATCAGGATAAGCTCCATGCGGATGTGGTGTTGATAGTGTCGGACTTTCGGGATGTCTTCCCAGATGAACTACCCGGGTTACCGCCACATAGGGAGATCAAGTTCAGGATTGATCTCTATCTGAGAATTGAACCCATAGCCATTGCTCCCTACCGTATGGCACCTTTGGAGTTAAAGGAGCTAAGGAAGTAGTTGGATCATTTGTTGGCCATTGAGTTTATACGTTTGAGTACTTCACCTTGGGGAGCCCCCGTCTTCTTTGTGAAGAAAACGGATGAGACTCTACGGTTATGCACGGATTATAGGAGGTTGAATCGGGTGACCGTGAAGAATAAGTATCCGTTGCCACGAATTGATGATTTGTTTGACCAGTTGAGGGGTTTGAAGTACTACTCCAAGATTGATCTTCGCACGGGGTATCATCAGTTGTGGATTAAGGAGAAAGATATTCCTAAGACTGCTTTTCGTACCCGGTATGGTCACTTCGAGTATACGGTGATGCCGTTCAGATTGACTAATGCCCCCGCAGCCTTTATGGATTTGATGCACAGAGTCTTCCGGTCTTACCTCGCTTTATTTGTAATCATCCATGAGCATACTATAAATGTAATCATCCATCAATTAAGTGAGGTATAAACATTAACGCATAAATAAAACATCGACATTTCCATTACTTAAACAGTATTATACATGCATTCACAATTCACCGAAGAGTATAAATGAACTACTCACGTCTCATTGCTATAGACAAGCGAAAGGAATGAGATGATCCCATTACAATTGAAAAAAAATACAACACATCCTTCCCCGAGAAATAGCTGAAACACTGCCACTGTTATTACCAGCTAAGGCATAAAAGTGGGAGAGGTTCAACCCACCAGGTAGAAAGGATAAACAAAAATGTAGAAGTAGAGATAAACTCTAGCTAAGAAGTGATTCTGGCAGGACGTCACTCTTCCTTTCTTCCTTCTTGCACTAAACTAAACTTATGTGTCATCTCTTTGCAAAATGGATGAAGTAGGCTATGTATAAGCGCCGGAATGAGGCTTTAAGACGGCAGACACCCAAACCATCCAATTAGGGTGTTTTATTGCACAATTGGACTAATGGGAGAAGAAAAAGGGGAAAGACAGTTTGGCCACCGTCTGGATGCCACCACCATCGTCCGAATGGTGGCAAACCTTTGGTTTTCATGCTTGGCAGCCTTCCTTATTTGACTTGGTAATTGCACTTGCCTCCCCTTCTTTATTTAGCCTTTAGACTTTGATCCTCTTGAATTTTTGTTTTTTTGCTTGAAACCTTGTAAAACGTGCAAATTACATATTAACCTTAATACTGTATTAATTAATCATTTTAACCTAATTTACGCACATAGCTAACCCTAAATCCTATTTCAATTACGCACTTTTTAGGGTTCATCACACCCCCAACCAAATATTACTAGTCTCTACTAATAAAAATAAATAAAAAATAAACAAAACCACTTTCGTACATTCCACGATTGCATTTAGCATGTGCAATAAGCCATTAAACCCTTAAGAGATCCCTAGTGGACGAGTCTTGTCTCGTGAATATTTTTAGTGAAGATACCTACAAACTTCAATGATTAGGATTTACATAATTCATATTTTTCATAGATAAAATTAAATCAACATTCTTTTTTTATTGCCAGGATACTTCCCTTTCTTGATCACTGTAAGAGTAACACACATTACTTGTAACACTATTTTATATATTTTTTTAAAAAACTCGTGTATGTGAGCAGGGATTCCGTTATTTAAAAAACGCCTAAGAAATATCACAATCCTCTATTTTACCGTACAAGAATTGGCATCCACGTCAATCCTTTCCTAGAAATTACTCAGCAAAGAATACACTCAAGTTTTAGTGACTATCACTCAAAAATTACATATGAGGAGAATATTGTTATCAAGGCAAATTAATAATACATGTAATATCCCAAATAAAGGTTATTTGAACAAAATTGGAATTTGACATAATCTCATGAAAGAATATTAAGACTACATTAAACAACATTATCCAAACTCTCCCTTTTCTGATGAATAGGTGAAAATAATACATATGCATGACTTCTGGAATCAAAAAAGACTTTACCAGGGTTATAATGTAAAACCCAGAAAAATTTAAATTTTTACGCAAAAGGGCAAAATGGTAATTTTTACTAAAATACGAATTTAAAACCCAAATTTTCCTAAAACTCGGATGACGAAACAGACCTAACCATTGGATTCATCTCGCATAATCTAGTTATCTAGTCAATTTTTGTTGAATTCCAAAACAGTCAGATTTTTCGCGTTTTACGATGTATTCTAGTGTCGCATGACCTAAATAAATGAGACGGGGAATTAAATTTTGAAAATTAAAAATTATTTAAAGTTAGTTCAAATAAAAATATTTTGAACTTGAAGAGGGACGGAATTTAATTATTCCAGGATGAAATTGGACCGCAGAATGGAAGACGTGCGGTGCAACAAAGGCCAAGTGTTTGGAGAGTATAAATAGGGGAGAAAATTGGATTTTCTCCCCATTTCTTAGCTGGGTTTTACGTTGGAAGGAAGAGAGGTAAAAAGAGAGAGTTCTTCAACTTCTCTCTACGATCTATAGTTCTCCGTTGGTCGGAATTTTTTAGGCCAAGAACCAAAGTTGATCTACGCGATAAGGCCTACGACAACGTACCAAAAATCATAGATTTCACCAAAATTTCAAAGACAGGATTTTTGAAAATCAAGGGTTAGAGCTTGGTTTGGGTATTTCTACAACTTGTATTATGCTTCAAGAGGTAGAGTTCCTTTCCTAATTAGGTTTATTTCCAACCTAGGGTTGATATATGGAAAGAGATGTAATCTCATGTATATCACTTACCTAAGGTATTTGAAATGTCGAAAAATGGGTATTAAGAATGGTTAAAATCAACTCTAGCATGAATTTGATATGTAAAAATTACTTGTTTTGATTTCTTGAGAAATGTGAAGATTTGGGGTATATTGTGTGATACATAATTTCCTTGTCTTGAAATTATTTGATTAAATGTGTATGTGGATGAAGTGTGTTATTTGCATTGATTATGTTATAACATGCTTGAAATTTGATGTTGGTAGATGTTAGTATATGCATTATGATTTATTGACATTGAGGTTGTTGATGGATATTGAAATGCTCAGAATCTACTCATGACTTATTGAACATAGTTGAGAATTGTAATTGTACATTTACATTTGCATAAGCACAGAAAATATCGCATTCGTGGGCATATGACATGAGTGTGGGTGTGTGTGCATGTTATTGGATCAACACCATTCTTGGTGGTTGATAAGTGGACTCGAGAAGGTTGGGCCTAGGTCCATCTGAGTTACACGGTTGCATGAAAACCTTATGTCAAGCAAAGCAAGCAATGATAGATTCTCCCTCGGGTGCAAGACCCGGTTACTGGTTTGTACACTTCCATCGGTGCATGATCAGAAAACGTGTAACGGTGTACGGAACCGGTGGATAGATTCTAAAATCTGAATACCCAACAAAGACACATGGTTTATTTTAAAAAGGTCATTGGATGTTTAACATTAATGATGAGGGCTAGAAATGCCCGAATTAATGCGCATTGACATTGCATGTGTTAGTCTCATCTCATATCATAGCATGACATAGAAGATTCCATTGTTGAATTGTATATTCTTAAATGAAGTGATTGTGACTTTTGAAATTGCATGTGATCATTTCATATGCATCTAGGTTGGGGAATAGCCTATTTAAGTTCATTGAGTTAGCCCATTTTGTCAATGATTACATTGTCACTAACATGGCCAAAGTGAGGAGGTTCAAGGATGATTTGAAGTTGTCCATTTAGGGGCCAAGATTTGGACTTGATGGTTGAGGCAACTATTACCATTAAGAGAGATGTCGATGACACAAGGAGTATCCAAGAGGTGGGTGCTAAGGACAAGAAGAAGGAGGGCCAATCTTCGTCTTCTAGTTTGGGGAAAAAGCAAAAGACTTCTACCCCACAAGGGTATCAGGGACAAGGTTGCGACTATCAAGGCTAAGACCAAGGTCAATCCTCCCAAGGCG
The DNA here is from genome assembly GCA_023539305.1 of Ilex asprella. Classification (NCBI taxonomy): domain Eukaryota; kingdom Viridiplantae; phylum Streptophyta; class Magnoliopsida; order Aquifoliales; family Aquifoliaceae; genus Ilex; species Ilex asprella. The sequence continues at coordinate 15,633,880 of CM042194.1, read as the reverse complement.
GGAGAAACCACAGTCCCCCTTACCAGGCAGGTCGGAACATGTTTTATTTGCCACCAATCGGATCACATGAAGTGGAATTGTCTTCAGAGGCAGGGATCTCAGAGTTATGGGACATTTCAGTCCCAGTCATCGGTGGGGCATACACAAACTTATTTGATTCTTTCTTACCCCACCATGGCCCAGGGAAACCTGTATCCGTTCTGGGGTGCTAAATAGGCCCCTACTACTTCATGAGCGGGGACTCCACAATCAGGCTAGATATGTGACGCCCCTAAAACCAGGGGTCCTTTTTAAACCATTGACCCACTGTCAACCCGCAGAAATAACCTTTCTTGCCTCAATTCCAGACCTTATGTCCATACAAATTCCCTTAATCAGGATTTTAACCCATGTATATACCCCATGTTCTTTTTATCATTTAACTCTCCCGAGGTCCAACATGCCTCAAAATAGTTCATTTAAAATCCATTTGTATCCTTTGAACTAAATAAAACAAAGTCCAAAAGCATAGGAGAACAGTATTAAAATTTCAGAAATTTGCATATAGTACCGGTACGTCGAACCCCTTGGACCAAAATGTACCGGTACACTTTACCGGTACTGAACCGTACCGATACACAATACTGGTACAATCTTCCCAGATTTTTCTTATTTCTCCTATTTTTCATTATCAATTCAATTCAAACCTTATTAAAACCAACCCAACACTTACTTAACATGTATTTGGGCATCCAACATGATTTATATAAGATCTATTACAACATTTGCATGCGAATTCATTTAATTGCATGTCAAAATAAATATTCATTGTAATGTGTTTACAATTTACTCAAAATAAAAGCCACATTCCGACTTCTTCATCCATGAGGCTCAAAGTGAGAGCCATCCACCGGCACAAACCCCGCACCTGAAATATTTTCTCATAAAGGCTGAGCCAAACTCAATAGAGTATTCCCTAAATAGGCTACTACCCAACCCAAATGCACATGAAATGCTCATAAGCAACCAATTCATCATACACACAGTCCAAGCATGAATATGTTATCAATGTTAAAAATTTATAATGCAATGCTATGGAATGAGATGAGACTCACTCTCAACAACCAACTCGAGCCCTTCTCGGCTCTTCGACACATGCAATTGCTAATGTGCAATCACTCGTCATCCATGATCCCGAGGCCTCCCCGGCTCGCCAACACATGCAATTTTTCATGTGTACAATTCCATCATTTATGTTATACATCAAATGACATTATCAATCTGGGATTTTGTATGGGGTGAGTATTTATGGACTTACACCAACGACACCCAACCAACACGGGATTTATGAACTTTTACCAAAGGTCCCGCGTACACCGACACACTTTATAGACTAATACCAACAGAAGTGCGTATCCAAATCACCGGGCCTTACACCCGAGGGATCTTCTAGCCCTGCTTGCTAACCCCAACCTTATCACCATGTAAACCGTACGACTCAGCCAAGTCATTGACTTAGCTCTCTCGAGCCCACTTGTCATCCACCCATGTGGTGTTGACTCCTTTCATGCACAACCACCCATTTAATGCAATGTTCCTGTGCATATGCAATGTAATGCCTTATTGCAACTCTACTATAATGTTCAATATGCAATGTATGCCATATAAACCATTTCAAACCCAATTCATATAATCCATGACAAATTATATCAGAAGCATATAATTTCTATGTCTCACAATGTCAGTAAACCAATATGCATTTATCAACACTTTATTCAAAACTCATATCCAAGCTTGTTATCTCATATGAAGCAATAACACACTTTCAAATCAAGACATTATATAAACACATAATATGCCCATAATTCACATAATTCAAGAAATTCCTTTGAGTAATTTCTACTTAACCATTTCAAAATTGAATATATTCTACCTAATTTCAATACCCGTTTTACCAAAGCATCATTTAAGCACACAACGTGCCCATATAACACCAATTCCCATGGAATTTCGCAAAATAAATTACCACATTTCAATTCCAAGCTAGGAATTTATCGTAATCTATTTCTATTCTCCTTTTCAACACATTTCATTAAATTTTCTTTCAATAGGCAAGTGATATACACATCTATCCACCTACCCATTTCAATATAATATTTTAAGTTGTGAATACACCTAAGTAGGAGAAAAATCCCACTTCTTAAAGCGTGAAACAAGTTGTAAAAGCTCCAAGGAATCAACCCAACTCAATCCTAAGCTCTTCTAAGAATTTCAGTTTTCTCACCTTCAGTGAAAGCCCTTATTTTTGGTGTAGACGCGTAGCCCTTGTCGAGGAGATCAACTTTACCTTTGGCCCGAGTAGATTCGAGCTCTCTAACTCCGTAGATGGTAGAGAGAAGTTGGAGAAAATATGGAGTTTTCCTCTCCTCTCTACCTGCTGAACATTGGGGGAAAATCTGATTATTCCCCCTATTTATATTTTTTAGGGTGCTTGGTCCACATCGCACCTCACGTCCCTTTTTATTCCGAGTCCGTTTTCATCCGAAAATGATTAAATTTCGCTTCGGTTCAAGCTCAAAATATTTTTAATTTGTCTTGACTTCATTTATTTCAAAAATCTCATAATTTTTCCAGAAAAATCGTATTTGGGTCTCCCGGGGTTCGACCGCCTCATAAAATGTAAAAAATCCGATTATCTCAAAATTCGATGAAATTTGACATGATCATTAGATTTCGCAAGACGAATTCAACGGTAAGGTCCATTTCGTTGTCCAAGCTCTAAAAAATTTTAGGTTTACAACCCGAACCAAGGTAATAATTTTACCGTTTTACCCTTTATTTATAAAAGTTTAAATTTACCAGGGTTTTTACAAGATAGGCCAAGGCCGAGGATAGGGCTCACAGGCCCAGACTTAGGGGACCTTGGGGTGAGTCTATACCATCACACCTCAGATCAAGCAAGTGAATCAGTCAGTTATTTATGGTACATTTCTACTTTCTCGCTTATGAGCAAGGATATTATTTGACTCTAGTGCATATATTCATTCATTTTTGCATCATGTGTGAGAGATTTGGGCTTAGAGGTTGAGACCTTGGAAGAGCCATTGCATGTGAGTTCTCCTCCAGGAGCCAGGGTACGCATTAATCAGATATATCATGGGTGTGAGTTAGATATCTCAGAAATTCTACACATGATGGACCTTAGGGTTATGGACATGTCAGAGTTTGACATCATTGTTGGGATGGATTGGTTGATGGCACACCGAGTCGTCATTGATTGTGATCCGTTGAGGGTCACTGCCCACATACCAGAAGATTTTTGTTTCAAGTTTCAGGGGAAAAGTGCGAGACCTTACCCCAAGCCGTGTATGATTCTCATTGGCAGAGGCAGTTAATGGGCTGGCTTGTGAGCCTTACCCTGGAGGATGAGGCAAGATAGAAGTTGGGTCTACCTCGGGTAGTTTATGAGTATGAGGACATTTTTCCAAATGAATTACTGGGATTACCTTTACATAGGGATGTAGACTTCACTATTGAGTTGCACCCTGGTACATCGCCTATTTATATGACTCCGCATAGAATGACACCTGTAGAATTGCAAAAACTCCAGGTCAAATTACAAGAATTGATGGACAAGGGTTTCATTACATTGAGTACCTCACCTTGGGGCACTCCGGTGTTATTTTCCAAAAAGAAGGATAAGACTTTTCAGCTATGTATAGACTACTGATAGTTGAATCAGATTACTATCAAGAATAGATACCCCTTGCCGCGGATTGATGACTTGTTCGATCATCTGAGGGGGGCACGTGTCTACTCCAAGATAGATCTGCTAACTAGATACAATTAGTTGAAGATTAGGGAGATAGATATCCCTAAGATGGCGTTTAGAATGTGATGAGCACAAAATATATCATATTTAAAGGCCTCATTACATGCATTTTAACTCAACTTTTGCATCTAAGTACTTAGAGTTAGCCAAAATTTTGAATAATATTGAATTTTTTAGGTTGCAGGTAATTATAGCTTAAATGATGGATTTTAGGACATTGCAAATAATTATGGATGTGTGGTAAAATTATGAACACATTCAATGAGGATTAGGAGGCTTGGAAAGTGAAGAAATCAAGAAAAATGCAATTTAGAAGTTTAGCCCACTGGTTTCCCAAAGTTTGACATAGTACTTCTGTTTTTCCCATTTTTGACTATGATTCACTTCGAATATGAAAAAGTGAAAAGCATGAAAATTGTATATTTGAATGTTTTCTAAATTATGTCAAAATTTTAGCTCTATCAGATGGTTGGATCAGCAGGTATAATGATTCTACAAGACTAGTTTAGAGTAGAGCGTACCGGTACTACGTACTGATACTTCGAACTCCAGAAGCCAAATCGTACCGGTTCACATTACCGGTATGCTCCAATGAGAGTGCCTAGAATATCCCAGACGCTTGCAAATTATCTCCACTTGCTTGGGGGTCCCACCAATGCTTCTCCCACTTGTTCTTTGACATTCCTTACACAAGAACATGCCTCCTACACTTTAGTTGAAGACTTTGAAGACAATGATATTAATGTGGATGGGAGAGAAGGGGGTAGCCATATGGGTTGTAGGCTAAGGTCTTCCTAGCCTGTGCAATGCATCAATTCGACCCCCTATTGATGGGAGGCCTGCACACACCTTGGGGGACCACCATGCACGAAAATACAAGGCTCGCACACCATTATATTCAACATTCTACAAGGTTTTGAAGGTGGCTACCTAAGCTTAGAATAGTTTGGAAGAAGATGATGAATAATAGATAGAAAACTTAGATTTTTGCATTTCCTTCTTCCATTTTCACTTGCAATCTTCTTGAATACTCTTGTAAGCTTCATTATTTACTTTTAATGTCATTTACTTCAAGTGCTTTGCAAGTTTAGTTGAGTATTCTAGGTTTCACCATTGTTGTTTTAGTTTTCTTCATTTCAAGCTTTTAAATTGGGTATTGAACATTTTTCTTCTTAGTTTAAGTTTTCTTGCTTTAAGTTAAGTTCTAAGCTTGATTTCTTCATTATGTCTTTTTACATTATGCATGTCTTTCCAATAAGTAGGGGTAGCTAGATTTTTAGTTGGCTAATTCAAGGGAGACCTCCTCTTAGATTTTCCATTTCAACTTATTTTCTTTCCTCCTCTCGGTGTATGATGGTTTGGTTTGACTGGGTTGAGGGTGGATGAGATTGTGAGTCTTTGATATTCCGTAGGCCTGATCACAGTTTATGCTTGGATCCTCACCATTTCGTCCCTAGCTTCCCACGAATTAATCGTTCGTCGATGCACCATTTGAGGAAGGTTTTGAGTTGAGTTGGGATTCCCATTGGAGTGAACCCCTTTGGATTAGTCAACACTTGTTTTCCATTCATTTTTAGCAAAAAAACACAAAACACCAAAACTTCAAACTCAAAAGATTGTACACTTTTCTTTTTGACAAAATTACCTTCACACAACTTGAACCTTCCTTCCCTAAGGAGATGACATTGGAATACTCATTCTAAGTAAAACACGAAAAGCAAAAAAACTCCTTGTGTACAACTACATTTTCATTTCATACATTCCATTTTTCCATCTCATTGCCCTTTCTTTTGACATCATCCCTAAGGGAGAGTGACACTCCTTTTTTTCACACCAATCATACACATACATTGAAAGAGATGTTAGAAGGTTAGGAATAGCAATGAAATAGGGCACGCATCTACTCCAAGATAGATTTGCTAATTGGATATCATCAGTTGAGGATTAGGGAGATAGGTATCCCTAAGACGGTATTTAAAATGCAATATGAGCATTTCGAGTTTACAGTGATGCCATTCGGATTGACGAATGCCCCAGCGGCATTCATGGATTTCATGCATAGGGTGTTCCAACCATACCTAGATCAGTTTGTTATGATCTTTATTGACGACATCTTTTTCTACTCCAAGTTTGAGGAGAATCATGAGGGTCACTTGAGGGTTGTTCTCCCGACTTTGAGCGACCACCAGTGGTACGCCAAGTTTATCAAGTGTGAATTTTGACTGACAGAGGTGAATTTTTTCGGACATGTGGTGTCAGCTTTGGGTGTATCCATGCACCTAGAGAAGGTTGAGGCAGTCATGATTTGGGAGAGGCTTAAGTCAATATTTGAGATACGTAGCTTCTTGCGATTAGTAGGGTATTACAGGAGGTTCATTGAAGATTTCTCCCAACTAGCTGCACCTATGACAAGATTAACCCAGAAGAAGGCCAAGTTTCATTGAGATGACTCATGTGAGAGAGCATTCCAAGTGTTGAAGGGGAGACTTACTTATGCTCCTATTTTGATAGTTTTGAAGAGGGGACAGAGGTACACAGTGTATTGTGAAGCCTCCAAGGACGGACTTAGTTGTGTTTTGATGCAGTCCATGAGGTTGGTGGCTTATGGTTCTTAGTAGTTAAAGAACCACGAGAAAAACTATCCCACATACGACTTGGATTTGGCGGCCATTGTCTTTGATTTGAAGGCTTGACATTACTATTTATATGGTGAACAGTTTGAGTTATTTTTGGACCACAAAAGTCTGAAGTACATCTTTATACAGTGAGACCTCAATTTAAGACAATGCAGGTGGATGGAGTATTTGGAGGACTACAACTTCACTTTGCATTACCATCTCGGTAAGGCGCTGATGCACTCAGGCAGAAGTCACGAGGAATCTTGGCTAATGTGGCTTCTGGGGAGTGGCAGATGCTTGAGACTAAGGGGCAGTCCGAGCTACACTTACAGGGGTCAACCTTTGAATCTAAGAGAGGAGATCCTTAGAGAGTTTCATTGCTCCCATTTTTCTGTGCATCCAGATGGCACAAAAAAGTACCATGATCTTTGCCGCCAGTGCGATTGGAGTGGGATGAAGAGGCACGTTGGAGATTTCATTAGTCGATGTTTCACATGTCAGGAAGTTAAGGCTGAGCACCAGAGACCAACAAGGTTGCACCAGCCTTTGGATGTGGCTGAGTGGAAGTGAGAGCACGTCACGATGTTACATGGGGTGTTCTATAAGTTGTACATAAATGAGGAATTCTATAAGTCACGATGTTCTATAAGTTGTACATATAGGAGGAATTCTATACAGGGGTGTTCTATAAGTTGTACATACGTCACGATGTCACGATGTTACAAGATGTTCACACAGGAGGAATTCTATAAGTTGTACATACATGAGATAGTCTGGTTGCATGGGGTGCCCGAAACTATTATATCGGATCGGGATCCCAGGTTCACGACCCATTTTTGGGAGAGTTTCCAACTGGCCATGAGGACACAGTTGATGATGAGCACAACTTTTCATCCCCAAACAGAATGTCAGTTAGAGAGGACGATCTATACTTTAGAGGACATGCTATGGGCATGCTTCCTTGAGCTCAAGGGTAGCTGGCAAGAATACTTATCTTTAGTGGAGTTCGCCTATAACAATAGTTATCAGACGAGCATATAGTTGACCCCCTATGAGGTACATTATGGCAGTTGTGCCGTTTTCCAATTTGTTGGACGAAGGTTGGAAAGAGACCCCCTATAGGTTTGGATTTGGTTAGAGATGCCTCAGAGATTGTGAACTTGATACGGAAGCTTCTTCTCACGGCTCAGAGCAGGCAGAAGAGCTACTTCGACATACGATGACGACCTTTAGAGTTTGAGGATGAAGACCACGTCTTCTTAAAGGTGATGCCTAAGAAGGCAGTGATCAGGTTTGGGAAGCGGGAAAACTTATCGTTGAGGTATATTGGGCTCTTCAAGGTACTCAAGAGGGTTGATACAATTGCTTATCGGTTGGTGTTGTCACCAAATTTATCGGGTGTTCACACGGTATTCCATGTCTCCATGCCCCAAAAGTACACTCCAAATTCGACTTATGTGGTGGATTGGGACGAGCTGATTGTTGATACAAATGTGACCTTCGAGGATAGATTGATGCATATCATGGATAACAGAGAGTAGGTTTTGTGAGGCAAGACCGTGTGGCTGGTGAAGGTGTTGTGGTAGCACCGATGTGTGAAGGAGGGGACATGAGAGCATAAGGACATTATAGATACCAGTTATCTATTCTTATTTGAGGATGGAGGTGCTTTCTTGTAGCCATTAGTATTACATGACTTGTTGCATATGCATGTTGTTAAAAGTGCACATGTGTGTAAATTTCAGGGACAAATTTTTTTTTAAGGGGGGAACAATGTAAAATCCAAGAAAATTTAATTTTTTATAAAAAGGGTAAAATGGTAATTTGTCACTACGGTTACGGTTAAAAATCTAAAATTTTCTAAAATTTGGATAACAAAACGAATCTCACCATTCGATTTGTCTCACAAAATCTAGTTACCCGCTCAATTTTTGTTGAATTTTGAGATAGTTGAATTTTTTACATTTTATGATGTGATCGGGTGTCGCGTGACCTAAATAAATGAGTCTCGGGAATTAAATTTCAAAAATTAGAAAATAATTTAAAGTTAGTTCAAATAAAAATATTTTGAACTTGAACTGGGAGAAAAATTAATTATTTCGGGATGAAATCGGACCCGAGAATGGACAACGTCTGGCGCAACGAGGGCCAATTATTTGGAGAATATAAATAAGAGAGAAAATCAAGGGCGTGTTTGATTATCTTCTCTAAAACAGTTTTTTGTTCTCAAAATTACAAAAATACCCAAATTGTGTTTGTATAGTCTTCTTTTTCTTAAAATTTTGAGAAAAAAAATGAGATTTGAGGCAAAGAAATAGAAAACAAGTTAAACTTGTTTTCACAGTTTTCATTGGAAATTTTGGAAACACGGAAAACATAGGAAACCTGTTTACTGTGCACTTAATGTACCATTATAAAAGTTTTTTTTTGCATTCTTTTTCCCTGATTCCTCTCTCTTTGACCTCTCTATCTCTCTCTTCCCGACAACATGGATTTGCCTTCAACCCATAGATTCGGTGACTGGAAGCGCAAATTCGGCGGTTGGAAGCACATATCTTTTGGAAGGCGCAGCTCCGGCAAACACCTAAGATCCCACCATCGAATCATTTCCGTCTTCAGACCAACAGCTCTGACGTCTCTCTCTCTCTCTCTCTCTCTCTCGTCGAGACCATAGATCTATCTTCAACCCATAGATCCGACGACTGGAAGACACAAATCTGATGAAAGGCAAAAATCTGTCTGTACAAATCTCTTTGTTGCCATCCTCTAAATCTCCTTTTTCAATCTGAGTTTTGGGTTCATTATTCTGTGTATGATTTTGATAAGGACCTCCCCATGTTTCTGTCCAATAGAACTCTTCTGATCACAACCTCTGTCAAATGTTGATGAACATTTATCTTCGTTGAACATATTATCTAGAATTGATGACTGGTCTACTGTTGTCTTCTGATGAGATCCTTTGTTCTGAAAGGCATAAATCTGGTGGAAGAGATGGATCTGATGATCTTTTAGGAAATCATTTATTTTTGGAAATCATTTAGGCATACATCTTTTAGGAAATCATTATTTTTGGGTTATTATTTTTATTATTTTTTGGATTACTCTCCAAATAGGTTTTATTGTTTTATGTTCAATAAAACTGTTTTTGAAATCATATAACCAAACAAGTTTTAAGACACAAAAAATACAAAACACTTTTTAAAAACTCTTCCCAAAAATAGTTTTTGGATACTATTTTTTGAAATGCAAACCAAACAGGCTCCAAAATATTCCCATTTCTCAGCTGGGTTTTACGTTGGAAGGAAGAGAGGGAAAAATAGAGAGTTCTCCAACTTCTCTATACGATCTACGACTCTGCATTGGTCAAAATTCTTCGGGCCACGAACTAAAGTTGATCTATGCGACGAGAGCTACGACTACGTTGCAAAAATCATGGATTTTTCCAATGTTTCAAAGACATAATTTTTGGAAATCAAGGCTTAGAGCTTGGTTTGAGTATTTTGGAGCTTTCTACAACTTTTATTACGCTTCAAGAGGTAGGGTTCCTTTCCTAATTAGGTTTATGTTCAACCAAGAGTTGATATATGAAATGGGTAGGGTGCTACAGATGTAAGCTCATGTATAACACTTACCTAAGGTATTTGAAATGTCGAAAATGGGTATTAAGAATGAATAAAATCAACTCTAGCATGAATTGGGTATGTAGAAATTACTTGTTGTGATTTCTTGAGAAATGTGAAGATTTGGGGCATATTATGTGATACATGATTCCCTTGCCTTTAAAGTGTTTGATTAAATGCCTATGTGGATTAGGTGTGTTATTTGCATTGATTATGTTATAAAATGCTTGGGATTTGATGTGGGTCGATGTTAGAGTATACATTATGATATATTGACATTGAGGTTGTTGATTTATATCAGAATGTTCATAATGTGCTCATGACATATTGAACATGGTCGAGAATTGTAATTGTACATTTACATTTGCATAAGCATGAGAAACATCTCATTCGTGGGCATTTGACATGAATGTGGGTGTGTGTGCATGTTGTTGGATCAAACACCATTCTTGGTGGTTGATAAGTGGACTTGAGAAGATTAGGTCTAGGTTCAGCTGAGTTACACGGTTGCATGAAAAACTGTAGGGTATAGCAAGTAGAGCTAAATTCTCCCTCGGGTGAAAGATCTGGTTACTAGCTTATACAATTCTGCCGGTGCAAGTCCAAAAAAATGTAACGATATATGGAACCAATGGTGAGACTCTAAAATTCGATTACCCAACAAAGATACATGATTTATTTTAAAAAGGTTATTGGTTGTTTAACATCAATGGCAAGGGCTTGGAATGCCCGGATTCATGCGCATTGACATTGTATGTGTGAGTCTCATCTCATATCATGACATGACATGGAGGATTCCATTGTTTAATTGCATATTCTTGAATGAAGTGATTGTGACATGTGAAATTGCATGTGAACATTTTATATGTATCTAGGTTGGGGAGTAGCCAATTTAGGAGATACCCTATTGAGCGTTGCTCACCCTTTATAGGGACAACATTTCTTGTGTGGGAAATGCGTCGGTGGACGGCTATTATTTGGGGCCTCATTGATGAAAAGCCGAAATATGGCTTTTAAATCATGTTTTGTAAAATTAGTAAGATATTTAGTTATTGGGCATGTAATGTATGCAAGAGATTGTAATCAAACTCATATTTACTATGTTTTATGTAAATTGCATGTTATATGAGTTTGGGTTGATGTTGTATAAGGTTAAAATGAATTGGAATTTAAAAAGGATGGAATCGGGAAAAACTGGGAAGAACAACTGGTATAATAATGGTTTCTTCTACTGGTAGAACTTTTCTAGTACGTTTCTTCCACCTGTAGAACGTCGAATTTGGTTAATAGAACATTTCCAGTGAGTTTTCCTACTGGTATAACGTTTATATTCCTACAAGTAGGTTTTCTTCATATCTCAAAATTTAAAATGCTTTTGCTATGCTTCCAGGCCTTGAGTCCTTTTACTTCAAGGGGGTAAATGGTGTTATATTATGTATAAATTGTGGTATATTGAACCCTAGAAAAGTCATGTGGTTGGATGGTATACAGGTTATGCATTTGGGAGTGCCTGACACAAGGGTGGCTTTGCTCAAACTTCGTGTTGTTTGTGATCCTAGTAGAGGGGAGTTATGCTGTGCTGTCAAGTTATGCGGCATTCGCGGGTATTTCTGCGGGCTGATGGGTGATCAACGGGTAGACAAAGGACCCCCGATTTTAAGGTTGTCACAGCTTGGTATCAGAGCCTAGGTTCTCGAATTAACTAGGGCTTGCGGGGCATGGGTCTAGGCAATTGCATCCATTGTGCATTACATGTTATGTGTTATGTGTTATATGAATAATATGCATGGTTAAATGTATATGGAAAATAGACACTAGAGTTAGAGATCATAACCTTGGAGGTCGAAAAAAGAAGGAATGAGATACTTCATGGAGTAAATGTCTACTAGTAGGTGGCACATACCCTACTAGTGAGACGATGAGAGAAATCTCAAAGTTTCGACTTGATCCCTACCTTGGGGTACTAAGTTAGTACTCTATTGATATTTGAAATGTGTGTAGATGACTAATAAAGGGATAGGACAAAGGAACGACCGAGGAGGCAGGCGGTACAACAACCAACCACCACTAGCCTTTGACCAACAAGCCTTTATGGAGGCTATTGGCACTATGGCGACTACTCTTGCACAGGCTAGTGCCAATGTGGGTCAAAGAGGCTCAAGTAACTTCCAAAAGTTCAAGGCACACAAGCCACTGAATTTTATGGGAGGGGTAGATTTGATGGTGGCCCACCATTGGTTCCAGCAAGTTGATAAGATCTTAGAGGCTATAGAGATCACCTTCGATGCCACTAAAATAAGGCTAGCTGCATTCCATCTTGAAGTCGTAGCCCATTTATGGTGAGATTGGGAAAAAGCCTCAAAGAACCTAGAGGCAATGTCATGGGAGGAGTTTCAGGAGCTCTTCATGGGCAAGTACTTCCCATTAGCTGTTCGACACACAAAAGCCTAGGCATTCTTAGATTTGAAACAAGGGACTATAGCAATGATGGAATACGTGGCTAAGTTAACTGAGTTAGTCCATTTTGCCGATGATTACTTGGCCACAGACATGGCCAAAGTGAGGAGGCTCGAGGATGGTATGAAGTTGTCCATCCAGGAAAAGATTGTGGGCCACCACCTTCAAGATTCGGACTCGAAGGTCAAGAAGGTTATGACCATTGAGAAAGATGCTAATGACACAAGGAGAATCCAGGAGACGGGTGGTAAGTTCACTGAGTTAGTCCGTCTTGAATGAAGTGATTGTGGCTTGTGAACATTTCATATGCATCTTGGTTTGGGAGTAACCTCTTTAGGAGATACCTTATTGAGCATTGCTCATGCTTTACGGGAAAAACATTTCAGGTGTGGGACATGTGCCGGTGGATTACTCTCATTCAGGGCCTTATTGATGAAGAAAAGCCGAAATGTGACTTTTAAATCATATTTTGAAAAACTAATATGATATTTAGTTCTTGGGCATGCAATTTATGTTAGGGATTGTAATCGAACTCATATGGACTATGTTTTATGCAAAATTGCATGTTGTTTGAGTTTGGGTTGACGTTGTATAAGGTTGGAATTAATTGAACCTGCAAAAGGATGGTATCGGGGGAAAACTCGGAAGACCTACTTGTAGAACGATGGGTTCTTCTACTAGTAGAACTTTTCCAGTAGGCATTTTCTAGCGGTTGAACGTTGAGTTCTTTTACCGGTACGTTTTCTTCAAATCTCAAAATATAAAATGTTTTTGCTATGCTTCCAGGCCTTGAGTTCTTTTACTTCAAGGGGGTAAATGGTGTTATATTAAGGATAAATTGTGGTATATTGAACTTTGGAAAGGTCATGTGGTTGGATGGTATACAGGTTACGTGTTTGGGAGGGCCCGGTACAAGGGAGATTCTGCCCAAACTCCGTATTGTTTGTGAGCTAGGTCATGGGGATGTTGTGTTGTGACGTCGGGTTATACGACATTCACATGTATTTTCATGGGTTAATAGGTGATCAATGTGTTGACAATGGACCCTCGGTTTTAGGGGCGTCACATATAACGTGGCTAAAGGGTATTGGGATTGAAGAAACAACGTCAAAAGTATTCAAAAAGCTATCCTTTCCTTTCAGTGTAGCACACATCTCTCTAAATCTTTTGCATATTGTACTTCCCATTTTTCCTTTCAATCACATTTTGACAATTCCTTTGCTATTTTTATTTCCTTGCTTCCTTTTGTTTTGTTTTCTTTTTTCTTTCTCTCATAGCTGCTTTATTATTCTTTGCTTCCTTGAACTGTGGTCACCATTTTTTTTCTTTTCTCCCTTCTTTGTATAATGCTTTCTTTTGGAGAGGGTGCAAGAAAATTAGATAGTGAGGGTTAAGAAATTTTCACTTAGGCTCGAATCCATATGTACAAATACATCTCAAGAGAGGACTGCAACTACACTGATATTGACTCAGCCTTCCTTGGGAGCCCAGCAGGCGGGTTACATGTTCCACTGTGTCGAGATGTGAGGTTCAAGTAGTGGTGATCACCCAGGGGTATGCGCTAGTGCCCTTGGCAGGCACTCTAGAACCTACGAACGTTCGTGAAAACCCGGGCCGGTTGGTCCTCTATTTATCCGAACGGAGGTGTGGATAACGAGGCCACCTAAGGATATATTTTTGCAAAAGAAATGGTTGAGGCTTAAAATAAAATCACAAATGACCTAAAATCATTTTCAAGCAATTATACACCTGCATAACTTTCAGTTATAATTTAAAGGAAAATGCTAATCTTGTTATTCAATGGGTTCTAACCAAAACAAAGTTAATGAAATTATTCAAAGAAGTATTACTGTTAAACGAAAATTCTTATTTGAGTAAATGTGAAATATCTCTCCAAGGAGGATTGACTCAAAATCTGCGTACAAGTTTACATCTTCACTATATATATAAGCTTTATAAAAGATCATGGTATTTCAAAAGGTCTTCCAAAATAAGAAATTTTGATGTGCTCAAAATGGTGAGTTTCTATGAAAATATTAAGATAGTGCACAATCAATATATGAAAATCCCACGTAATCTGGTTAGGGTTATACCTTTAAAGCATTAGAATGATAACATAATTCTTATTGTGAATCATATGAAATAAGTATCCCAACATAACAAAATTTAAGCAAAATTACCAACAAACCAAATTAATTAAAAAACCAACTCAAAATAACTATGCAAATCATAAAACTGAAATAAAGTGCATTAAAGTTCAATAAAGGTAGCAAGAGTATGGAAACTTCAGAAACTTCGGTGACTCAGCTGATGGGTACTATCCTCAAAGTAGCCTCAGGATCTCATTCCGTTTCTCCTCATAGCTAGCCATCCTTTGATCCAACTAGGTGATGCTAGTCTCTAACCCTAACAGAATCTAGCGATTAATCCTATCATCAACTAAAATATAAGGTTGTTCTTCTTGTTGCTACAACTTCTCTGGTGGTTGAAAGTTTGCACCTTCTAGGAACTGATCTGCTTGTGGTTCTGGTGGTGCTTCCTAATGCTCCTTTGGTTACCCTCCATGGCTCTTTTTAAGCGAATTTTTGTCTAGTGGTGCCAGATGATCCACCATTTGCCAGGTGGGATCTGCAATGACTCATTTTTGCATAACTCAAATACTAAGGCAGCAAATGGGATTGAGGGCTTTTTAACCTTAACAATCACCATCATTTGGTCCATTATAAATGTTGGCAAATCAATAGTGTGTCCCATTTTGAAGGCATACATAAAATAGGCTTTCTCTGTATAGATTTGATCTTTTTGAGACTGAGGCAACAAATTGTTCATAGTAATCAAGTTCAGGATTCTGTATTTATCAGCTAAGTCCCCTTGCTTAATGTATTTATTTAGTCTACCCAAGACATATTTTGAATTCCCCTTCAACTTAATTCCAATGATGGACATATCAAGTAATGCGGTATAGGGATACAATGGATGTTGATACCTTGGGATCGGATTTAAACAATTAGCAATGGTAGCCGGTGTAACTTGAAACAGAACTCCCCTAACATAAAAACGAAATTGCCTTGGCCCAGTTTCTTTTGCATTACAACTTTCACATAATTAAGCCAACCTTATGCCGCTAAATTTTGACTAACCTTATTTGTTTAAAATCCTCATGTACCATAAGTCGTTCAACTATAATAGGCTTAGAATAAAAATAACTACCATACCAAACCTGCTGATCAATATTCTAAAAAATGGTAGCGTCAAACACATTCTGACCCTAGTGTTATTCTTGTTTTTATGGGGCTGCTTTAGGCCATGAAGAGGCCCCTCGCCTTGCTCGACTTGACAAAGCTCTTGTTCTTGCTCTTGGATCCATGGATTCTTGGATTTCTTGTTTAAAATAAGATTTCAAGGAATTTTGATTGGTAAAAACCTGTAAAAGATGATGAATAAGTGTTTAGTCAGAGCATATTTGAAGAAAAGTTGATGGGTGAAGTGAATCCGAAGAGAGAAGGTGAAGAAATCTACTGTTTTTTTGAAATTCTGCTGTGAAGGAATTGCTGGACTGTTCAGTTTCTCAAAATGTGGGTTTTGTACTGGGCAGTATCGTCCAGACGCTATCAACACTGTCCGAACAGTGTTGATTCTTTGGATTTCCCTTAGGCTTGGAGGCTACTAAACCTTGATCTCCCCCTAGTTTCTAACTTCTATTTTTCAGCCTACAGTTACAAAAAATCGGTGTAAATCCAAATATTTGCACATTTAACTATCTAATAAACTTAAATTCTACATTAACACATAAAATCAAATTATAGTTATATAGATTCATACACATCCTAAGATTATACAACTTTGATCATCTTCTAAATTGAGAACATCAGTGAACCGATTAATCTCTTATCACACATATCTTGCAAGCATAGGATTGGAATAAGATGGCGTCTCAGGGAAATCCTCACTCTGTCCATACTTAATCCAATTGAGACGATCTAATGCTCAACCTGAAATTGGTTTGACACATTGATTAAATTCTCTCATATGCATTAATAGACGACACTTTACACAATTACCGAGTTGATTTGCTCGTCGGCGTTTAGCAAATGAACTTTTCCTAGACAATGGTTTTGCTTGATTACCAAAATTTCTAATATTCTTACAACCTTTGCTTTTAATAAGATCAAAGAATGTATATCTTTCAAAAAAGTACGTAACATACCTAAACTAAACCAAAAAAAATAAATTTATCCATTTTGGAAAAATTTTGAATTTTTTTTTGAAAAAGAAGTTAGAAAATACTCACTATCCGGTTCTTTAATGTCTGCCGGTCACAAAGATGAATATGAATTGTTCCCCTCTAACCTAAATTTAACATTGTCCCCAATGTATGGTATTATAAAGTAAAATGATAGACAAATTTCAAATAAGATCTGGAAGCAGGACCAATCCATAATGCAAACCTCTAATCTATAAAAGAAAACAACAAACAATTAGTACTAGTATTTACAGTCAAACACTTATAAAGACTTTTGAAGGTACATATACTGGTTCCATTAATTGAATGGAATCCATATTTTGAACAAATCCTTCATGATATGGCTTAAGCCTTTGACCATTCACTTTGAAAATATTCTAGTTAATAGATTCTCAATTTCAATTGGCCCATGTTAAAAAACTTGTTTGCCAATGTAGGGGCTTGCCCATCTTGACCTTAAGTTTCCAGGAAATAGGCGGAGCCTTGAAATATATAACAAGAATTTTTGAGAAGGTTCAAAGGACTTCCGCACAATATTCTTATTATGAAAAATTTTCATTCTAGACTTGGCAATCTTTACATTTTCATATGCTTCATTTCTCAGTTCTTTCAATTCATTAATCTGAAATTTCTGCACTTAGTTTTTCAACATCAAAATTAATTATTTTGATTGCCCAATATGCTCGATGTTCCAATTCCATAAGCAAGTGACATGATTTATTGTAAACTAGCCGATATAGAGACATTCCCAAAATAGTCTTGTATGTAGTTCGGTAAGCTCAAAATGCATAAGTCTTAAAGACCAATCTTTGCGATCTGGATTGAATGTTTACTCCAAAATATATTTTATCTCCCTATTGACCAATACATCTTGTCCACTTATCTGGGGGTGATAAGGGGCTGGTATTTTTTGAGAAAATAAATATTTTTTCATTAGGTATTCAAAAATTTTATTAAAAAAATGTGTTCCCCCATCACTTATAATGGCTTGAGGAATTTCAAATCTAGACAAAATATTTTCTTTTAAAAATGACGGGATTTGCTTTATGACATCGAGGAGTGGGATATTGATCTTTACCTGCTTGATCATTTCTATAATGTCACAATAGTTAGCCACCTTCACAAGTGGCTTCAAACGATTGGGACAAAGGGCCGGAATGGGTCATGCATGCACATTTACATCAATCATTTTTTCTTTCTCACTCACATCTCCCCTTCGAAGTCACCCTTAGTCTCATTTTCTTTGGTCAATCTGGTCTTGGGTGAGACTTTTGGTACAATTTTCTTGTCAATTTGTTTGCCACTTCGAAGGGTGATGACTGCCTTGAGTGGATCACAACTCTCTTTGGTGGGTTCAGATGACTCTATCACATGTTGGCCCCTAGGGTTTTCTTGAGGTTGAGCGAAAAATTTCCCCTTCTCTTGTTGGGATGACCCTATGGTATTGGTCAATTTTGTGATTTAAGTTCGAATGTCATTGAAAGTAGTGGCGGTTTTATTGTTGATGGTGGTTTGGTTTTGGATTAATTGGTGCACCACATCCTCTAAGTTCATCTTTTGGGGAGGTTGTTAAGTGGATGGGTTGGATGGTCCTGGTTGACCAAAACTTTGTGGATATGGGTTTTGTGAAAACCCTTGTGAATTGGACTGGGGGTATTGGGAGCTAGATGATAGAGCTTGGCCATGGTATTGGTTTTGTGTAGGAGGCATGGGAGGTTAATATAAACTAGAACTGTGAGGAGTGGGATTCTCATTCTTCCAACTGAAGTTCAGGCGATTACTCCAACCTGGATTATATGTGTTCGAGTGTGGGGAGAACGATTTTCTACTTTGATTGAAGGCATTGAATTGCTTATGGTAAACTTCTTTTAGTGCCAGAATGTTGGGGCATTTCGAGATGGAATGCTCAACACTCTGACAAATAGAGCAAAACTCCTTGGTCTTGGAAATGTTGGACACCTTATGTCTCCTATTGACCTCAAGACTCTCCACTTTTCTAGACAATTTGGTGATTTTGAAAAACAAGTCTTCCCAATCCCTTAAATCATACATCCCACCCCCACTTGGTTGATTTCAACTCGGAGAAGACCTCTGTATATCGGCGAGATCCGTGAAATCCCAAGGTTGCACATTTTGTGCCAATGCACTAAAGTAATCTTGGGCCTCATCGGGATCCTTGTTTAAAACTCCCTATTGTACATGCTGTCTATGAATTGTCGATGGCCCAATGTAATCCCTTCATAGAAGAAACTCACCAATTTCCATGATTCAAAACCATGATGTAGAATGGATTGTAGCAATTCCTTGTAGCGATCCCAACATTGATAAAATTGCTCATTAGGCTTTTCTAAAAAAATCTGGATTTTCTTTTTAAGAGTAGTGGTTTTAGGCACCGAAAAGAATTTGTTCAAAAACTCAAAAAACATTTGTGCCCAAGAGATTATAGATTGAGGCTTCAAGGAATTTAACCACGTTTTGGCTTTGTCCTTAAGGAAAAAAGGAAACAATTTTAGGCGAGCTATGTCTTCCATGGTATGATTAGTGAGGAAGGTTGCAACTATTTCTTCAAATTCCTTAATGTGCAAATAAGGATTCTCTCTTTCAATTCCATGGAATTGAGAAAGTAGTTGAAACATTCTCGGCATGACTAGGAAGGCATGAGCTTGGACTGGGAGAAGTATGCAAGAGGGAGTGGTGTTACAAATCGTTTGGAGATAATCCTGCATTGACCTCAACGGAGGATCAATTAGAATATTGTTTCCATCATTCCTAAGAGGGAAATTCATTCTAGGGTTTGGAATTCTAGGGTCTTACACTCCCCCGCCTCTTGGGACGTTAGCACCAACATCCTCAAATTATCACCGGCATCTTTGGGTGGGTCTTGGTCTAAATTCATGTTGGCGCCTAAGGGTCATTTAACCAGTCTATTTTGGTCGTCCCGTCCCCACATACAAAACAACGTTTTGTCTTCCCCGGCAACGACGCAAAAAATGCTTGATTCTTGTTTGGCCCTAATTTATGACCATGATTTCAGAAATGTGTATGTGGCTTATATGGTTAGGTGAGTGTCACTCTCCCTCGGATATCTTGAAAGAAATGGGGAAAACATGTGTGGATGAACAAAATGTGTGTGTTTGTGCAAAAGTGCTCTCCAAGCGAAGAAAGACTTTTGAGTGTCGTGTTTTACTTGGAATGGGTATTCCAGTGTAGTCTCCTCAGCGAAAGAAGGTTGAATCATGTAAAGGTGATTTTGTAAAAAAATGTAAAAATCTTTTTAGTTAGTGTTTTGGTGAGTGACGTTTTGATTTAAAAAGCAATGGAAAGAGGGTGCGCTAATCAGAAGAGGTCATTCCAATGGGAATGCCAAATCAACTCACAACATTCTTCCAATGGTGCCTAGGTGTTCGATTGATTCATAGAAAGTGAGGGACTAATGTGGTGTTGGCTCAAGCATATCCTGTGACAAGTCTACGGTGTATCAAGAGCTCACAACCACGTCTGCACTCAACCTAGTCAAACCAAACTATCTTACACTACAAGGAAGGATGGAAAAGAGTTGAGTTAGCATACTCAAGAGGAATTCTTTCTTGGATTATCCAACTTAAAGCTTAACTACTCATATTTAATGCAAAGACATACATAATATGGAGAGACATTGTGAAATAATCAAGATTGAAACTTATATTAATGCAAGAAAAGTTAAACTACAAGGAAGTGCATTTAATACCCATTTGAAAAGCTTGAGATGAAAATCTTAAATACAAACATGGTAGAATCTAGAATGTCTGACTAAACTTGAAATACATTTGCAATAAATGAGAATAAAGTGCATTGAATGAAGATTACAAGAGTTTGCTAACTTACAAGTGAAATGGGTATAAGAAATGCAAAAATCATAACTTCTCTCTCTAAAACTATATCTTACTCCTTGAGCTTCTCTCTCTATAATGCTGAAATAATGCTGTAAAAATTGTCAAGACCCTCCTTATTTTCGTCCATGGAGGTGGTATAGCTTGTGTGAGAGGCTTCCCATCATTGGGGGCTAGGTGATGGCTTGGACAAGCTAGGACAAGCCTAGCCTATAACTCCCCAAACTTCCTTATTCTCTCTTCCTCATTAATGCTTAGTCCTTCAAAGTCCAACCTTAAGTGTAGGGAGGCATGTATGTGTGTAAGAGATGTCAGGGGACAAGTAGGAGAGTCATAGGTGAGACCCCCAAGTGGTAGAGCTTGAGTTATAGGTTGTCTGGCATTTCTAGGCAAACCTTTTGGAAGGTCGATGCAAACCTTCCAGAAGGTTTAGGAAGGAACAAGGAAAACAACAGTACAATGAGTAAAACCTTTTGGAAGGTCCATGCAAACCTTCTCGAAGTTCTTGAGGTTGAACCAACTATAGAGGGCTAAGCCTTTCAGAAGGTTTTCTTCCAACTTGATTTTTCTTGATTTCTTCACCTTCCAAGCCTCCAGTTAAGCCACCCCCTCATCTCCATTGACTTTAAGCACTACGATGGGGGCTTAACTCAAGCCATATTCAACTTATTACTTACAATCACACATTATCATCATTAATTGTTTGATTTGTCCCATTCCTCCCCAATTTCACAACAAAAGCAAGTATAAAAAGGTATGAAAGACATACAATATATGTAATATTTTGTGCTAATCAGGAAAAAATGTCATAAAGTGGCATTTCAATAATTTCCTTAACATCCGAAAATCAATTTTTTAAATATTTTTTTTATAATCAAATACATATTAAAACATGATCTTGAAAAATATTCACCTAATTTTTAAAATTTAAATTGATATCGAATTTGATCTCTGAATCATGCGTTCTGCACCCTTGATTCCTTAAGTTGTGTTTGACCTACTGTACCGGATTCACACTCTAGCTTCCTCTCACATCACCAGTTCATTTCTATCCTATTTAGACATCTCAGTTAACATTAAAACAACCCCACAACTTCTAACGATCCTTTAACCACAGTCCAACTCTCTGACATCTGGACCTCTAATCTTACACACCTGTATTATAATTTGATTTTTTATTTTCAAATACCAAATTATTACAATGCTGGTGCCTAAATCCCATTCTGTTGTCATTGTTGATATTCCTATTAAAAGTAAGTTACTTACCTACTTCTTTAGAGTAAGAAGCTTTTCTATAGTCCTTTGGTCATAGTTTACCCTTTCATCATTCTTTTTCAACTATAGGTCTTCTGCCAAGACTCGAGCCAAAACTTGATAAGAAGGTCCTCCCAAATTTTAGAGCTAAGCAACCTAGTGAAGGTTTCACTAGTTCATCTCTACCAATTACGAAGAGGTTGAGAACCAGGGGCTCCACTGTCTTAAAAATTTACCCTGCTATTTTTGGTCCCCATAGAGGTGATCCCACTTGATGTCCCTTTAATCAAGAAGAAGCAAAAAATAAAACTTCTTGCTCAAGCGCTACTTTGAGCCCTGCTTCTTCTTCCACCAAAATTGGTGTTCCCTTAAAAGTAAGTGAAATGATCTAGAACTTGCTATGAAGAAGTTCCATATTTTTGTCTCTGGTCCTAAGGTCGAGGAGGAGATAAAACTTAGATCTCTAAAGGCTTCTAACATGCTTGAACATAACTTCTACATGGTAAGCTCCAAAACTTATCTTCGTGTCTTTTTTCTTTTTGTATGAACTTTAATGCCCCTTCATTTTTGCTCATTTTCCATATGGCTATACTAGCAAAGGGGATATGGTGCCTACATTTTATGGAGAAGAACCCCATTAAGGAGAAGCTAGAGGCTTCCCTTGAAAAAACTTTAAAATTTTAAGAATAGGGATGTCAATGGACCGAATCGGAGGCAGGGAGTCTAGTCTCCATCCCCGTACCCGCTTAAAAAAATTTCGTCCAATTCCCGGTCCACCCCCGTTAGCGGGTATAATTTTTATCTCCATCCCCACCCGCGTGTAAATTTTTAATCCCCGTTCCTATCCCCGTTTCCCCCGTACCCTCCCAAGCCCAAGTTAATGAAATTCAATATTTTTAATAATTCAACAACATTCTAAATAATCTAACATAATCTAACTTAACATAATATAACATAACATATTTGAATAAAACACAAACAACAAATGTCCAAAATACTACATATTTGAACAAAACACAAACAAATGTCCACAAACAATATAATGGTGATAAAATCATCTCAATCAACTCAATATATATTTATATTTATTTATTTATTTAGCGGGTAACGGGTACAGGTACAGGGCGAGCGAGGCAGGTACAGGGCTGGAGTAAGGGTAAGTCCATCCCCGCCTTCATCCCCGCACGGGTTTGTATGGGTATCTCCGTATACGTCCACCGTCCAATACGTATAGTCCATCCCCGATCCAGACGGGGTGAGTTTGGACAAATACCCATTTTTTTCCAGTCCACTGCCATCCCTAACTAAGAACGAGCTTGTTTCTCATAAAGCGAAGTTAGTATTTGTTTGCACTGATTTGGATAATATCACAAACTCCCCAGAGATTGAGAAAGCTAATAACAGTGGGCTAGAGTAAGCTTTGAGGAGCATAAGAGGAGCCTAAAAAGGCCAAAAAGATAGAGAATAGCCTATCTGACTTGATTTTTGCCCTTTCAAGGATCTCTCAGAAGCTTTTTAAGGATACAGAGACTTGTTCTTGATTTCAAGAATTTTCTTGAGTTCCTTCATATAGAAATGAGCTAACTACGGTTTGATGTAGTTTGATAGGAGATCTCATCTCCTTTTCCTTTTGTTCTTTTTAAAACTTTTGAAAATACAACTCCTTTTGATGTGAATGCAAATAACGTTTTCTTTATCGGAGCTTTCTCATTGAATTTGTGCTTCTCATATACGTATGCATTAATTAGGCTTATGAGGTTTGCTCTAGTTATCAAGGGACTTCTACCCTTGTTTTGGAGATTTAGCTTGCAAGGTTACTGACTGACGATGGGAAAATTGGCTTTAGCCAAACACATGGGCGCGAGCCTTAGTTCGTAAATTTTGCAGCTTGGTAAGGCGAGCTCCTGTATGGACCTTCCTACTCATCAGCACTCAAGCCTGGCAGCTTAGCTTGCTTTAACTAATACAAACCAGTTAAGATATCCACGCTAATGAAGAGCTCGCTTTAGTTCCACTTCTAGCATTGCTTCATTCAAATAATTGTTGAAGATCTTCTAATGATATAGTCGCTTAACTTAAAAAGGGGCAAGGCATTTATCGTCCAAGTAAGTAATACATTCACAACCAAATGCCTCTTCTTGCCATTACTCCTCCTTACTTTATCATTGAAGGGTTGAATGAAAGAGCCCCTCTGTCCATTGACTTGTTTTGTAGGAGCATCAAGCACTGGCAACCAGATCACCATTCCCTCCATCATCAATTGGGAATAGATTTTTGGAATCAACAGTTGGTGCCATCTATGAGAACGAAAAATATGTTTCCGATATTATAAACCTTAAATCCTATCGCCATCACGCAATCAAAAAAGTTGGTGGTTGATCAGACTCACACCCATGAGGGGATGAGTTCTCATTCAATTGCACAAAGAATAACGACGCCATTATAAAATTAATCAATGAGATTCGAGAAGTTGGAAAAAATAGTCAAAGAGTTAAAATGCCAAAATAAAAAAAATCCTTCAACTATGGGATAGGGATCAGTCTTGAGGAAAAGAACATAAAGGAGACAACCATATTAGAGGGGAGTTGGAGCTAGATTATACACTCAAAAGTTAATGACCAATGGAAATGAAAGTTCCAAGAGCTCAATTTAAAGCTTGAAAATGTTATAAATATGGTGAGGGCTTGGGCTATACAACATGAAGCTGAACTTATCTAGGTGTGCCTTCAGGGTTTCTTCTTGGAAGTTCTAGGCTTCATGGTCACCTAGAGAGGCATAGATGCCAATCCAAAAAAGTCAAGGCTCTCCTCAATATGAGATTTCCTTGGAATAGCAAAAAAATAAAAATACTCATAGGAAGAGTGGTGGCCTTGAACAAGTTTATTTCAAGAAATAGTGACAAATGCCTTCCCTTCTTTAATGTATTGATGAAAGCAGTCAAATGGACCCCAGAATTTGAGATCGCCTTTGAAGTTTTAATATATCAGCCAGCCTCCCCTCCTAGTAAAACCAAAAGAGGGGGAACTGTTGTACTTATATCTTGTCGTGTCCTCAAAAGCCACAAGTATGGTGCTTGTTTGTTAGAGAGAAAAAGGCCCATCATCCAGTTTATTGTGTAAACTAGAAACTAAGAGGTGATCAGGTACCCTATGGTAAATAAAGTGGCCTTTACCCTGGTGATTGCACCTAGAAAATTGAGGCCATATTTTTAGGCTCATCCAATAGTGTTGCTAACAGACGCCCATCTTTGACAAATATTCCAAAAGCCCAAAGAATTTGGGAGGTTGGCAAAATGGTCCACAAAGCATAGCGCATTTGACATCTAGTATGTACCATGGACCTTTGCAAATGGGAAGTGATGGCTAACTTAACAACATAATTTGTTGAGGAGACAACAGAGGTAGTTAAAATTACCCCAAAACTAGGAGAATGCCAAATGTACATCTATGAATTCACTAACTCAAGTAGGGATGTGCTAGTTTGATCCTAATCTCTACTAATAGGAAGAAAATCAAATAAGCCCTTCAATTTGGATTTAGGGCATCAAATAACGAAGTAGAATAAGAGGCCCTTATAGCAGGGTTACAGTTTTCCAGAGCCCTCGAGTTACGTGGAAACCACCTAGGGGATATTCCTTGGCGTAGAAAGTACTAAAGCAGGGCTACTTCTAGCCCACTATGAAGAAGGATATGTTGCACTATGTCTGAAAGTGTGAGAAGTGTCAAAAATTTGCTTCAGTGCCAAAACTCCCTCTACCAGAGCTCACCCAATTGAAAGTCCTTGGCCATTTTCCCAATGAAGTATCAACATATAGGGCCTCTTCCAATGGGAAAAAGGATAAAATAAGTTCGTAGTGGTTACCATTGTTTATTTCACTAAGTGGGAGGAGGCAGAGCCACTAGCAACATTCACCAAACAAATGATACAAGGTTTTGTTTGGAAATCTATTGTTTGCAAGTTTGGTATCCCAACAGTAATCATCAATGACAAATGGCAAACAATTAGACATCAATAAGTGCAAAGAATTCTATTCCAAGCTAGGAATCCGCAATCATTACTCATCACTAGGTCATCTGTAGGCGAATGGGCAAGCACAGATAACTTAGCTATGATTAAGTCTAATTGGCTTAACAAAAGCAAGTTAGAGATTTCATGTTCCTCACTTAGCTTGGATTGAGTCTAATTGGCTCAATTGAAGCAAATTAGAGCTCTTCACTTAGCTACGATTGAGTCTAATTGACTCAACAAAAACAAGTTTGAGTTTCCATGCTCCTCACATAGCTCATATTAAGTCTAATTGGCTAAAAAAAATCAAATTAGAGCTTCCAAGCTCCTTACCAAGCTATAATTGAGTCTACTTTACTCAACATAAGTACGATAAAGGCAACTCGATCTGAAATAGGTCCATGCGAACTAAGAGTAGAAACAATAGTCTAGGACTTCTACAAGGCTACAATCCTTACAAAAGTTAGGGGGGTGATAGAAATAGAACAGCAGTAAAAAAAAAGAAGGCCAAGTCAGAATAGCCTAAAAAAAATCTATAAATAAGGAACATTTTCATTTACATTTTTCAAAATTAAAAAAATTGCTAAAGCTCAGCTGCATCAAGAGAACCAAGTCCACTCAATCGCTTCCTAGATATCTCTGATGAAGAAAATCCTTCCTCCCAGCTACACTTATGAGTAACGAGGCCTTGGGCCACTAGCTCATCGTCAACATCTAAAGTAGCGTTGGCCCTTCATGGTCATTAGGAATCTCCTCCACTATAGAAAAAGGGGGACTATGGCCCAAGAAAGTAAGCCTTTTAGGAGTGATCAAACTCCTAAGAGACTATAGCCTATCCTCCGTAGTGGCTGTTATCCTCACCTAGCTAGCTGGGGCTTAATGGAGGCTTTCCCATACAAAGCAAACAAAGATAACTGCTAAGAAAATAAAAAAAAAGTTCCATCATGAATTCAAAGCGATAGTCTTACTTACACATATTGCTTGGAACACTATTGAATTCAAGTAAGAGCTAGACAGAAGTTGAAAGTAAGAGCTAGACAGAAGTTGCTAGAGAACTCGACTTGCAAAGGGGAGTGACCGAGCCCCATTTGGAATTAGACGACCATAATAGTAACCAAAATGTCATATCCCTCCATTGGGAGACAGATAGGGCATAGGTTCAAGTAATGGAGCACCGCCCTGATGAAGGGGGAATGACGAAAGCAAACACCCGTCTCAAATGTGTATTCAAAACAGTAGACCCTCCGTGCAAAAACAATGTTACAAGGAGAGTCTACATCAGGGACATGAACTTGGACATCAATAAGAAAGCAATACCAATCACTAATTTGCCCAAGCAGGTTCCATGTTGAAAGAGGCCCTATCACCTTATTGGGCATTAGATAATTTTCCCAAGTAGGTTACATGTTGAAAGAGGCTTGCCTCCTAAAAGTCGGGTTTCGTTCTTATTGAGTAGTAGATCCATTAAGAAGAAATGGTTGGCTAATTACAGAGCAATGTTTTATGGATAAATGAAAATGATGAAGAAGAATAGAGAATGCTGGTTTAAATAAGGTTGCTTCTCTGATAGTTAATGCCAAGTGCAGGCCAAAAAAATGCTTGAACTCCAAGGTTCAAGGCATCACTAGGAACGAAGTGATGATAACCATCTCGCTAGACAACATGATTGTTCTAACAAGACTTAGCTATCACATGCACGTCACTTCAAACATCATTAAGGAGGTAATTTAATTAAGGTAGACTCCTTTATGTACACGAACCTTTTAGCTTCCTATAAACCCAACAAGGACTAGTAGGCTCAAAATGATCGCCTAAAAGGTAGGGCCTTAAACCTAGCCTGGTTCAGATCCAAAAAGACAACCCAAGGCTTGCTTGTGTTGGATTCAGTGAGTTTCTCAATAGTTGAAGTCGCAAAGCTGAGTCCATAAGGAGCCTAGTAGCAACTACGCCAAAAAAAAAAAATTGTGTACCCAAGTAGATTCAAGATCACTCCATAGCCTAAAACCATAAAGTACAAAAAAAAAAGAGTTTGTTTATTCAAAAATGGTTCATTGAGAGACAATCACAAAATGACAAAGACAACAACTCTGTATAACTAATCAGCCTCTGTAGTTTTCCTTGTTGGGTCAGTAGCAACATCTACTTCTTTCAAAAAACATGTGGTGCCCACTGTAACCTCTTTTAGGGCAAGCGACTCATCGACAATGACTTGGGTGAGCTTCTCCTCCTCCGTGCTCATTGAGGGCGCACTATTCAAAGGAGTGAATTTTGAAAAATCCCACTTTGGAAACTTATTTTGGGCCCACTTTCTAAAGTCCTAAATGCCATCCACATAGTACTCTAGAACTTCCTCTTTAAACTCCTTGGAACCTGGATTTTTGACACAACCATTTTTCCAACATACTTGATCTCAAGCTCTTTTTGCTCCAATTGGGAAGAAAGCTCAAGGACCTTTTGAGCAATGACCTCCTTTTCCTCCTCTAAGTCCTTGTTCTTCATAAAGAGTTCCAATAATTTAGCTATGGCGTTGTTCAGCCTAGTCAGGGGCTCATTCTTGTCTTTCAAGTTCTTATCCTATTTTTTCAATAGTAGAAAGATGGGTAGTGGTCTCGTCAGCCTCTTTCAAGAGCTGGAGAATATATTTTTGGGAATTCATAAGTTTTGCGTCCCTAGTCTCCAACCGAGAATACAAGGATTGAAATTCTGCCTAATGAGCTCTCTTCTCAGTTAGAGCTCTGTAAGAAAGACTGGTGGTTAGGATGGTAAGCTACAAAGAAGAAATGGAAAAGGAGATAAAAGGGGTTAGGACAAAAGAAGGAAGGAATCCAATATAAAATTGTTGAAGGCCTTACATTCCCAATGGTAAGAGCCATGTTCTTGGTCATCCAAGATGGCCCGAGGTCAAAGGATACTTGTAACTCATCCTTCTGCACAAACTCATAGAATCGCACCACAGCTTTTTCCACACTATCAAACATTAAAGGTATGGTAACTCCCAAACCTGTAGGAGAGTTTGGGGGTAGGTTTCTCCTTAGCACCTGATGAGCACATAACATTGTATATTTAATGACCTCATTTCATTCTTTTTAACTTAACTTTGCTTTTAATTACTTAGAGTTAGTTAAAGTTATGAATAATGTGAAAATTTAGATGTTGCATGTAATTAGAGCGTAAATCATGGATTTTAGAGCCTTGCAAATAAGTGTGGATGGGTGGTGAAGAGATGGACACATTAAATGAGGATTGGGAGGCATGGAAGGTGAAGAAACAAATAAAAATACAATTTGGATGAAAACCTTACGGAAGTTTTAGCCCATTGGATTTCCCCATTTTTGACATAGTACCGCTGTTTTTCCCATGTTTGACCATAATCCACTTCGAATCTAAAAAGTGCAAAATGATGCTCGATCCAAAATGTATGCACCCAAGTGCAGACGGTCAAGCTATAGTAATAATCCAGTTTGAGTCCGGAGTCGAATCCATAGGGAACTTTGTTCTAGTATTTCAAAGTATACAGTAACATAGACTAAATGATTGTGGTCCTTGTGATTTGAAGTGATGGATGGGAATTTCCTTAACAGAATATAAGATGCTTTCCAGGGTAGTTTTCTACACAAAATATAAGATAAGTTCAAATTAAAAGAAAGCCACTCTTTAGTTCAAGGATCTGGACATGTAGTTAATCATCCAATTTATTATATTTATGCTTGATAACTCAATTAATTCCCGTGTCAACAACAAATTAATCAGAAGATAAAGATGGACTGTGAGAATTAAGCACATGATTCCGATGCCTTTCTAAAAGTTTACAAGAATTGTCTGTGCCAAGACTTAACCCGTCTACAAATAAGCAAATGTTTCTACAAGACATCCAACCATGACATTAATGTTCCATTCTTTAAATGAAGCACAATAATGGAGAGGACTGAAGGGTAGTCATGAGGATCTAGCCAGGGTATTTGCCTTGAAACGACGATTCTTTCCATGCAAGAGTTATCCGTGTCATAGAAAGAGTCACGATTATACAAAGTACCTTAGCTTTGCTAAATGCAATCAATCATCCAATAAGCAAGGGGATATAAACATTCAATATTATAACATAGCATAAATATAACTTTCGGATAATTTATACATGCCCTTCACTTCTTATTAAAGAGTGAATGAGAAACTACTCACTCTTCATGGCTTTGGTAAAGCTAAAAAAGTGAGTGATTCTCATCCCTCCAAGTATAGAACGTACAAAATTAAAGAACAACAACCTAGAAGCCAATCTTTAACAAAGAATGAGTGAATCATGATTGGCACTCAATTATAACATTTTATTGTGCTTTTTCTGGACTAATTATACTTTGATGGAGTTCAAAGAATGATGTTTCAGGTGCTAAAGTGAGGAAAAGGGTCAAGGACAATAAATACGACATTTAAGTGTAACTGCAGCATTTGATCAAGAAAGAAAAAATTCGAGGACAACAAGAACGTTCGAACGGTGATCAACGTTCGAACGCTCCCTCTGAACCAGGAAGATGAGGCAAAGAAGTGTTGCAAATCTTGGAGATTAAAGCCTAACGTTCGAACATCAAGCCTCGTTCGAACGCATCATCCCGTTCGAACGCATCATCACGTTCGAACGACACTGGAAATGCTGACACGATAGGTTGACTGGAAGACTTCGCGTGTGCAGACTCCCAAGCTTGAAGAAAGACCCTCAGGCACATGGGTGCCATGATCGACCAAGTCTGGAGTGCTGAAGACTCTGATAGCTGTAGAGAGTAGGTGAATGAATGGCCCTACAAAGGACTCCAACCCACGTGAAGCCTGAAAATCAACACAGAAATACAGGCAAAACAGCCTTCACGTTCGAACGGTTCCCACGGACAGACTGCAGATTTCCTGATTCTTTGTCTGAACTTCATATTTTCCCTTTGACTCGTCCAACACTGTTCTTTCACCCCTCCCTTGCTCTTCCCTGCCTATATATACTCCCCTTTTTGGGAGCCTTGAGAGACAATTTTTGGGGAGAGATCAAGAGCACTCCTCTTAAAGAATATTTAGTCTTTTTCATGTATTTTTAGTATTTCATTCAAGTATTTACTTTCTAGTTCTTTTAATTCAAGTCTTTACATTCCAACTCTTTCAATTCAAGTATTTATTTCAGTTGGAAAGTTTAATTCCCTACTGGTCTTCATCTTCATTATAGTTGGGAAGTTTAATTCCCTACTTGTATTGTTAAATTCATGCACTTTATGTTCTTGTCGTTACATTGATGCTCTTACTTTCTTGCTTTCAATTAAGTCTTGCACCTTCATTATTTGAGCTCATCTTCTTCTTAGAGGAGTGAAACTCTTCCACTTTTCTAGAGCTTTCCCAAAGCAAAGAAGGGTGGAACGCGATTCACTCATTCTTTGTTGAAGATCTAGCTTTCTTTTACTTTCTTTCACTTCCATTGCTTGAGCATCTTCTTCTTAGAGGAGTGAAACTCTTCCACTTTTCTAGAGCTTTTCCCAAAGCCAAGAAGGGTGGAACGCAATTCACTCATTCTTCGTTGAAGATCAACTTTGTAGTTCCTCTACTTGGAAGGATGAGTACCATTCATATTTTTAGCTTGATTCAAGCCATGAAGAGTGAGTAGTCCTCATTTACTCTTTAGGGAGAGGTGAAGACTATGTAATGACCATCCGGATATTATAATTGTGTATTACTTTCACACTTCAAGGCTTTATTTACTTGCTTAGTGGGAAATGGGATGAGTTAAGCAAAGTTAGGGTAATTTGCACAACCAAAGGATATTTCTATGATCCGGATAACTCCTACATAGAAAGATCCGTTGGTTTAAGGCAAATACCCTAGCTCATTCTTTGTGCAATCAATGGGTATTTTTATGGTAAATGGATGACTCCTTCTAGAAAGATCCATTGATTCAAAGCAAAGAATCCCAGCTAGTATTCTGTATAACCTAGGGATCTTTTCTATGGTAAATGGATGACTCCTTCTAGAAAGATCCATTGTGTAAGACAAATACTCTAGGAAAGAACTTCAAGATAAACCCCTCAATTCCCACCACCATTGCACTTCATGAAAAGGATGGAGCTTTAACCCAGTCTATCCTTATCTTCCAATTAACCCACTGTTGACACGGAAGTTAGTTGAGTTATAAAAGCACACGTGTAATACGCCG
>CM042194.1:15582383-15601428 GCA_023539305.1 Ilex asprella | reverse complement strand
AAAAGTGAAAGAGTTTCATTTCTCTTAGAAAGAAGGCTGCTCAAGCAATGAAAGTGAAAGAAGCTTAACAAAAGAAAACAAAAGAAAGCTAGTCACTTTTGGAGGATTTTCACCACAACCAAAAGATGAGCTATCTTTCTTAATACTTGTAAATGCAAGCTAGTATAAATACAAGGGGAGTCTAAGTCTCCATCATGGTTACTACAACATGAATGTAAAAGCAAAGTAAACAAAAGACTAGATTTCCAACTACAAGGGGAGTACAAGCCTCCATCATGGTTGGAATAACAAGTGCAAATGTAAATACAGGCAAATAGAGAAACTAAAACTCTTAATATAAGTAAATGAATCTAGCTAAATGAGTGGGAGTCTAAGCCTCCTTTCAAACTCTAGTTTCTTAATGTCACAAGAGAAAAGAACTACAAGTTTTTTAAGAGGAAAAGCTCCATTTACAAGCTCCCACCAAGGGAGTATTTATAGGCAAACAGGGGGAAAGATAAAAAAGGTGAATAGTGTTTGTTGCCCAAGTTCAACCACTAGTCTGCAGACAGTATGTGGGGGACGTTCAAACGTTGTTCTGTGTGTTTCTAGTGTGGACGTTTGAATGTTGTCTGGCGTTCAAACGCTAGATGGGGTTTTACCGTATCACTCAAGTGGCCTATGGTCCTATGTGGAAACCTCTTTCCACACTCTATGCAGCAGGTTGATCTGCAAATGCTTCCAAGGGATGTTTGAACATTGAATGACGTTCGAACGTGGTACTCAACTATTTTAGAGTCTTCTTGTCTGCAACACGCCATGTCTTAGCAACTCAGAGGTAGTCTGATCTTCAATCAACTCAAGTGGATGTTCGAATGTGAGTTGTCATTCGAATGTGGTACTCAAGTACCTCAGGCTCTTGTTCAGGCACCTGTTATTGGCTTCAACACACTGTCTCAGCAGGCTAATTTTCAGTCAGTTCAAGTGGACGTTCGAATGTGAGTTGGCGTTTGAACGTTCTTGGCATGGTCCAAGCTTTTCCAATTTTGTTCTAGAATATGTTGGTATTGCACTCCAATGTGATTTTTGTTGCCCTTGAGCTCTAGTTCACTTTAAGACCTGAAATTCCATCACTTAACTTCTATTAAAGTACAGTTAGTCCCTAAAAGGCATAATAAAATGTGAATTCTAAGTACTAATCCCAAAACATGAAAGTTGTATATCTAGATGTCTTCTATATTGTGCCAAAATTTTATCTCAATCCAACGGTTGGATCAAAAGTTATGACAATTTTACCAAAACTGGTCCTGCGCTGCCACCTTACGATAGACCTTGCAGAAGGTTTTGCCCAGAATGCCCATAACGCCTGAAACTCATGCTTCACCTGAAGAAGATGAATAGTAGATAGAAAGCTTATGTTTTTGCATTTTCCTTTCCATTTCAGTTGTAGTAAGCTTTAAATTTCTTGTAATCCTTAATTCTTGCACCTTAATGCCATTTACTTCAAGTACATTTCAAGTTTAGTCTTACATTTTAGATTTCACCATTGTTGCTTTCAAGTTTTCTTCATTTCCTAGCTTTAAAATGGGTATTGCATATTTTTCTTCATAGTTTAAGTTTTCTTGCATTCGTTCAAGTTCCATGTTTCATTTCTTCATTATGTCTTTTTACTTCATGCATGTCTTTCCTTTTATTATGAGTAGCAAGAGTTTTAATTAGCTAATCCAAGAGGGATTTCCTCTTGGGTGTGCTATCTCAACTCATTTTCTTTCCTCCTCTTGGTGTACAATAGTTCAATTTGACTGGGTTGAGAGTAGATGTGGTTGTGAGTCTTTGATATCCTGTAGGCCTGATCACGGGTTATGCTTGGATCCTCACCTCCACCTCATCCCTAGCTTCCCATGAATCAATCATTCATCTAAGCACCTTTAGAGGAAGGCTTCAAGTTAAGTTGGTATTCCCATAGGAATGACTTCTTTGCATTAGCCAACACTTGTTTTCTTGCATTTTCATTAAGAACAAAACTCTCCAAAATCAACTACAATATTTTTCACTTTTTCATTTTTTCACAAAATCACCTTCACACAATTCCCTTCCTTCCCTGAGGAGATGACCTTTGAATACTTTTCCAAGTAAAACATGAAATTCGAGAGAGAGTGACAATCCCCTTCACACATAAGCCATACACATATTGAAGGTGATGTCCGGAGGTTGGGAACTATAATGCAAACCACCAAGCAGCACCCTCTAAAACTTTTCATAGGAACCTTAGGAAGATAGTCCAGTGGTCCAATTGTAGCAGCAAGATGGGTATGATCCTCTGGAGTAACATTGGAGCTTAGAGGGGGAGCTATCTACAGAGCGGTAGACCTCAAGGACGACCTTCTATTCTTTGAAAAGATACCATGGGTCTCTTTTGAAGAGGAGGACTATTTTCAAAAGCTCTTTTGGTTGTAACCTCTTGAAAATCCTTCTACACCAAACAAAGCCCACTTATAAAAGACAAGGAGTATGGGAACCCTATAGATGGAGAACAGAGAAAGGTATACTTTTGGAGTCCTCTAAGGGCCCAAATTCCTAACCAAGCCCGGATACGAAGAAGAATTTATCCTTCCACTCTTTCATATTTAAAGAGTAGACCCACTTTGAAAGATAAATCCACCCCAAAGCCTTGCTCGGAGCAGGGATGAGTTTATTGCACTGGAGGAATTTGGAAAAAGTAGGCTGGGTGCTGGGGCTTTGAGCTTTAACCCAAATAATGCCAATACCAATAAGGAACCCCCAACTATTTTTGTTAAATTAAGCCAGAACAAGGTTTAAAAGGTGAAGGGCTTCCCTAATATACCTAGGCATCGAAAATCGAAGTCTAGCATTAAAAGTAGACTAATAAAAAAAGTTCATTAGAGGATTAGAACCTAAGATGCACAAAATGAGGGATTTGCTAAGATATACTAATCTCCCAAAGGGCATCCCATCAAGGCAACTATGAAAGTTCATGGCTCCAATACCCCTAAGGGACGAAGATCCAATTTCTAAATGCAGTCAGAATCCTTGTTGGCGCATCAGCCTAGGCCACTAATAGACAAACTCTTTCAAACGGAGTATATTCAGAATCGCTCACCATAATCAAAAAGTTATGGTGCTTGATATACAAATTCTATGGGAGGGGTCGATTTGGACTATTAACTATTGAAGAAAGGCAAAAATCAAGCATAGATTCAAGTTGGACTCTAACATACTAGTCCACGAATGATTCAAGATGATCAAGATTGGAGTTCTTCCACCTAAGAAAGTAAAAACGATAAAAGCGAAACTAAAAAGTATGACTTTAGCCTATATGCTCTAGAATGAAGAGTTATATTGAAACAAGGAGATGCAAGAAGATAAAGAAGAAGAGGCAAGGGAGTACCAGACATCTAAGAGCTCTTGAAGACGTCCTGTGTAGTGAATGGGAGATGGTTTTGTACACTGGACCCACAATGGATCTTTAGGCAGTTATGTGTGAACAGTAGACGTTCCCACTTTTCCAAGACCTAATGGACAAGTGTATTAAATAAATGTGCCATCAAATGGTCTGAATTAAGGTGCAAATGATAATGTAAAACCCGGATAAAATTGAACTTTTGGGAATAAAGGGTAAAATAATAATTTACCACTAGAGCTCGGATGACAAAATAGACCTCACTATTGTATTGGTCTTACGAAATCTAGTGACCATGTCAAATTTCATCGAATTCCGAGATAGTCAGATTTTTTGCCTTTTACGAGGTGGTCAGACCCCGGGAGACCCAAATACGAAAAGTTTAAGAAAATTATGAGATTTTTAAAATAAATGAAGTCAAGACAAAATTAAAAATATTTTGAATTTGAACCAGAGCAAAATTTAATCATTTCCAGACAAAAACGGAGCCGGAATTAAAAAGGGCCATGTGGCGTGTTGTGGGCCAAGTATTCTAAAAATATAAATAGGAGGAAAAGTCAGATTTTCCCCCATTGTTCAGCCATTGCTCACCCAATAGAAAGAGGAAGAGAGAAGAGAGGGAAAAGAGAGAAAAGCTCACCTTCTCTCTACGATCGACGGAGCTACGGTGCTCGGATCCGTTTGGGCAAAGAGGAAAAATCGTTCTCCTCGTCAAGGGCTACACCTACGTACCAAAAACAAGAGCTTTCACCGAAGGTGGGGAAAACCAAAAATTTGGGAAAGATTAGATTTGAGCTTGGGTTGATTCTTGGAGCTTCCCAAGGGCATTCTTCACGCTACAAGAGGTAAGGGTTCTCCTACTTAGGTTTATTCACCACTTTAAATGTTATGATGAAATGGGTAGGTTAATATTGATATATATATGACTTTCCTATAGAAGTGATTTGGTAAAATGGGTATTGAAATTAGGTAGAATATATTCTATCTTAAAATGGGTGTGTAAAAATTGCTTAATGTAATTTCTTGAATTATGTGAATTGTGAGCATGTTATGTGTTTACATAATGTCTTAATTTAAAAGTGTGTTATTGCTTAATATGAGATAACATGCTTGGACTTGAGATTTGGATAAAAATGTTGATAAATGCATATTGGTTTATTGACATTATGAGATATGAGAATTATATGCTTTTGATGAAATGGATCATGTGAATTGGGTTTGGAATAGTTCACATGGCAATCATGGCATATTGAACATTGTAGTAGAGTTGCAATGAGGCATTACGTTGCATATGCACGGGAACATTGCATTAAATGGGTAGTTGTGCATGGAAGTAGTCAACACCACATGGGTGGATGACGAGTCGGCTCGAGTGAGCCAAGTCGATGACTTGGCCGAGTCGCACGACTTACATGGTGCTGAGGATTGGGGTTAACAAGAAGGGCTAAAAAATTCCTCGGGTGTAAGACCCCGTGATTTGGATACGCATTTTCGTTGGTATTAGTCCATAAAGTGTGTCGGTGTACGCGGGACCGTTGGTGGAAGTCCATAAATCCCGTGTCGATTGGGTGCCGTTGGTGTAAGTCCATAAATACTCACCCCATACAAGACCCCGGATTGATAATTTCATTTGATGTATAACATAAATGGCGGGACTATACACATAGAAAATTGCATGTGTTGGAGAGCCGAGAAGGGCTCGGGATCATGGATGACGGGCAAATGCACACTAGCAATTGTATGTGTCGGGGACTCGGGAAAGACTCGAGTTAGATAGTGAGAGTGAGTCTCATATCATTCCATAGCATTGAATGTAAATTTCCAACATTGATAGAATATCTATGCTTGGAATGTATGAATGGTGAATTAGTTGCATGTGAGCATTTCATGTGCATTTGGGTTTGGGAGTAGCCTATTTAGGAAATACTTTGTTGAGCGTGGCTCACCCTTTACAAAAAAATATTTCAGGTACGGGGTCTACGCCGATGAAAGGCCCTCACTTTGAGTCTCGTGGATGAAGAAGCCGGAATGTGGCTTATTTTGAGAAAAATTGTAAAATTTTGATTTAAAATGGTTTTGACATGTAAATATTGAAATCGTATGTGAACAATTGTAATAGGACTTGTATGAAATCTTGTATAATGTAGAAAACATCATTATACATGTTTGGGATGAAATTGATAAGTTTTTGAATAGATTGAAAATGGAAAATAGGTGAAACAGGTAGTTACTAGCAAAGCGTACCGGTACACTGCTGACTAGAGAGTTCGTCGTACTGGTGCAGGTACCAGTACGCTAAACTCCAGAGAGTTCACCATACCGGTACGCATATCGGTACGATTTCCTAGACTCTTAAAATTTTCAAGTCCTCTTGTTATGCTTTTGGACTTTGAGTTCTTGGGTTCCAATGACACAAATAGACTTAAATTGATATATATTGGGGTACCTTGAATTCCGGTTGAATTAGATGAATATAGAACTACGAATTT
Source organism: Ilex asprella (assembly GCA_023539305.1). Classification (NCBI taxonomy): domain Eukaryota; kingdom Viridiplantae; phylum Streptophyta; class Magnoliopsida; order Aquifoliales; family Aquifoliaceae; genus Ilex; species Ilex asprella. The sequence goes on along the minus strand of CM042194.1, from coordinate 15,595,539 downwards.
CATTTGTGACAATAATTACTACTATGAAAAATGTTATTGACGTGGTGTAGGGTTAAGCGACATCCATGGGTATTTTCGCAGGTTGATGAGTTGTCAACGGTTGATAAGGGACCCCCGAATTTTTGGGGTGTCACAAATAATGCCAAATTTGGCATTATCGAAACATGTGACCACAAGCTTAGCTCGTAAGCTTTGTAGTTCGGTATGGTAAGCATTGACAGTGACCTCCCTGCTCGCTATCATTCTAGCTCGGCTAGTTTTGACTAATTCAAACTAGTTCATATATCTACGTTAATAAGGAGCTAGCTTTAGGTCCACTTCCAACGCCACTTCATTCGAAGAAGTGTTGGAAATCTTCCGACAGTACAATCACTTAACTTACAAAAAGGGCAGGCCATGTATTATCCAAGTAAGTAATACACTTATAACCAAATACAACTTATTTCCATTACTCCTTTTTACTTTATCATCAGAGGGTTGATCATTGGAGCCCCTTGTTCCCTCAACTTGTTTTGTAGGAGCATCGACCGCTGGTAGCTAGATCATAATTCCATGCATCATCAATAGGGAAAAAAATTTGGGATCAATAGTTACAGATTTTGGAATCAACACCTAGCTTAACAGTGTTCCTCTCCACTCTTTTGGGAGTGATTCGTTGATTTTTTGTAATGTTCATTGTGTTTTTTGGTGGATAGCCTAGTTGTTCCCAACGAGCCTAGGCAGGGCTAGGTCTTTTACAAGTGATAGGAAAGTCTTACGCTTTCCCTACTATTTTTATAAATTGGGAGCCTTTTATTTGGGATATCTTTCCATTTTTAACCTCATCATGAAGGTGCCTTATGTAGAGTTTTTGGTTTCCCTAGGATGATCTTGCTCGAGGTTAGAAACAATTGCCCATTTGTAAAATTTTCAAAAGGAAATGAAATTTTATTGAACTTCTTTCCATATAAGAAGATTACATTAATTCTAGCTAAGAAAATAGAGAAAAGATAAAACCTTTGATTCGTCATGTAATTTATCATTTTTTTTATATGTGTATGACAACTTGCACTTGTTTTGAATTAAACATTGGTTAATACTGTGATTTTATGCTATGATTGTAACGCCCCGATTTTTCTCTTCTTTTCGGAGACATTAATTGATATAAAAACACCCCAAATACAATAACAGAGCGCTAATTGTCTCAATAAAATTTCATTTTATCAAATCATCTCCCAATACAAATGAATCTGTCAATATACATTAATCTCTCAATATAATTAAAACATCAATTACATCGACATATCTCCGTTTTTAATATTCTGATTTTCTCGTTTCGATCTTTTCTCTAAAATCAGCCTGAAAATATTAAATAAAGCGAAAAAATATACAATATGACGAGGAAAAATATGCTCAATGACAATTATCGAGTATCTCAATTAACAAATACCAATATCATATTTTAATATCACACATCATACAGAATCTTAACACAGATCTGACACCTTACCAATCATCCCACCTCAACCCGATCCCACGGGTTTCACGGCTGGCGATGCATCGACTATTGGCTGTCACGATCCAGTCTCAATATCCGCATAATACGATCAATGAGACAAAAATATTCAACGATATTCGATCAAAATTGAAAAATAACGATAGCAATAGTTAGAATACAAATCATAGGATAATCAAAGAAATACTCTTTGCAAAGAGTTTTAAAGAGAGCATATTGCATACCACCCCGTACCTCAAAATCATTGTTTGAATTTGATAACTCAACTTTCTTCCTCTTTTCCCCAACTTCTCTTACCTTCTCTCTGGGAGGTCACCAATGTGTTTGCCTACTAATTTCATAACCCAATCCCCTAATTATAGGCCTTCAAGACTCCTAGGAATATTCTAAAGGAATATTCTAAAATGTTCTAGAACTTTCTAGATCTTTCTAAAGGATCTATTTTTGTCTTGAAACGATTAAATTCATCTCGGTTTAAGTTCAAATTAATTTTATTTGAACTTTAATTTAATTATAAGAAAATTCTATAAAATTTATTTGTGGGGTCCTTTGTGAGGACAATCGCCACCCAGTAGCCTCGAAATACGTGTAAAATTCGACTATCTTTGAATTCGACGAAAATTATCTAGGTGATTCAATTTTGCAACACGAATCCAATGATGAAATTCTCTGTGTCATCTGAACTCTAGAGAAATACTTTTTCTAAATCCACATTGTAGTGGCGAATTACCGTTTTACCTTTTTTAGAAAGAGTTCAAATTTATCCGGGATTTACAATGATGGTATTTTCTGGTCTAAGTGATTTTTCAGGTAAAACATGTGAATTGAGTTGACTTTGAATGGTTAATAAATTGCTTGAATGATTTGAAGACAACATGGAAATCAAGAGGTGCTAAGTGCAATTACAATGGCCAAACTGTTCACCAGAGGAGGACCCAAGCTACATATCATAGTTTGTTTGGGCCATAGTTTTAAAACCCGGCTCGGACGTCAACTCGGCAAAGTGACCGGGTCAATGGGTCACTGGTCTAACCGGTAATATAATAAAAAATTAAAAAATAATTATAAATATGCTAAAAAATTACAATAATTATAAATATTAATTGATCATATAGCTTCAGTCTGACTGCAAAGACTTTGCTACTTAACCTCATCCAAGATGTTCTTTGGTTATATATTGAATATGAGATTACAAATCAAATTTTCTATTACCCAATCTATATTGTTGGCTTATTGGTGAATTTTTCTTATTCGAAATTGATATGAATTCAAGAATGGCCTAAAAGTTTCCTTTCGTTTTTTTACGGAAGTATCGTTTGCACACGAGAAGGCCAAATCATTCGATGCAAAGCAACAACAATACTCAAGCACCCAGTTTTTAGTGGTGGGAGGAATATGGGTGCCAGTTATAGTGACTGATTACAGTCACTGAATGAGAGATTTCGATAAAAATATTACAAACCAAATTAGGGGTTAGATAAATCACAAATCACAAATTAGGGCTTAGATTAATCACAAACCAAATTAGGGCTTAGATAAAAATCACAAATCTGGAGTGTGGATCGACTTAGGGCTTAGATAAAAAATTACAAACCAAATTAGACACAAACTCAGATTAACGCCTCCAAATTCCAACCCACAAAAAAAAAATGCAACCCACTATTCTAACACAAAACCATTTCCTTCTCAAACCACCATAAGATTCTAAAATTCAGCCCTATATGCCACAGGGAAACCAAAAGCTCTTATAATAGAGATAAGGACAGAAAGAGAGAAAGGGGGAGGGAGACTAAGAGAGAGAGAATAGTGTACCTGCTGTCAATGGTTGTCTATGGCTTGATGCTTCAATAGAATGGAGCTTTGAAGCCCTACTTTGTCATTTGTTTACTCGCAGCAGCACAGAAAGAACAGAGATTGAGAGAAGAAACTCAAAGAGACAAAGAAAGAGAGGCTATCGATTTAGGGTTTTCGAAGCACAAAGAACAGAGATAATCATATGCTCACAACGGCTGATTGATCATATCGAAGAGAAGATGCAAAGGTTGGCTTCGATTTGGTGAACAACGATTTTTGTTCAACTTGGGTACCAGATCAAGAACTCGAGTGAGATGTGAGAGATAGTCGCGAGTTGATTTAGGGAAAAATTCCCAAAACTCAGTTTTTTATAGTAATATAACTGACTAGGTTGGTATGATTAAATTCATCCGATTTGAACGGTTTAATGGTTTTTTCACCGGTTCAGCGGGTTTCAGATGGGTTTGGTGCTTAAATGATCCAAAGACTAACCCGGCCCGGTTTAGACACTGGTTCACCAGGTCAACCCGCCAGGCCGAGTCGAGTTTTAAAACACTGTTTGGACGCACAGCTCCGTCTAGATGCGATCAGGATATTTAGAATCCTTGGAAAAGGGCTAAGTACAAAAAAAAAAGATGATAGGGAGATAGTCCATCCACACGTGTCAGTTTTGTCTGGAAGTAGTTGATGAGAAGCCAATTGTAGAGAATTTAAAATGTTTGGACGTGGTTGTGTGTACGAATGCTCATTTGATGATATGATGCACTTTCATTAGAACGCGTAGGACTATTATGACTCTATAGAGTTGACCAAGTCAATAGTCAGGATTATGAAGACTTCCATCTGGACGCAATTATTCAGTCCAGACGCGCTATGCTTAATTGGCACTGTGCTTACCCTAGGAGGATGTTTTTATGTATATAGAATTAATTTTGGTATTTTTTGAGGATGGAGTATAAATAAAGAGGTTCATCCAGAGAGTGGGGAGAGTCATTTCTATCAAATAAAACTCTACGTAGGAGTCTTCTCTTCTCATGGTTGCTTGTGGTTAAAATCCTTTGTACTTTCTAGCTAGGGATTTCGTTTTATGAATGTATGCCAATTCTTTTATGAATTCAAACTTATTTTTTATAGTTATATTATTCTTCACATATAGATTGAATGAATGATATTAGTAAAGGATTATGCGTAAAATGATACAATTATTCCATATGTTGATTCCTTTCAAGGAATGATAGTATAACTCCCTTTGAGTTCACAAATTTGGTTTCTTGTTGATTTTTTTGTTCAATCAACTTATATTTTTAAAAGTAAAATCTTCCAGTTGACTACATTGACATTGGAAATCAACATAGGAAATACATGATTGCATGAGTTTAATAGTTGGTGTACATGAACAATTCCTATTTTTATGCTTGAAAGTATTTCTTCTCCCATTAAATTCATCAATTTGATCTAAGGTCCGATCATGTGAAAACGGACCGAGAGGTAATTCACATGGATAAACACTAATAGGAAAAGATGATGTCTCAATCCAAGTACCGATTTGAGAGATTAACAAAAAAGTAGAACTATAAAACTTTAGAACTTTCTAGATTTAAAAGTTTGACTTAAGAGTTAGATCGGTTCTCACTCAATTTTCCATGAAAGCGGACCGAGATGTACTTATCGGGAAAAGAAACCTAGATAAAAAGACGAAGTCTCAATCTGGACTCTGGTTTGAGAGATTTATATATAAAAAATAGAATTGTGAAAACATAGTACTTTCTAAAACCAGAAATTTTAACCTAAGAGTTCGATCAACCCATTCTTCATCTGTTTGCTGTGAAAAAGACTGAGAGGTACCTCTCGGGGATATACACTTTGAGGAAAAGATGGCATCTCGATCCAAACCCTGAATTGAGAGATTGACGAAAAAGTAGAATTGTGAACACTTATAAATTTATAAAACTATTGATTTAAGGATCTGGTTGGCTCGTTCTTGCCCCATTGGCTGTGAAAACATCTGAGAGGTACTTCTAGGGAATAGAAACTTAGAGGAAAAGAAGACATCTCGATCTGAGCCTCATTTGAGAAATTGACAAAAACTTGAATTGAGAAAACTTAAAACTTTCTAAAACTATAGTTTAGACCCAAGGGTCCAATCAGCTCTTTCTCGCACCGTTTTCCATGATAACAAGTTGATAAGCATTTCTTAGGGATAGACAATTACCAAAAAAAAAAAAGGCGTCCTAATTTGAAGCCCAATTTGAGAGATTGACGAAGAAGTGGAATTATGAACACTTTGAAATTTCTAAAATTAGATTTTTTACCTATGGATCTAATCTGCTTGTTCTTGCTCCATTTCTCATGAATACTGACCGAGAAGTACTTCTAGGGAATATAAACCTAGAGGAAAAGACGTCTCGACTCGAGATTCGAATCTAGAGATTGACAAAAAAGTTGTATTGTGAAAGTTACAAAATTTCAAAAACCAGAATTTCTGCCTAAGGGTCTAATCAACCCGCTCTCACTCTGTTTGCCATGAAAATGGTCTAAGAGGTACTTAATAGAGAGCAACTTCCACAAAATGACGCCATCTCGATCCGACCACAGTTTGGGAGATTGAAAAAAAGTTGAATTTTGAAAATTTAGAAATTTCTAAAAAGGGAATTTTGAACTAAGGGTTCGATCCGCCCATTCTCATTTTGTTTGTCATGAAAAAGGATAGAGAACTACTTTTTGAGTATAAAAACTTATTGCAAAAAACGGTGAGAGGATCCGAGCACCGTTAAGGGAGATTGATGAAAATTTTGAATTGTGAAAACTTAGAAATTTTTAAAACTAGATATTTTTTCCTAAAGATCCAGTCAACAAATTTCATCTTTTTTGCTATGAAAATGTTCTCATAGGTACTTCTCAGGGATAGAATCTCATACCAAAAGATGACGTCTCGATTTGAGCTCTAGTATGAGAGTTGACGAAGAAGTGGAATAGTGAAACTTGGAAATTTCTAAACCTAGAATATCGACCTAAGGGTCCGGTTGGCTCGTTCTTGCTCCCTTTGTCATGGAAATAGACCGAGAAGTACTTATCTGGGATTAAAAATTTTAAAAAGGATGGCGTTTTAATCCGAGCCCCAATTTGAGAGTTAATGGATACGTGGAATTGTGAAACCTAAGAACTTTCTAAAACTAGAATTTAGACCTAAGGATCTGATTGGCCCGTTGATGCTACATTTGTTGTGAAAGAGAACCAAGAGGTACTACTCCTGGATGGAAATTTGTCAAATAAGATGATTTCTTGATCTGAGCCCCACATTTACAGATTGAAAAAAAAGTAGAATTGTAAAAACTTAAAAAAATTTAAATCTATAATTTTGATTGGAGCGTCCAATCGGCCGCTTCTTGCTCCTTTTTCCGAGAAAATGGACTAGGACGTATTGCTCAGAAATTATACTTGGAGAAAAAGATGACGTCTCAATTCGAGCCTCAATTTGAGAGATTGATGAAAAAGTAAAATTGTGAAAACTATGAAATTTAAAAAACTAGAGTTTTGACCTAAGGGTCCAATTAGCCCGTTCTCGCTCCACTTGCCATTAAAACGGACCAAGAGGTTTTGATCAGGGATAGATACTAAAAGAAAATGACGAAATATTGATCTGAAACCTAGTTTGAGAGATTGACGAAGAAATGGAATTACAAAACTTTGAAATTTCTAAAACTAGAATTTCAACTTAAGGGTCCGATCGGCCTGTTCTCGCTTCATTTACCATGCAAACAGACCAAGAGATACTTCTCCAGGATAGAAAATTAAAAAAAATGGAGTCTCGATTTGAACCCTAGTTTGATAGTTGAAAAATAACTGAAATTGTGAAAACTTAGAACTTTCTACAACTAGAATTTCGACCTAAGGGTCTTATCAACCAGTTCTTGCTACGTGTACTGTGAAAATGAATTGAGAGGTACTACTGCAGGATGGAAAGTTATAAAATAAGACGGTGTTTCGATCCAAGCCTCAGTTTGAGAGATTGACGAAAAAGTGAAATTGTAAAAACTTAAAACTTCTTTAAACTAGATTTTCGGCCCGTTCACACTCCTTGTGCCATGAAAACGGATCGAGATGTATTTATGGGGATATACACCTAGAGGAAAAGACGGTGTCTCAATCCAAACTTCGGATTGAGAGATTGACAAAAAGTATAATTGTTAAAATTTAGAACTTTCTAAAACTAGAATTTTAATTTAAGGGTCTGATTGGTCCGTTCTCGCTATGTTTTCCATGAAAATGGACAGAGAGATACTTATCAGGAATAAAACTTAGGAAAAAGATGACATATCTATTCAAAACCCCGATTCGAGAGATTGACAAAAAAAGTAATATTTTGAAAACTATGATTTTTTTTTTAAAAAGGATGTGTCCTGATCTGAAGCCCAATTTGAGAGATTGATGAAGAAGTGGAATTATAAGCACTTTGAAATTCTAAAACTAGAATTTTGACCTAAGGGTCCGATCTGTAAGGCCCCATGCTAGAATTAAATAAGAATATTATCGTCTTAATATTTCTCCTAGGATGAATAAAAAGGATTATAGAAAACTTGAATCGTTGTTTAAAGATTGATCATGATGTTTTAGATAAAAAAAAGTCCACCTTTGAATCCATAAGGTCAAGAAATCTTAGGAGACGTAATATGAGGTGTATTAGAAGTTACGATGTATTTCAGAGTTTGATTAGCACAAAATATTGCATATATTGTATGTTGTTATACACTTTTATACTTGATTTTGTTGTGAATTTGGGGGGAAATGCATTTAATCTACCTTTTAATGAAGTTTTGTGTCAATGTAGGTGAAGAGTTGTAACTGGTTTGAGTTAAGCCCCCATTGTAGTGCTTAAAGAAAATGAAGATGAGGGAGTGGCTTAAAGAGAGGCTTGGAAGGTGCAGAAACCAAGAAAAAGACAATTCTGGTGAAAACCTTCCGGAAGGTTTGCACTTTGAACTGCCTCAGCCCCTGCCAAAACCTTCTGAAAGGTTTGGCCTATTGGAATAAATCTTCCGAAAGGTATGCATTGACCTTCCGGAAGGTTAGGCTCACTGGACAACTTTTTCTACTTGCCCTGCCAAAGCCTTTCAAAAGGTTTGCATCAACCTTCCAGAAGGTTTTGCCCAAAAATGCCAAACAGAAGGTGTAAGCCTGCCACTGAGGACCCCTCAAGCTCTGCCATTGAAGGGTCCTACCTATGATTTTCTCACTTATCTCCTAACAAATCTTACACACATACATGTCTCCCTACACTTCAAGTTGGACTTTGGAGGCCAATGCATTAATAAGGAAGAGAGAAAAGGTGTAAGCCTGGGGAGTTGCAAGCTAGGCTTGTCTTAGCCTGTCTAATGCATCAACTTAGCCCCCCATTGATGGGAAGCCACACACACATGCTAGAAGACCTCCATGGACGAAAATAAAGGGAGCGCTTGACATTTTTATAGGGTTGTTCAGTATTTTAGAGAGAGAAGCTCAAGGAGGAAGACATAGTTTTGGAGAAAGAAGTTAGATTGTTGCATTTCCTTTACCCATTTCACTTGCAATTTGCTTTAAGACTTTTGTAAACTTCATTTATTGCACTTAATGTCATTTATTTCAAGTGTATTGCAAGTTTGGTTAAGAATCTTGGAATTTACCATAGTTATATTCAAGTTTTCACCTTCAAGCTTTTAAGTTGGGTATTAAATGCACACATTTTTGTAGTTTCACTTTTCTTTACATTAACACAAGTTTTAATCTCCGTTCCAATACCATGTCTTTGCATTTAACATGAGTAGCTAAGTTTTAAGTTGGCTAATCCAAGGGAGATTTTCTATTGGGTATGCTAAATCCACTCTTCTTCATCCTTCCTCGTAGTGTAAGGTTGTTTGGTTTGACTAGGTTGAGTGCGGATGTGGTTGTGAGCTCTTGGTACACCGTATACCTGTCACGGGGTATGCTTGAGACCTCACCTCCATTTTAGTCCTACGAATCAATCGAATGCCTACACACCATTGGAAGATTGATTTGAGTTGATTTGGCATTCCTATTGGAATGACCCCTTTGGATTAGACAACCATGTTTCCATTACATTTCATCAAGAACACAACTCACCAAAAAAAAAATCCACAAGATTTTGCACTTTTCATGTTTTCACAAAATCACCTTCACACAATTCACCTTCCTTCCTTGAGGAGATGACCTTGGAATACCAATTCCAAGTAAAACATGACACTCGCAAGTCTTTCTACGCTTGAGAAGCACTTTGTACACACACACATTTCATTCACACACACGTTTTCCCATTTCTTGCATGATATCTGAGGGAAAGTGACACTCACCTAACCATATAAGTCACATACACAATACCAAAATCATGGTAAAAAATTAGGAACGATGGAAAAAATCAAGCAGAGTTAAACCGCATTTTAGAAAGAATTCAGGGAGAAATGAATTTGACACTACCTTAATATTTTAGCTATAAATTTTTACTCCGAACTTTGATTGAGCTGATTTTGGATAGTAGAAGCTAGACTTCAAGGGCGACAACAATTTATTTTATGAGAATTTCATGAATTACACTCTAATTAGGAGAAAATTGAGCTGAAAGTTTGGGCAGAAAGTTTCCATCATCTAGACGCCCACCGTTTGAATGCCCCTTCTAAAAAAGAAACCTTGTTTTTTTATTAAAAAAAACAGAGGCTTGGCACAGTTCAGACACCCCAGGCACTGCCCGAATGCCTCCCTAAAAAGGCCCCAATCAATTTTAAGGTTTTCTCCATTTTTTCACATTATATATACCCTAGGACCGCGATTTGATATCCTTTTACTTGCTTTTCATTTCCAACAATCCTAGGAACTTCAAAGAGCAAGAAAAATGGAAAGAATGGGGCACACGCGAAGGATTAACACGCTGTGATTGCATCTAATATGCATATCAACGCACAATCTCTAGATTTAAGATAAAAGTTTCTTCGTAAACTTGTTCATTAAGGCATGGGTTAATATATAGGTATGTTTTGATTCTAAATTATATGTATATGATATGTAATCACAGGTTCTTGATTTTCTTACAAATTATAGTATTTTTTGAATGAAATATATGTTTTATATTCAAGAAATATCATTCTTGTTTTTAAAACCCAAGTTCATGAAAAATAGGGGTTTTACATATGATATTCCCTCTCTAGTTTTTGATTTTGAACAATAAAATTATATTTCTTGAAGATCTCTGGCATATTTTCTTGAATTTCTCAATTAGAAAGATACTTGTGAAAGTATGGCGCTTGGTTTACATTAGACTTGGTAAATTGGTTTGGTATACTATCTCTTGTATGGTATTTTGATGAACATGGGTGACCATTGACTAGATATCGTAGAATGGGTAGATGTGTTTCTTACGCCAAGCTGGTTTAAGGGTTCCCTACCACTTGTAGTGACGTTGGTGCCATGCAAAAACCAAATAACTATTCCCTTACGGGTATCGAGGCTGGAGGCTAGTATACTATTCTTGGGTTAGATCTGTCACTGCTGATACGTCGGTATGTGCACTTCCTAAAGTTGTGTATCCCTGCAAGGATTGGGTGTGTGTATGGTTCAGGATATTCTCAATGTGTATATTCATCCTAAGTCTTACTGCGTACCAGAGATATAGTTTTAGCAATGGTTTATTGATAGAAAGTTGATTTTACTTCTTATTTATTTTATTGCACTCACATAAGCTCGAGATCTAATAAATTTTCACTATTTTATTTCATAAGTTATATACGACATTTTATAAAATGAGACCGACTAATTTTATATGCTTTCAAAACGTTGTACGAGCTTGGGAGGATTTTCTTACAGAGGTTAGTGCTCACCCCCTAAAAATAACATTTTTTTTAGATTAAGGTTTAGAGGAAGAGCTCAGATTGGATGAGTAGGTAAATTGGGAAGTGGAAGTTTATAGTTGTGTACTTTATATTCTATTTTGGGAGGTTCATGTGAGGCCCCTAAAATCAGGGGTCCTTTTTAAACTGTTGACCAACTGTCAACCCGCGAAATTAACCTTTCTTGCCTTAATTCCAGATCTTAAGTCCATACAAATTTCCTTACTTGGGATTTTAACCCACGTACATACCCCGTGTTCTTTTTATCATTTAATTCTCTCGAGGTCCAACATGTCTCAAAATAGTTCATTTAGAATCTAATTATACCCTTTGAACCAAAGAAAAAAAAGTCCAAAAGCATAGGAGAACAGTGTTAAAATTTCAAAAATCTGTAGACAGTACCGGTACATAGTACCGGTGCACTATACAGGTACGCAACAGTACCAGTACGCGGTACCAGTACATCGAACCTTCTGGACCAAAACGTACCGGTACAATCTACCCAGATTTTTACCGTTTCTTCTGTTTCTCGTTTCCAATTCATTCCAAACCTTACAAAAACCAGCCCAACACTTACATAATATGTATTTGGGCATCCAACATGGCTTAAATAAGATCTATTGCAACATTTGCATGCGAATTCATTTAATTACATTCCAAAATAAATATCTATTGTAATGTCTTTATAATTTATTCAAAATAAAAGCCACATTTCTGCTTCTTCATCCTTGAGGCCCAAAGTGGGAGTCATCCACCGGCACGAACCCCACACCTAAAATATTTTTCCCTAAAGAGTGAGCCACGCTCAATAGAGTATTCCCTAAATAGGCTACTCCCCAACCCAAATGCACATGAAATGCTCACATGCAACCAATTCACCATTCGTACATTCCAAACATGAATATGCTATCAATGTTGGAAATTTATAATGCAATGCTATGGAATGAGATGAGACTCACTCTCAATAACCAACTTAGACCCTTCCCGGCCCTTCGACACATGTAATTTGCAATTGTGTAAATGCTTGTCATCCATCATCCCTAGCCCTTCTCGGCTCTCCAACACATGCAATTTCTCATGTGTATAATTCCGTCATCCATGTTAAATATCAAATGACATTTTCAATCTGGGGTCTTGTATGGGGTGAGTATTTATGGACTAACACCAACCACACTTAACCGACATGGGATTCATGGACTTCCACCAACAGTCCCGCGGACACCGACACACTTTATGGACTAATACCAACGGCAGTGCGTATCCGAATCACCGGGCCTTACACCCGAGGGATCTTCTAGCCTTTCTTGCTAACCCCGACCCTCCACACCTTGTAAACCGTGCAACTCGGCCAACTCATTGACTTAGATCCCTCGAGCCCACTCGTCATCCACCCATGTAGTGTTGACTCCTTTCATGCACAACCACCCATTTAATGCAATGTTCCCGTGCATATGCAATATAATGCATCATTGCAACACTATTACAATGTTCAATATGCAATGTATGCCATATGAACCATTTCAAACCGGATTCATACAATCCATGACAAATTATATCAAAAGCATACAATTTTCATAACTCACAATGTCAATAAACAATGATGAATCAAGACAATAACACACATCCAAAATCAAGACATTATGTAAACACATAACATGCCCACAATTTACATAATTCCAATAAATTATATTAAACAATTTCTAAATACCCACTTCAAGATAGAATATATTTTACCTAGTTTCCATACCCATTTCACCAAGGCATAATTTAAGCACACAACATGCCCATATAACACCAATTCCCATGGGATTTCCTAAAATAAATTACCACATTTCAATCCCAAGCTAGGAATTTATCGTAATCTATTTATATTCTCATTTTCATACCCATTTCATTAAATTTCCTTTCAATAGGCAAGTGATATGCACATTTATCAACTTACCCATTTCAATATAACATTTTTGGTTATGAATACACCTAAGCAGGAGAAAAACCC
>CM042194.1:15533480-15557383 GCA_023539305.1 Ilex asprella | reverse complement strand
CCGAGCTATCCTCAACCTATCTTTTCAATTCCCTTCAACCCAAGAGGTGTGGGAGGGTCTTTAAAACAATGATTGTCTCCATTCAACTACAAGTACAACCACATGGCGTTAAGACTTCAATTATCAGACTTTATATCATTTAAAGCTTAAAAGCACACAAAATGAGTTGATTAGCATCTCAGAGTATACAAAGTTGTGTGCTAATCAGATGTCATGGAGAAATACTTGCTTGTTTGTACGCTCGATAACTCTCGATATAAATAATTCTTGTAAACTTCTAGTAAGACATCGGAACCATGACCTTAATAAGTCATCTTTATCTTTCGATTGACTCACCGTTGACACGGGAGTTAATTGAGTTATCAAGCAAAAATATAATATTTCGGATAATTGACCACATGTCTCAATCCTCGAACTAAAGAGTGACTTCTCCGCCATTTGAATCAATCTTATTTTTTGTCTAGAAAATTTCTTGGAAAGAATTTAATATTCTGTTCAAGGAATTCACCCACATCTCACAACCCTAAAATCTCAAATGTTACAATCAATTGGTATCCTTCACCGATTACTTTAAAACACCAAAACTACTAGTTCCCTGTGGATTTGACTCTGGACTCAAACCGGATTATTACTACAACTTGACCACCTGCACTTGGGTGTACACATTTCGGACCAAGTCAAGTTTTTGGGGCAGCTGCCGGAGAACCTTGTAAAAGTGTTTTACTGGTAAAAGGTAAAAAGACCTTTTCTTTTCGTATATATTCTTCTATTTACTGTAAATAATTTGTTTTTGTTTCCATTCATTTATGTCTGAGAATGCTCCTCACTATAAAAATTTGTCGGTAGAATCTTCGGGATCTGTGAACCAATCTGAACCAAATTCACCAAGATCAATAGCAGACTTTTGTGAGAGTAATATGACAAATATTGATAGAAATGGGGAGGTTCCCATGAGGGAAGATGAGGTGCCTAACATTCGAACTTTGAGGGATTATCTGAATCCCACAAGAAATAGTATCCACTCATGTTTTATATTTCCTCCAGATGCACCCCCCTTTACAGTAAAGCCGGGAACTGCACAGTTGTTGTCTGTTTTCCTAAATAGGCTACTCCCCAACCCAAATGCACATGAAATGTTCACATGCAATCAATCCACCATTCACATATTCCAAACATATATATGCCATCAATGTTGAAAAATTACAATGCAATGGTATGGAATGAAATGAGACTCACTCCCGATGACCAACTCGGGCCTTTCCTGACCCTTCGACAATGCAAGTTACAATCATACAATTGACCGTCATCCTTGATCCCAAGCCCTTCCCGGCTCTCCTACACATGCAATATCACATGTGTATCAATCCGTCATTTATGTTACACATCAAATGATATTTTCAATCTGGGGTCTTATATGGGGTGAGTGTTTATGGACTAACACCAACGGTACCCAACCGACACGGGATTTATGGACTTCCACCAACAGTCCCGCGTACATCGACACACTTTATGGACTAATACCAACGACAGTGCGTATCTAATCACCGGGCCTCACACCCGAGGGATCTTCTAGCCCTTCTTACTAACCCCGACCCTCAACCAATATAAACCATGCGACTCGGCCAAGTTATCAACTTAGCTTACTCGAGTCCACTCGTCATCCACCCATGTGGTGTATGACTACTCACATACATAACCACCCATTTTATGCAATGTTCCCATGCATATGCAATGTAGTGCCTCATTGCAACTCTATTGCCATGTTCAATATGCAATGTATGCCATATGAATCCTTTCAAGCCCACTTCAAACAATCTATGAAAAATTATATCATAAAGCATATAATTCTCATAACTCACAATGTCAATAAATGAGCATGCATTTATCAACATTTAATTCAAAACTCATATCCAAACATGTTATCTCATAGTAAGCAAATAACATACTTTCAAATCAAGGCATTTAATAACACATAACATGCCCATAATTTTACACAATTCAAGAAATCACATTTAGCAATTTCTGCATACCCAATTCAAGATAGAAAGTGTTCTACCTAATTTCAATATCCATTTCATTTCATTTCATTTCAATAGGCAAGTGATATAGATATCTATCAATCTACCCATTTTGTTTAACATTCTAGGTTGTGAATACCACCCAAGTAGGAAGATTCTCTACCTCTTGTAGCGTGAGGGAGCAACCATAGAAGTCCCAAGAATTCACCCAAGCTCAATCCCAAGCTTCCCCCAAATTTTTGGTTTTCTCACATTTGGTGAAAACCCTCCTTTTTGGTGTGTACCCGTAGCCCTCGTCCAGGAGATCGACTTTGCTTTTTGGCCCGTGTGGATCTGAGTTCTCTAGCTCCGTAGATCGTAGAGAGAAGTTTGAGATTTCTTCTCCTTTCCTCTCCTCTCTATCGGCTGAAACCGGTTGAACAAAATGGGAAAAAAATCTGATTTTTTTTCCCTATTTATAATTTTAGAACACTTGGCCCTTATTGCGCCACACGTCCCTTTTTATTCCGGGTCCGTTTTCATCCCGAAATGATTAAATTTCGCTCCAGTTCAAGTTCAAAATATTTTTAATTTTTCTTAACTTTATTTACTTTAAAAATCTCATAATTTTTCTAAAAATTTTGTATTTGGATCTCCCAGGGCCCGACTGCCTCGTAAACGCAAAAAATCCAACTATCTCGGAATTTGATTAAATTTGACATAGTCACTAGATTTTGAGAGACGAATCCAACGGTGAAGTCCATTTCGTCATCCGAGCTCTAGAAAATGTCAGGTTTACAGCCCGAACTGTTATGACAATTTACCGTTTTGTCCTTTATTATTAAAAATTCAAATTTACCCAGACTTTTACAACTTGAGGCCCTAGCTCTCTAACCGCCAGTCCTGGTAGCCCTTTTCAGACTGCTGGACTTGCATATGGCTCTAGATCCTGGGGGGAGCAATATATCATGTGCATCAGCTTCTACCTCAGCCAGTTCACAGAGACAGGTAACAAGGCTGCCAAAAGGGAGACTTGCCTTTGGCTTTGCAGGCCGAGCGAACTCCCGTGTCTCCAACCAAATGAAGTACGCCACATCGATGGCAATTTTCGTTATAAAGGCATGTAATAATGCTAGCTTTTCAATGTTCGGGTTCTTCTATGAAGCATGGGGCATCATGTTATAATAGAGGACCTTAATCATGACCCCGTATGCATGCTTGAGGCCCTCGACCAACGTTGTTCCCGTGAAAGTGGTTGGGTCCTCATAGGTGAGTGCCACGTAGTCCTTGAGAGTCCTACCCCATTCCACATTGTATGGGTAGACCTCGGTGGTCGAGGGAGGTCTCACATAGCCTATCGTCGTGGCTATTGATGTTCTACACTTGTCCTTAACTTATTCCCATTTTCTCTAAAGACCACCAATTTCTGAAAGAACTCACCGCACATATCTAAATTATAAGCTTTCACTTCTTTGAACCATAATTTCAAACCTCATTCTTACGCCCAAGAGAGGTTTTATCCACCCATCGCTCATAAGTTACTCATTTCTCCTCAATACATTGCCTACGGGCGTCATGTTGCGTTTTTGTTCTCCACTCCGCCCTATCTTGGGAGATAGGGCTCGCCCCGGTCCTCTTCTGGGAAGTAGAGCTAGGAGGTGGTAGAGAAGACCCAGGACTAGTGTTTTTGGTTTGGGCATGAGCATCAACAGTGCGCCAATACCTAGAAACATCAAATTCATCCTCTAGATGCTCTCCAATGGCTCCACAACTTCCAGTGACATCTTATTAACCCTAGCCATTGCAATGGAGTTGAGAATGTTTAGAAAGTTCAAAGGAATTGCACAAGTTTGGGGAAGATGACAACCTAGGGTTTTTGTGAAACACCCTTGAGTTTCTCAGTTAAACTGTTCTAAGATTCAACCCTAAACAAGAAAAATTGAGAAAATTGAGAGTTGGGATGGGTGATTTGAAAGTTATAAGAGAATAGGAGGAGAGGAGAGGGATTGAGACCAAGAGATGGATTGGAAATGTGAAGGGTTTTTCAAACTTTTCGACTTTAAAGCCTTCGTTTTTAATTTTTTGGTCAAAACCTTCCGGAAGGTCGACAGAAACTTTCCTGAAGGTTTTGTTTACTGCTTGGATTAAAAATTCCAGTAGGCAAAACCTTTCGGAAGGTCAATCAAAACCTTTTGGAATGTTTTTCCTTTGCTACAAAACCAATCCTTTGTTCAAAAATTCTCATCCAATCCAATTCTCCTCAACTCCAAGACATTTCAAGACTATTCCTAAAACATCTAACCTACCAAAAACTTGAACAACACTTATAAACCACAATTGAATGATCATGTTCAAAGTCATTTCCGAAATTGCAACATGATTTATGATTTTGATGATTTCAAGCTACAAAACATGGATTTCTAATTTAAACTACCAAAATGAATACCCAAATTGTAAAACATGAATTCAAGCAACACAAGTATTACTGAGTCTCATCAAACATCTAAAGTTGACTAATATTCCCCTATTTTACAAGCATGAAGCTATTTAACACATTGTTCAAATGGCCGAACTAAGCACACATCGTCAATATAGCCTTAAATACTAGTCTAAAGTATGCACCTACACATTCATTTGCAAACTCCTGTGTGTGTGAATTGAACAAATAATTTGAGCATTTACGCAACAGAATTCACATTCGAATGTCTAGCCAAATTCAACTTCAATGCAAAATTCACCAAGAGTCACTCTTAACAATGAAATACACTATAGTTATCCTAGCATGCACTTGATGTGTACATGTAAGACAGAATCTTGTATACAAAACAAAGTGTGCACACATATAATCCAAAAATGAAGTTCATGTATGACAATGAAGCGACTTTGGCATAATCTCATGAAAAGAATGCTAGGGCATTGGGTAGCAAGACTAACTCATCGTTTTCTTTTAAAATTATGCATCTCCTATGCTTCTCTAGATCATTTAGGACTTCAAATGTTATAATAGGGCCTTGGGGCGACATTGAGGCAAAAGAAATGAAGGACATAGGATATAAAGAGGGTTGTTCCGACTGAAAGACTTTTTATTTCAAGAACACCTCCCTTTTCATGGGATTCTCATTCCATTATTATGCCTTCACCACACTCTTTGTTTATTTTCTTTATTTTCCTTAACATTTTCTTTTTCTTTTGATCATTCTTTCTTCTTCTCACCCCTTTTCTTTTTTTTCAACTCTATGAGTTTCAACAACAATTATCCCTTGCTTGAATTTCCACACCACACTTCCCAGTTTGTTTTGGTTAGCACTCATTGAATATTATTGTTAGCATTTTCTTTAAAATTTTTGCTTGGAAACTATATACATGTATGATTTTTGTAAAATGATCTTAGGCCATCCTTGATTTAATTTTTGAGTCTTGGTCATTTATTTTACAAAATTATATCCCTAGTTAGCTGTGATTGAGCCTTTAAAGTATGATTTCTTTTTTATGTAACCAATATGATGACTGATTAGTACTTAAAAGTAACATTTTACTATACCTTTTTGGAACTAAGTGTGCTTTGATAGAGTTTAAGTGATGTCATTTCTGGTCCAAAAGTGAACAAGGGTTCAAGAACAGTAAATATCACATTTGAGGGTAATACCAATACATTAGGGAACAACATTGGAGAAGCTTGGAACAAAGCAACCACGTTCGAACGCCAAATCATGTTCGAACATTCACTTGAACTTTGAGAAAACTAGACTCTGAGCCCTGGCGTGTTGCACTCAAGAAGGAAGACTCTGAGGCAGTTGAGTACCACATTCGAACGCCAACTCACGTTCGAACATCCACTTGATTTGATTGAAGACCAGACTATTGCGTGGAGTCTGGAAGGGAACTTCATAGAAGACCATAGGCCACTTGAGTGAGAAGGACAAGCCCCATCTGGCATTTGAACACCCCTAAAGCAATGACAGAAGAAACGTTCGAACGTCAGACAACGTTCGAACGCTAGATTGGGAGGGAAACACTATTCATTCACCCCCTCTTGCTCCCTCTCCTTGCCTATAAATACTCCCACTTTGGGAGCCTTCAAAGTGGAGCTTGGTAGAAAAACTTGTAGAGAGTTTGATGGAGGCTTAGACTCCCACTCATATTGTAGATTTGTTATATGCTTGTAGTTGTTCTTGAAGTTAGTTTGACTTTAGACCAACACTTCCTACTTTGTTATGAAATTAGTCTTAAATTTATGCTTTCTATTTACTTGTATCAAAGGAGATAGATCATTGTTTGGTTGAGGAAGCCACCCTTCATTTCTTGGTTGACGAAGCCACCCTCCAAGCATGACTAGTTTTCTTCTACTTTTATTTGTCATGTTTTTCACTTCCATTGCTTGAGCATCCTTCTTTCTTAGAGGAGTGAAACTCTTCCACTTTTCGAGAGCTTTGCCAAAGCCGTGAAGGGTGGAATGTGATTCACTCATTCTTCATTGAAGATTGGCTCCTTGTTTGTTGTTCTTTTATTTTGTAAGTTCTCTATTTTGAGGGATGAGCATCACTCTCTTTTCTAGCTTTACCAAAGCTATGAAGAATGAGTAGTTTCTCATTCATTCTTTAGTAAGAGGTGAAGGCGTGTATAAATTATCCGGAAGTTATATTTGTGCTTTGTTTTTATGCTTAATGGTTATATCCCCTTGTTTATTGGATGATTGATTGCATCAAGCAAAGCTAATGCACTTTGTATAATCGTGGTTCTTTCAATGACATGGATGACTCTTGCATAGAAAGAATCGTCGTTCTAAGGCAAGTACTCTGGCTAGATCTTCATAACTACCGTTCAATCCTCTCCATTATTGGGCTTTATTTAAAGAATGAAATATTAATGTTATGGTTGGATGTCTTGTAGAAACACTTGCTTGTTTGTAGACGGGTTAAGTCTCAGCACAGGCAATTCTTGTAAACTTCTATAAAGACATCGAAACCATATTCTTAATTCTCACAGTCCATCTTTATCTTCCGATTAACTTGCCGTTGACACGGAAGTTAATTAAGTTTTCAAGCATGAATATAACAAATCGGATAATGAACTGCATGTCCAGATCTGTGAACTAAAGAGTGACTTTCTTTTCATCTAAACTTAACTTATATTTTGTCTAGAAAACTTTCTTGGAAAGAATTTCATATTTAATCTAGAAAAAATCTCTAAACCTTATAACTTTAAATCTCAAATGGTTACAATCATTTTGTCTCCACCACTGCTTACTTTAAACACTAATACAAAGTCCCCTGTGGATTCAACTCCAGACTCAAACTGGATTATTACTACAGCTTGATCGCCTGCACTTGGGTGTACACATTTTGGATCAAGCCAAGTTTTTTGCGCCGTTGCTGGGGAGCTAGAAAAGGTATTTTAAGATAAAAGGGGAACAGATTTTTCTCTTTGTATATATTCTTTGGTTTACTGTAAATAATTTTATTTTGCTCTATTTTCATTTATTTTATGTCTGACCTCACTATCAAAATTTGCCGACATAATCTTCTAAGTCTATGAATCAGCCTAAACTAAATTCACCTAGAGCAGTAGCAGACTCTTGTGAGAGTAGTATGACAAATAATGACTGAAATGGAGAAGTCCCTATAAAGGAGGGAGAAGTGTCCAGCATTCGAACCTTGAGGGATTACTTTAATCCCACAAGAAATAGTGTTCCCTCTTGTTTTGTATTCCCTGAAAATGCTCTCTCCTTTACTGTAAAGCCAAGGACTGTGCAATTGTTACCTATTTTTCATGGATTGGATACAGAAAATCCATATCTGCATATGCAAGATTTCGAGGAAATGTGTGAAACATTTCAAGACAACTCTAAACTAGCAAAGATGAAACTTTTTCCTTTCTCTCTAAGGGATAAAGCTAAATAATGACTAAATTCTTTAAAAGCTCTTTCCATGCCTAACTGGCAGACCTTCCAAAATGAATTTTTTAGAAAAAAATTTCCCTTAAATCAGACCAATACACTCAAAAGGCAAATCATAATTTTTTTGGTAAAAGAAGGGGAAACATTTTACCCAAGTTGGGAGAGATTCAAAGATCTGCTCCAAGCCTACCCACACCATGCTTTTGAGAATTGGATTTTGGTAGGATTTTTTTATGACTCCTTGCCCTCTAGACTGCGTCAGTTTGTCGAAATAATGGCCCAAGGAGAGTTTATGGGTAAAAGTCCGGAAGAGGCATTTAATTTTTTTGACACTATATTTGATAGTTCTCTGATGTGGGATTCAGCCTCTCCTTTCACTGTCGAAACCAGACCATTTACTTCCCAAGGGGGTAAGTATGTCTTGAGAGATGACGATGACCTGAGAGCAAAAATTTTCAATTTGTCTCAAAAACTTGAAGCTTTAGAAATGAAAAAAACTTCATCAAGTTGATGTTGGCCCTTCCACAGAACAAGTGTGTGGAATCTGTGCCCAGACAGGACACCCTACCCGAGAATGTCCAACCATTCCAGTATTCAAGGAAATCTTGTTGGAACAAACAACTGCAATCTCCAACTTCAACAAGCCCTACTCCAACCCATACTCTGAAACATACAATCTAGGTTGGCGGAGCTACCCAAACTTCAGTTGGAGGAACATGCAACCAACTCCCACGAACCAACCACAAAGTTCACATCCACCACCTCAAGGACCTCCCGCATGCCAACAATACCAACCACCATACAAGAGGAGCCTTGAGGATACACTGATCCAGTTTATGCAAACTCAAATGAGCTACAACACTCATTCCATATAGGCATTCACCGATTTCAAAACACAGACCACCCAGTCTTTTAAAGATCTTAAAAGTCACATCCAAAAGTTGACTCAGTCCATGAACACACAAGAAAAGGGCAAGTTTCTTGCCCAACAAAAACCTCCATAAGGCCAATTCCATGTGAGAAATCCATCGATCGTGAAACACCCACAAGACCAAGTACAAGCTGTCATTACACTGAGAAGTAGCAAAGTGACTGACAAAATCATCAGAAACACATTGATCCCAAGGCCAAAGCCTGAGTCAATCCTAGTCAACTCACCTGTTGAGCCTAAACTTGGAATTGAAAAAGAACTTGAACAAGTGATTGAATAAGAGCTAGAACCTGCAAAGGAAAAACACCCTTCGTGCCCTATTCTAGCTCCTTTCCCTCATAGATTCAAAACAGTCCAGAAAATGAGCAACCAGCTTGAGATTTACAAGCTTTTTAAGCAAGTAAAGATCAACATCCCACTTTTTGATGCAATCAAACAGATTCCATCCTATGCTAAATTTCTAACAGACTCGTGCATATTTAAGAGAAGCCAAAATGTCCAAAAGAGAGCCTTCTCGACAGAACAAGCTAGTGTCTTACTTCAACACAACACCCCTCCAAAATACAAGGACCCTGGATGTCCAACAGTGTCACATGTCATTGGAAATTTCAAAATAAAATAAGCACTGTTAGATCTTGGAGCCAGTGTTAATCTGCTTTCTTTCGCTATCTACCAACAGTTGGGTCTGGGTGAACTCAAACCCACTTATGTCACACTCCAGTTGGCAGACAGATCTATAAAAATTCTAAGGGCCATTGTTGAAGATGTACTTGTCAAAGTAGACAACTTTGTCTTCCCTGTAGACTTCATTGTTCTAGATACTCAGCCAGCAATACATTCAGAGTGCCAAATTCCCATTATTCTTGGTCGACCCTTCCTAACAACCTTCAATGCACCAATTCATTGTAGGAATGGAGTCATGAAATTGACATTTGGGAATATGACCCTTGAGCTGAATATTTTCAATATTGCCAAACACCCAGGAGAGGACCAAGAAGTGAGAGAAATAAATTCCATTGTGTCATTAGTTCACGAACATATGAATAATACCCTCTCTGAACCATCAGCTGAATCATATCTGTTGGAATCAATCTCATCTTAGTCAACAAACTCACATGTTGCCCTTCTCTGAACCAAACTCACATGTTTCCCTACTCATGTTGTTGAGGCATGGGCACCCAAATTGGAGGAACTTTCACAAAGTGGTACAAAGCCACTCTCATCAAGTGTTAAGCCACCAAAGCTTGAATTGAAATCTCTCCCATCTGACCTTAAATATGCATTTTTAGGAGAGAAAGAGTCATAACCAGTGGTAATTTCCTCTAAGCTCACAGACTTGCAAGAGTCTAAATTGATTGAAGTTCTTAAAAGTCATAATAGCACCATTGGTGGACCATAGCTGGCTTGAAAGGTATAAGCTCATTAATCTGCAAGCATGCTATATACCTTGAAGAGGACTCAAAACCCTCTCAACAAATGTAGCGAAGACTGAATCATCACATGAAAGAAGTTGTGAGAACTAAGGTACTCAAACTCTTAAATGCAGGGATAATCTTTTCCATTTTCGATAACAAATGGGTTAGTCCAACCCAAGTTGTGTCCAATAAGTCTGGGGTCACAGTGGTAAAAAATGATGCCAATGAACTAGTGTCAACTCGAGTCGTCATAGGATGGCGAATGTGCATAGACTACTGAAAACTCAATTTGGTGACTAAGAAAGACTATTTTCCTCTTCCCTTTCTTGATTAGGTTCTAAAAAGAATTGCAAGCCATGAATTTTATTATTTCCTGGATGGATATTTTGGATACAATCAAATTGAGATAGCCTTAAATGACTAGGAGAAAACCACATTCACATGCCCCTTCAGCACCATTGCAGTTAAAAGAATGTCATTTGGACTTTGTAACGCTCCTGCAACATTCCAAAGATGCATGCTAAACTTGTTCAGTGACATGGTTGAAAATTTTTTGGAAGTGTTCATGGATGACTTCTTTGTCTATGGTGTCTCATTTGATTTGTGTCTGGCCAACCTAGAAAAGGTGTTGATAAGGTGTAAAGAAGCCAATCTGGTGCTCAATTAGGAGAAATGTCATTTCATGGTAACACAAGGTATTGTCTTAGGTCACATTGTGTCGTCTGAGGGCATAAAAATTGACAAGGCAAAAATTGATCTGATTAGAAATTTGTCAGCTCCTAAAACGGTAAAGGATGTCCGATCATTCTTAGGACATGCAGGTTTTTATAGGAGATTCATAAAATACTTCAGTACCATAGCCAAACCTATGTGTCATCTCCTGAGTCAGGACATAAACTTTGTGTGGAGTGAAGCATGCCAAAAAGCCTTTGAAAAGCTAAAAGGCATGTTAATTTCTGCTCCAATCATGCAACCTCCTGACTGGACTCTACCCTTTGAACTAATGTGTGATGCAAGTGATTATGATGTAGGTGTTGTGTTGCGACAAAGAAAGGATAAGAAACCACATGTAATTTACTATGCAAGCAAAACTTTGGATGATGCTCAAATGAATTATTCAACAACTAAAAAAGAATTGATTGTTGTAGTTTTTGCTTTGAAAAAATTTTATTCCTATTTTGTTGGTTCTTCTGTTATTGTATTCACTGACCAAGCAGCCCTAAAATTTTTGCTCACAAAGAAGGATGTCAAACCAAGGCTCTTAAGATGGATACTCTTGCTCCAAGACTTTGATATGATCATCAAGGATAAAAAGGGTGTTGAGAATGTGGTGGCAGATCATCTGTCCAGATTATCTTATGAATTTCATGAGGATGGACTGCTAATCACTAAGAAATTCTCCAATGAACAACTGTTAATGATTAATGAGTCCCTATGGTACTCTGATATTGATAATTTTCTAACCACTAGAACACTCCCTCTGTCATTCACTCTCATGGACAAAAAGAAATTTATGAGGAAGGTTCATAACTTCTTTTGGGAAGATCTGTATGTATTTAAGTACTATAAGGATCAGATCATAAGGTGCTGCATCCCCACTCATGAAAGTAGACAAGTAATAACATTTTATCATTCTGAAGCATGTGGTGGTCATTTTTCATTAATAAAAATCGCTGCAAAAAATCTGCAATGTTATTTTACTGGCCCACACTTTTCAAAGATGTTGATGCCTTTTGTTTAACGTGTGATAAATGTCAAAGGTTGAAAAATATTTCGAAAAGAAACATGATGCCCTTAAACCCCATTCTGGAGATTGAAATTTTTTACTGTTGGGGCATCGATTTTATAGGGCCATTTCCTCCTTCTTTTGGCTATTTATACATTTTAGTGGCAGTAGATTATGTGCCCAAATGGGTTGAGACAATTCCATGTCGAAATAATGATCATCAAACAATGATCAAGTTTTTTTAAAAAAAATATTTTGTCCCAGTTTGGAATTCTGAGATCAATCATAAGTGATGGGGGTACTCATTTTTGAAATTGTCCTTTTTAGAATTTAATGAAAAATTCTTGATTTTTCATAAAATTGTATCCCGTTATCACCCACAGGCCAGTGGATAGGATGAATTAGATAATCGGGAGATCAAATTTATTTTAGAAAAAAGGGTGAACCTGGACCGCAAAGATTGGTTGTCAAGACTAACTGATGCACTCTGGGCTTATCGTACTACTTTTAAAACAATTTGGGTATGTCTCCTTATCAATTAGTATATGACAAGTCATGTTGATGAATAAGTAATATTGCATATTTAACGGTCTCATTAATTGCATTTTAACTCAACTTTTGCATCTAAGTACTTAGAGTTAACCAAAATTATGAATAATGTTGAATTTTCGCTGTTGTCGGTAATTATAGCTTAAATGATGGATTTTAGAACCTTTCAACTTACTATGGATGTGTGGTGAGGGCATGGACACATTACATGAGGATTTGGAGGCTTAAAAGTAAAAAAATCAAGGAGGCATTGGTGTTTGGTAAGAAAGGCACCCACACCATCTGGTTGCAGAGCCTCGATTTTCCTCCATTTTTAAAATGACTCACCTTGAATCTGAAATTTTGAAAAACATAAAAGTTGTAGATCCAGATGTCTTCAATATGGTGTCAAAATTTTAGCTAAATTGGACGGTTGAGTCAAAAGTTATGACAATTCTACAAAACTGGTCTAGAGCATAAAAGTGTACCGATATACAGTACCAATACCCCGAACTCCAGAAAGTTTAGTGTACCGGTACTGTGCGTCGGTACGCTACCCAGAACAGCCCAGGCCTACAACACATCTCCACTTTCTTGGGGGTCCCACCATTGATTCTCCTACTTTCCCCTGACTTTCCTTACACATCTACATGCCTCAAACACCGTGCTTGAAGACTTTGGAGGCAATGGCATTAATGGGGATGGGAAAGAAGGGGGCTGCCAGGGAAGTTGATGGGTAGGTTGCTCCTAGCCTGTCCAAGCCATCCTCTCACCTCCTATTGATAGGAGGCCTGCACACACATGCTAGGGGACAACCATAGATAAAATTGCAAACACACTCTGTATTTTCAACATTTTTCAGCATTGCAAAGTGTGGCTACCTAAGCTTAGGAGTAGTCTTAGCTCAATGAAGAAGATGATGAATAATACTTTTGTTCTTACATTTTCTTTTTCATTTCAATTGTTGTAAGCTTTAAATTTCTTGTAATCCTTAATTCTTGCACTTTAATCTCATCTATTTCAAGTATATTTCAAGTTTAGTTACATATGTTTTAATACACAATTGCTGCTTTCAAGTTTTCTTCATTTCCTGCTTTAAAATGGGTTTTGAATATTTTTCTTCTTAGTTTAAGATTTCTTGCATTAAGTTGAGTTTTAATCTTCATTTCAATATTATGTCTCTTTACATTATGCATGTCTTTCCTTTTAGCATGAGTAACTAGAGTTTTAGTTGGCTAATACAAGAGAGACCTCCTCTTGGGTTTTCCATTTCAACTCATTTTTTTCCTTCTCTCGGTGTATGGTGGTTCGGTTTGACTGGGTAGAGAGTGGATGAGATCGTGAATCTTTGATATTCTGTAAACTTTGTCACGGTTTATGCTTGGGTTCTCACTATCTCGTCTCTAGCTTCCCATGAATCAATCGTTCATCTATACACCAAGGAGGATTGTTTTGAGTTGAGTTGGGATTCCCATTGGAATGACATCTTTGGATTAGCCAACATTTGTTTTCTTTCATTTTCATTAAGAACAAAACTCACCAAAACCAACTATAAGATTTTACACTTTTCTCTTTTTCACAAAATTGCCTTCACACAACTCACCTTCCTTCCCTGAGGAGACGACCTTTGAATACTCTTCCACGTAAAACACAACATTCAAAAGACTCCTTGTGCTTGGGGAGAACTTTTGTTCACTCACATTTCATTCTCCATTTCATTAATTACATTTCTACCTTTCCATTTTTCCCATCTCCTTGACCTTTCTTTTGACATCATCCCTAAGGGAGAGTGACACTTCCCTTTTCACACACTTCATACACATACATTGAGGGAGATGTTAGGAGGTAAGGAACAACAAGAAAAAACGTCAAGCATTTTTTACGCCATTGCCGGGGAAGGTTAAGCAATGAGTTTTGAAGGTGATTTTCGGACGACGGAGGTAAGTTTCGTGATTTTCATCACGGCCTGAGGTACATTGCTCCTTGTATATACTTTTATTTATTTGTGCTTTGTGTTATGTCTTATAATTTTTATGATAATGTATTAAATGTCCCGCATTATGAAAATGTGTGTGAAATTTGTGATGAGTGTGGACACATCACTAGTGAGTGCCCAATAAATTATCCGGTTCAAATTTTTACATGCGGAGGTTCAAATTTAATTTTGGTCTCTGAAAACTTTTACCCCAACCATCGAGTTATCCGAGTTATGGTTGGGAGAACGAACCTTATAATTTTCCATTCGATCTCACACCACCAAATGAGTTTTGCCACTATCCAACATATGGGGACTCAATCGAAGATGAATTGAAAAATATTTTGTGTGATTTTATTCAATACCAAATGGAATTCAATGGCCAAGTAGCCTAACAACTTTATGAAATTAGTGATGGACTTAATACATTGACTAATGCTATAATCACTATGCATGAAAAACAACATCTTGAGCATGGTCAATTTATTGAGGATGATCATCACAATGAAATGCATAATGATGTTGAATCTCCCACCACTCTAGATTGTAAAAAAATTGATGAAGTTATTATCTCACATGAGGCTAATGAGCCCAAGATCTTTTTTGCTTCTATGAGTGGTGTTGAGATTCACGTTATTCAACTTGAAGAGGGCATTGAAAGGGAGTTAAGTACAAATTTTTTTAAAGAAAACTTGTTTACTCCGTTGTTGGTATTGCATAAACTTGCCTACACATCTATTTGGTTGAGATTTTTAAATCTTTATCCTTTGTATTGTTGGATAGATTAGTTAGAAAGGACATTTATACAACAAAAAAAAATTAAAATAAAAAAATTCAATGGGCGCTATCTCATATCCGAATTGAAGTCGGATTGACATGAGCCTTTTTTGTTTTGTTTTTATGTACATAGTAGTAAGAATTATTTTATTGTTATATTTTCATTCTCTTGAAGTTGTAGTGTAGAAATTGTTTACCTCTCCCTAATTTGGACTCATTTCACATTAAACATTGTGCTCAATCTGAAATGTATACACCCAAGTGGAGGTGATCAAGCCGTAGTAATAATTCGGTTTGAGTCTAGAGTTGAATCCACATGAAACTCTGTGTTGGTATTTCAAAGTAAGCAGTAAAAGAGACTGAATGATTGTGATCCTTGTGATTTGAAGTGATTGTCAGGGATTTCCTGAACAAAATATAAGATTCTTTCCTGGGTAGTTTCTAGACAAAATATAAGATAAGTTCAAATTAAAAAGAAAGTAAAGTCACTCTTTAACTCGAGGGTATAGACATGCAGTACATTATCCGATTTATTATATTTATGCTTGATAACTCAATTAACTCCCGTGTCAATGACAAGTTAATCAGAAGATAAGGATGGACTATGAGAATTAAGAATATGGTTGCGATGTCTTTCTAGAAATGTACAAGAATTGTCTGTGCCAAGACTTAACTCATCTACAAACAAGCAAGTGTTTCTACAAGACATCCAAGCAAGACATTAATATTCCATTCTTTAAATGAAGTGCAATAATTGTGAGGATTGAAGGGTTGTCATGAAGATCTAGCTATGGTACTTGCCTTGAAACAACTATTCTTTCTATGCAAGAGTCATCCGTGTTATAAAAAGAACCACAATTATACAAAGTACCTTAGCTTTGCTAGATGCAGTCAATCATCCAATAAGCAAAAGGGATATAAAATAAAAGAACAACAACCAAGGAGCCAATCTTCAACGAAGAATGAGTGAATCACGTTCCATCCTTCACGGCTTTGGCAAAGCTCTCAAAAAGTGGAAGGAGTTTCACTCCTCTAAGAAAGAAGGATGCTCAAGAAATAGAAGTGAAAGAAGCTAACAGTTGAAAGTAGAAGAAAGCTAGTTACTTTTGGATTGTTTCCACCACAAGCAAAAGATGGGCTATCTCTCTTGATATATCAAAGCAAGTACAACTACAAGGAGAGTCTAAGCCTCTACCATGGTTGCTACAACATGAATGTAAAAGCTAAGTAAATAAAAGATTAAAGATCCAACTACAAGGGGAGTACAAGTCTCCATCATGGTTGGTATAACTAGTGCAAATGTAGAGGCAAGTAAGGAAAGCTTCATATAAACATAACACAAGTACAAAAATGAAGAGATGTTGGTCTTATCTCCCCAAAACAACACACTAAGTCTCTCCCAAAATGGGAGTATTTATAGGCAAGGAGGGGGGACAAGAAGCGGTAAATGAATAGTATTTTCCACCCAAGTCAGTAAAAATTCAAATACTCTGCAGTCAGTCTGTGGAGAACATTCGAACGTTAGCTGGCGTTCGAACGTTGTTACTGTTTTTGCCTTATGAACGTTCGAACGTTTTCTTGTGTCATTGCTTTATGGGTGTTCAAATGCCAGATGGGGTCTGATCTTTTTCACTCAAGTGGTCTTCTGTGAAGTTTACTTCCACACTCTATGCAGCAGGCTGGTCTTTAAATGCTTCCAAGGGACGTTCGAACGTTGAATGGCATTCGAACGTGGTACTCAAGTAATTCAAGGTCTTCTTGACTGCAACACACCATGTCTTAGCAAATAAGGGGTAGTCTGGTCTTGTCAGTGCTCTAGTGCACGTTCGAATGTTAGTTTTCATTCGAACGTGGTACTCAAGTACCTTAGGTTCTTGCTTAGGATCCTGTGCTTGGCTGCAACACACTGTCTCAGAGTATCTCCAACAGATGTTGTAAATGAACAAAATAGCTAAAATTTAGCTATTTTGAGCCAAAATTCATCTCCAACAGATGTTTTCCACATTAGCTAAAATGCATTTTTGCTACAGTGACACTCTAAATATAGTGTGTCACTGTAGCAATATGTAAACATTTATATATAC
The DNA here is from genome assembly GCA_023539305.1 of Ilex asprella. Lineage (NCBI taxonomy): Eukaryota > Viridiplantae > Streptophyta > Magnoliopsida > Aquifoliales > Aquifoliaceae > Ilex > Ilex asprella. Next base: position 15,540,054 of record CM042194.1, on the reverse strand, counting down.
TATTTTCTCCCTCTTTCTCTCATTTCTTACATTCTCTCTCTTTTTTTCTTTCACTCTTCCCAAAAAATATAATACAAAAGGAATGATAAATAATATTTAAAAGAAGTAGTTAAAAATATAGAGAATATGTTGGAGTGTGTATTGAAAAAATGAATAGCTAAAATAGAAAAAGTTATTTTTTGAGTAGCTAAAATAGCTACTATTGTTGGAGATGCTCTCAGCAAGCTGGTTTTCAGTCAATTCATGTGGACGTTTGAACATGAGTTGGCATTCGAACGTTCTTGTCATGGTCCAAGCTTTTCCAATTTTGTTCCAAAATATGCCGGTATTGCACTCAAGTGTGCTTTTTATTGCCCTTGAGCCCTTGTTTGCTTTAGGACCTGAAATGTCATTACTTAAACTCCATCAAGGCATAATGAAATGCTACTTTTAAGTACTAATCACACCTCCAACCTAAATATTGCTAGTCCATAATAATACAAAACAATTATTTCTACTGCCATTTTCGTAGGTCATCCAGTTGCATTTAGTATATGCAACAAGCTGTTAAACCATTAGATTTACCCTAATGGATGATTGTTGTCTCGTGAGGGTTTTCAATGAAGTTTCCCATAAACATCAGTCAAATAGATGTGTATGGGAGATTTCTAATGAAAATGAATTAGCATCATGGTCGTTGGGACACTCAACCTTCAATCTTGACTTATCCCCTACATTTGTTTTCCATTGGTACTCATTTTATGCAAAAATTAACACCTGTCACATTAGCATTGGGAATTCCCTAAGTAGTATGACGGCCATTCTCAAAACAAGAATTGGTATATAACAATCATTCCCCTTTTTCCACCTTCCTTGGGTAGCTTTGATTTCACAAACCGCACTCAGAATGCTCTCAGCAAAAAAAATTGCTCCAATCATAGTGACATATCTCTCAAAGGGCAGGTGATCAAAAGATGGCCAATCGAAAAATCTCATGCATAATTAGTATCAGAGTGAAGTTTTGAGGAAAACAGACTTTACTTTGGCATAATCTCATGGAAGAATATTGATACAAATAAATAAATTCTAGTTAGCATACCCCACTTATAGTAGATGACATACATATGCATCAGACATGAGATCACCTAGGGTTTTTTGTAGGTTGTAATGGGGCTAGAGGTCAGTGGCTAACGAAATGACGTCAATGAAGTTCAAAAGCTATCTCTTTTATGTATTTTAGCACACCTCTGTTTGGCGTTTCGATGTTTTTCCTGGGAATGGGATTTCTTTCTTTCTTTTTTACCATTTTTCATTTTCTTGGCAATTCCCGGTCTTTTTGTTTCTTTTTCTCTTTTGGCTATTTCCACTTATTTTCCTTTTATTGAATAGTAGCCACCATTGTCTTTGCTATTTTTCTTGCCTTTCTGTATCATATTGATCTGCAAGAGGATGCAGGAATTTAGATAGCAAGGTATGGTCAATCTATGCTTTTGTGGCTCGGTCATCGCACGGGTTTTTCGAAAAAGAATTCATTCATCAAAGGCTTAAGCATGGCTGACTAGGGATATTCTTTGGTAAAAGAATTAGCTAAAGCTCATAGTCGATCCAAAGATAGTCTAATATCCTTTCTCAAGTATGTGCATATGTACGTGTATTCAAAAGCTCCCTATGGGTTATGAAAAATAGATCACTTTAGCTGTATCAATCAAAGCAAGGTTAATGAGATTATTGAAAGAGATTGGAAGCAAAAGAGCTTACTTTGAGTAATTGTTGATATCCTCTCAAAAAGCATCATAAGGCTCAAGACTTACCCTGGTTTTCTTTGTCATCTTCGCTGGTTATGTATGATGTTTCAAGGAATGTTGGTTATATAACGATTCCATTTTCGAGTCTGATCACCGTGTACCTTAAGAATAGCAATTACTGATGTACATTTGACAATTAAATCATAGAGATAGTATTATGTCTCCAAAAAATGAGGTTTTACATCTTGGTTGTTAAGTTGAGGTGTCAAACCGATTATGTGCTTAGTCATTTTTGCAAGCCATCTTAACATCCACATATGATTTGTTATGAAAATATAAAGCTAAATCTACACATACATTTAAAACAAATAAAAGTGATAAATTGAACCATTCATTGCTCAAAATATGATCATTTACAACAGTATCCAAGAATCAATCCATCCATAAAAAGTGATTGAAAACACACAAAAACTTCAAATATCCACAAAAGAAGAAACAACTTCACCCATGAAGAACAATTATCCACAAAGATTTCAAATCATCCACCAAAGACGAAGTTTCATCAAAAAGAAACAAAACAATCACCACAAGAACAGAAATAATCATCTCAATCTCCTCCGCCTCCACCATCAAAAGCTCCACTAGCTTCACCCCTCAAAAACCTAAGGATCTCATCTTGCTTAGCTTCAATGCTAAGCAAGATGTCCCATAAAGAATGCTAGGGCATGCTGGGGCTTGCCTGATCTGGCTGCTCTCTCTCTACTTCCATCTCTTCCTCTCGGTCAAGCTCTTCTTGTACTTCGTCTTCTCCTCGGGTTGGTGGCACTTCTTGTCTTACCATTAGGCCACCATATGTCCTTGGCTTCTCTTGAAATAGCCTTTGTTTGGTAGCCCCATTGGCTTTTGGATTTCCATATCGGGCCTTAGCCTGATCCCATTGTCCATGCACATTTTCGTCACTAGGGTGCCAAAAGAAAGGGAACTCCTTTTCACGTCGCACCCCTTTTTCATTTCACTCAAGATGAGGGAGGGGAGATCAATACTTTGGCCTTTCCTAATTGCATAGAGCAATCGTGCCATGTCAGGTAAAATTTCATTTGTTCGTCTAAAGGGAGCAAAGTTGGAAACTGCAATCAGATTAAGCATTTTATACTTGTCTGTCAACTCCCCTTGTTTCAAAAAATTTTGCCCCAACAATAAAAAATTATTCACCCCAGTCAACTCCTTACCCACAACATTCATCGCCACATTTTTCTTTGGGGGGTATGCTGGGTTTTGCACCCGAGATATTTCTTGTCTCACTTCCTCAATGTAAGCTTCATCCACATCAATGTGAATTCCCCTCACATATGTCCAAATTGCATCATTGATGATCTCGGCGTTGGAGTAAAACTCCCTTACCAAGTCAACAGCAGCATCCCCACCATTCCTCAAATACCACACCCAGTTCTTCCTCTCCATTTCCTCTAACAATCCAATCTCGGCAAAATCAATAATTACTATGACTCTTTCACAGACTTTTCTGCCTTTAAGGCACTAAGAAACCTTGTTCGATCATATCTTTTTGTCCTTTGCTTCCCTTCTCTCTCCATTATCACTTCCTCAACAAAGTTTGGCTCCTAACTTACTAATTGATTGCGCCTGGCAGGAAGTTTTATCCTTGGCATGGCATTTGAACATTGTTGAGCCTGAGAGGGTGTTGAAAACTTTCAGATTTTTGTGTGAGATTGAAGCTTTTGAGATGGAGATAAGTTAGGGAGGGTCGATTTTGGGTGTTTTTGAAGAATGAGGGTGAATTGAGGTCTGTGGAATAAAATAGGATTCTAGGGTTTTGAAAAGTTAGAGGGATTTGGGGATTTTGAACTGAAAAAGACGATGCAGGCTTTTATAGTATGAGTTGCAACGTTTGAACGTTATCATAGTTTGAACATTTGTAGAACGATTTTTAAAATATCGTTCGAACGTGAATGTCGTTCGAACGTTAGGAGCTCCGAGTACTTTTGTGTTCTGTTAGAGGCCAAAGTACTTTAAGCTATGAACGTTCAAACGATCTATTGGCGTTCAAACATTTTTTCTCGTTCGAACAGGCTATTGGCGTTCGAACGAGCTGAGCACCCAGTACTTTTTGGTTTCATTATAAAGTTCATCATAGGCAAAGTACTGCAAGCAGTCAATGTTTGAACGTCAGTTGGCGTTCGAACATTGATCCAGAACTATATATATATAAAAAGATTTCTACACTATATTACCCACAATCAAAGAAGTATATTTACAAAATCAAAAAATTTGAACAAATTTTTATGACGTCTTACTACAAATCCCTACCCACACTTTAGTTTGGTATTTTTGGATGTTCTTTACTTGGTCCATGTTTTCATTTTAGTCAACAGCGTATGTGCAAAATAAAAAAGATTTTTACACTTTTTACCAAAATTTGGACCCTTGGCTTCCATCCCCAAAATGAAATGTTTCCACAGTTTGATAGAAAGCAATTTAATCCAAGTCATCCTCTGTATCTGTGTAGCTTGGACAATCAGTGACTCTCCAAATTTTCTCTCTGACAAACCGGTTAAGCATAGTACCAGAATAGCATGGCGTCTCAGGGTAATCCTTACTCAGCCCATTCACTATCTTGTCTAAACGATTGAGTGTGCGACTAGAAATTGGTTTAGAACACTGATTATATCTCTTCTCATGAAAGACTCTGCCATACTTTTTACAGGCACTGAGTCTTTTGGCATGACGGCGTTTAGCAAAAGTGCTTCTGCCACATGGGGGTTTCAATTGTTCTTGTCAGATCTCGTCTTTCCTGACCAGTCTTATTTTTCTCATAATCACAATATGCACGTCAGATGGAAAAGTTCATAGAACTGCCAGACTAAACCAAAAAAGTTTGACATTCATTCTTCTTACCCTTTAAGAATCACTATCTAGTTCTTAAACGTCTGCCAGTCACAAAGACGATCAAAGTTGACTCACATAAATCATCATTTTATATAAAATACAAGACAAGGTACACGATATGATCAGAACAACAACAACAACATCAAAAACAACAAAAAAATTAAAAATTTACGGGCACAGATTATCACAGATTACACAGAATATGAGCTAAAGTTCTCGCCCCCAGCCTAAATCGAACATTGTCCCCAATGTTTTGAATTTATCAATGTACGAATCTTTGGATACGAGGTTTGAAAGGTCAAGATTTGTTCATTTGTTGAAACCTACAAACCAAAATGCAAACATTAGTCTTCTTTGCACAGATCTGGGTCTCGGGTGGGCTGGTAAGCCTTGTAAGTGAGTGCGAATAACAGCAGGACACCCATAAAAAATAGAGTAAAACTATGTAAATCATGAGACAAATGATCTGATCTTCGGGGTACATGGACATGGTTTTGCTTGGGTTGGTCAATTTTGTAGAAAACAGGGAAAAAGAAAATAAGGAGGAAGAAGAAGAAGAAGAAGAAGAAAAGATGAAGCAGAAAAAGAAAGAAAAGAAAAAGAAGGGGGCAAAAATCGGTGAATGTGGAAAAATAGCAAAAAAGGATGGGGGTTTAAAAAGACGTCTGCTAGGGTCAGGTTTTTACCTGACCCGGCCCTTTTGAGTGTCGGTAGGCACGATTCTTGGAGGGGTATTCTGGTTCCATTAAAAGAATAGTTTCTACATTTTTAACAAAATCCTCCAAAACGGTTTCAACCTCTGACCATTAACAGTAAAGATATTACCGTTTGATGGGTTTTTCACTTCTACTGCTATGCGTTCAAAAACCTTTTTGACAATGTAAGGCCAATCCATCTTGAGTTCAACTTACCAGGGAAGAAGCGGAGTCTTGAATTAAACAACAAGACTTTTTGAGCAGGTTCTAAAGACTTCCACACAATGTTTTTATCATGAAAAATTTTCATCCTAGTTTTAGTAATCTTAGCATTCTCATATGCTGCATTTCTCAATTCCTCCAATTCGTTCATCTGAAATTTTCTTGAGAGTCCGACCTTGTCTAGGTCAAAGTTCATTGTTTTAATGGCCCAGTATGCCCTATGTTCCAATTCCACAAGTAGGTGACATGGTTTTCTATAGACTAATCAGTATGGAGACATGCCCAAAATTATTTTGAAAGCGGCACGATATGCCCAAAGTGCATCAATTAGTCTTGACGATCAATCTTTTCAGTCTGGATTTACCATTTTTTCTAAAATTAGTTTGATCTCCTAATTAGCTAATTCGGCCCTTCCACTAGCCTGTGGGTGATAAGGGGTTACAATTTTGTGGAAAATAAAATACTTTTTAATCAAATTACAGAAAGGACGATTGCAAAAATGAGCACCCCAATCACTTAAGATTGATTTCAGAATTCTAAATCGAGACCAAATATTTTTTTAAAAAAATTTGATCACAGTTTGGTGATCATTATTCCGACATGGAATTGTCTCAACCCAATTGGATACGTAGTCTACGACCACTAAATTGTATAGATAGCCAAAGAAGGGGGGAATGGTCCCATAAAATCGATATCCTAACAGTCAAAAATTTCAATCACAAGAATGGGGTTTAAAGGCATCATATTTCTTTTTGAAATGTTTCCCAACCTTTGTCATCTATCACGAATTAAATAAAATGCATGGACGTCTTTGAAAAGTGTGGGCTAGTAAAATTCACACTGCAAGATCTTTGCAGAGGTTTTCCTTGATGAAAAGTGGCCACCACATGCTTCAGAGTGACAAAATTTTATTACCTGTCCGCTTTTTTGAGCAAAGATACAACGTCTTATGATTTGATCCTTACAATACTTGAATATGTATGGATCCTCCCACAAGAAGTTACAAACCTCCCTCAGATTTATTTTTTT
>CM042194.1:15473683-15513480 GCA_023539305.1 Ilex asprella | reverse complement strand
TCGGCCTATCTGCGATCTTTGTCCCACCGTCTGATCGGGGCGACGGTAGGGTAATGCCCTCTGTGCTCCGCTGGTGCTAGAGCCTATCCTGATCGGACCTTCTTTTGCTAAGCTTTGTCGTCACTGGTTGTCTTCTATATCTCTCTCCACCAGTGCAGCTCTGTCGACAAGATCCCCGTAGTCCCGGATCTTTAGAGCCACCAACTTCTCTTGAATGATCGGCCTCAAGCCTTGATCAAAGCGCTTGGCCCTGATGGCCTCATTAGGTATAAATTTCGTAGCATAATGGGATAGCTCATCAAACCTCTTCTCGTACTCGGCCACAATCATGCTACCTTGTCGTAGAGCAAGAAAATCGGCCTTCATTCTGTCTCTGACGGATTCTGAAAAGTACTTTTCTTGGAAGATTTGGTCGAACTCCTCCCCAAGTAAGTACATCAGTGTTCCTCCTTCGTTTTACTGAGTCCCACCAATGGTTGGCCTCCCTCTCAAACAAGTAGATAGATAAGCCAACCTGCAAGTCCTCGGCAACTCCCATGCCGTCACATATATTCTTCACTCGACGGATCCATCTATCCGCATCCAAGGGGTTAGAGCTTCCTTGGAAAGTAGGTGGGTGTTGGCACAGAAATTCTCTAAGAACCACCATATGCCAATTCTCATTCCCATTGCCTAGTCCTTGGGCTAATGAATGAGCCCCACCATTGTGGTTGTTGTTCCCATTTTGGTGTTGTACCAAAGTGGTTAACTCTCTCAAGCATTGGTATATACCATTCATGGCATCGGGAGGTGGTGGCAGAGGAGGGGTGCTTGGTCACCACGTCCACGTCCACGTCTACGACCTCGTCCTCGTCCTCCGTCCATCCTGCATATCAATTCACAATTTAGTTTCATTAATGTACAAGATATCCTAAATATTACTTTAATCTAAAACATATGGTTCCTATTGAACAAGACCAAACAAATTCTTTCGACCTAGTCCTATTTCCCCAGTGTGAATCCATAACCTACAGCTCCCATGTAAGACCTAAATTCTAGGCTCTGATACCAATTTATAACGCCCCAAATACCACCCTGAATGACATTACATTCCAAAACCATTTATATCATGAGAGCACTAACATAATCCATCAATAAATAAAACTTCATAAGTCATTCATAACAATTACATTATTCTCCAAAAGCAGATGCCAAACCATGGCATTTACATTTCAAAGGAATTAATCATGAACTTGCAGCGAAATTACAAAAGACATCTAGACTTTATAATGTTTCAAGAGAATATCCTAGCCTAGAATAAAAGAAAGTGTACATCCTAAGCATCCATCTCGGGATGCTTTTGGAAAGCATCCATCAGAGCTTTCCAAGGTCCTCGCTTGTCAGTTCCAAGCTCCTCCTCTAGACACAAACCTAAAATATGTTGTTTGTAGAGGGTGAGCACAAAACTCTATAGCAATATTCCTCCCAAACCCGAACAAGGTTTATAAAAATATATAAAATGGCCGGTCTCATTTCACAAATAGTATATATATAATCTATGAATTAAAACAAGGACATTTTACACATCTCAAGTTTTTGAGCAACAATAAAGTTAAGCGGAGAGGTGAAATCAATTAACACACTAAGCCATACAATTTTCAAAAGTAAACCAATAACCCACACATGATATAATATTGTCCTTCAAGGTATGAGCATCCTTACAAGGAACCTCTCATCCTTAAGGTCTTGTTTCTTTGGCATGAGCATCCTTACAAGGAACCTTTCACCTTCACGGTTAAGTTTCTCAAGCATCCTTACAAGGAACCTCTTGAGAAGGTCACACATTGTCCTCTTTTGGCATGAGCATCGTTATAAGGAACCTCTCACCCTCAAGGTTTGGTTTGTCAAGCATCCTTACAAGGAAACTCTTGAGAAGGAATGAGCATCCTTACAAGAAACCTCTCACTTATATTTTTCCTTACAACCATACAAGCAATATATTACTCACTATACTCACAATCCATCAACAATTCCACAAATATCAAAATCCCCAATTCACAAGCAATTTACAAGAATTTTTAATTCTCACAAAGGATATCCCCTAAAGAACAATTTGATTAAAACGTACAAGAGATCATCATAAATATAATTTTGAGGTTTCATATGAAATACTAAAGTTTTGAGAGCATGAATAATGGATAAATCAAGAGAAAATATGTTTCCCTTGAAATCTAGGGTTTCATGACAAGAAGAAAAATTTCATGGTTATCTAACAATAACTTTGTTTAAACATGGTAATCTTTGCAAAAATAACAAGAAAGGAGGGTTTCATGGCATATATATATATATATGAGAGTGAAAATATAGATGTACTTGTAAGTCCTAGTCTCAATGGTCAAGTATGGAAGAAAAACCCCAACCTCGTGTTCTTGAAATCTAGGTTTTGATTTTGAATCAACCCTTCAATCTCTTGTTTTTCTCTTCCTTTCTTCTTGTCTTCTATTCCTTTCTTCCTCTCTTAGGGTTTCTAAGGTTAGAGGGACAGAAATGGAGCCAAAAGAGGCGTCATAATGTATTTATAGGACAAAAATTGGGCTAAAATCGCGACCTTAATGTTTCAGACTTCTTTCGGCCGTACCGGTACATTGAACTCTCTGGACCAAATTGCTCCGGAATACAGTACCAGTACGGTTTTGCCTTTTTCCTCCATTTTTCATTTTCAATCCATCCTAAACCCTTCCAAAGCCAACCAAAACTTACACAACATACATTTGTACCCCAACTATAGTTCATAGAAGTTCTTTTATAAGTTATTTCATATATTCACTAGCTAAAATGGCTTTAATTATTATTTTACAATATTAGTTTTTCCTACGGTTATAATTCATGAGCTTCATTCCTACACCATTACATATATCATCTTACTACACAATGTATGATTATATTACTTTAACATATGGGGGTTTATAAGTTCAATGGATAGAGTCCGGTCAAGGGGTTGCATTATAGGAACGAAAATTAACATGCCTTTAAGCCTATAGAAAGCTTTTTGACATGCTTTATTCCAATCGAGGATTACATCCTGACTCAAGAGTTGACAAAAATGCTTGATAAACAATGTTGTTGTTCCTAACCTCCAAACATCACTCTTTAACATGTGTAGTATGGGTTATATGTGAAAGGGAGTGTCACTCTCCCTCAGAATGATGCAAGAGATGGGGCAACGAAATGGTGGATAAAATGATATGAACAAAATGAAATGTGCGAACAAAAATGCTTTCCAAGTGTAAGAAGACTTTTGTATGTCATGTTTTACTTAAAAAAGTATTCCAAGATCGTCTCCTCAGGGAAGGAAAGTTCAAGTGTGTGAAGGTGATTTTGTTGAACAAAAGAGAAAAGTGTAAAATCTTTTGTTTGAGTTTTGTGAGAGAAGTTTTGAATGAAAATGCAAGAAAATAAGTGTTGGCTAATCCAAAAGGTTCACTCCAATGGGGCTACCAATTCTGCTCGAAAGCTTCCTCCAATGGTGCATAGATGAAAGATTGATTCGTGGAAAGTTAGAGACGAGATGGTGAGGATTTAAGCATAAACCGTGACTAGGCCTCCGGAATATCAAAGACTCATCACCACATCCACTCTCAACCCAGTCAAATCGAACCATCCTACACCAATTAGAGGAAAGAAGAAGAGTTAAAATGGAATCCCTAAGAGGAGGTTTTCCTTGGATTAACCAACGTACAGTCTAGCTACTCATGGTAAAAGGAAAGACAAGCACAATGTAAATAGACATAATGAAGAAACAAAGATTAAAACTCAACCTAATGCAAGAAAACTTGATATATGCAAGAAAAATATGCAATACCTAATTTAAACTTGAAATGAAGAAAAACTTAATATAACAATGGTAGATTCAAGAACATGTAACTAAACTTGAAATAAACTTGAAATGAAAGAGATTAGAGTGCAAGAGTTAAGGATTACAAGAGATTAAAAACTTACTACAACTGAAATGGAAAGAAAAATACAAAAATATCAACTTCTAGCATTATTCATCTTCTACATTGAACTACTTCTAGCTTAGGTAACCACCCTTTTGCAATGCTGAAGAAAAGCTGAGTATATGGAGTGTGAGAGTCCTTAATTTCGTGCACGGGGGGTCTCTCTATCTATATGAAAGGCCTCTAATCAATAGGAGGTGAAGAGATGGGTATGGCAGGCTAGCAAAGGCTTAGCCTGCACACCAAGGCTTTACCCCTTTCTCTCTCTCCTCATTGAATGTCAAGCCTCCAAAGTCTTCATCAAGGGTGTAGGAGGCATGAAGATGTACAGAAAATATTGGGGGGCAAGTGTGAGAAGTGTAGGTGGGACCCCTAAGCAAGTGGAGCATGAAAAACAGTCATTATGGGCATTTCAGGCATGGCGTACCGGTATGCATTCGATACAGTTTAGCTCCTGGAGTTTGACATACCGGTACACTTGGCCTGCTCCCAACCAATTTTTGTAGAATCGTTATACATTTTGATCCAACCATCTGATTAAGCTAAAATTTTGACAAAATACAGACGACATCCAAAACTACAACTTTTTTGTTTTTCACTTTTCCATATTCGAAGAGGATTATGGTCAAAATGGATGAAAACTGAGGCACTTTAACCAAATGGTGTGGGTGCTGGTGCCTTTGTTCTCAAACACCAATACCTCCTTGATTTCTTCACTTTTAAGCCTCCAAATCTTCATGGAATGTGTCCATGCCTTCACCACACACATATACTAGTTGCAAGGTCCTAAAATCCATCATTTAAGCTATAATTATTTGCTACATAAAAAATTCAACATTATTCATAATTTTGGCTAACTCTAAGTACTTTTATGCAAAAGTTGAGTTAAAATGTAGGTAATGAGACCTTTAAATATTCAATATTTATTGCTCATCAATGATACATGGGTTTGACAATGGTACTGGAGTCTTTTATGAATCTCCTGTAAAAACTTGCATGTCCCAGAAATGATTGGACATCCTTTACAGTCTTAGGGGCAGGTAAATTTTTAATCAGTTCTATTTTTGCCTTATCAACTTTCATGCCTTCATACAACACAATGTGACATAAGACAATGTATTGTGTTACCATGAAATGCATTTCTCCCAATTGAGCACCAGATTGACTTCTTTACACCTTATCTGCACCTTTTCTAGGTTAGCCAGACATAAATCAAATGAGTCACCATAAACAGAAAAGTCACCCATGAAAACTTCCAAAAATTTCTCAACCATATCACTAAACAAACTTAGCTTGCATTTTTGAAATATTGCAAGAGCGTTTCAAAGTCCAAAAGGCATCATTTTGAAAGCAATGGTGTCAAAGGGGCTTGTGAATATGGTTTTCTTCTGATCATTGAGTGTTATCTTAATTTGATTGTACCTGAAATACCCATCCAGGAAACAGTAAAATTCATGGCCTGCAATTCTTTCTAGAACCTGATCAAGAAAGGGAAGGGGAAAATGGTCTTTTTTAGTCACCAAATTGATTTTTTGGTAGTCAATACACATTCACCATCCTGTGACAACTCGAGTTGGCACTAGTTCATTGGCATCATTTTTTACCACTGTGACCCCTGACTTTTTGGGTACAACTTGGGTTGGACTAACCCATTTACTATCGAAGATGGGAAATATTATCCCTGCATCTAAGATTTTGAGTACCTCGATTCTCACAACTTCTTTCATGTGAGGTATTAGTCATCTTTGCATTTGACGAGAGAGTTTTGAATCCTCTTCTAGGTACATAGCATGATTGCAGATTAACGGGCTTATACCTTTCAAATCAATGATGGTCCACCCAATGGTGCTTTTATGGATTTTAAGAACTTCAATTAGCTTAGACTCTTGCAAGTATGTAAGCTTTGATGAAATTACCACTGGGTATGATTCGTCTTTTCCCAAGAATGCAAATTTGAGGTCAGATGGGAGCAGTTTCAATTCAGGCTTTGGTGGCTTATTGATTTGAGAAAGTGTTGTTGTTCCCTATGCTCCTAACATGAACCCTCAAACGTGTATATGGCTTATGTGTGTGGGTGAGTGTCACTCTCACTCGGATTCATGCAAGAGATAGGGCAACGAAATGGTGGAAATGAAATAAAATGAACAAAATGTGTGAAATGTGAACCAAAGTGCTCCCCAATCGCAAGGAGTCTTCTGTATGTCTGTGTTTTACTTGGAAAAGTATTCCAAGGTCATCTCCTCAGGGAAGGAAAGTTCAAGTTGGGTGAAGGTGATTTTGCAAAAGGTAAAGAAAAGTGTAAAATCTTTTGATTTGTGTTTTGGTGATTGAAGTTTGGACTAAAATGAAATAAAACAAGTGTTGGCTAATCCAAAGAGTTCATTCCCATGGAAATACCAACTCAACTCAAAGCCTTCCTCCAATGGTGCATAGATGAACGATTGATTCGTGGGAAGCTAGGGATGAGATGGAGATGAGGATTCAAGCATACACCGTGATAATGCCTACGGTGTATCAAGAACTCACAACCAAATGGAGGTGAGGATCCAAGCATAACCCATGACCAGGCCTACGGGATATCAAGGACTCACAACCATGCCCACTCTCAACCCAGTCAAACCGAAGCACCGTACACCGAGAGGAGGAACGAAATTGAGTTGAAATGACACACCCAAGAGGAATTCTCCCTTGGATTAACCAACTTAGAATCTAGCTAATCATGTTTGCAAGGAAAGATAATACATAATGTAAAGAGACATAATTGAAATGGAGCATGAAACTTAACTTATAGCAAGAAATCATAAACTATGAAAAAAAATATTCAATACCCATTTTAAAATTGAAATGAAGAAAAACTTAATACACCAATGGTATATTCAAGAACATGTAACTAAAATTGAAAGGAATGAGATTAAAGTGCAAGAATATAAATTACAAGAAGATTAAAGCTTACATGGATGAAAATGGTGAAGAAATTGCAAAAACATAATTACTATTCATAATCTTCTGCATTGAACTAAAACTAAGCTTAGGTAGCCACTTCTAGAACTTGCTGAATAATGTTGTATATATGGAGTGTATGTCTTCTATTTTCTTCCATGAGGGTCCCAGGTCTGTGTGAAGGGCCACCCATCCATAGGAGGCTGAGTTGATGCATTGCACAAGCTAGGACAAGCCAAGCCTGAAACACACAATGGCAGCCCCCTTCTTTCCCATCCCCATTAATGTCATTACCTCCAAAGTCTTCAAGCATGGTGTAGGAGACATGTAGATGTGTAAGAAAAGTCAGAGGGCAAGTGGAAGAATCAATGGTGGGACCCCCAACCAAGTGGAGCATGATTTACAGGCATTCGGGGCTGCTTCTGGAGGGCATACCTGTATGCGTACCAGTACGGTTTAGCTACTAGAGTTCGGCATACTGATACACGTTAGCTACTGGAGTTCTGCGTACCGGTACGGTTCCTTCTCTACTCTGGACCATTTTTTGTAGAATCGGTATAACTTTTGATCCAACTATTGGATTGACCTGCAATTTTGACATGTTACAGAAGACATCCAGATCTACAACTTTCATGTTTTGAACTTTTTCAGATTCAAAGTAGATCATGGTCAAAATGGAGGAAAATCAAGGCTCTGCTTCTAAAAGATGTGGCAGCTGGTGCCTTTGTTCCCGAACACCAAAACCTCCTTGAGTTCTTCACTTTTAAGCCTCCAAATCTTCATGTATTGTTTCCATGCCTTCACCACACATCCATCATAGTTGCAAGGTCCTAAAATCAATGATTTAAGCTATAAAAACATGCAACATCGAAATATCGACATTATTCATAAAATCGGCTAACTCTAAGTACTTAGATGCAAAAGTATTTTAAATGCATGTAATGAGGCCTTTACATATGTAATATTATGCACTTATCACCTGTCACTTGAGGAGAGTGACTTTGTACCACTTGGTGAAAGTTCCTCGAATTTGGGTGTCCATGTCTCAACAGCATGAGTAGGGCAACCTTTTGATTTTGGGTCATCATTTGTCGACTCAGATGAGATTGATTCCAATAGACATGATTCAACAACTGGTTTAGAGAAGGTATTATTCACATGTTCATGAACCAATAACTCAATGGAATGTATTTCTCTCACTTCTTGGACATCTCCTGGATATTTGGCAATATTAAAAATATTTAGCTCAAGGGTCATATTTCCAAATGTCAATTTTATGACTCCATTCCTTCAATTGATTAGTGCATTGGAAGTTGTTAGGAAAGGTCGACCAAGAATAATGAGAATTTGGTTCTATGAATGCATTGCTGGCTGAGTATCTAGAACAATAAAATTAACAGGGAAGGCAAAGTTGTCCACTTGGACAAGTGCGTCTTCAACAATGCCTCTCAGAATTTTTACAGATCTATCTGCCAACTGGAGTGTGACACAAGTGGGTTTGAGTTCACCCAGGCCCAATTGCTGGTTTATAGAGAAAGGAAACAAATTGACATTAGCTCACAAATCTAACAGTGCTTGTTATATTTTAAAATTTTCAATGACACATGATACTGGTGGACATCCAGGGTCTATGTATTTTGGAGGGGTGTTTTGTTGAAGCAAGGCACTGGCCTATTCTATCAGGAAGGATCTCTTTTGGACATTTTAACTTCTCTTGATAGTGCACAAGTCTTTTAGAAACTTGGCATAGGACAGAACCTATTTGATTGCTTCCAAAAGTGGGATATTGATCTTTACTTGATTGAAAAGCTCATAAATTTCTAGTTGGTTGCTCACTTTTTGGACTGTTTTGATTCTATGAGAAAAAAGAGTTGGAAAAGGGCATGAATGGTCTTTTTCATTTGAAAGTTCCGGCTCTTGTTCAATCACATGCTTAGGTTCTTTTTCAATTCCAATTTTAGGCTCAAATGGTGAAGTGGTTGGGGTTGACTCAGGCTTTGGCCTTGGAATCAACATGTTTCTGATGGTTTTATCAATCACTTTGTCATTTCTCAGAGTAGTGACAACTTAGGCTTGGTCTTATGGAGGTTTTGGTTAGGCAGGGAACTTGCCCTTTTCATGTATGCTCATGGACTGGGTTAACTGTTGGATGTGGCTTTTAAGATCTTCGAAGGATTGGGTGGTCTTTGTTTTGAAATCAGTGAAAGACTGGGTAGAATGGGCATTGAAGTTCATTTGGTTTTGTATGAACTGGTTCAGTGTATCCTCAAGGCTCCTCTTGTGTGGTAGTTGGTATGGTTGATATGCGGGGTGCCCTTGGGTGGTTGTGAACCTTGTGGTTGGTTCATGGGTGTTGGTTGTGTGTTCCTCCAACTGACGTTCGGTTGGTTCCGCCACCATGGATTGTATGTTTCAGAGTATGGGTTGGAGTAAGGCTTGTTGAAGTTAGAAATTGTATTTGTTTGTTCCAACAAAACCTTTTTGAATGCTAGAATGGTAGGACAGTCCCCAGTAGGATGTCCTATTAGTGCACAATCCCACACACTTGTTCTATGGAAGGGCCAATATCAACTTGATGAATTTATTTCATCTCTAAAGCTTCAAGCTTTAGAGATAAATTGGACATCTTTGCTCTCAGGTCATCATCATCTCTCAAGACATACTTTCCCCTTAGAAAGTAGATGGTCTGGCTTCGACAGTGGTAGGAGAGGCTGAGTCTAACATCTGAGAACTATCAGATATGGTGTCAAAGAAATGGAATGCCTCCTCTAGACTTTTACCCATAAACACTCCTTGCGCCATCATTTTGACAAACTGACGCAGTCTAGTGGGCAATGAGTCATTGAAAAATCTTACCAAAGTCTAATTCTTAAAAGCATGGTGTGGGCAGGCTTGGAGCAGTTCTTTGCATCTCTCCCAACTTTGGTGAAATATTTCCCCTTCTTTTACCAAAAAATTCATGATTTACCTTTTGAGTGTGTTGGTGCAATGTAAGAGAGGTTAATTATGAGGTAATGTTAAGGCTAATATTTTATTTATTCTATTGCAAGATAATTTTTAGTTTTGGATGTAATCGCTAAGGTTTGGCATGTTTGTTTTCGATTATGCTTTAGTTTTTATTGATGACGAATGTAATTCCTTTTAATTTTTTATTTTATTAGTTACTCTCGTGGTGTAAATGGTTTATAGAAAGTAATGCCTTTCAAGGTGGAATTTGGGGCGTTACATGAGCTGCCTGTTCTCGCCCTAGTTACCGTGAAAACTGACCGAGAGTTACTTATAGGGAATTAGAAAATTAGAGGAAAAGATGACATCTCGAACCAATTCCTGATTCTAGAGATTGACGAAAAAATAGTATTGCAAAAACTATGAAATTTATAAAACTAGAATTTCAATATTATAAAACTAGAATTTTGACATATGGGTCAGATAAGCCCATTCTCGCCTTGTTTTCGTGAAAATGGATCCACGGGTACTTCTTGGGAAATAAATTTATAAAAAATGACAACTTCTCGATCTAAACCCAAGTTTGGGAGATTGACATGCCAATTTCAGTGTCGGTTGGAGACCTGGTTCGAGATGCACATCTTAGAAGAGAGTCATGCGGGGGGGGTACGCAATAGAACTGCATCTAAAAAGTGGAATTGTGAAAACTACAAAAATTTAAAAACTAGAATTTCTACCTAAAGGTCCATCAATCCGTTCTCACTCTGTTTGCCTTGAAAATGAGCCAAAAGGTACTTCTCGGAGATAGAAACTTGTAGAAAACATGGCTTCTAGATCCGACCCCTATTTGGAAGATTGACAAAAAAGTAGAATTGTGAAAATTTAATAGAATTTTGAATTAAGGGTTCGACCGGCTCGTTCTCGCTCTGTTTGTTGTGAAAACAGACAAAGAACTACTTCTCTAGGATAAAAACTTATAGCAAAAAACAGCATTAGGATCTAAGCACCGTTAGGGGAGATTGACAAAAATTTCTCGATCCGAGCACCAGTTTGAGAGTTGACGAAGAAATGGAATAACTAAAAATTAGAAATTTCTAAACCTAGAATTTTGAACTAAAGGTTCGATTGGCCCGTCCTTGCTCCGTTTGTTATGAAAACAAACCGAGAGATACTTCTCTGGGATATAAAATTATACAAAAAAGATAATGTCTCAATTCATGCCCCAATAGGAGAGTTGAAAAATAAGTAGACTTGTGAAACCTTAGAACTTTCTAAAACTGGAGATTGATGAAAAAGTAAAATTGTGAAAACTTCGAAATTTAAAAAACTAGAATTTCGACCTAAGGGTCAAATCGATCTGTTCTCACTCTAGTTGCCATTTAAATGGACCAAGAGGTACTGATCATTGATAGATACTTATAAAAAAATATGACGTCCTAATCCAAAGCCCAGTTTGAAAGATTGAGGATGAAATGGAATTGTAAAAACTACAAAATTCCTAAAACTAGAATTTCAACCTAAGTGTTGGATCTACCCTTTCTAGCTCTGTTTGCCATACAAACTGACCAAGAGATACATCTCTGGGATAGAAAATTATAAAAAAATACTGGGTCTCGATCCGAACCCCAGTTTGAGAGTTGGCAAATAAGTGGAATTGTGAAAACTTAGAACTTTCTAAAGCTAGAATTTCAACCTGAGGGTTTGATTGGCCCATTCTCACTCTGTTTACCATGAAAACGAATCAAGAGTTACTATTATGGGATGGAAAGTTATAAGGACGACATTTTGATCCAATCCCTAGTTTGAGAGATTGACGAAAATTTGAAATTGTAAAAACTTAAAACTTTTTACTAGAATTTCAACCTAAAAGTCCGATCGGCCTGTTCTCACTTCGTTTACCATCAAAACAGATCGAGAGGTATTTTGTGGGGATAAACACTTAAAGGAAAAGAAGGCACCTTGATCTGAACCCTAGATTGAAAGATTGAAAATAAAGAAGTATTGTTAAAATTCAAAAAAAATCTAAAACTATAATTTTGATTTAAGGGTTTGATCGGCCCGTTCCCCCTCCGTTTTTCATGAAAATGGACAGAAAGATGCTTATCGGGAATAAACAATTAAGGAACAAGATGATCTCGATCCGAACCTCAATTTTAAATCTTGACAAAAAAAAATAAAAATGTGAAAATTTAGAACTTTCTAAAATTAAAATTTTGGCCCAAGTTCGATCAATCCGTTCTCGCTCTGTTTGTCATGAAAACAAGCCAGTATATATTTCTTGGGGATAAAAACTTTTATAAAAATATGGCATCTTGATTCGAGCTCCCTCCAATTTGAGAGTTGACAAAGAATTGGAATTTTGAAAACTTAGAAATTTCAAAAACTAGAATTTTTACCAAAGGGTCTGATCGGCCCTATTCTAGCTTGGTTTACTGTAAAAATGGATAGAGAGGTACTTCTCGGGGATAGATACTTACAGGAAAATATGGTGTCTCGATCGAAGCCGGGTTTGAGATATTGACAAAAAAGTAATGTAAAAATTTTAAATTCTATAAAACAGAATTTCGACCTAATGGTCCAATTAGCCTGTTCTCGCTCCATTTATTCTAAAAATGGACCAAAAGATACTTCTCGACCCGAGCACCAGTTTGAGAGATTGACGAAGAAGTGGAATTGTGAAATTTTAGAACTTTCTAAAATTAAAATTTTGACCTAAGGGTCCAATCACCTCGTCCTCACTTCTTTCAACGTGAAAACAAACCGAGAGGTAATTCTTAGGGAGAGACACTAATAGGAGAAGATGATGTCTCAATTGAAGTACCAGTTTGGGAGATAGACGAAAAAGTAGAACATAAACATTTAGAACTTTCTAGATTTAAAATTTTGACTTAAGGGTCAGATCAGTTCCATGAAAATGGACCATAATGTACTTCTCATGAATAGAAACTTAGAGAAAAATAGGACATCTTGATCCGAATCCCAGTTTGAGAGATTTATAAAAAGGTAGAATTGTGAAAACATAGTACTTTCTAAAACTAGAAATATTGACCTAATGTTTGCGATCTCCCTAATCTCCGAACACAAACTTGGACTATGTGTATATGGCTTATACGAGTAGGTGAGTGTCACTTTCCCTCAGGTTCCATGGGAGAAATGGGAAAACGTGTGTGTGAATGAAAATGTGTGTGTATTTGTGCAAAAGTGCTCCCCAAGCGAAGAGAGACTTGGAAATGTCATGTTTTACTTGGAATTGGGTATTCCAAGGTCGTCCCCTCAAGGAAGGTTGGTTAAATTATGGTGAAGGTGATTTTGTAAAGAAATGAAAACTGTAAAATCTTGTAGTTTTTTGTTTTGGTGAGTGGAGTTTTTAATAAAAGTACAATGAAAATTGACTTGTTCCGAAATGTGTACACCCAAGTGCAGCCGGTCAAGTTGCAGTAATAATTCGGTTTGAGTCCGGAGTCGAATCCACGGGAAACTTGTTGTATTGGTGTTTCAAAGTAATCAGTAAAAGAGACCAATTGATTGTAACCTTGAGATTTTAGGATGGTGAGATGTAGGCGATTTCCTGAACAGAATATTGAATCCTCTTCAAGAAAGTTTACAAGGTAAATGGAAATAAAGTCACGCTTTAGTTCAAGGATCGGGACATGTATTTAATTATCTGATTTATTATAATTATGCTTGATAACTCAACTAACTCCCGTGACAACGGAGAGTTAATCGAAGATAAAGATGACCTATTAAGGTCATGGTTTCGATGTCTTACTAGAAGTTTACAAGAATTATTTGCACCGAGAGTTATCGCGCCCACAAATAAGCAAGACATCCAACCATGGCTTTAATATTCCATCCTTTTAAATGAAGCTTGACAAAGGGGATGATTAAAGGGTAGTCATGAAGATCTAGCCGGGGTACTTGCCTTGAAACGAGGAGTCTTTCCATGAAAGAGTCATCCGTGTCATAGAAAGACTATCGATTATACAAAGTACCTTAGCTTTGCTAGATGCAATCAATCATCCAATAAACAAGGGGATATGAACATTAAGCATTAGAACAATACATAATATAACCTCCGGATAATCAATACATGCCCTTCACCTCTTACTGAAGAGTGAATGAGAAACTACTCACTCTTCATAGCTTTAGAAAAACTAGAAAAGTGAGTGATGCTCATCCCTCTAAGTAGAGGACTCCACAAAGCAAAAGTACAGGTAACGAGGAGCTAATCTTCAACAAAGAATGAGTGAATCACGTTCCACCCTTCACGGCTTTGGTAAAGCTTTAGAAAAGTGGAAGAGTTTCACTCCTCTAAGCAAGAAGGGAGCTCAAATAATGAAAATGCAAAAAATAATTAAAAGCATGTATGTAAAAGCATAAATGTAAAGACTAGAACTAAATAAAGACATAAATTTAAAGACTAAATGTAAATCAAGAACATAAATATAAAGACTAAATGTAAATCAAGAACATAAATGTAAAGACAAAATGTAAATAAAGGAATTACAACTCTTAAGAAAATGTAAATGTAAGCATTAACGGAAAGAAAATGAATGAGAATTTAAACTTTCCCACTCTCTAACAAAGAGATAATACTAAGACAATTAGAAGAACTACAAATGAGATGTGTTGGCTACTAAATGTTGAGTGCCACGTCTCACTTTTGATCTACAAACTAAGGGTATATATAGGCAAGGAGAAGGAAGAGGGGGGGTAAAAGAATAGAGCTGGGCATCAAAGTCAAAGTAAAAAGCCAACCACTCTGCAGGTAGTCTGTCAATACCGTTCGAACGGTAAATGGCGTTTGAACGGTTTCTCTATCTTTGCTCTCTACCGTTCAAACATCAGATGGAATCAGTGTCTGCCAGTTATGTTAGAAGACATGTGGTTCTCTGTAAAAATCTTCCTTCAAGTCTTTGTGCAAATCTCCCTCCAGGTCCTTGCAGACTCTTGACTGGTCTTTCCAATAATTCCAAGGGCGTTCGAATGGTGGTTACTGTTCGAACGTGGCACTCAAGTGTCTGGGCCTTCTGACTACAAGTCTGCAACATGCCCTATTTTCAGTCAGTCTAATCTTATCATTGCTCTAGTGGACGTTCGAACGTTGATGATCGTTTGAACGTAGTACTCAAGTCTCCAGGGCCTTGGGTCTTGCCTGCAACACAGATTATAATAGCTGGTCTGGTTTTGCATGACCGTTTGAATGGTATTTAACGTTCGAACGTTGCTTCCTTATTCCAAGCTTCTACAATTTGTTCCTTAAAATGTTGTGATTGCCTTCAAATGTACTTTTTGGTGCCTTTAAACCCTTGTTCACTTTAAGACCTAAAACATCATCACTTAAACTCCACCAAAGAGCAATTCGTCTAAAACGGGGCATAAGAATATGCTATATTTGAGTATTAATCAAAAATAAGGTTGGCTAATCCCAAAAGGTCATTTCAATGGGAATGCCAAATCAACTTAATTCATTCTACCAACGGTGTCTCGGTGCTTGATTGATTCCTAGAAAGTGAGGGACTAATGCGGAGATGTAGGCTCATGCGTACCTCGTGACAAGTCTACGATGTATCAAGAGCTCGCAACCGTGTCCGCACTCAAACTAGTCAAACCAAGCACTTGACACTATGAGGAAGAAAAGGGGAGAGTTGATTTAGCAAACACAAGAGGAAATATCCCTTGAATTAGTCAACTAAAAGCTTAGCTATTCATAATAGATGCAAGAACATACACAATGTAAAGAGACACGATGAAGAAATAAAGCTTAGAACTTGTATTAATGCAATAAGAAGTTAAACTACAATGACAAGTTCATTTCATACCCAGAAATAAAGCTTGGAAGGAAAAACCCAAATGTCGACATGGTAAATACAAGAATACGTAGCTAAACTTGAATACACTTGAAATAAAAAACATTAAAGTGCAAGAAGTAAAGATTGCAATTGATTTAAAGCTTACTACAACTGAAATGGAGGTGAAAATGCAAAAACCTATCTTTCTCTCTCTAAAACTTCATCTTCTTCCTTGAGCTTCTTTTTTCTAAAACTATGGGTGCAGTTGAATAATGGTGTAAGAATGTTTTCATTTTCATCCATGCCCCCTCCATAGTCTGTGAGAGCTGACTTCCCATGATTGGGAAAGGATTAGACACTTGCACAAGCAAGGACAGGTGCTTGGATGTTTTCATTGTAGTCCCTAATCTCTGGACATCATCCCTTAATATGTGTATGGCTTATTGGGATAGGAGAGTGTCATTCTCTCTCAAAATGATGTGATAAATGGGGCAACAGAATGGTGTGATGGATGAAATGAAATGTGTATGAACAAAAGTGCTCCCCAAGCGCAGAGAGACTTTCGAATATCGTGTTTTACTTGAAAAAGTCATCCAAGGTCGTCTCCTCTGGGAATGAAGAAAATTGTGTGAAGGTGATTTTGTCAAAATGGAAAAGTGTAAAATCTTTTGAGTTTGATTTGGTGAGTAAATTTTTTGGTCAAAATGAAATGAAAACAAGTATTGGCTAATCTGAATAGGTCATTCCAATGGGAATACCAAATCAACTCAAGGCCTTCCTCCAATGGTGTCTAGATGTTCGATTGATTCATGGGAAGCGAGGGACTAGAATGGAGGTGAGGATCCAAGCATACCCTGTGACAATTCCTACGATGTATCAAAGACTTATAACCACGTCCACACTCAACCCAGTCAAACAGAGCTAACATACACTACGAGGAGGAAATAAAATGAGTTGATTTAGCACACCCAAGAGGAAATCTCCCTTGGATTAGCCAACTAAAAATCTAGCTACTCATAATAAAAGAAAAGACATGCATAATGTAAAGAGACATAACAAAGAATTGAAGAATGAAACTTAACTTAATGCAAGAAATCTTAAACTATGAAGAAAAATATTCAATACCCATTTTAAAACTTGAAATGAAGAAAAACTTAAGACAACAATGGTGAAATCCAAAATATAGGACTAAACTTGCAAAGTACTTGTAATAAGTGACATTAAGGACATTAAATGAAAATTACAAGAGTCTCACAATAAACTACAGGTGAAAGAATGGAAGCAAATATAAAAACATAAATTTCTCAATCTCACTATTCATCTTCTTCCTTGGAGCTTTCTAAGCTTAGGTAGCCACCACCTTGCAAAGCTCGTGGAATGCTGAATATATAGTGAAAGACCTTTGCAATTTCGTTCATGGAAGGTCCCCCTAGTTGTGTGATAGGCTTCCCATCCATAGGAGACTGAGTTAATGCATTGCACAGGCTAGGAGAAGCTTAGCCAGCAACTCCCCTGGCAGCCCCTTTCTCTCCCATCGTCATTAATGTCATTGCCTCCAAAGTCCAAGCATGGGTGATGGAGGCATGTAGATGTGTAAGGGATGTCAGGGAACAAGTGGGAGAATCAATGCAAGTGGAGTATGAGTTGAAGGCATTCTGGGGAAAACCTACCGATAGGTTTTGCCTACTAGAGTAAAAACTAACGGTAGTTCTTTCTGGTACGTTGCCTGCTCCTAACCAATTTTTGTAGAATTGTCATAATTGTTTATGCAACCATTAGATTGAACTGAAATTTTGACACAATATAGAGGAAATCCAGTTCTACAACTTTTATGTATTACACTTTTTCATATTAAAAGTGGATCATGGTAAAAAAAAAAAAGGAAGAAAAACGAGGTACTGCAACCAAATGGTGCGGGTATTGGTGCCTATGTTACCAAGCACCGATACCTCCTTGATTTCTTTCACTTTTAAGCCTACAAATCCTCATGTAATGTGTCCATGACTTCACCACTCATCCAAACTTAGTTGCAAGGTTCCAAAATCCATGATTTGCACTATAATAACCTGCAACATCAAAATTTCAACTTTATTCATAACTTTGACTAAGTCTAAGTAATTAAATGCAAAGTTAAGTTAAAATGCAGGTAATGAGGCCGTTAAATATACAGTATTATGTGCACATCAATAGGCCATGCCTGCAACCCCCATGCCACCCTTTTTCTTCCTCTTCCTCTTCCATTCTCTTTCTTCCAAAGTCAGATTTTAGATATAGGGAAGCATGCTTGTATGTAGAATGTGTGGAAAAAACAGTGGTGGGCCCACAAAGCAATTGGAGTTGAGATTGCAGCTTTCTTGCATGTCTAGGTAAAACCTTCTGGTAGAACGTCACAAAACCTATCGGTAGGTTTTTTCCAGTAGGCCTAGGGGTAGCAGTAGAAGATTTCCAGTGTATAATCCTACTGGTAGAATGTCATAAAACCTACCTATTTTGGCTTTTTCTTGATTTTTTGCGATCCCGAGCCACTCGTTAAGCCTCTGTTCTTTCTTCATTATCTTTAAACACTTGGTGGAAGGCTTAATGCACTCCATTACCTACTCCTTACTTACGATCACATAAAACTCCATTAGTTGATAGATTAAAAGCAATTTCCCCCATTTTTTCCTCAAAAGCAAGTATAAAATGGGTGCAAAGAGACAAATGATGTGTAGTATTTTATGCTCATCACACCCGCAACTTGAGTTTTGCTATTCCCTAGCAAACTTTATTTCCAAAACTTAAAGCATAAAACTAAAACTAAAAACTGTAAAAATTGGGAAAATTTGAACTTTTTCTAAAAAGGGCAAAATGATAATTTATCATAATAATGTGGATTTAAAATATTATTTCCCTAGAGCTCGAATGATGTAATGGACTTCACCATTGGATTCGTATTGCGAAACCGAGTTACCATGTAAATTTTCATCAAATTTCGAGATAGTCGAATTTAAAATATTTTACGAGACAATAGGGTGTCAAGTGACCTCACAAACATCTCCAAAAATAAAATTTATAAAAATTTGTTATAATGGAAGGAAGGTTCAAATAAAATTAATTTGAACTTAAACCGGGACAAAATTAATCATTTCGGAGTAAAAACAGACCCGGACAAGGGTGGGGCATTTGGTGCGATGTGGGCTAAGCCTTGAAATTATAAATAGGGCCTAAATATCTGATTTTTGGGCAGAATATCTCCACAATTCTACTAGTCTTTAACGTGTGAGGGAGAAAGGAGAAGACGAGAGAGAAATCCATTTTTCTTTCTTCGATTCACGAAGTTTCGCCGATCGAAATTCTTCAAGCCAAGAATTAAAGTCGATCACCTAAATGAGGGCTACACAATCATACCAAGAATGAAGGATTTCACCGAAGATCCAAAGAGGAGATTTTGAGAAATCAAGATTTTAGAGGGTGGTTAGCGTTCTTGAGGTTCCCCCCTTCATTTCACTCTTCAAGAGGTAGGGATCTTTCTACTTTGGTTTATTTCTAACCTATGGTGTCCATAGGAGATGGTTAAGGGTATGGAACTTGCCTCTTGTTATGGAAATGAGAAAATGGGTAGAATAAATTCTATTCTAAATTAAGCATGTAGAAATTGCTTAATGTCATTTCTTGAGAAATGTAAAATTTTGGGCATGATATGTGTTTGCATGATTGGTGCCTTGAAGGTGTTTGATAAAATTCCTTGAATGATTGAAATTGTTGTTTTGATGAAATTGAAGTAACATGCTTGGGCATTGTTGTTAGCATGTGGATATATGCTTTATGATATGTTAGCATGGTGATAGTTCATGAAAATTATATGCATATGATATAGTTTTCCATAGTATATGTTGAATTGTGATGGATATGGTTCATATAGCATTCATTATATGTGGAGCATGGTAATAATGTTGCAATTGTGTATTACATAGCATTTGAACGGAGGCATCACATTCATGGGCACTAGACATGAGTGTGGGTGTGTGTGCATGGTTGATCAAACATCATACTTGGTGATTGATGTGGGGACTCGAGAAGGTTGGATCAAAGATCCCGTTGAGTCGCATGGTTGCATGAAATACTCATTTGATGTGTAACATCCAACAATACTTGATTTTATAAACACACGACTTTTATTTCAAACAAGCATTGTATGTACTTCATCAACAATAAATTTATTACACATTGGCATTTCATTGTGTTGTGGGAGCCGATGGGGCTCGGGTTAAGGTGCATGAGTGAGTCTTATCTCATTTCATAGCATGACATGGTGAAATTCCAACATGTAATCACATGTTCTTGTTTGGAATGGATAAATGTTGTTGATTATTGCATATGTACATTTCATATGCATCTAGGTTGGGTAGTAGCCTCTATATGGGATACTCTATTGAGCGTAGCTCACCCTATACAGGAAAATATTTCAGGTGCAGGTCACACATCGGTGGATGGCTCTCGTTCAGGCCATAAGGATGAAGAAAGCCTAAATGTGGCTTTATCTTGAGTTTTTGTAAAATTAATATGAAAACTTAGTTTTGGCATGTAAATTCATGGATATGATTATAATAGAACCTATACGTATCATGTTTTAAGTGAAAAACTTTATTAACAAGTATTGGGTGGTTTTGGAATAAGTTTGATGGGATTGGAAGTCAAAAACAGATAAGACAGACAATTATAGGCCAAGTTTACCGGTACAACCCTTTCCAGTGAGCAAACTATACTGGTACACTAACTTTTCCAATAAGCAAATCGTATTGGTACACTGTACCAGTATGCTTTTTAAAGAAACTCAAATTTTAAAACTGATTTGCCATGTTTTAGGGTTATGTGTTCCTCACTTCAAATAATATAAATGGACTATAATGAAGTACAAACCGAGGTATGTTGGACCTTGGGTGGATTACATGGAAAATGAACACCGCTTACACTTGTAGGTTATAATCCCAGCTAAGGGGATGCTATTGACGTGGTGTCGGGTTGTGCGACATTCACGGGTATTTCCGCGGGTTGATGAGTTATCAACGGTCAATAAAGGATCCCTTGTTTTTGGGACATCACAGCTTGGTATCAGAGCATAGGCCACAGATCTTATATGGGCTTTGTGGGAAATGAGTCTATCATCTTCCAAGACGAGAGTGAAAGAGGTTTAGAGTCCATAGTGTATACCAAGGGCTTGATGGGCATGGGTCTAGACCATTGTATCTATTGAGCATTTCATGTTATGTTCTTTAAATGCTACATGTTGTGTTATGTGTTATGTGAATTATATGCATGGTTAAATGTATATGAAAGGAGAAACACTAGGGTTAGAAAACTTAACCTTGGATTTTGGAAAAAGGATGAACGGGATGGTTCAGGGTGTAGATGTCTACCAGTGGGTGACACACGCTCTACTAGTGCAACAATGAGAGAATTCTCAATGTTTCAATTTTGATCCCTACCTTGGGATACAAACTAAAAGCTCCGTTGCTATTTTACATGTGTGTAGATAACAAAGAGAGGATAAGGACGCGTCCGAGGCGGAGGGAGGAACAATTACCAGCCACCACTGGCCTTTGACCACCAAGCCTCCGTGGAGGCTATTAGTGCTGCGGCTGCTACCATTTCACAAGCTAGTACTACGGCTGCTACCATTGCATAGGCCATTGCAAATGTGGGTCGAGGAGACTCAAATAACCTCTAGAAGTTTAACACACACAAGCCTTCGACTTTTGTGGGAGGGGCGAATTCGATGGTGGCTGACCATTGGTTCCAAAAAGTCGACAAGATCTTAAGGGCTACGGAAATCACCTTCAATGCCACTAAGATAGCACTAGCTACATTCCAGCTAGAGGGAGAATCCCAAGTGTGGTGAGATTGGGCGAAAGCCTCAAAGAATTTGGAGGCAATGACATAGGGAGAATTCTAAGAACTCTTCATGGGCAAATATTTCCTGATGTCTGTCTTGCATGCTAAGGCTCGAGAGTTCCTGGACTTGAGGCAAGGGACTATGACGGTGTTAGAATACGTGGCTAGGTTCACGAAATTAGCCCATTTTGTCGGCGATTATGTGGCCACAAACATTGCCAAGGTGAGGAATTTTAAGGATGGCCTGAAATTGTTCATTCGGAGTAAAATTGTAGGCCTCCGCCTGCAAGACTTGGACTCAATGGATGAGACATCTATGACCATTGAGAGAGAGGTACATGATGGACGGAACCTCTGGGAAGCGGGTGGTAAAGACAAGAAGAAAGAGGGCTAATTTTTTTCTTCGAGTTCGGGGAAGAAGCAAAGGACTTTGACTCCATAGGGCTGTGACTATCAAGGCCAAGGCCAAGGTCAATCCTCCCAAGGTGGGAGAAATTAGAGGCCTTCCTACCTGACAGGCCAAAAGACTTGTTTTCATTGCCACCAACCAGGGCATATGAAGCGGGGTTGTCCTCAATGGTAGGGATCTCAAAGCTATGGAGTATCCCAGTCCCAATCTTCGGTGGGGCATGCACAGACACACGTTGTTCCTCCCTACCCTACCATAGGCTAGGGGAGCCAATATCAGTATCAGGGTGCTGCTTGGGGCTCTACTACTTCACGTACGGGAATCCCGCAATTAGGCCAGATGGGCCAGGGCATAAGTCGAGGCCGAGGTCAAGGTTCACAAGCGGGGACTTTGGGTACTCAGGGGTGTGTCTACGCCATTATGCCTCAGACTGAGCCAGCAGATCAGTCGGTTATTCAAGGTATATTTCTACTCTGTCACTTTTGGGCAAGGATATTATTTGACTCTAGTGCATCTGATTCTTTTATTGCTGCATCGTGTGTGAAAGATTTGGGCTTAGAGGTCGAAACCTTAGAAGAACCATTGCATGTGAGTTCTCCTATAGGAGCTAGGGTGAGTGTTCGTCAGATATATTGGGGTCGTAAGTCAGAGATCTCGGGGATTCTACTCACCGTGGACCTTAGGGTCATGGACATGTCGAAGTTTGATGTTATCCTTGGGATGGACTGGTTGGCAGGACATCGAATCGTCATTAATTGTGATCGTAAGTGGGTCACTATCTACACACCAAATGGTTTTTTTTTTCAAATTCCAAGGGAAAAAGCATGATGTTTTACCCCAAGTAGGGTATGACTCACATTGGCATGGACAGATAATGGATTGGCTAGTAAGCCTTACCCTAAAGAATGAAGCAAGATAGGAGTTGGGTCAACCTCGGGTGGTTTGTGAGTATGAGGATGTTTTTTTGGATGAACAATCGAGATTACCTCCAGATTGGGATGTAGACTTCACCATTGAGTTGCACCCCAGTACATCGCCCTTTTATATGACTCCACATAGGATGACACCTGGAGTTGCTAGAACTCAATGTCCAATTACAGGAATTATTGGATAGGGGCTTTATTAGACCAAGCATTTCACCTTGGGCGCACCGGTGTTGTTTGCCAAGAAGAAGGACAAGACCCTTCGACTATGCATAGACTACTATCAAGAATAGGTATCCTTTGTCAAGGATTGATGATTTGTTTGATCAGCGGAGAGGGGCGCGGGTCTACTCCAAGATAGATCTCTGCATGGTTTACCATTAGTTGAGTATCTCCTATGGAGCAACGATAAAAACCTGCATGGCCAAGACACGACCTGATTTCTTTGATGACCCTTGGAATGGGTAGGTTAGAAATTACTTCCACTTTAGATTTGTCCACTTCGATTACCTCTGTGGATATTATGAGTGAGTTTACACCTACGAATTGAGTATTCTCGACTTAATGAAATTGTAATTTTTCAAGTATTTTATGTTCCTTTTTATTTGTTTTGTGTGTTTTAATGTTATTTTGTTGGAATCATCATTTGGAAGGAAACAAGGTCATTTGGGAGCCTAAGTGTTGGATTTTTGAAGACTAAGAAACAAGGGCAGCTCTATGCTTAAAAGGGGATCAGCGCAGCTGCACTACGACTAGCGCCTAGGTCCTAGGAGTGCAGAAAGTTAGAGCCCCTGTGCTGTTTAAGCGCTGTAACGCTTGTTTTAATGTGGACGCGAATTCTAACTTATTTTTTAGCTAAAATTGAACTCTAATGCTATATATATGCTAGGGTTTGAGTTGGGATTGATATATACTGAATTTTAGGGGCTGCTATCATTAGAAAAATACCCAGAATTGATAGAGATTTGAAGGCAATAATTGAAGGAAGCGACGCGAAGAAAATAAGACTTAAGGCTAGAGAGTAATTGAAGATTGAAACTAAGTTTTCATTATTTTCTCTTACTTTTAGATTTGATTTTCTAAGATGTTGATTAATTTGAGGATGATGTTTTTCAATTACATTATGAACTAAATTTTTATTAAGATTGCAACAGAACCTGATGTTTAGTTAAATTGATCTACTCTCGTTTCTAGTTCTTTTTTATCATATATGAGTTGTTTATCATATTTTGTACTTAATATATGATTGTGTGGCCAACAATTAATTTGATTTCTTAGATGAAATTGGTAGATGAATTCTACGGATAGATCGGAATATGATAACATGCGTCTGGTTAATTCTTCTTATGATTGAATAGTTGGGTTTGTGTATATGATAAGAATATACCTTTATGTCGCATGTAACTTTTATGAGAGTTTGAACTTAATGAATATGTTCTAAATTATTTTGCATAGGAATATAATAATTTAATTGGGAAAGATATTTTTATCTAAATGTCGGAAGATGTTTGATAAATAATTTTGAAGTCTCAGTTAACAACTTATTTTGATCAATTAACTAGAAAGAGTGTAGAAAGATTTATACGGAGCATTAGGGGAAATTATAATATTAAATTCTTTCATCTGGTAAATTCAATCCTCGATTATTAAATTTATATTTAGTTTTAAATTAGTAAATTCATAGTTTAATTTCAATTGTTTAAATAAAATCGAATTGATATAAAGTTCGTACTTGAAAGTTATTAGCAATAATTCTCCGTGGGAACGATACTCTACTTATCACATTATTACTTGTTGATCGTGTATATTTGCACGTAAGTTTTCAATATCAAATTCGGACAAGTTTTTGGCGCCGTTGCCGGGAAATTATTCTAATAATTATTTCAATATTAATTTCAATCAATTTGATCTTAGTTTAAACTTATTTAATTTTTTGTTTTAATTTTTTTTATTTTCTATTTTAATTTTTTTCACAAGCACTCTTGAATTTTGTATGCTAACACGATATAAAGGTTAGGAGCTACTACCATACGAAGACGAAATCGAAAGAAGGCTCTAAAACTTGCGAAAACATTATCAAGAAGTAAAGAATCAAGAAACTATGACTGAAGAAGAATAGAAATCGCTAAGGGATTATGCTATGCTGCTTGTTACGGAAATACAATCGAGCATTCAAAGTCCCGTAATTCAAGCAAACAGATTCGAGATCAAGCCGAGTGCCACCCCAATGATTCAGAATTTAGTGTAGTTTGGGGGTTTGCTAAATGAGGACCCAAACAATCATTTGGTGAGTTTTCTAGAGATTTACGACACGTTCAACTACAATGGGGTTTTCGAATATGCGATTAGATTCCGAATTTTCCCTTTCACACATCGTGATAAGGCAAAGAGTTGGTTGAGTCATTGTCTGCGAGTTCTATTACTGCGTGGACAGATTTAGCTCAAAAATTCTTAGCTAAATTCTTTCCACCAGCTAAAACTACAAGGATGAGGAACGACATCACATCATTCACACAACATGATTCTAAGACTCTATATGAAGCTTAGGAGCAATTTAAGGACTTACTCCAAAAATGCCCTCACCATGGTATTCCTAATTGGTTGCAAGTTCAAATATTCTACAATGGGTTGTTTAGTACTACTCGGACAATGCAGGTGTAGGGGGCATTGATTGGGAAGAATTTCGATGATGCTTATGAGTTATTGTAAACAATGGCTGCCAACAATTATCAGTGGCCCTCTACAAGGATCAATCAGTCAAAGGTAGCATGAATTTATGAAGTTGATATGGTTACAGCATTGGCTGCACAGGTGGCTACATTGACAAAGAAGATTGATGCTTTAGGGGTGCAGCTTATTCAGAGCGTGGCAGTTGTTTGTGAATTGTGTGCCGGGAACCATCTGAGCAATCAATGTGCAATTAATTCTGAGTCGGTACAATATGTTGGTAACTTCAATAGGCAGCAATATAGCAACAATTTCAACATTTATAATCCTGGTTGGAGGAATCATATGGACTTTCTTGGAATAATAATCAAGCTCCACCATAATAAGAAAAGAAGTCTAATTTGGAGCTGTTTTCTAGGTACATAGCACAGAATGAGACAAGGATGAACAATATGGAAGTGTCAATCCGAAACCTGAAAAATCAAATGGGTCATTTTGCTAATGCTATTAACAACCAACTTCAAGGCACTTTACCTAGTGATACAGAGATCAATCCTAAGAGGAAAGGTAAAGAGCATTGCAATGCTATTACATTACAAAGTGGAAAAGAGTTACCTAAGGTTGTTGGTTGAACTCCAAAACAATCATATGGAGATAATACTGAGGGTAAAAAAATAAAAGATAGCAACAATGTGGAACATGAAAAGAAAGAAGAAGATCCAGTTGCATATTCTAATGGAGGTAATCCGAGACCTATTGTGCCTCCCGTGCCATTTCCACAACGTTTGCAAAAACAGAAGTGGGGTAAACAGTTCTCTAAATTCTTGGATGTGTTTAAGAAGCTCCAAATAAATATTCCTTTTGTACAAGCAGTGGAGAAAATACCTAACTATGTGAAATTTTTGAAGGAAATTATGTCAAAGAAGATAAAATTATGCGATTTAGAGACAGTGTCACTTACGGAGGAGTGCAATGCTATTCTTCAAAAGAAGCTACCACCAAAGCTCAAAGAACTAGTTAGCTTTACAATTCTATGCACAAATGGCAGTCAATTTTTTGGGAAAGCATTGTGCGACTTGGGAGCTTGTATTAACTTAATGCCACTCCCAATTTATCAGCAATTGGGTTTGAAAGAAGCGAAGCCTACTAATGTTACATTGTAGCTTGCAAATAGATCACTTACTTATCCAAGGGGCATAGTTGAGGACGTTCTAGTTAAAGTAGATAACTATCATTTTTTCAGCTGATTTCATAGTCTTAGATTATGAGGAAGATAGGGAAATACCTATTATTCTTGGGCGACATTCTTGGCAAAGGTGAGAACACTTATCAATGTTCAGAAATGTGAGCAAACTATGTGAGTCCAAGGTCAATAGGTTACATTCAATGTAATTTCAACTATGAAATTTCCAAAAGAAGCGGAGGAATGTTTTTGGGTTGATTTGGTGGAAGATGTAGTGAATGAGGTATTCATAGGAAGATGTATTGCATATCCCCTTAAGAACACCAAGCCATACAAAGAAAAGGTAAAAGGTGGCATGATAAGAAGATCATTGAGCGTAAGTTTGAGCCGGGTCAAGCTGTACTCCTTTACAATTCGTGGTTAAAGCTCTTCCCGGGAAAACTCAATTCAAGGTGGTATGGGTCATTCATTATTACGAAGGTGTTCCCACATGGAGTGGTTGAAGTCGAGGAAGCCAATTCAAAGAGAACTTTCAAGGTGAACAGGCAAAGACTGAAGCACTATTGGGGCAGTGACATTGATCATTAAAAGACCTCAATCACCCTTACCGACCCGGGATAAAATAGGAAGTAGTTAGACTAAAGACTATAAAACAAGCTCTATTTGGGAGGCAACCAAAATTTTAGTTTTTAAGTTTTATTTTATATTTATGTCAATTTAGTTTTTTTAAGAGAAATAATGATATTAGTTAGTTTGTGCATTTTAATTATGGTGTTAATAGCCTGGCGGTACCAAGGATCGAAGCAAAGACCAGAAGGCCAGCACCCAAGTGCTACAAACCAATGCCTAGGTGCCTCCACAACATAATTTTAGTGCCTCAGTGCTACAAACCAATGCCTAGGCGCTTCCTCTCGGTCTCCACAGTGCAGCAGCCTTTGTCCCAGCGCAGCTGCTCTTGTACCCGAAAAAAAATCAGCACTATAAATCAGTTCAGCTCTACATTCATGGACAAGAAGCTCACCAAATCAACAACTAGTTTTCCAAAAAATCAAAGTT
The DNA here is from genome assembly GCA_023539305.1 of Ilex asprella. Lineage (NCBI taxonomy): Eukaryota > Viridiplantae > Streptophyta > Magnoliopsida > Aquifoliales > Aquifoliaceae > Ilex > Ilex asprella. Next base: position 15,485,716 of record CM042194.1, on the reverse strand, counting down.
CTAAAAATCTATTCACCCCAACTCATCTTCACCCATAATTCCATTGAATCACATTGAATTTGCCAATCTTCTTTACACAACAATCTTACAACTCAAGTGGCATCAATGATTATCAACTAGCACCAAGGATTTCTCCATTTTCCATGGATAAAGATTAAGTTTTGCAACGTGAGTTTTGTAGTCCGCCTATGTTTCCCGAATACACGCCTGACTCAACGGACGACGAGGACGCTGACGATGATGCCAACTAGCGAAGTCTCAAGGAAGTCCTCTATCTTAATTTTTCCTACTTTATACATTGAGGACAATGTTTTGTTTAAGTTTGGGGTGTATTCTTGTTAGCATTATTAGGTATGCATTTAGATAGCATGTTTTAGTACAACTTGAGCAATGGATTGATTGAATTTGATCATGGCCAATGATGAATGAGATTAATTGTAAATTAAAGGAAAAATGATGAACATGTTGAGTATATAGTTTGACATACTAGTTGGTTTTACACTGTTTATGATCCTTTCATTCAAGAGCACATATCCATCTGTTTGATTAGTTATTATTTAGAGAATTTATTTGGTTAAGTGCTTGTGGGAGATATCAGTGAAACTCTAGAAAACCTATTTAAGCATCATTCAAAGCAAATTGAGGTATTCATATAAGTTTGGGTGAAATTTTTTATATGATGGGTTATTTAGAAAAAAAAAGGAATGAAAATTTTGAAAATTAGTTTGATTTGATCCTTCATGAGTAAGAAAAAAAAATTATTAACAAAAAAAAAGTATAAAAGAAAGGGGCATGTGGTGAGTAGAGATGGAGCGTAAAACGCACTCACTCATAAACACATGTTGAGAACGAGATGGACTGTAAAACGCACTCGTTCAAAAGAAGGCGAGATGGAACGTAAAACGCACTTGCTCAATAGCAGGTGAGATGGAGCATAAAATGCACTCATCGAAAGAATGAAAAAAAAAAAGAAGAAAAAGAGAGAGATGAAAAAAAAAGCTTTGTACCTTCTAGTTATATGTTTGCCTTAATTAGCTGAGGTTGATGTGAAACGTAAGTTTATAGAGTTGATATTGAGTATTTCCTATGGAGTGCTTGATTACGTAAATGTACATGGGTGATGACTAGCTTGACTGTTCGGATATGTACATGTATTTAAAGGGTTATGAGCGGAGGAAAAATTAAGGAGTATGTTGAACTGTTAGACTTTGCGTTGTTTTGAAGTTTCCCGTGAATTATTATTTGTAGTAACTTTTGGGGTCATTATTTAGATTCATATTAATCCATTGTTTGAGAAGTTGGTTGTTAGGGTTAATTTTTATAGTTTTTGTTCTTAGTATTTTGCTTGAGGACAAGCAAAGATTTAAGTGTGGGGGTATTTGATGAGTGGGTTTTATACCTACGAATTGAGTATTCTCGGCTTGATGAAATTGCAAGTTTTCAAGTATTTTATGTTCCTTTTTATTTGTTTTGTGTGTTTTAATATTATTTTGTTGGAATCATCATTTGGAAGGAAACAAGGTCATTTGAGAGCCTAAGTGTTGGATTTTTGAAGACTAAGCAACAAGGGCAGCTCTAGGCTTAAAAAGGGATCAGCACAACTTATTAGGACCAGTGCCTAGGCGCTAGGAGGACAAAACGTCAGCGCCCCTACGCTGATTTTAAGCGTTGCAGCGCTTGTTTGAATGTGGACGCAAATTCTTACTTGTTTTTTAGCTGAAATTGAACTCTAATGTTATATATGCTAGGGTTTGAGTTTGGATTGATATATACTGATTTTTTGGGGCTGCTATCATGAGAAAAAGACTAAGAATTGATAGAGAATTGAAGGCAAGAATCAAAGGAAGTGACGCGAAGAAAATCGGACTTGAATGCTAGAGAGGAATTGAAGATTGCAACTAAGTTTTCATTCTTTTCTCTTACTTTTAGTTTTGATTTTCTAAGATGTTGATTAATTTGAGGATGATTTTTTTCAATTACATTATGAACTAAATTTTTATTAAGATTGCAACAGAACCTGATGTTTGGTTAAATTGATCTACTCTCGTTTCTAGTGCTTTTTTATCATATATGAGTTGTTTATCATATTTTGTACTTAATATATGATTGTGTGGCCAACAATTAATTTGATTTCTTAGATGAAATTGGTAGATGAATTCTACGGATAAATCGGAATATGATAATATGCGTCTGGTTAATTCTTCTTATGATTGAATAGTTGGGTTTGTGTATATGATAAGAATATACCTATATGTCGCATGTAACTTTTATGAGAGTTTGAACTTAATGAATATGTTCTAAATTATTTTGCATAGGAATATAATAATTTAATTGGAAAAGATATTTTTATCTAAATGTCGGAAGATGTTTGATAAATAATTTTGAAGTCTCAGTTAACAACTTATTTTGATCAATTAACTGTAAAGAGAGTAGAAAGATTTATACGGAGTATTAGGGCAGTTGTAATCTTAAATTCTTTCATCTGGTAAATTCAATCCTTGATTTTTAAATGTATATTTAATTTTAAATTATTGAATTCATAGTTTAATTCTAATTGTTTAAATAAAATCGAATTGATATAAAGTTAGTACTTGAAAGTTATTAGCAATAATTCTACATGGGAACGATACTCTACTTATCACTTTATTACTTGTTGATCATGTATACTTGCACATAAATTGTCAATATCAAATTCGGACAACAGGATACAATGTGTCCAAGCAAAATCTCTTGTGTTAGCATAAAGTGGCACTTTTCTCAATTAAGCACCAAATTTGTTCTTCACATCTCTCTAGAACTCTCTCCAAATCTTCCAAACATCCTTCTAACGAGTCCCCAAATACTAAAAGTCATCCATGAAAACCTCCACAATCTTTTCCACCATGTTGCTGAATATCCCCATCATAATTTTTGAAAAGTTCTCGAGCCATTGTACAAACCAAATGGCATTCGGCGATAGGCATAAGTATCAAAGGGGCACGTGAATGTGGTATTCTCTTGATCCTCCAGGGAAATCCCTATTTGATTGTAGCCGGAGTAGCCAACTAAGAAGCAGTAGAAAAGATGCCCGACTACCCTTTCCAATACTTGATCAAGGAATGGCAAGAAAAAGTGATCCTTTCAAGTGTATAAGTTGAGCTTCCGATAATCGATGCAAACTCTCCAACTGTTGACCATCATTGTTTGAATCAACTCATTGTCCTCATCTGCCACTACAATGACTCTCGACACTTGCGTGGGACTAAGCCATTTACTGTTGACAATTGCAAAAATAATATCCACGTCAAGTAGCTTGAGCACTTCATCTCTCACCTAATCCTTCATGATGGGAATAAGCCTTTTTGTTGTTGTCGGGATGGTTGGAGTCTTCTTCTAGATATATTTTGTGAGTGAAAATAAGAGTTGGCTATGGTCCAACTGATGGCTCCTTTATGCTAACTCAAGACTCACAACAACTCATCTTCTTACTTTGGATCCAAAGAAGAGCTTATCACCACTGGAAATGTTTTGAGTGTAGATGACAATGGATTCAACTCCAAAGTGGGTGTTTGCACCATTAATGGAAAAATCTTCTTTTCTTGTGGTGGAAGTTTTTCAAATGTTGGGGTCCAATACCCCACCCCTTGCACACTCTTCGGTTCCGCATCTTCCATAAAATCTTCCTCGTCCAACTTGGTATTGCAAAGTAAATCCATGTGATGCTCCACCAAAGTGTCAATCCATTGACGTCATGAACTTCCTCATCATCTCCCGGTTATTTGCAAAGGTTGAACACATTGAGATCCATCGTCATGTTTTTAAATGCAAGCTTCAATAGACCATTTCTAAAATTTATCACAACATTAAAAGTAGCAAGGAAAGGCCTACCTAATATGATAGGAATTTGTGAATTAAGATTAGCAACGGGGTGAGTATCAAGTACAATAAAGTCAACAGGAAAATAAAATTTGTCCACTTGGACCAAAACATTCTCAACTACTCCCCTTGGTGTTCTCATTCTTCGATCTGCTAGTTAAAGAGTAATTGGAGTTGGCTTCAACTCCTCAAATTTTAATTTTTGACACACCAAAAAGGATAAGAGGTTGACACTTGCTCCCAAGTCTAACAATGCTTACTCAACACAGAAATTCCTAATGGTTATGGAAATGGTAGGTCAACCGTGATCCTTGAACTTGGGTGGGGTGTTTGTCCTCAAGATAGAACTCACTTGCTCGATTAGGAATGTCTTCTTGTGCACATTCACTTCCTCTTCACGGTACACAAATCTTTCAATATTTTTGCACAAGAGGGTATTTTCTTGATAGCATCAAGGAGAGGAATGTTTATCTTCACCTGCTTAAAAATTTCAAGAATACAATAATAGTTAGAAAGTTTAGCCAGTGACTTTAAATGTTGAGGAAAGTTATCGGGATAGGATAATCATGCATATTCAAATCAACAATCTTTGGTTTTTCAAGTGTTTCACCCTCCTCGAAGCTACCCTTAGTCTCCTTTTCATTTTTCAATGTGGCTTTGTGTGAGACTTTTGGCACAATATTTTTATCTATTTTCTTGCCACTCCTAAGGGTAGTGATAGTTTTGAGTTGCTCACAACTCTCTTTGGTAGCATCGGATGATTCAATCATATGTTGACACCTTGGGTTTTCTTGGGGTTGAGCAGAAAATTTCCCTTTCTCTTGTTAGGACAACCCCATAACATTGGTCAACTTAATGATTTGAGTCTGAATGTCATTAAAAGCGGTGTCGGTTTGATTGTTGAATGTGGTTTGACTTTGAATGAATTGATCCATGATATCCTCCAAATTTATCTTGTGAGGAGGTTGGTTAGTGGGCGGGTTGGGTGGTCCTTGTTGACTAAACCCTTGTTGAAGTGGGTTTTGCTTGGGCGGAATGGGAGGTGACAATGAGGTAGACCTATGAGAAATAAGTTTTTCATTCTTCCAACTAAAGTTTGGGTGGTTGATCCATCCCAGATTGTATGTGTTAGAGTGTGGAGATAATGATTGCCTACTTTGGTTAAAGGCATTCACTTGCTCATGGTATACCTCTTTTAATGCTAGAATATTTGAGCACTATGAAATAGAATGCTCAACACTCTCACATATTGAGCAAGATTCCTCATCCTTTGTGACATTTGACACCTCATCCCTCCAATTCACCTCTAGGCTCTCCACCTTTCAGGATAATTTTGTTATTCTAGCAAGCAATTCTTCTTGGTCATACAAGTCATACATCCCTCCTCTTCTTGGTTGACTACCCGAAGAGGACCTTAACACATCGATGGGATCCGTGATATCCCAAGATTGGAAATTTTCCACCAATGTGTTAAAGTACTTGAGGGTCTCATCGGGATCCTTACTCAAAAACTCTCCATTACACATCAAATCAATAAATTTTTGGTAGCCCAGTGTAATTCCTTCATAGAAGAAACTAACCAATTTTCATGGTTCGAATCCATGATGTGGAATGGAGTGCAACAAGTCCTTCTACCTATCCCAACACTGATAAAACTGCTCATTTGGTTTTCCCAAAAGAATTGATTTTTTTTCTAAAGAGCAATCATCGTGGGCACGGGAAAAAATTTATTTAGAAATTAGGATAACATTTGTACCCAAGAACTTATTGAGCAGGGTTTTAAGGAGTTCAACCAAGTTTTTGCTTTGTCCTTGAGAGAGAAAGGAAATAATTTCATGCGGGTCATGTCTTCCATGGCATGATTTGTAATGCATGTTCCAACTATTTCTTCAAATTCCATAATATGTAGGTAAGGATTTTCTCGTTCCACTCCATAGAATTGAAGAATTATTACAACATGCCTGATTTAACTAGGAAGCCATGCGCTTGCACATGTAAAAGTATGCATGAGGGGGTGGTGCTTTGAGTAGGTTGGAGATAATCTCTCACTGTTCACGCTAGTGGATCAATAGGGAGATTATTTCTTTCATTTCTCAGAGGGGAAAATGCATTCAAGGGTTTGACACTCGAGAGTTTTGTACTCCTCCACCCTTTGGATTATTGGCACCATCATCCCCAAAATTGTCTCCGGCATTCTCGGGTGGGTCTTAGTCTATATTCATATTTTGTCCTAGCGCACGTCTCACAAGTCTATTTGGATTAACATGTCCCCACATGCAAAACACTACTTACAATTGGAAAAAAAAAAGTATACACAAATATGTACAAAGGAGTAATGTACCTCGGCCCGTGATGAGAATCATGGGACTTACCTTCGTTGTCCCTAAATCACCTTCAAATTCGACGCTTAGCTTTCCTCGGCAACGGCGCCAAAAAGGCTTGATTATTTTTCTCGACATCTAACTCGAACCCGAATTATGTGTATATGACTTATACAGATTGGTGAGTGTCACTCTCCCTCGAGTTCAATGCGAGAAGTGGGAAAAATTATATGTGTGAACAAAACGTGTGTGTGTGTGTGTGAAATTGCTCCCCAAGTGTAGAGAGAGTCTTGCAATGTCGTGTTTTACTTGGAATGAGTATTCCAAGGTCGTCTCCTTATGCAAAGAAAGGTCGGTGTTTTGAAGGATGATTTGTACAAATTGAAAAAAAATTGTGATTTGAAGTTTGGTGGTTTGTGATTTGTAAAATATCCAAGAAAACAAGGTTGGCTAATCTATAGATGTCATTCGAATGAGAATGCCAATTCGACTCAATTCATTTAATCAATGGTGTCTCGGTGTTTGATTCATAGAAACTGAAGGACTAATGTGGTTTTGTGGGATAAAAGCATACCCCATGACAAGTCTACAGTGTATCAAGAGCCCACATCCACGTCTGCATTCAACCTAGTCAAATCAAATACTTTACACTTCGAGGAAGAATGGAAGAGTGTCGATTTCACATACCCAAGAGGAAATTCCTCTTAGATTGGCCAACTAAAACTTTAGCTACTCATAATAGAGGCAAGAACAAACATGAAGTGAAAAAATATGGTAGGGAAATCAGACATAGAGTTATATCAATGAAGAGGAAAGTTTAAACTACAAAAGAAATAACATTCATGCTTAAAATGCAAAGCTTGCATAGAAAATACCTAAATGTCAAAATGAACTACAAGAACACTTAGATAAACTTGATTAGAACTTGAATAAAAGAGATTAGAGTGTACAAGGTAAAGATTACAAGTTAAATGGAACTTACTACAATGAAAATGGAGAAGAAAAATGTAAAACTCGGTTTCTCTCTCTAAAAGTGTATGAAATCTGAATAATGGTGTAAGAAGTCATATTTTTGTCCATCCTCTCCTATCTTATCATAAGTGACTGACTTAGAATGATTGATAGAGGTTGTCCATTTAAACATGCGATTTTACTCAAAGCATGGTCCTCCCATACTTTTCCAACCACTCATCTTCTCTTTCTTGCCTTCCCACTCTCACATGCTTCTAATCTAAATGTAGGGGCTAGGAGATCATCATGTGAGTCATGGTTTATAAGACAAAAGGTGGGCCCTCAAAGTAGGTGGAGTTGGGTGAAGAAGTGTCTAGCAGTTCTGGGCATGTTGGTAGGTCGTATGTAACCTACCAGTAGGTTTTTTCCACTAAAATTTCCTACAGGTAGGTGCTAGCAGGGGCAAAGGTAAAAGTTTTCCAGTGAGCTTTTCTATCGGTAGGTTGTGAATATTTTATCGATAGGTCATGCATGGGTTCTACCGGTTGGTTGTGCATATCTTTTACCGGCAGGTTTTAAATTGTCTTAGAATTTCCTTGGTTCCTTGAGCTCCCGAGCCATCCGTCGAGTGGACCTTTCTTTCCCATTGAATTTGAGCACTTGATGGGGTTCTCTATACATGACCTCACCCGTTCTTTACCTATAATCAAACAAATCTTCATTAATTATCCATTTGATACATTTTCCCCAAATTTCACCACAAAACAAGTTAAATTGGATGCAACAGAGATGCATGATGTGCAATATTTTATGCCAATCACGCACAATGGCATAAATTTAGGCACAAAAGTGTCAATTCCCATGGGTTTGAAAGTTTTGAGAATATCTATAAGATTCCACCAAAGTGTACAATTGAAACCTAACTGCACTTGTACTCCAATTATAGCTTCTAAAATGTGTACACTAACAATCCATCTAATCCATTCAAAGGAAATTTTAGTAATTAACCAACTATCCTACTTAAGTTAAGGGTCAAGTTATATCTCCATAACATTTGCTCTCGATCCCCAATCTTGAGCTCAAATCAATAAGCCTTACAATCCCCTTCATAACTCACTTGTATCTGAATTCATACTTTTAGATGAATCTTAATATCTCTACATGTTCACTAATTCGATTAAAGCCAAAAAAAAATTTCGATGTTCCAAATATTTCTTCTCAATCACTAACATTAAGCTAGAATCAATAAATCATGTAATCAATCATTAGTGACTTTGATTAACCTCTCTATTATTTTCACGATAGATATATTCTTAAATCCATATGATACAATTCGATAAAATATATTTCTTCTAATATACCGAAATGTAAAGATAGACTACCAAAGATTCCAAAATTTCTCTCAATTAACTACTACCAAATTTCTTGTGATATAATCAAAACAAAGACTAGACTCCTATTAATTCAATTAATGTTCTTCAATTTAACTACATTAGTTATCATAGCCTTCACAATTATTCATAATCCTCGAGATAATAACGATATGCTAATTAGTAGCATAACCTTAGTCATTTATCCCAAAAATTACATACAATTTCTACATTCATATCAAAGTCAATCTTCATAGGTATCATCATTGATTCCTCAAATTACATTTTTCCAATTATCACCACTAACCGTAAAATTTGAATCTTCAATAGTCATACCAACAATCCTCAAGTATAATTAATCAAACATATCTTAATAATGTATTAAGAGAGATAAAAAAAAAGAACTCCATATTCCCCCTACGCAACTTCAAAAAAACATTAAAAGATCCCACGAACAATAGAAGTTCATATTAAAATTTGGATATCATCATTATTTCAATAAATTTCTGCTATGTCTGACCTCTATCTTTTAAACCTCTAAAATCTTTAATCCTACAATATATAGGATCAAAGGTAATTACTGTAACTTAGTCAGGCTTCCTAGATTTCATTTTTACATATCTTTAAGTTGGTTTTCATAATTCGACCTCAAATTTCCAATCAATATTTGTAAATGCAAGTCAACTATTAACTCCACACTCAACCAAGAGATTCTTGATTGTTAATACTTTAGATAGTCTAAGTGCAATGAACTAAGCCCACCACGAAATAAGATTACCTAAGTATATTGTCCTCAATGAGTATCCTACTTATGACATTTATAATCCATTAATACTTTCAAAATAAATTTAATTAATACTCCATAATATTTTCAAACTAATATTGGGAACCTCCAGTACATAGTTATGAAATAACCTCCTATCCATTTAAGACCTATAACCACAATTCCAATAATCATTCTAACCATTCGAGGTTACTTCACAATATCCCTTTAATTTCAATAACTTTTGAGTAACACACATAACTTTCCATAACCTTATTATTCAAAAAATATAAGCAACACTAGTAGTAGAATATAATACTTAGACTTGACAAGACACCAAATCATAGACACATTTTATATTGTTATCCATCAAAATGCATCAATCAGCATGGGGGTCTCAAAATCAAAGCTTAAATAGTGAGAAAGTTCACTTAAGGATAATTCATTTAGAGTCTAAGAAGAAAAGCACGACACTTTACTATCTAAGGAATAGCACAGTGCATATTTTTTATCAACTTAGTAGAATAAAATAATTTAACTTAGGTATTTCTAGCATGTGTGACCTATATGGTTGAAAATATATATGCATTAAGCTTCTAACAAAAAGAACGGTGCCCAATTTAGAATTTCAAACAAAGAGGTATGGTCCAATTAATGAAAGGTAGCTTGACTGATGGTTCTACTACAGTTGTCCAATTCGAATTTGTGTGTCTTTTATCACAAATCCTTATCTCATACACATCTCCAATATAGATAATATCACTTGCATAAAGATCCATGTCTAGCATCATTTACAAATCAAAATCCAAATTATCATTTGTTTCTTAGAATAGTCCATAACGACATAATATAAAACTAGCATATTCATCTCAAAATTTTCTTCAACTCATCTAAGATAGCTAATTCATGAGTTCGAACAAATAATTAATCTCTATACTAACTAAAAAAAATCACATTTATCTTATAAACATATAACTTTAAACAAATTCAAGCCTAGAGTTTCTCCAACCTAAACTAATACTCCAGTGATAATTCACAACCTACAACTCTCATATAAGACCTAATTCCTAAACTCTGATACCAAGTCTATAACACCCCAAAATCCACCCTGAAATGCTTTCATATTCATAACCATTCATATCATGAGAGCAACTAATAAAATTCATAGATTAAAAAAATTGCATTCGTCATCCATAATAACTAAAGCATCATCCAAAATAAATATGTCAACCCATAACAATTACATACAAAAACTAAATATTATCTTGCAGCGGAATAAATAAAAAATTATCCTTAACATTGTCTCATAACTAACCTCTCAGTCTAGAACATAAAAGAAATAACTCTAAACATCCACCTTGAGATTCATGTTCTCATCAATCTGAGCTTCCCAATTTAACTGTCTATCCAATCCGAGCTCTTCCGCTACACCGTAATCAAAAAAAGGTGTGGTTTGTAGGGGGTAAGCACTAAGCTCTATAGAAAAATTCTCCCAAACTCGATCAAGGTTTTGAAAACATATAAAAAATGTCAGTCTCATTTTTCAAAATATCATATATATAACTTTTGAAACAAACCAGTGACAATTCATCAGATCTTAAGTTTACGTAACAACAATAAATTAAATGAAGAAGTACAACTAACTTTAAGACAACAATCCATTACCAACATTGTATCTCATGTATGTAGTAATACTTAGCATGGATACACACATTGACAATATCATGGCCCACACGCACACCCAATCCTCACAAGAATACTCAACTTTAGGAAGGGTGTATACCAACGTATCGATAGTGACGAATCCAACTCAAGAATAGTATACTAGCTCTAAGCCTTGATACCCATGAGCAAATAGTGATTTGGTCCTCACAAGATACCAACCCCACTACGCGTGGTAGAGAACCTTCAAACCCACTCGAAATATGAAACGCATCTACCCATTCTACGATACCCGGTTAACGGTTACCCATGTTCATCAAAAAATCTACACAAGAGATACTATACCAAACCATTTTACCAAATCACATGTAAACCAAGAACCATAACACTAGAGTGCTTAAATCAAGAACAGTGGAATATCAAGGATAAAATCTATATTTCTTGAAAATTAGAGTTTTGATAACAAGAACGAGAGTTTTTGTGACTATCAAACGATAACTTATTTCAAGACATGACATGATTTTCAAGAAAATCAAGAAACAATGATTTCATAATACATACATATGATTTAGAATCAAAACATATATATATATATATATATATATTAATTCTAACATCAATGAACAAGTTTAGGAAGAAACCCCTACCTTAATTCTATAGTTTGTGTATAAACCTAGCGTGCTTGATTAGTTCCAACGTGAGAATCACCCTTCAATCTCGTGTTTTCTCTTCTTCTCTCATGCTCTCGAATTTTGCTTAGGGTTGAAAGCTAATGAAATATAGCTAAAAGGACGTCCTTATGGTATTTCTAGGGTAAAAAACATAGAAAAATACTAAACTAACTGTGGCCATTTTTAGGGTAGCGTCTGAATGGTGCTTGGGAGTCCGGATGGTGCAAATTCACTATTTTAGATGAAAAGTAAGGTTTTAGAGTTAGGCTATTCATACAAATGGTAGTCTTCGATTTAGTGGAAGAGTTTTGGTTCCCTAGTTCACGGATCTGACAGAGGATATCCTCAGGGAGTTTCATTGCTCCCGTTTTACTAAGCATCCAGGTGGCTCGAAGATGTACCATAATCTTCACCGCCAGTTGTAACACCCCAAAATACAC
>CM042194.1:15417413-15443683 GCA_023539305.1 Ilex asprella | reverse complement strand
AATATTATGTGCTCATCAGTAGGAGGGAGGATTAGCTGGTGCTTGTTGGGAAGAACCTTAGGGAGGAGGGTTGGGCCGGTGGTACTGGGAGGTAGAAGCTTGCCCTTGACCTTGGGATTGAAATTGGGCTTGCCTAGGAGGTGCGGGTGATGTGTATGTATTTGAGCCATAAGGGATGGGGTTCTCATTCCTCCAACTAAAATTAGGATGATCACGCCACCCCGCATTATAAGTATTGAAATTGGGAGGAAATGATTACCTAGGTTGGTTAAAGGCATTGACTTGTTCGTGATAAGCTTCCTTAAGTGTCGGGATGCTTAGGCACTCCGATGTGGAGTGGTCAACACCACTACAAATAGAACAAGCCTCCTCGGCTCTTGACACATGAGACACCCCTTGTCTCCTATCCACCTCAAGGGTATTTACCTTCTTAGACAATTTGGCAATTTGTGAAAGTAGCTCCTCCCGGTCTTTCAAGTCATACATTCCCCCTCTTTGTGATTGACTACTACCCGACAATGTCGTAGGTACATCGTTTGGGTCCCTAATGTCCCAAGATTGTGCATTTTTTGCCAAGGTAGCAAAGTAGTCAAGGGCCTCATCGGGATCTTTGTTCAAGAATTCACCATTACACATCATGTCGATGAATTGTCTATGGCTTGGTGTAATTCCTTCGTACAAGAAACTCACCAATTGCCATGATTTAAACCCATGATGTGAAATGGATTGGAGCAAATCCTTGTAACAATTCCAACACTGGTAGAATTGCTCATTGGGGTTTTCAAAAAAATTTTGGATTTCCTTCTTCAAAGTAGTGGTTCTATGAACCGAAAAAAAAAATTTGAAGAAGGCTGAAACTATTTGGTCCCAAGATAGCATGGTCTGGGTCGGCATGGAATCAAGTCAATCCTTTGCCTTATCACCCAATGAGAAAAGAAACAATTTCATCCTAGCTATTTCCTCCATGTTATAATTCAGGATAAAGGTTGCAACCAACTCCTCATAAGTCCTTATGTGATTATATGGGTTCTCATTCACAATCCCACGAAATTTGGTGATTAGTTGCAACATCCATGGTTTCACTACAAAGAGGTGAGCTTGGACGGGAAGGAGTATGCATGATGGTGTGGTGCTACGGGTTGGTTGAAGAAACTCCCGCATTGTCCTAGTCGGAGGATCAAGTAGGATGTTCCCTTCATTCCTAGGTGGGGGAAAATGAACACGTGGGTTGGGCATCCTTGGTGGTTGCAATCCCCCACCCCCTTGCATGTTTGGATTGACATTCGCATGATCAAATTGATCGGGAGGGGGATGTTGCATTCTTGGGTTAGGCATCCTAGGTTCGGGCAACCCCCCACCCCTTTGGTCATTTTGGTTTGCACCATCATAGTCAAAATTTTCACCCCCTTGGATGTTTGGGTTCACACCCACATTGTCAAAATTGTCACCCGCATCCTCGGGTGGATTTTAGCCGACGTTCATGTTGGGAGCTAGGGTTTGTCTAACTAGTCGGTGATGGGTATCCCTCTCCCACATGTAACAAAATATACACAAATTGAAATTATAAACAAACAAGAGTATGTACACGAGACAACGTACCTCAGCCCGTGATGAAGATCACGAGACTTACCTCCGTTGTTCAAAAATCACTTCCTTGAATTGACACTTCACATCCCTGGCAACGGCGAAAAAATGATTGATTGGAAATACCTAACCTCACTAACCCCTAATTACTATCCCTCAATTGATGTAATGTATAGACGGGGGAGAAGAATTTCTTCCCCTAGAGATAGTGTCAAAAGAAAGGGCAATGAGAAAAGGGAAATGAGAATGTGTAAATATGGGATGTCTATGCACAAAAATGCTCCCCAATCGCAAGGAGACTTTGGTGAAAGAAGTGAATCCACTGGGAAGGAAGAGTATTCCAAGGTCATATCTACAGGGAAGGAAGCGATCAAGATTGAAGTGATTTGGTGAAAAACAGAAATACAAAATCTTTTGTCTTGAGAATTGGTTTGTGTTTGGTTTGTAAAGTGTGTGCTAATGAGAAAACAAGTGTTGGCATTTCCAAGAGGTCACTCTACTAGGTATACAAACACAACTCAAACACATCCTCCGATCAAGCATAAATGAACGAATGATTTCCGGGAAGCCGAGGATGAGGCCGGTGAGTATTTAAGCACAAACCATGACTAGGCCTACGGTTTATCAAAGACTCACCTAATCATCCACCTTCAACCCAGTTAAATCGAACCATTGATCTTTGAAAGGAGGAATAGAAATGAGTTGAAGTCATATGCCTAAGTAGAGGTTCCCCTTGGTCATGCCAACTAATAAATTAGCTAGTCATATTTGAAATGAAAACAACAATGAGATGAAGGTGCATTGCAATGAAATGAAGTTCTAGAATAATTAGCTACAATAACTTACAAGCTAGGAATGGAAGAGATGACAAACTAATTCTTATCTATGGAAAATGAAGAACTAAAAGCATTAATGGTGAAATATTAAATAAGCATTCAACTAACCAAACATGAAGGTAAAACAACATCAATGGCATTCAATAAACTACTCAGATCCTTCCTTAAGATTACAAGACAAATGCAGTAGAAGAAATACTAAAATTTCACTTTCCCTCTCTAGAAGTCACTATTCATCATCTCTACGTTTTTTGAGCTTCTCTCCCTAAAAACCTTACACTCCCATAAAAAATAAATCCCCCTTATACTAAGTGATACAAAGTGATACATATAATCCAGCCCATCTTCTCAGCAAAGACGTGCCCCAAGACCCCTGTCAATCCTTGATATGATTTCTATCATTGCAGCATAAAATATGGTGGGCTGGACAGGGTGGTGCAGGGGAGACTTTAATACCCAGCAACACCTCTTCTCTCTTATGCCATTAATGGTTTATGCACCCCAAGGTCTAAGATAAGGTGTGAACACCATGAATAGTGTTATGGGCTAGCAGGAGTAGGGCAGGAGGGAGTATGGTGGGATCCACAAAGCAACTGGAGAGTGTATGCAGAATTTGGGAAAAATCAGTATCGACTACCGGTAACTCGGGTGTGACTACTGGTACCCATCAGCTATCAGCCATTGTATAAACCAACGACTACTGGTATTCATGCGGTAGCAACAGCAGCAGAGGCCATCAACTACCGGTAGTCGTGCGGTAGCAGAAACTCTAGAAGCCAGCAACTACCGGTATTCGAGTGGTAGTTTTCATTCCAGTGGCTAGCGACTACCAATATTCGAGCGGTAGTTGCTATTACAGTGGCCAGCAGAATTCAGATTCCTCATTCTTCAAGAACTCCTCATGACTACTACCAAAGTTTGTATTGTTTATCTACATAAAGCCAGATATTATCAATATACGCTTAATCAAAACAACACTCCTCATTTTAATCTTCAAAATCAAATAACTGTGATGATTGGCACAACAAAATATACAAAGATTTGTGCGAATTAAGGACCTCCTGAAAGAAAATAGGGACAAGATCTTGCAGCGCATCGGGAGTTATCAAAGAAAAACAGTCAGGTATTACAACAAGACTGTCAGATACAGAAGCTTTAAAGTTGGAGATCTGGTACTCAAGAAACTCCTACCAACAAGGAAAGACCCCACACATGGGAATTTAGGACCCAACTAGGAAGGACCCTACATTGTTTTGAGGGTAATCAGACATGGGAACTACTAATTACAAATAGAAGAGGGAAAAGTCATACCTCACTCTTGAAACGCAGAGCGTCTGAAAAGCTTTTTTTAGTGAGTTTCTTTTGTAAGAAAGCTATCTTCAATAAAATAGCAAGTTTTTAACTTATCCTAGCATGATTCCATTGAGCAGCTCATAAACAAAACGATGAGCTCTTCATCTCATAAATTAACGATGAGCTATCCAGCTCATAAACAAACAATGAGCTCTTTAGCTCATAAATTAAAGATGAGATTTCTAACTCATAAATTAGCGATGAGCTCTTCAGCTCATAAACTAAAGACAAGCTCTTTGGCTCAAAAGAAAATAGTAAAACAACTATATGATCAACATGAGAATTACAAACAATAGAGGAAAATTGCAAAAAGTAAAGGAGGGGAAAAGTTTCTCATTCATCAACATGAGGGGCTACAAGAAAAAGAAGAAAAGTCCTAGTCTCCCCCCAAGCCTTCTTTTCAGCTCAGCAATCTCCTCTTCTAAGGAAGTGCTCACAACCCGCAAATATGTGTTCTCTTCCTTCAGTTCGTCTCGTTCCTTCTCCGCCTCGGTGAGCATCTTAGAAAGCTTCATCTTGCTATCAGAAAACAAAATCTCACTGAAGGAAGGGCCACACAATGGAGAAGAGGAGTCGTTCCTCCTTCGCTTTTTGGAGGACGTAGCAACATCCTCATCTTCATCTGTCACAATAGGGGAGGAATTAGGAGAAACTGGGAAGAACGAAAATTTTAAAGCAGCAACGGCAGCACTAAACAAGAAAAGGTTATCTGGAGTAACAAGCTCCAAGAAAGGAGCAGGCTTAACATGGGCCACCTAGTTAACCCTCCACAGCTCCGCCAGAGTTAAACTGGGGACACTTGCACAACAGAAGCATTATGAGAACCAATCACCATAGATCTAGTAGAGTAGGTTTATAAACCTCTACCTTCATAAGAAAACACCCCCAAGAGCGAGGAACCCTAGACCGCGTGCAGCGCTGCTCAGTGGACCTCTAGGAATCTACGGAGGCAAAGAAAAAGCGTTGGGCCCATCCTTCAGGAGATGAGGGAATATCAAGGACCAGCGGGGCTCGAAAAAGTTCCTCCATCTAAAGTTACTGAAGTAAGGGAGCTCATCCTCTTCAAGCTCATAAAAATAAAGGAACTCAGCAATAGAAGGGAACTCACTGTTACCTTGCAGACGCCAGAAAAGGAAAAAGCTGATTATTGTGCCCCACCCTCTAAGGGAGAGGCGAGAAGGGCACAAACCATAATTAGGAAAGAACCCACCTAATGGAAGGATGGATAGGAAAACAAAGGCCCATCTTAGAGTCGCCTTCAAAAAATAAACCTCCCCTTGAGGAAGAATGTTACAAGGGTCATCAGGGCTTGGGACTCACAAGGGCAAGTCTGCAGAAAGGGAAAAACGTCTTTTAATTCCATCCAACTCTGATGGTGTTACTACCGAAGGAACTAAGTAGTGGGAATATCAGCTCAAGTCGATCCCAGTGAAAGCTCATTGCTTGAACAAAGAAGAAAGAGAGGCATCCATCAAAAATCAAGTAAAAGACAGGGATCACAAGAACCACTGGCAACCAGGAAACCCAAGTTTTCTTTCCCGAAGATTGTTAACAAGAAAAAACTTCAAGACTCGTAAGCAACATGAAGTCTGAAACCTTATGGAAACTCCAAGAAATTCCAAATTTTAAGGAACCAAGAAATGCATGAAGGTGAAAAGGCGGTCCCTTGAACTTCTAAAATCATAGTGGTAGTTACTTTTTTGGAAAGTAGGTGCGCACGCACAATAATGAGAAAGTCGATGTTCAACTCTGCTAGGACAGTTCTGCAAGCTCAGCCCTACAAGCTTAACTCAATTTAGGAAGACGTCACAATACAGGAAACACAATTATCCAAGTATAGACCCAAGCTAAGAGGCCCTTAGCCCAGCCTAAGTAGAGCTCAGCAACTCATGGGCTCCTGAGTTCATAGGAATGCACCCTCTAAGGATAAACCCTCAATCTTTCAACGTAACAGAATTTCAAATCTTCAGCTAGCCATCTTCTCCAAACTTGACAATTCTACTTCAAGAAGAACCAAGTCCTCCTCGAAGTAAGGGGCAAAGGGAGCTCAGCAAGAGCGTAGTAGCATAGTAATTAGAAGTATACAGCATCAACAATTCAAAAATTCAAGAGGCAAAGTGTGTTTACATTCTTCAAAAGAAGCAGAGTACAAGGTATGGCAAAAAAAATTCCTAAGTCTCTATAGTAAGAGCGGGATGAGAGCCTGGAAGTTCAGCAGTTGAAGTTTCTAAAGGATCAGGAGCAGGCAAATAAGGAGGGACCTCAGGTAGAACAAGAACAGAGACCTCAACTCCAGCTGGGGGCAGGGCCAACACAGGAGCTTGAGTAGCAAGATCAGTAAAGAAAGATATACCAGCAAAGGCTTTAAATGCAATGATGTGGGTGACCGTCTCCAAGGCCCTCTCGACCTCGGCCGAGAAGGGAGAGGTGGGGATTGCACTTTGTTCAGAAACTCCTATAGAAAGGGGAAGCGCTACCCCTCCTGGAAGGGAGTTATGTGCAACCATCGACGAAGGAATAAGGGTCATCTGGGATGAAATAGGAAAGGCAGAGGGCCCTTCTATCCTCGACACCTTGGTTGAAGGGACCAAATCACTCCCTGAGCTAACCTCAACATTACGCTTACTCCCACTCCTGTTTTTCTTTAACAGAGCAACCTTTGCCCTAAGTTCCTTCGAAGTGGGCTCCATTGAGGAAGAACCTAAGAGATCAAGGCAATCAGATCAAAAAGGGAACAAGAAAAAATGAAGTAGAAAGTTAAGAACGGAAGGAGAAAATGCTACCTACCACCTCTCCAGCTCCAGCCACAAAAATTGGGATAGGAGTCTGAACCTTCACCTCCGGAGGGCTGAACTCGAGCTCAGTAAGAACTTAAGGCTTGATAAGCTCAGACTATTTCTCAGGATCGCAACCCTTTAAGTTCATCAAAACTCGCTTATCCACAACGTTGAGCTCCGAACGAACACCTGAGGAACAAAACGAACTAGGCAGAACAAAGTCAACAGAATAAGTCACCAAATCCGATCCAAACTTACTCAGGTAGGGACTTACCCAGGTTTTCAGGGGGGATAGAAGAGTGTCTACCGCATCTGAAAGGTTATACTCCCATTCTCTACCTCACACAAAGAAGAAGAGCTTTTTCCAACCTTTGTAGGAGCTTGGGAGATCAGAAATGATGGCTTGGGTTTAGTCGTTTGGAAATGTATAAAAAATCATCGAAAGAAAGATACTTGACATTAAAGAACTTCATAAGCAAAGACACGGTGGGAACTCCAAGATCATGTTTCTTGAAGTAAACCAAGAGTCCCACTAGAACACCCCAGAAATTAGGAGAAAGTTGGGCAGGATAAACATTAAAGTGCTGCAAGATGCTCTTAAGGAAGGGGTGTATTAGAAAACGGAGGCCGTTCTTGAGGGCGTCCAAGAAGAAGCAGACCTTCTTGAGAACGGGGGTATCATATCGAACGTCCTTATTTGGGCACCAATACCTCAAACTCCCAGGAAAACCAAAACGAGTAGATAAGACCCCCATATAAGGAAGTGTGACCTCGCTACGACCCACTAGGTGAGAAGCTCTAGGGACAACCTTAGCACCATCGGCGTTGTCAGAAATCCCAATACCACTCACTTTGGTCTTACCTTTATTAGATTTTTTGGGCTTAGGAGAGGGTGACAAAGGAGGATCCTCAGCATTTTCCTTAGCATAGACAAAGTCAACACCAGGAAATTTATCTATCTCCTCATCTAAATCACCCAAATTGACGTCTTCTTTAGCAGACTTGTTGCCCATAATGGAAACAGACGAGGCTATAGCTTCAGAAGATGCAGACATGGATAGACAAGAGAAAGGAAGCCTGAAAGATCTGTAAAGAGGGGGAATTTTTGCAAAACAGTCTCTAAGAGTTGAAGGATCAAGACATCAACAACCAATAGGGAAAAACTCTAGCAGTAGATTAAGGGTCCAAGAAAAGAGGAAAAAAGGACAATGAGAGATCTCGATTCCTAAAATAACATAAGTGGAAGGTCCAAAAATACGACAACCACCTCATATTCGAGGGATTCAGAACAAAGAAATGAACAAAAGCCAAGAAGCATACCTAATCAAGAATGAACGACATATCAAATCTCATAGAGAAATTAGAAAGCAAGCCTCGCAAAGCCTTCATATCAAATCAGGGGAAATCGATTTTTCTGTGAAACCCTAAGAACGCTAATAGATTAGGGAAGCCAAAATCATAAGGAATAGAGAAGGTAAATCCCAGAGAGAGAAGTTGAATGATGAAGTGAGGCGATTTCCATTGCTACATGAGTATTTAAAGCTTGGTATACGTGGGTCTTTAGAATGCAAGACGTGCACAAGAAACGAGATAGAAATGATTACTCGAAACTATTAGGACTTAGCTTGGTTCAACTACAGCTCTGCCCCTGCTCAAGCCCATCATGACCAAGGATTGGGGGGGAAATTGATGATACCCAGAAAAAATTGCACGGTTGAGATCGGGAATTGAGGTCAGGAAAAGAGCTCAGCAAAAAAAGGCTTGAGTTTAGAGTTTTAGACCTTGGACTTCCTCGAGTTACACCTCGAAGGAAATTGGAGAAAGATAGCTGGAAGATAGAGAAGGCTCCCTCATTAGCAGCAGACGCAAGATCCTCAATTACCTAAACCATCCCCTAAAATCAAGTGAGGTATTGCGAAGGGAAGGCGAGGATCTCATTACAATCTCCATAGAATTAGGAATTACGCTATAAATATTGTCAAATGCCCTTATTACGGGGCAAGTCATTCAAATTGTACCAAGAACCCTGTGTAACAATCAAAAAGTCATCAATATAGATCCCAGGAGGAAGAATCTTCATTAAAGAGTGGATTAGCCAAGCTTCCAAGCTGGTAAACCACTATAACTCCACTGTGCGAAATCATCTTTTGTCATTACACTATTCTTACAAGCCTTGTAGCTCAGATAAAACCTCATTCGTATATTTATTCTGCTCAACCACGTTTCACACGCCATCAAATGCGAAAATGATAAAAATTATTACCACCAATAGTTAATGGGACAGGTCAAATAAAAATACCTCAATCTTGACATGCAAACCCATGTCCCTAGTAATGTATGAAGACAAGGTTCTCTACTAATCTCTAGCAGTTTGGGAAAATAATTCCTACAAAAATTGTTTTTATCTTATTTCACAGACCTAATTAGTTTTAAAAAACGTAAGTTCAACTAACATGTTCAAACTCAACCCAACCATGCCAAGTAAAGAAGCCATCAGTTTCTTCGATGCTTATCCAATTTCATATCAACTTCTTTAAAATCTAAAAAAAAAAAACTTAATTTATGAATTATATTTGTCAATCATACATCTTCCTTCCCCTAATACCAGAAATCCCTAGGGCTCATATAACTTAACTTAAAAGACGCTTTCATTGGAGGAGACCTTTTAAGTAAAAACTAGTCATGGCATAGTAAATGTGATTGTGTCCATGTAATTAGCACTAGTAATTATATTTGACTGAGTTGCTATCACAGGTCCTAGATTATTTGTGTAGTTTGTTAGAGCATCTCCAATAGTGCTCTATATTGTAGAGAAAAGAGCATCTTTTCTAAAATAGAGAGCTTCTTTGGTAAAAAATTAGAATAGATAATTAATTTTTGCACACCACTCCAATAGGACAATTCTTAACATTTTATCATTTTATGTTGTCTTTTCTTATAATAAATTTGACTTACCTCCTATTTTTTCTCCATTATTTTAAATGAGATAAGTTTATTCTCAAAATCTCTTGAATAAAAGATAAATATATCTATTTTCTATTCCAAATAATAAAATAAAATAGAGAGTGAGTTTGACTCTCCAAATGTAGTTAGTCAAATTAGACTTTATTTTATAGAATCTAAATAAAGAGTCTATTGGAGAAGAAATTTTAAGGATTAACTCTCTATAATAAAGAATTGAGTGAAAATAAAAAAACCTATAAGATATGTTGTATTAAGTTCTTTAATTTAGAAGTCTTACTTGGGAAAATAATACCTATTCTTAGTGATTAACATAGTGGGGTCCTAGAATGTAAAAGTTTATGAGTTGGTGTCTATTTAAGTGTTACTAGAGAAATGAATAGAGGTGTTCCAATCCAAATAAACTTCTCTCCTTATCTCCTTTATTGGTAATTGAAATGGTTGAGTTGTGTAAAAAAGTTTAATTGAACTGACGTTTCTATTATAATGCAATTGGACTTGTGTATTTATAAATTATTAGAGTTTGAAAAATAGTTTTAAAACTTAACCTATTGTGGAAATTATTTTGACAAACCGACTGAATTTGATAAAAAGGTCAATCATAAAATATTTGATTTTGTTTCATTTTTCTAAACTTCTCGTTCATGGATTATGTGACTTAACTTGAGCACGACATGATTGATAAACAAGTATATTTAGTATCAAAACATTGGACATAATTAATGAATTAGTGGTATTGTTTTGTACTTGACACCAACACAAAATGACTTAACTCGGAGACAACATGACACAATCCGGTTATCAATTCTACATATACTTTTTTTTTTCGGCGAATGCCATACACTTGTAGAAACGACTAGAGCTAGAAATTACTATGAAAAAACATACTTAATCATGATGTATTTGGGGATGAAAGGTTTGAAAAATCTCTGTTGCCAAACTACAATCATTGTTCATGAGGTACACATGGAAGATCCACCATCCCTCCAAGAGAGAACTAAGTAATTACAAGCGAGTGCACCAGAGTAGACAAAATAAAGCAAATAAAATCAAGTAGATACATACCTAAGGTGAACACAGCAGCCTCCAATTATGCACAATCACCAACAGCATGACCCAACAAAGTTTTACAATCTCCATAGCACCAAGAAGATAAGAGCAGCCTGCATCAAGTCACAAGATTCAAAGGGCTCAAAGATTTTCAGAGTGTGCCCAGTGATTTTGTAGCCATAACATCTTATTTGTCTTCTTATAGCCCCTGCACAAGCGTATAACTTGAATATGAAGCATTTCACTATTCTCTATAAATGGCGGTCACATCCTTATATGCATTTTTAAAAATCCTACAATTCCTCTCTCCAGATAATATACACTGCAGTGGATAAAATCAGTTTGCCAATCAGCTTCCTCAACCTTTTTCCCTTCTTTTTGGAAGCAAACCATTGAATAGGATTGTTCCAATCCAAGACAGGCCACACTTCATTTTGTTTGGTCTGAATGGAGATTCAAATTCTACTAGTAAATGAGCAACAAAGAAAATATAATTATGAGTTTCAAGGACGTCCCTGCAAAGCACAATGTGCCATGCATATTCGCTTGACAGAAACCAGTGTCAGGCTAGTTAATAACAATACTAACAACAAAACCTTCATCATTAATCCCTAATAACAATGACATGCCTGGTATATAAAGATTCTTCATTCTTTCTTTTTGTTGGTGAAGGGGAGTGCACTAACATGAGGATTGCGGACGACTTAGACATTATTCCCCACACAATTCCATCGTTAAAAGTCATTTTCTTCACTTGACCACCAATGACAGCCGGGAGAGTCCAAACTTGGAATGCATCAAGCATCAAATTATGTATCCCTTTGTAGCTTATAGGTTATAAACATTCAACTTCTGAAGAAACATATCTTCTTTGCAGGTAGCTTGGGATGATGCACAGAGGCTTGGAAACCGGTGTATTGAGCGTGAAATATGTCGCAATGATGCTGCAGGAGATCTTTCTGAGCTCTCAGAAGGTGAGAAAGAAAAAGGTGACACCAACCAAACGGAAACTTTAGCACAAAACATTTCAAGAATCAACTCCGACATAAAAATCTGGTCAGACGAGGATAAACCTAGGCGCCTTTACATTGTCTTGATCAGGTACGCCTAATTATTGCAGTTTCTAAGCATTGTTTTCTGAGTGGAAAATTAACTAGTAGTCAAAGAGCAAAATATTGTTTCGAAATACTCAAAATATCCGAAACGTTTCCGTTTTCAAGAAGACCGAAATAAATTTGTGATGAAATCGAAATTCTAATACTTCGAGGTGTTCAATAATGTTTCGAAATGTTTTTTGAAATTTCAATGCATTTGTACAATTTTTTTTAGAATGTTTCAAAATATTTCAAGATATTTTAATATATTTCGACTAATATTTTGAAAAAATAATTCTTAAATTTTTTTTTTCATTTTTTTTTTCAAAACGGATCGAAACGTTTCCAAAACATGTCGAAATATTTTTATTTCCTAGGTGACCGAAACAGTGCACCTAAACTAAACTTTGATCCTTGTTAGTAGTATTTGATTTCTAAACTCTTTTGGACTCATGTATTAGTATTACATTTATGTACGCTTCTCTATATCTACGTCTATACTTTTATGAAAAATTAAATTCCAATCTATATTTTATTATTATATATACATAATTTCTGGTATGTAACAATATCATAATACTATAATACAAACAATAATATTACAATCTAATCAATCTCTTTGACAAAAAATGTAATAAATTTAGAATATAATTATATGTACAAATACTCGGGATGATAATCTTACAATAAAGCTTCATTATGAACAAAAGAGGAAATGGGGTAGGGAGATGCTTAAGTTTATGCAAGGAAAATAATAATTTGATGATGGCAGTATTTGCTTTTCATGAATTTTGAGTCTTACAAAACCAGAAATAACAAAAACAAACACCACAAAATCTAATGAAAATGCATGACAATAATGATGATCTTATGGTTTCATGTTTAATGCTTATGTAGTCTTCACGGGTTGGTACGTGGAGAAAACATGGAACTTGGAAGAGATTCTGATACTGGTGGTCAGGTAGTATTTTCAACAGTTCCATGGTTGTTTGACATACGCCGATAAATCTTTACTCTTTTGCTCGGAGTTGCAAATTGAATCCCAAGACCACCCCAAGACAAGAGTAATCCTGAAGCCACAAGTTAACCCTGATGGTAGGACCCGGCTACAGTACATCCAAAAGAAATTTCGGTATCATATCAAAAATTTCATTTTGCAACATTTGTGGTATATTTACTAAATTTATAGTATATTTACACCGGTTGGTAGACAAGACAAGACGTTAAAATGACAAGAAAATACATTAAAATGACAAGATAAGACATAAAGAAATGCAACAATTAAGTTAATTGAGGACAAAATTACAATATTAGTGAGAAGTTTACGACTATAGTAAACAAAATTATAACATTAGTGAAAATTTTATAACATTAGTGAATAAAATTACAAAATTTGTGGAAATATTTACCAAATTTGTGAGAATATTTACAATTTCAGTGGTATATTTACAAAATTTGTGGGAATATTTACAACTTCAGTGGTATATTTACCAAATTTGTGGAAATCCTTACAACTTCAACGGATTCAAATATTTACAACTTCATGGGAGATTTGATCGATCGTGAGCAAATTTAATCGATCGTGGGGAGATTCGATCAATACTGGAGACATCTGCAACAATTTGATCGATCAAAACCATATTTAATCGATCATTGACTACTTTTATGACAATATTTACAACTCCAATTGATTCTTTACAACATTTATGGTAATATTTACGACTTCAATGAATTATTTACTACATTTATCAGAATATTTACAGCTTTAGTGAATTATTTATTACATTTGTGAAAATCTTTACAACGAAAAGTAGAGTCATTACTAATCCATGATCGATCAAATATGAATTTGATTGATCATGGACTAAATTTGTGGGAATATTTATAATTTCAGTGGTATATTTATCCAATTTGTGGAAATATTTATAACTTCAGTGGTATGTTTACCAAATTTGTGAAAATATTTACAACTTCAATGAATTCAAATATTTACATTTTCATGGAGAAATTTGATCGATCATTGGGATATTTTTATCGATCATGGGGAGATTTGATCAATACACATGTGTTTGTGCTTAATTAATGAATATTTTACAACTAATCCAACAAGATATACAATTTCAATGGATCATTTATCATTTTTATGGAAATATTTACAACTTCATCGAGAGATTTAATCGATCGTGAGGAGATTGATATAAATTTGATAGATCAATATGTAGTAAGTTAATTTGATCGATCAAATTGTTGCAGATGTAGAATACTGAGGACATCTACAACAATTTCATCGATTAAATCGATCCATTGAAGTTGTAAATATTCTCATAAAAGTGGTAAATAATTCATTGGAGTTGTATTAAACATAATTGATCTCAATTTAATCGATCAAACATATTTTTGATCGATCAAATATGTTTAATGATTCATTGAAGTTGCAAATATTTCCATAAAAATGGTAATTGATTCATTGAAGTTGTAAATATTCCTATAAAAGTAATAATTGATTCTTTGAAGTTGTAAATTTTCCATAAAAGTGGTAAATGATTTATTGAAGTTGTATTAAACAAATTACTAGTAATCATGATGTACTATCTCACATGTCATTTCAATGTCTTGTCTTGTCTACCAACCGTTTAAGTTGTAAATATCCCATAAATTTTGTAAATATCCCACTGAACTTGTAATAATTTTCACAAATTTGGAATTTGAAATTATTCTCATAAAGAAACCATTGAAGTGGTAAATATTCTCATAAAAGTGGTAAAATATTTACCACATTACACATCTACAACGATTTGATCAATCAATATATTTTTCTGACCGATCAAATTCAATTATAACTGACTGATCTATCTAATTTTTTTTACGATCATTCAAATCACCCCAGTACTTTTATTAGTTATGGTTCAAATTACAAATTTGTAATAATATGATCGATCATTCATATTTGTAATCGGTCAAATTATAATTTTTTTTATTTTTTATTCTTACACCACCCCTTAACACATGTTGATCGATAATATGTTTATGATCGATCAATATGTAAGATTTTTTTTTTCAAATTCAACTAGTTAACATTAAATTAATTTAATAAACTTTCAATTTCTTTCAATAAACACTCAATTTATCAAATTAACATTTAAATTATCAAATTAACATGTAATTTCATCAAATCAACACTAAATCAACACTCAAATAACATTCAATTCATCAAATTAACTCTCAATTTCATCTAATTAACATTCATTTTTTTAATAAGCATTTAATTCACGAAATTAACATTCAAATTCAACTAGTTAAAAATAAATTAATCAAATAAACTTTCAGTTTCATTCAATTTATCAAATTATCATTCAAATTATCAAATTAACATTCAGATTTATCAAATTGACTTTCAATTTCATCAAATTAATATGTAATTTTATCCCATTAAAATTTAATTTATCAAATTAACACCAAATTAACATTCAATTCATCAAATTAATGCTCAAATTCTTCAAATTAACATTCAATTGAATGATAATTTGATGAATTTAATAAAATTGAAAGTTTATTTGATTAATTTAATGTTGAATGTTAAGATTTGACTAGTGGATTTTAATTTTAATTTTAATTTAAGATTTTTTTTCAATTTTCAAAAAATTGGATTTTTGATAGATCAATTAAACATATTTGATAGATCAAACATATTTTTCTTTTGTTTTTCAAATTTTAATTTGAAAAAAATTTGATAGATCAAATGTGATATGTTTAAATATTTATTTATTTTTATTTTTATTCTAAATTAAATATAAATCGGATGAAATTGATCCCAATCTTGATTGCTAATCTTGATTGCTAGTCACCGCAAGACCCAATCTTGATCGCTACCTTGGTCCCTTGATCTAATCTTGATCGCTAAATCTCACCTTGATCGATCACAGATGTAGAAGTTGAATCCACTTTTTTGTTATAAAGATTTCCACAATCCACTAAATTATAAATATTCTCCTAAATGTCGTAAAGAATTCATTAAAGTTGTAAATATTTTCACTAATGTTGTAATTTTGTTCTCTTTTTTGGTGTAGTACTAGTCCATGATCGATCAAAACCATATTTGATCGATCATGGACTAGTAATGAATCCACTTTTTGTTGTAAATATACTAACGAATTTAGTAAATATATCACTGAAGTTGTAAATATTCTCACAAATTTAGTTCATGATTGATCAAATTCATATTTGATCGATCATGGACTAGTAATGAATCCACTTTTCGTTGTAAAGATTTTCACAAATGTAATAAACAATCTACTAAAGTTGTAAATATTTCTATAAATGTAATAAATAATTCATTGAAGTCATAAATATTCGCATAAATGTCATAAAGAATCTATTGGAGTTGTAAATATTACCATAAAAGTAGTCCATAATCAATCAAATATGGTTTTGATCGATCAAATTGTTACAGATGTCCCCAGTATTGATCGAATCTCCCCATGATCGATCAAATCTACTCACGATCGATCAAATCTCCCATGAAATTGTAAATATTTGAATCTATTGAAATTGTAAGAATTTTCACAAATTTGATAAATATACCATTGAAGTTGTAAATATTTTCACAAATTTTATAAATATACCATTGAAGTTGTAAATATTCTCATAAATTTGATAAATATTCCCACAAATTTTGTATTTTTATTCACTAATGTTGTAAAATTTTTACTAATGTTGTAATTTTGTTAACTATAGTCGTAAACTTCTCACTAATGTTGTAATTTTGCCCTCAATTGATTTAATTGTTGCTTTTTTTTATGTTTTATATTGTCATTTAAATGTCTTTTTTGTCTATCAACCGGTATAAATATATCATAAATTTAGTAAACATACCATAAATATTATAAAAAAAAATTTGGTATGATACGGAAATTTCCTTTGGATATAACGTAGCCGGGTCCCTGGTGGTAATATCTGGTCTGACATAATGCGTAATATATGTAGTTTTCTCACTTTTTCTCCCAATGTTCAGGTGAAATATGTGGTAGAACTTGCCCGAGCACTGGCCAACATGAAAGGAGTCTATCGCGTAGATCTCCTGACTCGACAAATCACATCAGTAGAGGTTGATTCTAGCTATGGTGAACCCATTGAGATGCTGGCCTGCCCGTCCGATGGCAGTGGTAGCTGTGGTGCCTACATAGTCCGAATCCCATGTGGACCCCGTGATAAGTAATTAAATACTTTTCAATTTCCATATGCATTTGCATTTTGGAGTTTGTATTCTTTGAAGTTGGCATCAACTTCAACGGATGAATTTGGCCCAACAAGGCCGCACAATGAGAATAGAATGTCACACTGACCCAAAAAAGAAAAAGGATGTCACAACCTACGGAAGAAAGCAGACCTCACAATGCTGACTAGTGATGATGTTAATCCTGGTCACACATTTCTCATCTTACGACAATATTGGGCTACACGTCATCCTTTAGAGTTTGACCCAACTTTGACCGTGTGTGTTTGTGTTTTTCTTAAGCTAATCAACTAATCAGTATTGTCGCCAACTTAATGGTGTCATTATGTTTCTTCCATTCCAAGAGTGCAGTTTACAGAACCGAGTGATGAGAGTAACTTGAATGCCTTTGGCACAGGTACATTCCAAAAGAGTCACTCTGGCCTCACATACCAGAATTTCTCGATGGGGCTCTAAGTCACATTATCAACATGGCGAGAGCTCTCGGTGAAGAAATCGACGGGGGAAAGCCAACGTGGCCTTATGTGATTCATGGCCATTATGCAGATGCTGGGGAGGTAGCGGCATATTTGTCAGGAGCCTTGAATGTTCCCATGGTGCTAACGGGGCATTCACTGGGACGGAACAAGTTCGAGCAATTACTTAAGCAAGGGAGGTACTCTAGGGAGGACATAAATTCAACATACAAGATCACGAGGAGAATTGAAGCTGAAGAGTTGGCGTTGGATGCCGTTGAAATGGTGGTGACGAGTACGGGGCAAGAGATTGAAGAGCAATGGGGTTTGTATGATGGTTTTGATATTAAGATGGAGAGGAAACTTAGGATTAGGAGACGACGGGGAGTAAGTTGCCACGGAAGGTACATGCCAAGGATGGTGGTATGGACAACCTCTTCTTCTTATTCTATAATAATGAAATTATCTCAACCTATCTTGGCAGGTTAAATACACAGCCACTGTGCACTTACAGTTTTTTTTTTATCAAAGCACTTACAGTTCAATGGGATAAAAAGTACCTAAGGAAACTGGCAGAGTCAACCAAAAAGAGTGGATAGCACTACGCATAAACACGTGGTTTCTGATAACCAAAACCACAACACTGCATACTTAATTGTGCGCATTTCATAAAATGCAGCTTGTTAATTGCAGTCTCTAAACATTACATTCCATGGCACTAGGTTATACCACCGGGCATGGACTTTAGCTATGTCACAGCACAAGATTCGTTGGAAGTAGATGGCGATCTGAAGTCCCTTATAGGTGCTGATAGAACTCCAAATAAAAGGCATTTACCTCCGATTTGGGCAGAGGTTAGACATCCTTCTCTTGCATACTGTGATCTAAATTTACCCTCCTTAAGGAAATAATGGTTTCCACCATAAACTTCCACTAAAAGATGAGAATCGGATTTGGTAATAACATCCATTTTTGAAACCAGTTAGAAGATCGTACGCATAAGCAACTCCATAGAAACACCATGACGAATATATAAAATTTCCTTGTCTTCTCCGGGGTATCTGAATATCGCAAAACAATGTTTCCTTCTTGACTTTTTTCCATTGCAGATAATGCGATTTTTGGCAAACCCGCACAAGCCCATGATACTTGCTTTGTCTCGTCCAGACCCCAAGAAAAATGTAACCACTTTGCTCGAGGCTTACGCAGAATGCCGACCCCTACGAGAGATAGCAAATTTGGTAAAAACTGCTTTTCAAATTTGAAGATTCCTTGCAGACATAATTCTACGCAGCCCTAGTCAATGATTCCTAATTGTCTCTGCAGACACTGATACTTGGTAACAGAGACGATATAGAAGAGATGTCTAACAGCAGCTCAATTGTTCTGACCACGGTACTTAAGCTCATTGACAAGTACGACTTATATGGTCAGGTGGCTTACCCAAAGCATCATAATCAATGTGATGTTCCTGAGATATACCGTCTGGCTGCAAAAACTAAGGTAAATGTGCCAACTTGTATATTAGAACATAGAGTGGCAGTAATCATCTGGTGTTTATCAACAGTAGGTAATCCAAAGAAAGCCACTACAAACCATAGCACATGTACCTCAACATAAATAATGGCCTGCATTCCCCATAGAATTGTAGACATGATTCAAAATGAATTAGAGCATTATTATTGGGACATAATTTAGGGATATAATTGGAGGACATAATACATTTTGACCAATGAAGTGATAGTTGAATGCATTTAATACTACAATAGGTCTTATCATTAAATGTATTCTCTATAACTTCATTGGTCACAATGTATTATGTCTCAATAGCATTAGTGACTGGATTATGTCTCACATAAATAAGTCCTACTTTATTACTTAACAGTTCAACACATGTTAACCTCTTTTCATTGCAACCTTAAAACTGCTAACAGTAACACTTCTATGGCGGATTTGTGTCTTGAAGGGAGTTTTCATCAACCCAGCCCTCGTGGAACCTTTCGGTCTCACACTCATAGAGGTCAGTCATACTATCTTTTTCAAAGCTAAAATGGACTCAATCTTATTGGCATTCAGATTCTTATCCAAGGAATGCCTAAAACAGTCAATGTTTTCGACAACATATATGTATCAAATTCCTTAAGGTTCATGTAACTCTTTCTTTCAGGCGGCTGCTTATGGTTTACCTGTGGTCGCTACAAAAAATGGTGGGCCTGTAGATATACTCAAAGTAAACATATGCCTATCCTAGATCTTGTTTGTCTTTGTTTTCCAATCACAAGAACAAAGTGTTTCTTAGAGTAATTATTTTGTATATCAAACGTGAACCTTGTCAGGCACTTAACAATGGCCTTCTCATTGACCCACATGACCAGAAAGCCATAGCAGATGCTCTCCTGAAGCTTGTCGCAGACAAAAACCTCTGGCTTGAGTGCCGCAAACACGGCCTAAAGAATATCCACCGCTTCTCATGGCTAGAACACTGCCGCAACTACCTGTCCCATATTGAGCACTGCAGAAATCGCCACCCGACCACACGTCTTGAGATTATGCCAATTCTTGAAGAACCCATGAGTGAGTCACTAAGGGATGTTGATGACCTTTCTTTGAAATTCTCCGTTGACGTGGATTTCAAGCCCAATGGGGAGCTTGATGCAACAACCAAACAAAAGGAACTAATTAGGACCCTAACCCAAATGGCTACCTCCAACGGAAACTCCACCGTTAGTTACTATCCGGGAAGAAGGCACAGGCTATTTATAATTGCCGTTGATTGTTATGACAATAATGGACTCTGCACTGGGATGTTATCATCAATCATAAACAATGTGATGAAATCTGCTGGCTCGAGATCAGGGGAGACAGGCTTTATATTGCTAACAGGTTTAAGCTTACTCGAGGCAAAAGAAGCATTGACTTGTCAGGTAAAACTGGAAGATTTTGACGCATTGGTTTGTAGTAGCGGAAGTGAATTGTATTACCCATGGAAGGATTTGGTAGCTGATGCAAACTACGAAGCCCATGTTGAGTATCGCTGGCCTGGTGGGAATGTGAGATCAATGGTGATGAGGCTTGCTAGGATAGCAGATGAGGCTGAGGATGACATTGTGGAATACATAAGTGCATGTAGCTCTCGATGCTACTCATATAGGATCAAACCAGGAGCGAAGGTGAGATTCTTCTAAACCAATCCGAGGGGTTAGACCGCAAACAGTAACCATGAAGAATAATGCCTTAGGTACTACATTCTGTGATGTATACTATAAATTTTTTCTAACAATGGCTTCATTGTAGGGCAGGTTCAAAGGATCGATGACCTTCGCCAGAGGTTCCGGATGAGAGGCTTACGATGCAACCTTGTCTACACACATGCCGCAAAAAGGTTGAATGTAGTACCTTTAATTGCATCTAGGGTCCAAGCACTAAGGTAAAAAAATAATTTCCTACTTTAATGTATTACGTAAGATGGGTGTATTCCATAATCAACATACAGCCTGAGCAATAATAATTATTCTTCACGCTTGTGCATGTTATGCAGGTATTTATCAGTAAGGTGGGGCATTGACCTTTCCAAGATGATTGTGTTTGTTGGGGAAAGAGGAGATACAGACTATGAAGACTTGCTAGTTGGTATCCACAAAACTGTAATCCTAAAAGGTTCTGTGGAATATGCCAGCGAGATGCTACTTCGCAGCGAAGACAGTTTCAAGAGGGAAGACGTAGTCCCCCAAGATACCCCTAACATTGCCTTAACTGAGGGGTATGACACCCCTTATATCACCACAGCCTTGGCGACTCTTGGGATCATTTGATTTTCTTTTTATGACTTCTCCTGTGATCGTTTGAATTTCTTGTTATATGTAACACAACACAAAAGCATATACATAATTGTGTAATATAAAAAAAAATCGTAACTAATTTTCTGTATATTACTACTTAAGGCCATATTGACACGATCAAATAAGTTGAGATATCATAAGCATAAATGGCACCTTTCTGGAATAGAACTTTGGGCTACAAATTCTGAAAGCAATCTAAGAATTACTTCATGCAGGTATCGACATGCGTAGGGAGTACTGAGCTGGGTGGGGGATACGGTTATGGGCGAATGCATGTGGAAAAACCAAGTTCGTAACTGTAAAATATATCATCAGTTTTTGACAAGATGAATCACAAATTTCGGACAGATATATTCCACTTCTATCATTTGGCATGCAATTAAAAACCAACTAAAGAAATATTTGTGAGTCAAAAAAGATACAAACTAAGTATAAACTAAGTGTAAAGTCCCTATATGTATAATCAAACAATAAAAGTCAAAATAAGGATAAAAAGATAATAAAAGTCAAAACCCTAATAAACTACACTATAACTCCAACACTCCCCCTCAAGTTAGACACAAAAATGTCAACTAAGTCAAGCTTAACAACAGAGTTCCAGAGAATAGATAGAGTGACATGTTTGGTGAAAACATCCGCAACCTAATCACTAGTCCCCATAAACAATGAAGTTACAATACCACAATTAACTTTCTCCTGAAGAAAGTGAACATAGATCTCTAAATGCTTCGTCCTCTCGTGTCGTACAGAATCAGAAGTGAGTTGAATAAAAGATCGATTATCACAATATAATGTAAATGGAGAAGTCATTGAAAATCCTAACTCACCCAGAATCGATCTTAACAAAATAATCTCACACATACCAAGCGTCAGTGCCCGATACTCTACCTCTGCTAACGAGTGTGAGATAATTGTTTGCTTCTTGCTCTTCCAAGAGATAAGATGAGTCACTCGAAAAGCACAAAAGCTCACAGTAGATCGACCGTCACACGTTCCTCCATAATCTTAATCTGAAGAACAGACTAGAGAACCAGTCTGAGATTCTGATGCATTAAACAATCCAAGACCATGACAAGACTTGAGGTACCGAAGAATATGATAAACCGCATTAAGATGAGACTGACATGACTTGTGTATGAATTAACTAACTCGACTGACAATAAATGAAATGTCTGGCCTAGTGTTCACCAGGTAGATAAGTCTACCTACCAATCACTGATAGACCGTCGAATCTCTTAAAATTTAAGCATTAGCTTTAAGCATTAGAATTTTAAGCGAACAAAAAGATTAAAATTTAACTAAAACAATTCAAAATAGCAAAACCCTATGTTATTAAAGTAACACTCAACAAAATCCTAACATCCAATTTCATAAAAAAAACAACAAATTATGAAATTAAACTCCAATTGCAATCAAAACAAACCTAACATTCAAGTTCAAAACCACTACTATGCTAACATTCAATCAAAATACCACAAACATTTATAACTTTCAATTAAAACGCTACAATCCTATTTCATGAAAATAACCCAAAGGCAGGTTCATGAAAAATCCTAATTTGAGAACCTTAGCATCAAAATTGCTCAAAACTGTGTGTTCCACTGCCTCTATGTATGTGTATCTGTGTAAAACCCACAAAAAATTAAATTTTTTTGAAAAAGGGTAAAATGATCATTTTACCACTATAATGCTAAATGAAAATACATACTCTCTAGAGCTTGTATGACACAACAGATTTCGTCGTTGGATTCGTATCGTGAAATCTAATCACTTTGTCGAATTTCAAAATAGTCGAATTTTTGCACGTATTTTTGAGGCGATTGGATGGCGGATGACCTCGCAAAGATCCTCAAATATAAATTTTATAAAATTTCAAATAAAATTAATTCGAACTGAACCGGGATGAAATAAATCATTTCGGGGCAAAAATGAATCCGAACAAGTGTGTCAAGTGTTGAAAATTATAAATAGAGACTAAAATTAGATATTTTGCACAAAATATCATCTGAACTCTATTGGTTTTAACGTGTGGGAGAGAAGAGAGAAAACTAAATTTTTTTTTGCTAATTCTTGGAGTTCCGTCGGTCGGATTCTGTCAAGCCAAGAATTAAAGTCGATCATG
The DNA here is from genome assembly GCA_023539305.1 of Ilex asprella. Lineage (NCBI taxonomy): Eukaryota > Viridiplantae > Streptophyta > Magnoliopsida > Aquifoliales > Aquifoliaceae > Ilex > Ilex asprella. The sequence continues at coordinate 15,420,379 of CM042194.1, read as the reverse complement.
TCAACGAGGGCTACGCAGCCACATAAAAAATGATGGATTTCACCAAAGATCCAAAGAGGAGATTTGGTAGAAATCAAGTTTTGGAGGTCTTAGGAGGTGTTCTTGAAGCTTCTGCCTTCATTTCTACACTCCAAGAGGGAGAGTTTTTCCTACTTTGATTTTATTCCACCCTTTGGTGTTGATACACTAAGGGTTTGATATAAATGTTGACCTAAGATATGTCTAGGATCATGGAAATGAGGGAATTGGGTATTAAAATGACTCAAGCCAATTCTAGCTTAAATTTGATGTGTAAAAGTTACTTGTGTAATTTCTTGTAAATGTGAAAATTAAGGCATGCTATGTGTTACATGTTTGTGCCTTGTTTAAGTGTGGATAAGATTCTTTGAATGTTGGAAGTTTGTTGTTTTGATTAAATTGAAATCACATGCTTGAATTGAGTTATGTGATAACTTGTGAATATTATATGCTTATGATATAATTTTTCGTGGACTTGGATGGTTATGTGTTAAATTAGTCCATATGACATTCATCACATATGAGACATGATATTGTTGTTGCAATGGTGCATCACATTGCATATACACGGAGACATCGCATCACATGGGTGTGTGTGTGTGCATAGTGGTCGTCAACACCACACTTGATGATTGACAGATGACTTAGAATAGTTAGGCCGAAGACCTAACTAAGCCGCATGGTTACATGGTACATTGGGTCGGAGTAGCAAGAAGATCCCTCGGGTACAAGGCCCGGTAATTGGGGTACGTGATTAGTACTCAATTATAGCATATTATTATGTCCTTTTTGGACTAATTATACTTTGATAGAGTTTAAATGATGTCATTTCAGACTCAAAAGTGAAAAAGGGTTCAAGGGCAACCAAAAGTACATTTAAATGTAATACCAACACATCAAGGAACAAATTGAAAAAACTTGGAAGAAAGAAACAATGTTTGAACGCCAACTCACGTTCACAAGAAGTAGGCCAGCAGAGACAGAATGTGTTGTAGCCAAGAACCAAAGTCCTGAGGAACAAAGAACCACGTTCGAACGCCATCCATGGTTTAAACATCCCCTGGAGCATTGACAAAAACCAGACTGAACGCATGGCCTGTGGCAACAAGTAAATGACAAGTTCTGCATAGAATGTGGAAAGAGATTTCCACAGAGGACCACAAGCCGTTTGACGTTTGAGTGATAAGTACAGATCCTATATGGTATTCGAACACTCTTAGAACAAAGATAGAAGAAACGTTCGAATGCCACCCACTGTTCGAACGCCTTTAGAGCAAAAACAACAAATACGTTCGAATGCCAACTCACGTTCGAACGTCCTCGACAGACTGCCTGCAGAGTGGCTGACTTTTCACTTTGACTTAGGCGAAAAACACTATTTTATCACCCCCCTTGCCTTCTCCTTTCCTATAAATACTCTCATTTTTTGGGAGAGAAAGGGGGGCAGCACTTCTACTTTCTAATGTTCTTAGTTTTCTCTTTGGTAGAGAGTTGGGAAGCTTAATCTCCCACTCATTTCATTACATTCATGCTTACATTTACTTAAGAGTTTTAGTTTCTTTATTTACTTTTAGTCTTTACATTCATGTTTACATTTGCTTGTATTAAGAGTTTCATTTCTCTAATTACGTTTAGTCTTTACATATATGCAATTACATACATTCCTTTGTTTATGTCTTTTACTTCCATTGCTCGAGCTTCTTTCATTTTTAGAGGAGTGAAACTCTTCCACTTTTCTTGAGCTTTGCCAAAGTCGTGAAGGGTGGAACGTGATTTACTCATTTTTTGATGAAGATTGGCTCCTTGTTATTATGCTTTGGTTTTGCAAAGTTCTCTACTTTGAGGGATGAGCATCACTCACTTTTCTAGCTTTACTAAAGTCATGAAGAGTGAGTAGTTTCTCATTCACTATTTAGTAAGAGGTGAAGGGCATGTATAAATTACCCGGAAGTTATATTTGTATTTTTTTCTAATGTTTAATGTTTATATCCCCTTGCTTATTAGATGATTGATTGCATATAGCAAAGCTAAGGTATTTTGTACAATCGAGAGTCTTTCTATGACACGAATGACTCTTGCATGAAAACACTCTGCGTTTCAAGGCGAGGACCCCGACTAGATCTTCATTACTACCCTGTAATCATCTCCATTGTTATACTTCATTTAAAGAATGTAATATTAAAACCATGGTTGGATGTCTTGTAGAAACACTTGCTTGTTTGTAAACGGATTAAGTCTCGGAACAAACAATTCTTGTAAACTTCTAAAAAGACATCGAAATCATGACCTTAATTCTCCCAATCCATCTTTATCTTCCGATTAACTTGCTGTTGACACGAGAGTTAATTGAGTTATCAAGCATAAGTATAAAATACTGAATAATTAACTACATGTCCCAATCCTCGAACTACAGGGTGACTTTCTTTTCATTTAAATTTATCTTATATTTTGACCCGAAAACCTTATTGGAAAGAATTTTATATTTAATCCAGGAAAAACCTCTAAACCTCACAATTACAAATCTCAAAGGTTACAATCAACTGGTCTCCACCACTGCTTACTTTGAAATACCAACACAAACAAGTTCCCTGTGGATTTGACTCTGGACTCAAACCGGATTATTACTACAACTTGACCGCCTGCACTTGAGTGTACACATTTTGGATCAAGCTAGTACGCACTCCCTTGGTTTGGTCCATAAAGTGTGTAGGTGTACGTGGAATCTTCGGTGGAGGTCCGTCAATTCCGTGTAGGTTGGGTGACCTTTGGTGTAAGTCCATGAATATCCACCCCAAGAAAGACCCTAAATTTGTAAACATCATTTGATGTGTAACATAGATGACGAGTTCATACACATTGTCACTTATATGTGTTGAAGAGCTGGGAAGGGCTCAGATTGAGTGCATGAATGAGTCTCATCTCATTGCATGAATGAGTCTCATCTCATT
>CM042194.1:15401116-15417403 GCA_023539305.1 Ilex asprella | reverse complement strand
TGCATGAATGAGTCTCATCTCATTGCATGAATGAGTCTCATCTCATTGCATGACATGTCATAGTAAATTCTATCATTCAGTTGCATACACTTGATTGGAGTTGTTATGGATAATTGTTGTTGCATGTGAACACTTCATATGCATCTAGGGGGAGTAGCCTCTGTAGAGGATACTCTATTGAGCGTAGCTCACCCTATACGGGAAAATATTTCAGGTGTAGGATCTACACCGGCGGATGGCTCCCATTACGTGCCTCAAGGATGAAAAGGGCCAATTTGTAGCCTTATTTTTAGATTTTGTAAAATCATTGTGAATACTTAGTTTTTGGCATGTAAATTTATGCAAATGATTGTAATAGAACTTATATTAACTATGTTTGAGGTTCAAATATATGTTGTATAAGTTTTGAATGATTTTGGGAAGGTTTGTAATGGATTTAAAATGAAAAACAACCGAAACAAGCAATTCTGGACAAACCGTACCGGTACAGCGTACCGGTACGGTGCTGTACAGAGAGTTTACCATACCAGTATGCTCTCCACAAAACTGTACATGTACACTGTACCGGTACACTCTGAAATTTTTTAAAAATTTTAAATTATTTTGCCAAGCTTTGGGCTTTGAGTTTCCTTCCTTTAAATGACCTAAATGGACCCAAATGGTGTATTTGGACCTTGCTTGGATCCAATTAACAAGTGAACCCAACTTATAATTGTGGGTTAAAATCCCAGTTAAGGGGATGCCAACATGTGGTGTCGGGTTATGTAAAACCTGGGTAAATTTAAACTTTTATGAATAAAGGGCTAAACGATAAATTGTCACCATGGTTCGAGTTACAAACCTAAAATTTTCTAGAGCTCGAATGACGAAACAGACCTCACCATTGGATTCGTCTCGCGAAATCTAGTTACCCAGTCAAATTTCGTTGAATTATGAGATAGTCAGATTTTTTACATTTTACAAGACAGTTGGGCTTCGGGTGACCGAGATACCAATTTTTTTAATAAAATTATGAAATTTAGAAAATAAATAAAGGTAATTTAAAATAAAAAATATTTTAAATTTAAACCGAAGTGAAATTTAATCGTTTCGGGATGAAAATGGACCCGAGAAAATAAGGGCGTGTGGCGCATTGTGGACCAAACATTTAAAAAATATAAATGGGTGAGAAAATCAGATTTTCTCTCCATTTCTCAGCCGATACACACCCGATAGAGAAGAGAGGGAAAAGAGAGCAGAACTCCAACTTCTCTCTATGATCTAAGGAGCTAAAGAGCTCGAATCCACGTGGGCCAAGAACTAAAGTCGGTCTCTTCGACAAGGGCTACGTGTACATACAAAAAACGAGGACTTTCACCAAAGTTTGAAAACTGAAATTTTTGGGGAAGCTTGAGATTGAGCTTGGGTTGAACTTTAGAGCTTCCTACGGTTGTTCCTTAGACTTTAAGAGGTAGGGTTTCTCCTATTTAGGTTTATTTACAACCTATAATGTTATATTGAAATGGGTAGGTTGATAGATATGTATACAAGTAGTTATGGTCCATGGATGAAGAAAGTCAGAATGTGGCTTATTTTGAGTAATTTGTAAAATTACAATGAATATTTAGTTTTGGCATGTAATTAAATAAAATCATGTGTAATAAAACTTGCATAAACCATGTTGGATGCACAAATACATGTTGTGTAAGGGTTGAGTTGGTTTTAGAAAGGTTTGAAATGAATTGGAAATGAAAAACAGATGAAGTAGGCAAATCTGGATTGAACCTACCAGTAGGACCTACCGGTAGTTAACATGTAGAACTTTGCCTTCTAGGCACAAACAAACTGTAGTCGACAAGTAGTTATGGTCCAGTAGGTAACACCCAGTGATACTCAACAGGCAGTTATGGTCCAGTAGATAACACCTACCGGTAGTCAACATGTAGTACTTTTCCAGTGGACTCGAACTACCGGTAGGTCCACAAACATCTACCGGTAGCTCTTCCAAAAAAATCTGAAATTTTGAAATTGTTTTGCCATGTGTTTGGGCTATGTAACCTTTTAGTTAAATGGTGTAAATGGACTATAAAGGAGTATAAATTAATGTATGTTGCCCATTGTTTTGGTCAAATAGTAAATTATACATAAGTTACACGTGTAGGTTATAGTCCCGGTTAAGGGGATGTTATTGACTTGATGTCGGGTTACACAATAACCACGGGTATTTCCGCGGCTTGAGGATTATCAACGGTTGATAAATGACCCCCAATTTTGGGGCGTCACAGGTTATGTGGTATTCACGGGTATTTTTGTGGGTTGACGGGTTATCAATGGTTAATAAAAGACCCCCGAATTTTGGGGTGTCACAGCTTGGTATCAGAGCTTAGGTATACGAATTATCTTGGGCTTGATGGGCATGGGGTCTAGACCATTGCATTCAATGTACATTCATGTTACGTGCTTTATATTCTACATGATTATGTGCTATATGCTATGTGCTATGTGAAATCTATACTTGGTGTTATGTATATGAAAAGAGGAACACTAGGTTTAGAAAAAAAAACCTAAGGTTATGTTCGGAAAAAAGAATGAACGGGATAGTTTACGGTATAAATGACTACTAGTGGGTGACATGTGCACTACTAGTGTTATGTTTGAATGTTGATCCATATCTTGGGATACTATGTGAGGCTTTATTGTTATCTTACATGTGTGTAGATGAAAAATAGAGGAAGAGGACGCCAAGACGGTGGGTGGAACAACCAACCACCACCAGCCTTTGTTCACCAAGCCTTTGTGGAGGCTATTGGTGAGGCAGCTGCTGCTATTACACAAGCTAGTGCTACAGCTGCTACTATTGCATAGACTACTGCAAATGTGGGCCACGAAGGCTCAAGCAACCTTTAGAAATTCAAGGCACACCAGCCTTCGACCTTCATGGGAGGAGCGAATCCGATGATAGCTAACCATTGGTTCCGGCAAGTTGACAAGATCTTATGGGCTATGGAGATCACCTCCGATGCCATTAACATAACACTAGCTACTTTTTAGGTAGAGGGAGGATCCCAATTATGGTGGAATTGGGTAAAGGCTACGAGGAAGTAGGAGGCAATGACATGGGGAGAGTTCCAAAAGCTCTTCATGGGCAAATATTTTTCGGTGTCTGCTCGACAAGCTAAGGCTCAGAAGTTACTGAATCTGAAACAAGGTACTATGACAGTGCTAGAATACGTGGCTAAGTTCACGGAATTAGCCCGTTTGGCTATGCTTATGTGGCCACAGATATGGCCAAGATAAGGAAGTTTGAGGATGGACTTAAATTATCCATTCCGGGTAAAATTGTGGGTCTTCTTCTTCAAGACTTTGACTTGGTGGTAGAGACAGCTATGACCATTGTGAGAGAGGTGGAAGAGGCACAAAACATCCGAGAAGTGGGTGTTAAAGACAAGAAGAAGGAGGTCTAATCCTCTTCTTCTAGTACAGGAAAGAAGCAAAGGACTTCTACTCCGTAGAGACATTAAGGGCGGGGCCACGACTATCGAGGCTAAGGCCAAGGTCGATCCTCCCTAGGTGGGGGAAACTTCAAGACCACCTACCAAGCAAGTCAAAAGACTTGCTATTTCTACCACCAGTCGGGTCATATGAGGATGGATTGTCCTCAACGGTAGGGATCCCAGAGCCATGGGACATCCCAGTATCAGTCTTCGGTGGGGCAACCATAGCCACATTTTATTCCTCCTTACCCCACCATGGGCCAGGGGAGCCCATACCAGTTTCAGGGTGCTACACAAGGCCTTACCATTTTTTGAGCGGGGACTTCGTAATTAGGCTAAATGGGCCAGAACATGGGTCGAGGGCGAGAACAATGCTCTCAAGTCGGGACTTCGAGGACCCTAGGGCGTGTTTATGCCATCACACCTCAGATTGAACCAGTAGATCAACCAGTCATTCAGGGTACATTTCTACTCTATCGCTTATGGGCAAGGGTATTATTTGACTCTGGTGCATCTCATTTTTTTATTGCTGCATCTTGTGTGAAAGATTTGGGCTAAGAGGTTGAAATCTTGGAAGAGCCATTGCAGGTGAGTTCTCCCCTAGGAACTAGGGTGAGTGTTAAACAGTTATGTCGGGGTTGTGAGTTAGAGATCTCAGGGATTTTAATCACCGTAGACCTTACGGTTATGGACATGTCAGAGTTTGATGTTATCCTTGGTATGGATTGACAGCACATCATGTTGTTATCGATTGTGATTGTAAGAGGTTCACTGCATATACGCCGGATGATTTTTGTTTTAAGTTCCAAGGGCAAAAACATGGTGCTTTACCTCAAGTAGTGCATGGCTCTTGTTGGTATGGGCAGTTGATGGGTTTACTAGAAAGTCTTACCCTGGAGGACGAGGCGAGATAAGAGTTAGGTCTGCCTCGGGTGATTTGTGAGTATGAGGATATTTTTTCGGATGAACTACCGGGATTACCTCCCCATAGGGATGCAGACTTCACAATTGAGTTACACCTCGGTACATCGCTCATTTTTATGGCTTCATATAGGATGACACCTGCTGAGTTACAAGAACTCAAGGTCTATTTACAAGACTTAATGGACAAGGGGTTCATTTGACCGAGCACCTCACCTTGGAGAGCTCCGGTGTTGTTCGCCAAGAAGAAGGACAAGACCCTTCGACTATGCATAGACTACCGGCAGTTGAATAGGGTTACTATCAAGAATATGTATCCTTTGCCGTGGATTGATGATTTGTTTGATCAACTAAGAGGAGAGCGAGTCTACTCCAAGATAGATCTCCCCACCGGTGGAGATTGATAGCCCTAAGATAGCGTTTAGGACGCAGTATGGGCATTTCCAGTTTATCGTCATGTCTTTCGGATTGCCGAATGCCCCGACAGAATTCATGGATCTCATGCATAAGGTGTTCCAACCCTACCTAGATTAGTTCGTTGTGGTCTTTGTTGACGACATCTTGATCTACTCCAAGTCTGAGGAGGAGCATGAGGGTCACTTGAGCGCTGTTCTCCAAGCCTTGAGAGACCATCAGTTGTACGCCAAATTTCGTAAGTGTGAATTTTGGCTTACTTGTAACGCCCTCAAAATCACCTTGGACGACATTACAATTTATAAATCATTCACATCAGGAGAGCACTAAATAACTTCATAACCAAAAGGATTTCATTCATTACTCATAGTAGATATAATAACATCCAAAAAAATATGCCCAACTACTGCCTTTACATTCCCAAAGAATCAAAATAAAACTTGTAGTTGAATACAAAGTATTGGGCTTTACAAAGTCGCAATCTAGAACAAAAGAAGATAATGCTCTAAGCATCCACTTCATGGTCTACGTCTCCTTCTACTAGAGCTTCCAACTGTGTCTGCTTCCCAATGCTGAGCTCTTCCTCTAAGCTATTATAATTTGAAAAAGACATTATTTGTAGGGGGTGAGCACGAAGATTTGTAGGAACATTCTCCCAAAATCGAACAAGGTTTTGAAAGCATGTAAAACAAGTCGGTCTCATTTCACAAATAACATTTATAACTTTTTGAAGTAAAATCATGACATTTTAATAGATCTCTAGTTTACGAACAACAATAAAGTTAAACTAAAATGTGAAACCAATTATCAACAATGAGCCATACAATTTCTAAAAGTAAACTAATACCCCACACATGATATAATATTGTCCTCTTTGGCATGAGCATCCTTACAAGGAACCTCTCACCCTCAAGGTTTTGTTTCTCAAACATCCTTACAAGGAATCTCTCGAGAAGACCACATATTATCCTCTTTTGGTATGAGCATCCTTACAAGGAACCTCCCACCCTCAAGGTTTTATTTTTCAAGCATCCTTATAAAAAAACCTCCCGAAAAGACCAGATATTGTTCTTTTTTGGCATGAGCATCCTTACAAAGAACCTTTCACCCTCAAGGTTTTGTTTTTCAAGCATCCTTACAAGAAACCTCCTAAGAAGGAATGAACATCCTTATAAGGAACCTCTCACTCATGTTCATCCAAACAACCATACCAGAAATACAATACCAATAATTTTCTTAAATAATCAACCATTCCACAAATCCTCAATTTACGAGCAAATTTTGAAAATCACCAATTCTCACAAGTGATATTCCCAATAGAACAAATTGAAGAAAAGGTACAAGAGATCATCAACAATATCATTTTAATACTCAACCCAAAGCACTAGAGTTTTCAAAACCAAGTTTAAGTGAAAATAGAGGGAGAAATTCATTTTTTCCTCAAAACTAGGGTTTTAAAGCAAGGGCAAGAGATTTTATGGGCAGTCAACCCTAAATTTGTGTAAAACATGATAATATTTGTAAGAGGACCAAGAAACAAAGAACCCATAACATCTACATATGATTAGGAGTCAAAACATGTATGCTTATATAAACCCTAGTCTCAATGTAAGAGAATGGAAGAAAATCCCTACCTTAATCTTGAGATGGACCTTCTTTGATGTGTAAATCCCTTCTTGGTCTTATGTTTTCTTTTCCTTTCTTCCTCTCTAAGGTTTTCTAGGGTTAAAGGGGCTGAAATGGGGCTAAATGAGATGTCCTAATATATTTATAGGGCGAATACAGACCACAAATTGTGAATTTAAAAGATCAAATTTCTTTCGACAGTATCGGTACACAGTACTGGTACGGTACAATACCGGTACACCGTATCGGTACGGCCAACCCACTAGACCTCCAGGTACCGGTATAGAGTACTGCTACACAGTACCGGTAGGGTTTGCCAAGTTTTGCCTATATTCTCTATTTTTCGTTTCCAATCCCTCCAAAATCAACCTAAACTTATACCATATATATTTTTGCTTTAAACTTAGTTGGTATAAATTCTATTACAAACTATTTCATATATTCACAAGCTAAAACTAAGCTTTAACAATTATTTACAATATTAGTATTTCCTATGGTTATAACCTATATGGTTCATTCCTACGCCGTTACATATATTAATTTACTAACAATGTTAGCATTATATTACTATAAAAATGTGGGAGTTTACATTACTGAGGTGAAATTTTTGGGACTTATGGTGTTGGCTTCGGGTGTTTCTGTGGACCCGGAGAAGGTTGAGGTAGTTATGAATTGGGAGAGGCCGAAGTCAATCTTCGAGATACACAATTTCTTGAGATTGTAAGGGTACAATCGGTAGTTCATTGAGGACTTCTCTAGATTAGCTGCACATATGACCAAGTTTACCCGAAAAGAGGCGGTGGAATGGCTCGTGTGAGAAGGCATTCCATAAGTTAAAGAGGAGACTTACATTCGCTCCTATTCTGATAGTTCCGAAAAGAGAAAAGAGGTACACAGTGTATTGTGATGCCACTAAGGACGGACTTGCAAGCATTTTGATGTAGTCCGAGAGGGTAGTGGCTTATGATTCTCGGTAATTAAAGAATCACGAGCAGAATTACCCCACGCATGACATGGAATTGGCGACCATAGTCTTTGCCTTAAAGGCTTGGCACCACTATCTACACAGTGAACAGTTCGAGGTATTTTTCGACCATAAAAGTCTGAAGTACATCTTTACACATCGAGACCTCAACATGAGGTAACGTAGGAGGATGAAATATCTAGAGGACTATGACTTGACTTTGTATTACTATCCTGATAAGGTAAATGTGGTGGTTGATGCACTCAGCCGGAAGTCACGGGGAGTCTTGGCTAGTGTGGCTTCCCGGGAGTGGCATATGCTCAAGACTATGGGACAGTTCAGGCTACACTATATAGGGTAGGTTCAGGGTACTTTGGGGAGATTGGTGGCTACGCCTTCCCTACTGAAGAGGGTGATCGAGTCCCAGGGGCAGGACTTAGAGATATTGTCCATTAAATACTAAGTACGGTCGGGTACAGATGACGAGGCTGGGCCATTCACACGAATGGTAGTCTTCGGTATAGGGGAAGGATTGTGATTCCCCAATTGGCAGATCTGAAAGAGAAAATCCTTAGGGAGTTTCATTGTTCCCGTTTTGTTGTGCATCCAAGTGGCACGAAGATGTATCATGATCTTCGTCGCAAATATTATTGGAGTGGAATGAAGAGACAAGTTGATGACTTTGTTAGCCGATGCCTCATATGTCAGCAAGTAAAGGCTAAACATCAGAAACTAGCAGGGTTACTCCAGCCATTGGAGGTGGCTGAGTGGAAGTGGGAGCATGTCACGATAAATTTTGTAACCCACTTGTCATGGACATCGCGGGGATATGATGTGGTGTGGATGATAGTTGACCGGCTTACTAAGTCGGCACACTTTTTGGCGGTGCAGATGACCTTCACACTGGAGGAATTCTGTAGGTTATATATATGGGAGATTGTTCGGTTGCATAGGGTGCCTATATCTATAGTATCGGATTGGGATCCTAGGTTTATGGCTCATTTTTAGGTGAGTTTCTAGCGAGCCATGGGGGCTTAGTTGATCACGAGGACTTCTTTTCATCCCCAAACGGACGGTCAGTCGGATAGGACCATCCAGACTTTAGAGGACATGCTACGGGAATGCGTCATAGATCTCAAGGGTAGTTGGGAAGAGCACTTACCCTTAGTGGAGTTCACTTACAACAACAGTTATCAAGCGAGCATACAGATAACACCCTATGAGCCGCTATATGGGAGGCCTTGTCGTTCTTCGATTTGTTGGAAGGAGGTAGGGAGAGAACCTCTACGTATTTGGAATTGGTTAGAGACACCTCAGAGAAGGTGGACTTGATACAAAAACGTCTTCTTATGGCTCAGAGCTGGCAGAAAAGCTATGCTGACAAATAGCGACAACCTCTAGAGTTTGAGGTGGGTGATCATGTCTTCTTAAAGGTGATGCCTAAAAGAGGAGTGGTCAAGTTTGACAAGAGGGGAAAGTTGTCGCTAAGTTATATCAGGCCCTTTAAAGTACTCGAGAAGGCAAGTATAGTTGCTTACTGGTTGGTGTTACTGCCACTGTAAACCCCTACATGTTAAAGTAATATAATCATACATTGTGTAATAATGTGATATATTTTATGATGTAGGAATGAAGCCCATGAGTTATAACCGTAGGAAATATTAATATAGTAAAATAATAGTTAAAGCTGGTTTAGCTAGTGAATATATGATATAATTTGTAAAAGAACTCCTATAAACTATGTGTGGGGTACAAATGTATGTTGTGCAAGTTTGGCTTGACTTTGGAAGGGTTAAGGATGGATTGGAAATGAAAAATGGAAGAAAAAGGCAAAACTGGGCAAAACCGTACCGGTACTGGGTTTCGGAACACATGGGTCCAGAGAGTCAGATGTACCAATACAGCGTACCGGTACGGCTGAAAGAAATCTGAACTTTAAAAGTCACGACCTTTTGCCCGATTTTCGACCTATAAATACATTATGACGCCTCTTTTGGCTCCATTTGACCCCTCTAACTTTAGAAACCCTAAGAGAGGAAGAAAGAAATAGAAGAGAGGAAGAAAGGAATAGAAGAGAGGAAGAAAGTAAGAGAAAAACAAGAGTTTAAATGGGTGATTCAAGATCAAAACCTAGCTTTCAAGAATATAAGGTAGGGGTTTTTCTTCCATTCTTGACCATTGAGACTAGGACTTATATGTATATGTATATTTTCACCCTTATATATATATATATATATATGCCATGAAATCCTATTTTCTTATAATTTTTGCAAAGATTACCTTGTTTAAACAAAGCTATGGTTAGATAACCATGAAATCTCTCTTCTTGTCATGAAACCCTAGATTTCAAGGGAAATAGATTTTTCTCTTGATTTCTCCTTTATTCTTGCTCTCAAAACTTTAGTGTTTCATATGGAACAGCAAAATTATGTTTATGATGATCTCTTGTACCTTTTATTCCAATTGTTCTATTGGGAATATCCTTTGTGGGAATTAAAAATTCTTAGAAATTGCTTGTAATTGGGGATTTTGATATTTTGTGGAATGATTGATGAATTGAGAGTATGTTGAGCAGTGTATTCCTTGTATAGCTGTTTGGAAGAACATGAGTGAGAAGTTCCTTGTAAGGATGCTCACTCCTTCTTAAGAGGTTCCTCGTAAGGGTGCTTGAGAAACCAAACCTTGAGAGTGAGAGGTTCCTTGTAAGGATGCTCATTCATTCTCATGAGGTTCCTTGTAAGGATGGTTGAGAAACTTAACCATTAGGGTGAGAGATTCCTTGTAAGGATGCTCATGCCTTGAAGGACAATATTATATCATGTGTGGAAAATGGATGTTTATTGGACTGAGTTGTTATTGTTCATTCTTATTACTATTGCTACTTAAACCTGAGATTCATTGTAAAATGTCTGTGTTTTAATTCAAAGATTATATATATGCTATTTATGAAATGAGACCATCCATTTTATATGCTTTATAAACCTTGTTCGATCTCGAGAGGAATGTTGCTACAGAGCTTCGTACTCACCCCCTATAAACAACATATTTCAGGTTTGTATCTAGAGGAGGAGCTCGGAATTGACGAGTCGGGACCTTGGGAAGCTCCAATAGCGGGAGACACGAATCCCGAGGTGGATGCTTAGGATATACACTTTCTTTTGTTCTAGACTAGAATATTCTCTTGAAAACTATAAAATCTAGATGTCTTTTGTAATTCTGCTGCAAGTTCATGATTAATTCTTTTGGAATGTAAATGCCATGGTTTGACATCCTGTTTTGGGATAATGATGTAAATGTTATGAATGACTTATGAAGTTTTATTTATTGATGGATTGTATTAGTGCTCTCATGATATAAATGATTTTAGAATATAATACTGTCCAGTGTGGTATTTGGGGAGTTACAGCCACATTTATCGAGTGTTCACGCTGTATTCCATGTTTCCATACTTCAGAAACACACTCCGGATCCGACTCATGTGATGGATTGGGGCGAGCTTGTTGTTGATGCGGATGGTACTTTCGAGGATAGACTAGTGCGTATCATGGATAGCCGGGATCAGGTTTTGCGAGGCAAGACCGTGAGGCTAGTGAAGGTGTTGTGGCAACACCGAGGAGTGAACGAGGCAACATAGGAATGCGATGACACTATACGTACCAATTATCCTTTCTTATTTGAGGATGGAGGTACATCCATAACATCCAATAAAAACCCTTCCTATGAAAAATACCAAATTCATTTCTTGAAATGTATGCATGATGGGTGCGCAAACCAATACAAAACACCCAAAAATATCACAGCAAAATGAGTTGTGTGTGCTACGGTGGGGGGGGATGTGTGTGCAATATGTGTGAATGTATGTGTGCTTGTGTTGGTGTGTGTGTGTCTGCGTGTTAGACTATCTCTGTGTGTGAATCGTGAGAGAAAGAGTGAGGGAGAGAGAGATAGAGAGGGAGGGGTACCTAGGTCATGAACTAACAACTATAACATTCAATAAAAACCCTTCCTATGAAAAATCCCAAATTAATTTATTGCAATGTGTGGGTCAGATATGTGTGAATTTAGATGAGATCTTGGCCATTCAACTAAAACAAAACTGAATTTGATTTGTCCTGGTGCTTTCCCAACTTTAGAGATTCAAAATACACTCTGTCTTATTAATATAGATTATTATTCATTTGTCCTTCAAAAGAAAAAAAAACCTACAACTATCAATTTCTTATCAAATCAACCCTTTATTATTTCAAATCTCTTTCTGCCAAAAGTTATGCAACATTATTAAAAAAGATATAAATCAATCCAAGACTAAATATAATCAACATATAGTTGAGCTATATAACTATTGTCACAAATTCTTTAGAACAAACTTACCAATGAATTACAAATCATACAGTGACTTTCTCATTTGAGCTACTAACTATTTCTAAAAATTGCACGAAACAAAATTACTGGTGAAGGCCTTTCTTATTGAAGAGTTTCTAACTCTTTCTAAAAAAATAAACCTGGAGCTTTGTACTTCTATTTTTCAATTATTACCATTAAGTTTTGAACTCTAGCAAACTATGTAGAGATTTGAAAAAATGATGATAAATTTTTTTGTTTTGTCGATAGGGCACTATTCATGCACCATTTGTCGGTAGGGTACTATATATGCATCATTTAAATATAAGTTATGTTTAGGAGCATAATTTAAGTATTTCATAGAAGATAAACATGCTTAGAATATTAAAATACACCTAATGTGTGAATTTGAGCCTAAACGAAAATAGTCTAAAAAATTGGACAAAAATGGCATCTCGGTTGGCCTATGTGGGACCGGCCAAACCCGGCCACTAGAAAAAATATATTTTTTTTTGAAAATTTTCATTTAAAAGAATTTTAAGAACTTTGGTTAAAATAGAATGTCGAATTGAGGCATTTCGCGACGAGTTGTAGTGTAACGGGATCCTGGATTCATCAAGGGCAAAAAGGTCATTTTGCACCTTTGCCCTCCACTATAAATACATACCTTTTTGTGTAAAAATATCAGTTTTTCAGCTGGGAAAGGTCAGTACATGTTTTTGGAAGAAAAGAGAAGAAAAACCCTATGTTCTTCAAGCTCTAATCTACCAAAACTCATTCCTAGGTCAAGATTCCTGCAAGACTTCTTTCTAAGAAGTTGGTCCTCTCAACAAGAGTTATATTCTTACCAATCGGTTTGGCTATAAAGCGAACACAATTCTCTTGGTTTGAGAAAAATTATTTTATGTATGGTATTTCAATAAGTTAGGAATAGATTTAAGTTTTCTTGCCTTCGTATGTGTTGATTGAATGATTTAGGTGCTTACTTGATGTTAGAAAATCATTTAGTTGATAGTTGCTTTGAAAACTTAGAGTTAATGGTTTAAGTACTTTTGTGTTCTTTGAGTTTCTTGACAATTTGTTACTATGGTAAAGGTGTACCTTGCTTATGTGTTGGATTATCATATTCTAGCTTATATTCATGTAGAGAAAATCTTGGGTTTTGAGAGATATCATTTATTCTATGAGTTGGTAATTTGATTATTTGTATTTTCCTTGAGAAATTGTAAAAGTAATGAACATGAAAATTGATCATATCATTAATCCATTGAATGGTAAATCATATTCATGTGGGTAAAGTGTTGTGAATTTAAAGTTATGATTTACTTTATGAATGAGCCATATTTTAAGTGATACGCCATGTGTTTGATGAAATATTCCATAGAATTTACATTGAGAAAAATTATGGCATCTTGGCATACATGAATTCATGGAACATAGTGTGGATTGAGCACTTGGTGCTACGCATTATGAGGATGTAGATCTTGTGTTGAAAAACCTAAAATTTGGCCAATGACAGTACTCGTGGGCTGATGGGGGCGGACCGTGAAGCGAGACATGGGTGACATAGAGTTACATGGGTGTGTCATGTATATTGACATTGCATAGCATTGAGGGATTACGGGGTTATAGTATTTAAGATGTTCACTTGCACATGTCATTCCTTAAATTTGTTCCTAGCATTAATATTTTTCATACCAGCAGTTGAGCTAACCCATTCGTGGGATATCATATTACAGATGAGACTCATGGTACTTGAGACTTGAGGAAGTGTTAAAGGAAGGAGAGAAAATGTAAACTCCCGCATGTAATAGAACTTGTGCTAATTATAATTGATGTACAAATCTATGTTATATAAGTTTTGGTTGACTTTGGAAGGAGATTGTAAATGAAAAATAGACCAAAAAGAAAAAAACTGGGCAAACCGTACAGGTACGCGTACCGGTACATTTTGTGAAAACCTGAAATTTTAACACTCGTTTGCCAAGATTTTGGGCTAGGCATTTCATCATTTGACTGTTGTCAATGGACAATGATAGAGTACCAATGGTGGTATGTTGGGCCTCGAATGGACCAATCAATTAAAGAATTATTTAGCTCTCGTATTTTAAAATTTCGGTAAACATTTACTTGGATATTAGGATTAATCAGAAAAATAATTATTTTTAGGTCAAACTAAGGTCTGCATTGAATCCGAAAGTTCGAAAAATATTGGGAGAGATAATATGAGGTGTATTTGAAGCTAGAAAGTATTCCAGAGTGAAAGCACACTTTAAAAAAAATTTGGGTAAAAAGGATATTGGACACTGCTTAGTACTTTGGCCATAACTTTTTATCCTGATGTCCATTTGATCTGAAATTTGGACAGTAGATAGTAGACATCTAGGGCTACAAAAGTGTATTTAATGAACTCTTTTCAATTCGACCGCAAAATAGGTCAAAACTGTCCTGGAAGTTGAGGCAAAAATCTGTCAGTCAGAACTTCCTGGTATGCGTACTGGTACACTGAACTCCAGTAGCTAAATCGTATTGGTATGCGTACCGGTACGATTTGTCTAAGCTTTTCTGAACAGTTAAAAATTCGAGATTTTTGTGTTTTAAAACACGCCCTTAAGCCTCATTTGCCCTATTCTTTTATTCTATTCTCACCCCATAACTCTTAGGACCCTAGAAGAAGATTAAGAGAGAAAGGAAAGGGAGGAATAAGGTCTTCAAAGTTTGGGATCTTGCTTGATATTCTTGATTCAAGGTAGGGGTTTCTTCTCTTTCTCTTACATTGAGGTTAGAGTTATTATATATGTATTCCCTTGACTCTAAATAATATTTATTTTCTTTGAAATCCTCATTCCTTGGTATTCTTGCAAAGATTAATATGTTTTAAACAAAGCTATAGTGAACTAGCTCTTAAATCTCTTTTTCTTGCTTTCAAACCCTAGTTTTCAAAAGAAGTGGATTTTCCTCTTGATTCTTCCTTTGTTCTTGATTTCTAAAACTTTAGTGCTTTGTGTTGAGTAATAAATGATGTTGTTGTGATCTCTTATACTTTTCCTTAATTGGTTATTGAAATTGTTACATGATAAAATTAGAAATTTTTGAGATATGCTTATAAAATGAGAAATTGTGGATTTGGTAATTTTCAAAATTGTTGGTGAATTGAGAATGTATTGGTTTTCTCATTTGTATTGTTGTTGTGATGGACTTGGGTTACCATCGAAAGATGTCGTAGAGTGTTAGAGGTTACTTTATCCTAGTGGGAGTGAGATGGTTTCCTATCACTTGTAGTTGATTGTCATTTGGTAATACAACCACTATCGTTCACTGACATTTGAACAAGAGATGATATACTTTTCCTGGGAAGGGACTCGTCATTGCCATTGAGATGGTAGACGCCTTTTCCTAAAGTGATTGTGATTATGATGGGTGGACTAGGTATAATCGTTGGTTTGATTCATGAGAATCAATCAACATACATGGTACGGGGATGAACCAATATACATGAGATGATGGGTTGGACCGTCTTGGCCGGTGCATTGGTATGGGACAATGCATCGGAAGGCGCCCTACCTAAATGGCTTAAAATTGGAAATAGTATATTGTTGTGAAATTTACTTTATCATTTCATTTGATTATTGTTATTGCTTAAATTTGAGATCTATTTTAAATGTCCTATTTTTCCTTCAAAAAAATTGATATATGTTATTTATGAAATGAGACCGACCAGTTTTTTTCTGTTTTCTAAACCTTGTTCGAGTTTGGGAGAATTTTTTTACAGAGTTTCGTGCTCATCCCTTACCGTTCAACATTTTACATATTATGGGCCAGCTGAGGAGCTCGAAGCTAATGAGCCAGGCCATGGAGAAGCTTCATTAGAGGGGTACTTGGATCCTGAGTGGGACATATAGAGATGTCATTTATTTTTGTGCTAGAGGGGTAATTCAATAGGGACGATTATGTACAATCATGTAAAGTCTAGTATTTTGTTTATTCCGCTGCTAAGTTCAAATGTAATTCTTTTGATGTAGTAGCCATGGTTTGAGCTATTCTTTTGCTATAATGTTGTAAATGCTATGGATGACTTTATGAAGGCTGATTTATTGATGAATTATATTAGTGCTCTCATGATGTAAATGGTTTTAGAACGTAATGTCGTCCAGGGTGGTATTTAGGGCATTACAGAAAAGGGGCTTGAATGAATATTTGGCCCTTGTGGCATATTTTGTATGTATGGACATAAGTTCAAATAACTTGTATTTTAATTTGGAAAAGTAATAGATTATAGATCTTGGGTCATTTTAAAGTGTAAGAGTATAAACCCAATTGACATTTAGGATGTTTTTACTTAATGAGCATCATATGTGTATATTGGGACAATTATATGTATATGTTGAGAATAAGGGATGTAAGTTTAATTTACATAGGTTGTGGCCACTGAGTGAGGGTGGATTGTGATAGCTTATGAAATATTGTGAATATTAGGTGGGAAAAGGGCTTTAAAAACAAAGGTGGCAATCATGTCAATGGAGAACTTGAACAGCACACCTCGAATAT
>CM042194.1:15373385-15389028 GCA_023539305.1 Ilex asprella | reverse complement strand
CATTTGAATTGTGTTTAGAAAATCTTTAAAAAGTCCTTACCCAGTGTTAGCAAACAAACCTTGTTTTAAATTGGAAAAAATATTATTTCCTGGTCACACAAAGCATTGTTTTAGGTCATGTTGTTTCTGGATATGGAATTGTAGTTGATAAGTCAAATATTGATTTAATAGCTAATCTTCCTCCACCTAAAACTGTAAAAGATGTTTGATCCTTTCTATGTCATGTAGGATTCTGTAGAAGATTCATTAAAGTTTTTTTTTTTTGTTGTCCAGTCTAATCTGTAATCTTTTATGTCAGGATGTACTATTTTATTGGAATTAAGCATGTCTATTAACATTTGATAAACTTAAGAACATGCTTATTTTTGCACCAATTATATAGCCTCCTGATGTGTCCTTACGTTTTGAATAAATGCGTGATGCTAGTGACTATGCTGAAGGAGCTACCTTAGGTCAAAGAAAAGATAAGCGACCCTTTGTGACTTTCCATGCAAAGAAAACTCTGAATGATGCACATACGAATTATTCTACCACATAAAAAGAATAGCTTGTTGTAGTATTTACTTTAGATAAATTTTGATCATATTTAGTTGGATCCTCAGTTGTTGTGTTCACTAATCATGCAGCCTTGAAATATCTGCTTACAAAAAAAAAATGGTAAGTCACGTCTCCTACGATGGATACTGTTACTTCAAAAATTCTATCTCATTATCAAAGAGGAGAAAAGAGTTGTAAAAGTGGTGGCTGATCATCTACCAAGGGTGAATTATGATATAAAAGAGGAGTTTGTAATGATCAATGAAACCTTTCTTGATGAACAATTATTTACAATAACAGAAATACCATGATATATAAATATAGCTAGATATTTGGTCACATGTACCATTGTTTTTCATTATACTTTGATCGATAAGCATAAATTTTTTAGAGAGGTATGAAATTTCTTTCGGAAAGATCACTATGTGTTCAAATACTATAAAGTTTAGATAATAAGGCATGGTACACCCAATCATAAAATACGTCAGGTTATTTTTTTTCGCCATTCTGAAGCTTATGGTGAACATTTTTCTTCAAAGAAAATAGTTGCTTAAATTTTGTAGTGTGAATTTTATTGGCTCACTCTTTTTAAAAATGTACACTTTTTTATCTAGATTGTGACCAATGCCAAAAGTTGGGGAATATTTCAAAAAGAAACATAATGTGTTTAAATCATATTTTGATTATTGAAAATTTTTATTGTTGGGGCATCAATTTATGAGACCATTTCTCCCTCCTTTGGACATCTGTACATTTTGATTGCTGTTGATTATATTTTAAAATGGGTTGAGACAATTCCTTGTCCAAATAATGATCACCTCACAATAATCAAAATTTTAAAAGAAAATATTTTGTATAGATTCAGAATTCCTAGAGCTATTATAAATGACGGGGGTGAACATTTTTGCAATAAATATTTTAAAATTTTAATAACAAATATTTGATTTCCCACAAAGTATCTTCTCCTTATCATTCTCTGACAAGTAAACATGTTGCATTAGCCAATAGGAAGATAAAATATATTTTGAAAAAAACAGTTAACCCAGATCGCAAACATTGGTTTTTAAAACTGACTGATGCACTTTGGGCTTACCATACTGCAAATAAAACCATTTTGGGAATGTCTCTTTATCAACTGGTTTATGGTAAACCAAGTTACTTGCTTGTGGAATTGGAACATTGAGCATATTGGGAAATCAAAGTGATGAATTTTGATATAGACAAAGCAAGTTCACCTCGCGAGCTTCAAATTAGTGAATTAGAAGAATTGAGAAATGAAACATATGAAAATGCAAAAGTTGCCAAGTCCAAAATGAAGATTTTTCATGATAAAAATATTGTGCAAAAGTCCTTTGTACCATCTCAAAAAGTTGTATTATATAATTCAAGACTTCGCATATTTCCTGGAAAGTTAAGATCTAGGTGGAAAGGACCATACATTGTTAAACAAGTTTTTGAACATGGAGCATTTGAAATTAAAAATTCATTGAATGGAAATGTTTTTAAAGTAAAAGGTCAAAGGCTTAAGCCATACCTTGATGCATTTGTTCAAAATGTGGATTTCATTCACTTAATGGAGCCAGAATAAGTCTTTTAAAAAGTTATTGTGTGTATTTAGGGTTTCACACTAAGGATTTGTTTCATTTCCAGCCCTTTTTAGCAATTGTCTTTAAATTTTGCTTTAAAATGTTATATATTGAGGATAATGTTAAATTTAGGTTGGCAGGAGGGAATAATCCATAATCATATTTGTGATTGGGACACGTTAAAGAACTGGATAGTGAGTCTTTTTAAATAAATTGCTGAAAATTTTAAAATAATTTTTAAAAAAATGGATGAAAAACTCTTTTGGTTTAGTGTGGGTGTGGTACTGTAAACCCCCCAAACAATAAGTGGGAAAGGGCTCCTAATGGCACAACTGACAGTTTTATCTCTCCCTCCATTTACTTTTTAGGGCAGGTGAGGCTGTTCTGAAAGCAGGATTAACTTCTCGAGAATGTATCCTAAAGTTCGTTCTTTTCTCATAGCAACATAAAGAAAGCTAAATTCAAAGTCTATAGCAATGGGCCTCCTACGTCGAACGAGCAACTCATGAATGTTGCCGGGTCGGACGAGCCAAAAACTCGAACGCGTTCGGCCTATTTTTTTAGCAAGAATCACAACGTTACCTTATCTTCACCATGATACGTACTCCAAGTTCTTATGGTAGAGCACGAGGAGATTTATCATCAATATGATGATGGGAATAAAAACCAGAAGCACGACTAGGGTCTTCGTGGTCCAAGATAAGAAAACCATCAGTAACAGTAACGTAATTAGTGCGTTTCGTATAGCTTATTATTAGAGAAAGGGGACTTGTAGCTTGATTCTTTACTCATTCCATACTGGGAAGAATTGCAGGAAATCGTTCTTAAGAGAAACCCACCACCCAAACCATTCTTAAGACCACCAAGCCCTCTCGAATGAGTTCTACTATAGAAGCTTTCTACGTACACCTGGAGACAAATCTTTCACTCACTGAGAAGTGAAAACTTGTGAGACAGAAAGCAGCTCGCACTCAGTAATAAGACTTTAACATGGATTCTTTCCCATCGACTGGACCTTTCACAGGGACTAGGACGAATAGGGAACGATAACTATTCTTTTTGTTTCGGGATTTGAGTAGGTAAGGGCAACAGGACCAGCAACATGAACAATCGCTATTAATAGAATGACAAAAGAATGTTTAGTAATTTAATATATATGTAAGTGTGTAGGTATGAACCATAAAGGTTATAACTATAGAAAATATTAGTACTGTATCGCAATATTAATTAAAACTTAGTTTTAGATTGAAAATATATGAAATCGTTTGCAATAGAACTGGTACCAACTATGTTTGACGTACAAATGTATGTTGTATATGTTTAGATTGGTTTTAGAAGGGTTTGGAATAGATTGAAAATGAAAAATAGAAGAAATAGGCAAAACTGGGCAAACCATACCGGTACAACGCACCAATACTCCGAGGTCCAGAGAGTTTACGGTATTGGTAAAGTGTACCGGCACTCACTGTACCGTACCAGTACTGTGTACCGATATTGCCGAAAAAAATCTGACATTTTAAAGTCGCGAACAGTTGGCCCTCCTTCCACTATAAATACTTAAGGACGCCTCATTTAGCCCCATTTCAGCACTTATAACCCTAGAGAGGCTTAGGGAGGAAGACAGAGAGAGAGAAAAACACAAGATTTAAGGGGATTTACACCTAGGAATGGATCAAAAACCTAGTTTCAAGAACACAAGGTAGCGGTTTTCTTCCATTCTTGTTCATTGAGGTTAGGGTTTACTTATATGTATTCCTTTGCTCCCAAATCTTATATATATATGCTATGAAATGTTTGTTTCTTGCTATCCTCTCAAAGATTACAATGTTTTCAACAAAACTATGGTTGAATAACCATTAAACTTCATTTTCTAGTCTCAAACCCTAGTTTTCAAGAGGAATAAACTTTTCTCGTGATTCTTCCTTTGTTCTTGATTTCAAAACCTTAGTGCTTTATATTGAACAACAAAAATAGTATTTTAGATGATCTCTTGCTTACTTTTCTTGAATTACACCATTGGGCAAATGTCTATGAAATTTGTGAGTTTTTGAAATTACTTGTAAATTGAGATAATTGTGGGTATTTACATCTCTTATATATTTTGTTGTGATGGACTTGAATTACCTTCAAGAAACTGCCGTAGAGTGTTAGAGGTTAGTCTATCCCAATAGGGGAGAGATGGTTTCCTAACACTTGTAATGGGTTGTTGTTTGTGAACGCAACCACTATTGTTCACGTACGCCGAGGGAAAGGGTTAGTATACTAGTTCCTTGGGAGGATTCGTCAATGCCATTGGGATGGTACACGCCCTTCCTAAAATGGTTTGTAATTTGGTTGTGATTAGTGAACGAGGTAGAGCCGTTGCGTAGATTTTTAAGAAGCGACCAACATACCTAAGATATAGATACATTTAGGAATATGAATTTATACATGAGCTTATTGACTATGGTTTATTATTGGGAAAAATGGGTTATTATGACTAATGGTAAATGGTTTCTGCAAGAATTTATTGGAAGTATGGGATTCCACCAAAACTTGTTGGAAATGGTTTATCATTGAAAATGACTGATTATTTGTAACTTGGTTTTACTCTCCATTGAATTTATTGTTAATGCGTTAACTTGAAAATTGTTTAAATGTCACTGTTTTATTTAAAAACTATGGATGATATTTGTGAAATTAAGACCGACCAATTTTATATATTCTAAACCTTGTCCGAGTTTGGGAGTATTTTCCTACAGAGCTTAGTGCTCACCCCCTACAAACGATATAATTTTTAGATTACGTGCTAGATGAGGTGGTCGGAGTTGAGGAGTAGGTTCATTGGGAAGCTCCGCTAGACGGACACGTGGATCTCGAGGTGGATGCTTAGGGTTAAACTCTCCTATGTACTAGACTAGGATAATTTATTTTTGAGACCATGTGAGGTCTAACCTTTTATTATTCCGCTGCAAGATAAATTAGATTTTTTCGAATGTAATTGCCATAGTTTGACATATTCTTTTAATATTATGGCCGTGGTTGTCATATTCTTTTGGATGATGTACTAAATATTATGGATAATGAATGAAGATTTCTCTATTGATGGATTTTATTAGTTGCTCTCATGATGTGAATAGTTTTAGCTAGTAATATCATCCAAGGTGTATTTTATGGCGTTACACTTACGCACTTTTCCAAAAGACATACACTCTTTGATCATAGCAAAAGTAAAAGTTATGAGGAAACTAGAAATCTTCGGTAGTCAAGCAAAACCGTTGTTTAAAAAAATTTTATTTGCTAAATGTTGATGAGCAAATTGACTCCCTGGTTGTGTAAAGTGTGGTCGATTAATGCATATGAGAGAATTTAATTAATGTTCCAAACCAATTTCAAGTAGAGAATTAGTTCGTCTTGATACCATGAGACACCATCTTATTCTAGTCCAATGCTTACAAGATATGTACAACGTGAGATTAATCGGTATGATCAAGAATGTATAATCTAAGATTTGTTGTGCAATAGTTTAGTATACTTAATTTTAAAGGATTGTATTTTTATTAAGGCAATTTATGTTTATTAGGTAAGTAATGAGGGAAATTTTGAAATTAAATGAAATTTCATAGTTGTAGGATCTGTAACTGAAAGCTGGACATGAGGAGTAGTAGCCCTATATTTCAGTAGATTATTGGACTGACAGACAGATTTTGTTGGGTCTCGAGATAAGGATGACCCAGTTTGATCAAAGAATGATCAAGTATGAGGAGAACCAGAAATAGATTCTCAGGCTACTTGGGAGGAGATACGGTGGTGGCTCATCATCGTAAGCTTAGTCAGCTGGAATCTCCTGCATCTTTCTACACTCTCTCTCTACCCTTTTTTGACTCTTTATTTACATTTCATTTTATGCACTATGTTTTGAGTATTTTTTGTTGTCTTTGGAAGTTTAGTTTTATGTTTTGAATTGTGTTTTTATTTAGTTAATTCAATTAGTTTGTTTTATTTCACATAAATTTTGTTGTGTTAAGATAATTAGTTCATATTATTCAAGGTAGAATTATAGTCATTCTATTAATCTGTAGGTATAACCCTAATCGAATCACGGGGATTTTCATACTCTACTTGTGCACTATCTTTATATTTTCATAGAAAACTCATCATTTTGAGCATGTAATGATTTCTTATTTTGAAAAGCCTTTTAAATAACATAATCCTTTTTAAAGCTTACATACATAGTAGAGATGTGAAACCTTTGTGCAGTTTTGAACCAATCTTCATTGGAGAGATTTTAAACGTTTAATCAAGTAAGAATTTTAGTTCAGCATAAAATTTCCTTGAATAATCTCATTAAACTTGTTTGATTAGCAATCGCTGAATGACATGTTAGCCTTTTCTCTTAAATTTTTATGAATTCATGCAGGTGTATGAATTGGGGAAAATGATCTTAGGCCATTTGTGATTTTATCTTGAGCCTTAGCCATTTTTTTTGCAAAACTATGTCCCTAGTAAGCCGTGATTGAGCCTAAGTGTAATTTCCTTTCTTATACCCATATGATAACCGAGCCAATAAAAATATATTTGTCTAGCCCTTGCTATCTAATTTTCTTGCACCACCTCTTAAAGAAAAGCACATACGGGAAAAAGAAAAAGAAGATAGGAGAAAAATGACTAGAAAGAAAAAGGGGGGGGGGGGGAAGGAAAGAACTTGTGAAAGAAGAAAAGAAAAAAAAAAGAGGGAAAGTATGCAAGAAAAAAGAATAATCAAGAAATTACAATCCTGAAAATGAAAATGGGAATTGGAGAATGTGATATTGTTAGCAAAGTTAAAGAGAGATGTTGGCTTGATCCGAAATGTGTACACCAAAGTGCAGGCGGTCAAGTTGTAGTAATAATCCGATTTGAGTCTAGAGTCAAATCCACAGGGAACTGGTAGTTTTGGTGTTTTAAAGTAATCGGTGAAGGAGACCAATTGATTGTAACCTTTGAGATTTTAGGGTTGTGAGATGTGAGTGAATTCCCTGAACAGAAAATTGAATTCTCCTTCAGAAATTTTCTAGACAAAATATAAGATTGATTCAAATGGCGCAGAGATCACTCTTTAGTTCGAGGATCGAGATATGTGGTCAATTATCCGGAATATTATATTTTTGCTTGATAACTCAATTAACTCCCGTGTCAACGGTGAGTCAATCGGAAGATAAAGATGGCTTATTAAGGTCATGGTTCCGATGTCTTACTAGAAGTTTACAAGAATTATTTATACCGAGAGTTATCGTGTGTACAAACAAGCAAGTATTTCTTCATGACATCCAACCATGGCTTTAATATTTCATCCTTTTAAATGAAGCTTGATAAAGGGGGATGATTAAAGGGTAGTCATGAAGATCTAGCCGGGGTACTTGCCTTGAAACGAAGAGTCTTTCCATGCAAGAGTCATCCATGTCATAGAAAGACTTTCGATTATACAAAGTGCCTTAGCTTTGCTAGATGCAATCAATCATCCAATGAACAAGGGGATATAAACATTAAGCATTAGAACTAAGTATCATATACTATCCGAATAATCACTACATGTCCTTCACCTCTTACTAAAGAGTGAATGAGTAACTACTCACTCTTCATAGCTTTGGCAAAGCTAGAAAAGTGAGTGATGCTCATCCCTCTAAGTAGAGGACTTCACAAAGTGCGAGTATAATTAACAAGGAGCTAATCTTCAACGAAGAATGAGTGAATCACGTTCTACCCTTCACGGCTTCGGTAAAGTTCTAGAAAAGTGGAAGAGTTTCACTCCTCTAAGTAAGAAGGGAGCTCAAATAATGAAAATGCAAGACATAAATAAAAGCATGTATGTCGGAGCATAAATGTAAAGACTAGAAGTAAATAAAGACATAAATGTAAAGACTAAATGTAAAGCAAGAACATAAATGTAAAGACTTAAAGTAAATAAAGGAATTACAACTCTTAAGTAAATGTAAATGTGAAAATTAATGTAAAGAAAATGAGTGGGAATCTAAACTCCCCAATTCTTCTAACAAAGAGAAAGACTAAGACAAGAATTGAAATGGATGGATCAAATGAAATGCTAAGTGATGAATCCCTCAAATGGTTCCACCCATTTCTCCCCCTTCTCCACAAAACTAAGTATATTTATAGGCATGGAGGAGGCAAGGAGGGGGTAAAAGAATAGAGCTGGGCGTCAAAGTCAAAGTGAAATGACAATCACTCTGCAGTCAGTCTGTCCACACCATTCGAACGGTTCCTCTGTCTTCGCTCTCTGCCGTTCAAACGTTAGATGGAATCAGTGCATGCCAGTTATGTCAGTTCATACGTGGTTTCTGTTGAAAATCTTCCTCTTAGTCTTCATGCAAATCTTCCTCTAGGTTCTTGCAGAATCTTGACTGATTTGTCCAATAATTCCAGGGGCGTTCGAACGGTGGTCACCGTTCGAACGTGGCACTCAAGTGCCTGGGCCTTCTGACTGCAACTTTACAAGTCTGCAACATGCCATGTCTTCAGTCAGACTGATCTTGTCCTTGCTCCAGTGGACGTTCGAACGTTAATTACCGTTCGAACGTAGTTCTTGAATCTCCAGGGTCTTGGGTTTTTCCTGCAACACAGATAGCAGTCTCTGGCCTGGTTCACCATGACTGTTCGAATGGTGTTTAACGTTCGAACGTTTCTTCCTTATTCCAAGCTTCTACAACTAGTTCCTTAAAATGTTGTGATTGCCTGTAAAAGATATTTTTTGGTGCCTTTAAACCCTTGTTCACTTTAAGACCTGAAACATCATCATTTAAGCTCCACTAAAGCATAATTAGTCCAAAACATGGCGTAAGAGTATGCTATTTTGAGTGTTAATCACACCCCCAACCTAGATATTACTAGTCCCTAGTAATACAACAATTAATTAAAAGCAAATCTATTTATAACACCTTTTTCGTAGGTTATCCGATTGCATTTACCTTATACAACAAGCCGTTAAACCTCTATGTTTACCGTAGAGGACGAGTGTTGTCTCGTGAGGGTTTTCAGTGAAGCTACCTACAAACTTCAGTCGAACAAATGTAACTACGAGGAGATTACACAAATGACCACATATCCAATTCAAACTAGAATTTAGTTTAAGTCATTTTTATACCCATTCCCTCATTTCCATAACCATAGGTAAGTCTTAGGTCAAATTTTACATCTAACCCTTTTCCTATGGACATCATAGGGTAGGTATAAATCAAAGTAGGAGGGAACTCTACCTCTTGAAGCGTGAGATAAAATGTGGAGAACCTCAAGAACACCTCCCAAACTCCAAAACTCTTAATTTCCCCAAAGTCTCCACTTGGATCTTCAGTGTAATTCATCATTTTTGGTATGGTTGTGTAGCCTTGTCGATGTGATCGACTTCAACTCTTGGTTCGAATGATTCCGACTGATGAAACTCTGTGAATCGTAGAGAAAAGCCTTGAATTTCTCTATTTTCTCTCCCTTCTTCCCACACATGTTATACATTGGTTTCCAGCAGATATTTATGCCAAATTATCTAATTTTTGTCCCTGTTTATAATTTCAAGACTTGGCTCACGTCGCGTCACATGTCCCCCACTTATCCGAGTCCAATTTCGTCCCAAAACGATCAATTTCATCCCGATTTATGTTCAAATTAATTTTATTTAAAATTTAATTAAATTATAAAAAAAATTATAATTTTTATTTTTGAGGACCTTTGTGAGGTCATTCAACACAGTCGTCTCATAAAACACACAAAATCCGACTATTCTAGAATTCGACGAAAATTGTCTGGGTAACTCAGTTTTGCGATACGAATCTAATGGCGAAGTCTGTTGTGTCATCTGAGCTCTAGAGAAATATGTATTTTAAATCTGCATTATAGTGACAAATTAACATTTTGTCCTTTTTCAAAAAAAAATTAAATTTTCTCGAATTTTACAAAGCGACAATTTTAGAGAGGAGTTAGAGCCATATTCTATGCCTCTGTTCAGAGTTATACCGGTATAAAGTTGTGTTGAACTAGTAAACTGGTGTTCTGTTTGAGTTAGAACTAGTACAAAGGTGTTTTTACTAATATTGCATAAATTTTCTCTCAAATCACTTATTTTAGCTTCTTTTTTCAGAATAAGTCTCGTTTTAGTTGAATTTGCATTTTATGGGGAATTCTTGTGGTTGCAAGTAATATGGTGTCCAAATGGTGATTTACACTTATTTGGAGTGCATTAGAATGTTTAAAAAAAAGAGCAGTTGACGTTCAACCGTTCACCGATTTACTTTTAGCGATCTACTAGTTCATCAGAGTTAATGTTCAACTAGGATTCTTGTTCTTAAACGTTGACCAGCCAATCTTTTTGTGAATATTCTCTGAAAACTTTAGCTGTAATAAAAGATATGTAATACAAGAGGGAAAAGTGTCTCCAGGGATTGGCCAAATCTTTCCTACCATTCCTTTAAAAATCGGGATTGAGGAGAGAGAGCCATCATCGGTTGATCAAGCTTCTCTTTGACAATTTCTTCCCTAGGCATCTTCCTCAGAATTTTTCCTTCTTCGACTTTTGATTATAGTTATAGAAAAGCACAAGCTCTTAGTTTTAGAAGTAGTATTCAATTTCGATTAGTAGTTACAGTGCTTTTAATTCATTGTTCCTGTAATTGCGTCTAATTCTTGTTTTGAATAAAAAGTTATTAATTGAAGTTTATTTTAATATAATTCTTTATTTATCTTTCAATTATAATGTTTTTCATATTGCTTTTGATTTTACTTTCCGTGAATCGGCAATTTTCACTTAACTAGGGTTTCAATGTTTATTATTATTTTATTGATTGAAATCATTGCTTTTGAAAAAATTGTTGATTCATAAACATCTTTGTTTAGCCGTAGACAATTAAATTTGGCACGGTTAATTCTTAGAGTCCCTACAATCAATATGATATGAATTCTTTCATAAATTAATTCCATCATTAAAATATATATTTTTCTACATTCTAAATTTTAGTTGAATATTCTCCATCCAAGTGAGTTTGATTACAATCTCGGATGAGTTATAAAAGTAGGCCAAATTTCAAATTCATGGTAAGATGAAATTTGATGATAGCCAGTTCATTTTAATATAATCTTTTAGTTTTTATTGATCATCACCACTAGTTTTAAATTAGTGGGTTTTTTTTTTATTTTAATTTTGTCACCATTCGAATTTGTCATCATTTTGCCTGAGGATACGACCTTAATATTTTCTTAGTTAATATACAAAATATTTTTCTGCACTGGGTAATTATTTTAGATTAACCACTTAAGGGACAAGCAAAAGGCATTCTACCTTGGACCGAACCAGTACAACAAAAGTTGTATTGATACATCGAAGAACCAATAGGAATTATACCAGTATAGCTGGTCTAACTTCCTGTTCTTTCTGTGATATTCTTGGTTTTCAATCCTTTCATCCTTAAAACTTTCTGGGGTATTCAATTGAGTTCAATATAACACTTTTTGAATTAATTTGATCACAATTACATGGTTTAAGAATTGAATTCAAATTTAGTTTAAGGTTAATTGCACTAGAGGTCCCCAAAGTATGGAGTTTGCCCCATTTTAGTGCTCAATATTTCAATTGCATTATTTTGGTCCCTAAAGTATTAAATATGTTTCTATATAGTCCCTTAAGCAGACATCGTCCATATTGTTAACGATTTTTTATCATATAAACTTGTCACGTAATGCTCAAATATTGACAAAAAAATAATTTAGATAATTCTTGACCAAATTTCTACTCATATTTTGTTAAATAGCTACCTAAATTACACAAATTTGACCATGAACTATCTAAATTTTGGTTAAAAATTACCCATATTACATATTTTTTTTGTCAAGAGCTACCCAAATTTTGTTTAAGAGCTATTAAAATTATTTTTTTGTCTATATTTAAGTATTATATGACAAGTTTATGATAAAAAAATCGTTAGCAATCTGGAAGCTATCTACTTGAGGGGCCATATAGAAACATATTCAATACTTCAAGGATCAAAATGATGCAATTGAAACATTGGGGACTAAAATGAGACAAATCCCATATTTTGAGGACCTCTAGTGCAATTAACCCTTTAATTTATGAGAGATGAGTAATTAGTACATGAAGTTTAGGTGGCCATGTTGTATCATTTAGGGAGAGAATTGATAATGTATCAATCCAAGCATGATTGAGCATCGATACATGTGCATTTATAACATAATTGATGTACGGAGGATGTTTATATGTGATTGGTTACAATGTGTGGTAGGAATGAAGGCAACAACACCAACGTCAGATACGTCTAAAGTCTTGTCTGGGGACTAATTTTGAATTACAATTGGACTGGAGGTGAGTAAGTTATTTCATAAAATTGATAATGAAAAAAGTATGCCTATTCATTATTAATGCATAACTGTATGGAATATTAGTTGATGATATCATTATGAATATGCTAAATACCTTATTGGTGAACATATAGTTTTATTGTGTAAAACCTGGGTAAATTTGAACTTTTTCTGATAAATGAAAAAACGGTAATTTATCATTATAATGCGTATTTAAAATAATCATGTTTCTAGAACTTAGAAGCCACAACGGACTTCGCCATTGGATTCATACAACAAAATTCAGTTACCCTGTCATATTTTATCAAATTCTGAGATAGTCAGAATTTGCACGTAATTCGAGGCGACTGGGGTGGCGGGTGACCTCACAAAGGTCCCCACAAATAAATTTTATAAAATTTCTTTATAATTGAATTAAAGCTCAAATAAAATTAATTTGAACTTAAACCGAGATGAATTTAATCATTTCGGGATGAAAATGGACCTGAAAGTGGGAAACGTGTGGCGCGATGTGAACCGTGCAATTAAAGGCTATAAATAGGGGGAAATATCTGATTTTCTTCAGACTTCTTCAGATGAAAACCAGTGAGAAAAACGTGGGAGAGAAGGAGAGAAAAAAGAGAGAAATCCAAATTTTTTTCTCAGATCTACGGAGTTCTGCCAGTCGAAATTCTTTGAACCAATAATCAAAGTCAATCTCCTCGAGGAGGGCTACGCTTATGTACCAAGAATGAAGGATTTCACTGAATATCCAAAGAGGGGATTTTAGGAAATCAAGATTTTTTGGGATTTGGGAGGTTTTCTTGAAGTTCTAGCTTTCATTTTACGCTCCATGATGTAGGGTTCCCTCCTACTTTGGTTTATTTGTAAGCTAGGGTGTCCAAATGGATTGGTTAGATGTATAGAACTATCTATGACTTGCCTATAGTCATAGAAATAAGGAAATGGATATGTTAATGGTTTAAAAGTAATACCTAGCTTGGAATTGATATGTGGTAATTATTTGTGTAATTCAATGGAATTTGATATTATGTGGGCATGCTATGTGTTTTTTAGTGTGTCTTGTGAATGAAGTGTGTTATGACATGCTTGAGAATGCTGTAGTTGAATGAATGAGTTGATATATGTTGTTAATATATTAGCATCATAATAAATTGTGGTAAATATATGCATATGATATGATTTGACATGGAATATGTTGATATGTGGTTTAATAAATCCATATGGCATTCATTGCATATGAAACATGACATTGATATGCAATAGTTCATTACATTACATTTTTCCAAAGACATCGTACCATGAGGGTGTGTGTATGTTGTCGTCATCACCTCACTTAGTGGATCACAGGTGGACTTGGGAAAGTTGGGTCGATGATTCGACTAAGTCGCACGGTTGCATGAAAATTGGGTTGGGGTAGCAAGAAGAGCTATACTATCACTCGAGTGAGAGACCCGATAATTGGATACGCACTTCGTTGGTATAAGAACTCATAAAGTGTATCGGTGTACACAGAACCGTTGGTGGAAGTCCATGAATCCCATGTCAGTTGAGTGCCGTTAGTGTAAGTACATGAATATCCAGCCCAAGAAAGACCCTAGATTTGTAAATGTCAATTGATGTGCAACATAGATGAGGAAGTCATTCACATGGGTACTTGCATGTGTTGAGGAGTCGGGAAGGGCTCGGGTTAATGTGCGTGAGTGAGTTTCATCTCATTTCGTGGCATAACATGGTGAATTCCAACATGGAATACATATTCTTGAGTGGAATGTTATAAAGTGTTGATTGGTCACATTGTAAATATGCATCTAAGGTGGGGAGTAGCCTCTGTAGAAGATACTCTATTGAGCGTAGCTCACCCTATACGGAAAAATATTTCAGGTGCGGAACATACACCGGTGAATGACTCTCATTTGAAGCCTCAAGAGTGAAGAGAGGCCGACTTGTGGCCTTTAACCTAGGTTTTTGTAAAACTTTTGTTAAAACTATGTTTTGGGCATGTAATGTATGTAAACGAATTGTAAACGAATTTATATGAACTATTCTTAATATAACCTTACATGTTTTATATGAATATGGATAAATAGACCCGACGCGGTCAATGTTTACTTATAAATGGACCCAGTGTAGTCAATGTTGAATATTGGACCTCATATGGATCTTGTAATTGTATGATGCATATGTAGTGTTTTTGGGTAGAGCTCCCTGTACAAAGGAAACTATGGCCGAATTTTGTTAAATTATGGATCCTGGTAAATGGAACATCATAGCGGTGTGATATTGAGTTACACGATATCCACAGGTATTCTATGGGTTGATGGGTGACCAAGGGACTCCCGGATTTTGGGTTGTTATATATTGACTTTTGATGGTATTCTGTTTTTCTAAATTGCCTTAAAGGTAGGTGAATAACCTTAGTGGCGAATATTTATATATGAATGTCATATATAATGACTTGTGGGTGAATATTCAATTAATTTTGCTGGGATGATGTTAGTATTGTGAAGAATATATATGATGGCTAATATGATGATTATTTATTATGTGGAGATGATGATAATATGCAGAGTATACATATTCGTTGTAAGCCTTTGCATTGAATTTATAAATACTCACATACAATGGTTTTTTGGTGGTTATACACTTATTCTGATAGGTTGAATGTTGATATGGGAAGGGTATTTTAGTTGCTCATCCCCCCCCCCCTTCCCCCCCAAAAAAAACAATATGTGTTTCAGATAACTGAGCAAAAGGGGTTCACTACTAGGTCTAGATAGTCAAGGGGAGAAATGGACTTGATTATTGTTCATATCATTTTTGTGTTTTTTGGAGTCATGTATATAATATTTAAGTGTTTAAGTTATTTTTTGTGGATTTGATCTTAAAATATTGGTGTTATGCATATTTTTTTTTTTTGTGTTGATGCACCTGACCAGTGTTTGAAATATGAGTTTATTATGATTATACTAAGAATTATGAGATTATGTTTAAGGAGTTGGGTCCACTATATTGGAAGAGGCAATATGCTCTATTTTCGGGTTAGGGTGTGACACCATGTGCCTACAAATGTTGATATTGTTAGGAAGTTCTACACGGACATTAGGGAGACCACTGAGGATAATGAGTACTTTCATACCAATATTCGAGGTGTGCTGTTCAAGTTCTCCATTGACATGATTGCCACC
>CM042194.1:15309929-15368385 GCA_023539305.1 Ilex asprella | reverse complement strand
ATTTAATATATATATATATATATATATATATAATTTTTTTAAAAATATTATTATTTTTTAAAATTTGTCAAAAATATTAAATTAAAAGAAATGCCATTGGAATGATAAGCACCTTTCCCATGTTGTTTGCTAGCAGATGAAGGAGGTCTTCTTGTAGTATGACCAACACCCAATTGCTTAGGGGTGGTTGACTCATCATTTAGGAGGTATAAGAAGGGGGAGGAAATGACTAGAAGAAAGAGAAAGAGAGGAAATAAACTTTAGAGAGAAAAACCTTCATCCTGGATGTTTGAGTTTTCTATAGAGAGGTGTTGGAACGATTTGATGTATAGTTCTACCTTAATTAGAATGCTAGGAATTCATATATGTGATTAGTTTTTGATTTGGTTAGCTTTAGATGCACAGATTTGGGTTTGAAGGTTTTGAGTCTAGGGGTTTCATGGAATGAGTTTGTGAATCCTTGGTCTTTTGGCTTAATTAGTTTAGTTTCTAGAAGGTTAAGGAGTAGTTTGAAGGAGGTTGGGTGGCTTGCTATGGTGGAACGATGGTGTGAGAGTTTGATGAAGTTTCGCCTAGGAGGGTTTTCGATCTCTTTAGTTTGAGAGTTAATTTTACCTTAGGAACCCATTGGTGGCCTCCAAAGTGAGTTTAAAGATCGTTTGGGCAAAGAAATTTCAAGTTGAAGGTCTGAATTTTTTCTGAAAAACTTATTTTTCTTAAACTTTGACCGGATTTTTTAATAGGATTAAGTGTAATTCGAAGCTTGAAACTTACTGGGATCACAAGAGCACCATGTGGTGAGTGTGTAGGTTCTGAAAATAAAGCAAATAATGTACAATAGAGTGAGAAATAGGTGAGGGAAGTATGGGGTCAAGACTGAGAATCAGGCACCTAGGGTTTTAGTCAATGGTTCAAGGAAAAAGATGAAGTGGAGGGGAAGGACCATGGTCCACTGCGATGGCGAGTTCCATTTCATCCGTACGGAGGTCACGATAAAATTTGTAGTCAATTCCATACCCAGATCAATATGTGGTGTAAAATATCTATTTTGATTTATGAGACTAATTTAATCCAGTTTTTGGGGGATTTTAGCAAATAATTTTTTTATTCACTTTTAGTTAGTTAAATTGAGTATGTTTATAAATTTTTATCGAAAAATAACATCATTTTATTTTTGGCTATTTCATATCAAAATACGAAGACTGGTAGGGTTTCTCAATTCTGGAATAGGTGATGCTTTTCAAACTTGTTTTTAAATTATTTCATATATTATTTATGATAGTTTAGCATGTTTTGAAATAAATGATTGGGTGTTTGAATACTAAATTGGAATTCGGCTAGATTAGGGTTTTAGGTGCAGTTTAGCTCAACTATTCAAAATGTTCGTATTTTTCGTATTGAATGAAATGCCTAGATCCTTTTAAAATAGATGTAAGCGCACACAGTTTGAGTGGTAGAGGGTTTATGTTCTCGGTTGAGGCCAAATAGGGTTTCTCATTGAGTTTGGAAATGCATGGGCGACACAGGTAGTCTTTGGACTTGGGTACTGTGCTTTGACAAGGAGTGTATCTTTCTCAGGGTTTAAATCCCCCAAAAGGTTGGATCATATGTTCATATTGACCCTGAGTGACCTGTTAGTATGATTTCCCACTGGTTTAGCACTATACATTATATTTTTAAACTCTCTTTTATCATTTAAATTTTCTTGAATGCTACTATTTCACAAAAAATGATGCTTTTATTTGAATATGTGTATCAAATGCTCATTTTGACTATGCCTAATCATGCTAAACTAAGTATTTTTGAACTCGTTTTCTGGGCATTGAAATACTCTACTTATCTGTTGATGCTCACCCAACATTAATTTTCCCCTTTTCAACTTAGCCACTATAGGGGCAAGTCTGTGAATATTCGAACTGCCAGTCTATCCTTGTTTTTGTTAAATAGTTTTTTAAGGTTGTATTGCTATTTGTAATAAGGGGACGTGATTGAATATTGCATTTGATGCAATACTTCAAGGTTGTTACTCATAACATTGGTATTAGAGCTTAATCATTGTTTGAGCTTCATATTGTTTACTTATGAAGGTTATTAGCGCTCTGAATTATATAGAATTGGGTCAGGGGGTGTTACAATTTGGTATCAAAGGATAGGTTTGAGATTCTATGGACTGTCCTACATTTAGTTATTGAGGGTGATGGCATATGGGTAGTGGAGGAATTGATTCATCGTGAACCTAGATTTATCGTATTAAAGATTTTAGTTGTGATGACTTATCTATCTGTCTTTGTATTAACTTTGATTTTATATAAGATGACTTTCAGTGATGATTTGTGCATGAAATATTTGGTTTGGGGTCACATCAATATAATTAATATTTTATTAGAGTTGCCAACGGTAGCACAGTGGAACAATCGGGTGGAAACCCAGTGAATGTGATAAAGGGATGTGTGCTTAAAATGAGGACTAATGAGGATATGTGAGAGCATTGAGATAAGTATACCTTTTAAATTGACACCTCAATATTAGTGTATCAGAGTAAGGATTTATGATGACATAACATTAAATTTCGAGGTCGAAATTTCTTTTAATGTGGGTAGACGACTATAACGACATAGTTTTTGGAAAACAAAAATTGGGACAAGAACAAGTGCAAGAGTGATAAGGGGTTCGGAGTACGGATAACCAGACTATGAATTGCTAGCTCTGGAGTGTGTAAATAGGTGCTCTAGTCATGAATAAGGTGTTATATTGGAGTAGAAGTGTGACTGGTAAAGTGAGAACGAGCGGGATATGGATTCAGATGAATTGGGGTTAGCGCGTACTAGAGAGTTAGGGGTCCAACAATTTTATTTGTTGATCAAATTCAGGGTCAATTCAATGTTCAAAAAATTAGTCAATCATTTCCTAGCGCTTGATTTAATACATATGTGATTTTGAAAAATCATATTATTTTAATTAATTTCTAGAATTTGTTAAAAATGCTAAATTACATAAATTCCATTGGGATGACAAACACCTCTCCCATTGTGCTTGCTGGCAGATGGAGGAGTTCTTACTGTAGCATGATTAACACCCAACTGCTTGGGGGTGGTAGAAGGGAGAGGAAATGGCTGGAAGAGAGAGAAAGAGAGGAGATAAACTTTAGAGAAAGAAACCTTCATCTGGGATTTGTGGGTTTTCTATAGAGGGGTGTTCAAATTATTTGAGGTATACTTTTAGCTTAATTAGGATGGTAGGAATTCATTTATGTTATTTGTTTTTCATTTGGTTAGCTGCAAATGCACGAATTTGAGTTTGAAAGTTTCGGGTCTAAGGGTTTCATGAAAAAGGTTTGTGAATTCTTGGTCTTTTGGTTTAATTGGTTGAGTGGTTGAGTTTTTAGGAGGTCAATGAGTAGTTTAAAGGTGGTTTGGTGACTTGCATTGGTGTGTGGTGGTGGAATGGTGGCATGAGAGTTTGATGAAGTTTCAGAAAGGAGGGTTTTTAATCTCTTTAAACTTTGACTAAATTTTTTAATAGAATTAAGTGTAATTCAAAACTTGAAACTGATGGGGATCAAAAGAGGGTCGTGGGGTGAGTGTGTAGCCTCTGAAAATAAAGCAAATGATGTATGGTAGAGTGAGAAATAGGTGAGGGAATAGGGGGTGAAGAATAAAAATTAGGCACCTAGGGTTTTGGTTAATGATTCAAGGAAGAAGATGAAATGGAGAGGAAGGACCAATGTCCACCCTGATGGCAAGTGAGGGCACTTCCAAGGTCCAAATGACCTCTGGTTGGTGCCAATTTTTTTTTATCATCTATACGGAGGTCCTGATAAAATTTGAGGTCAATATGATATCCGAATTAATATGTGGCATAAAATGTCTGTTTTGCCCTTCTAGTCATATTTAACCTAGTTTGTGGGTGATTTTGACCAAATAAATTTTATATTCACATTTAAATAGTTAAATTAAGTATCTTTATAAAATTTTATTGAAAAATAACATCATTTTTTTTTTTTGCCTATTTCATATCAAAATACTAAGACTAGTAGGGTTTCTCAATTACGAAACAGGCGATGCTTTTCAAACTTCTTTCTAAATTATTCCATATGTTATTTATGTTCATTTAACATGGTTTTAAATATATCATTGGGTGTTTGAATATTAAATTCGAATTTGGACTTGGATTAGGGTTTGAGTGCGATTTCGCACAACTGATTAATAAGTTCGTATTGTTCGAATTTAATGAAATGTTAGGATCCTTTTGAACTAAATGTAAATGCAAACAGGTTGAGTGGTAGAGGGTCTAAGTTCTAGGTTGAGGTCATAGAGGGTTTCTTATTGAGTTCGTAAATGCCTGGATGACCTAGTTGGTCTTCTGACTTGGGTACAAAACTTTGACTTGGGGGCGAATCTTCCTCGAGGTGCAAGTCTCCCAAAAGGTTGAATCGTATGTTCGGGTTGACCCTGAGTGGTCTATTAAGATGATTGTCCACCGGTGTAGCACTATACAAGATATTTCTAATTTTTTTTTATCATTCAGTTTTCCTTAATTGATACTGTTTCACACGAAATGACACTTTTTTTTTGTATGTGTATCATATGCTTGTTTTGCGTATTCCCAATCATGCTAAACTAAGTATTTTTAAACTTGTTGTCCTGACATTGAGTTACTCTACTAAACTGTTGATGCTCACCCTACATTATTTTTCCCTTTTCAGCTTAGCCATTGCCGGGGAAAGTCTGTGAATATTCGAACTGCCAGTTTATCCTTGTTTTTGTTAAATAGTGTCTGATGGTTATATTACTAATTGTAATAATGTGATGTGACTGAAGAGTGCAGTTGATGCAATACTACAAAGTTGTTATTTGTACCATTGATATCAGAGCTTAATCATTATTAGAGCATCGTATTGTTTACTGATGAAGGCTAATAGCGCTCTGACTTATATGGAATTTGGTCGGCGTGTTACAATATAACTCAAAGAAAATGATTTAGCTTCGATGCAACGTCTTTCTACTAATTCCACTGTCAGAACTTCCAAGAACAAAGAACTGAGGGTTATTAAATCTTCATTCCAACACAACTCAAGAACTTGGTTATAATCAAGGTTAATGATATGAAAGGAAGAGAAACAAGTTTGGTTTAGCTCAAGGAAACAAGGAAATCTTCCCACTCAACGTTGTTTCCGAACTGGAAGCTAAGCTTTTCCCAAAAACCGACCAACCTCATTATTGAATAGGTAAAACACAAAGAAAGTCTTTGTTTCTAGAAATTTCTTTTGGCTAGAAGGCTCCTCTCTTGCCGGGTGTCTCACATGACTCACCATATTTTGACTAACTACACTTAAATGCTCCCTTGTTTTTTATTCTCATAATTATCACTAAATTATCTGACACATATAAAATTGCATTTAAGCAATATTTTTTCTAGAAATCAACTTTAAAAATATTTAATAGCAATCATACTTACTTCCCACAATTTTATTAACTACAATTTAACCCATAACTTATTATTAACAAATTACACTTAAGCCCCTAACATGATATAGGATATCATGATATGCTTGTTTGGGTCTCGCACATGGGCTGCAAATAGCTCACTCCATCCTCTAAACTCAAAGTTCAAAGGGATAGTGGTATCACTTACCCCAGTGAAGTAAACACCCCGCTCACCTAACACTAGTCTAGACGAGAACTACATCCTATATAGCTCACAATAGTGTAGGGTCTTAAAGAGACTTCTCCCAGTCGATGTGTGTTCTCTCCCTCTCTTTTTAGCTCTTGGTGTCATTTTTTGAATATAATTGGTGAAATAGTTTGAATATAGATGATAAACACAAATCCAAAGTTGAAACACAGTTATTTTCACGCATTACCACATTAGATCTCAATGAAATGCAAGAAAATGGGTGGGCTCATGTTTGGAAGTGAAGAAAGTGAGGTATTTTCGTCAAAATCTATCTTTTAAGCTCATTGGACCGAAACCCGACGTAGATTGCTCGACCAACATTGGAGGACCGCCTGAGCGAGATCTGGAGTAGGCCACTGTCTAATCCTCTCCATTGTACAACCCATTTTCAATTGACTCACTTGAGCCCTAAAATGCAAGCATAGATGTTTGAACAATCTCTATGCAACTAGATTCGTCATCAAAAGTAGCATTTCTTTTTCTGTTATGCATGGCGAATTACATTATCTAAGAGCTATTAAATGAATTATCCCTTCATATTATGGTTTGACTGGTTTTTAGTATTTGATTAATTTATCAAGTAAAAGCAGGTGAATTAAGCTGAATTAGGGTACTTGGTAAATTAACCAATCAATTGCAGATTACAATGAAGTCAAGGGGATCAAAGTGCTATTGGAAGTCAAAGGTCAATTCCTATGGAGGTGGGCCCTAATCCGTACAATGCCTGGATAAATAGATGCATACAGATGCAGTTCTTCGATTCATACGCAATCATTGATATTCCTTCCATCTACACTCGAGAAGCTCGTCCAAGCGCATCTTTAAAGATGCAAATTCCAGAGATTTGGAACTGCTTGTGAAAGGAATCATAATACAACAAAATTTAAAAATAAATATTGATTCCTCATTTTAAGATCTATTCACGCTAATACAAACTGACAAACCTTATATCTATAGAGAATATTAAAGGTTACCTCTTGAAGGGTGCTTTTAACAATTTTCAAGGTTTTTGAAAAACTTTGAATCTTCAAATCAGATTTGTTGTTTCCCACAAGCCTTGCAATCATTTGGTCTTTATCGGTATCCACATGAATAGATAAACTTGATGGATTTATCTCAACCATTGATAAACTAGTGGAGAGAGAGAATGGTGGATGGTTTTTTCTTGTGCTAGCAAGAGTTAGTTGTTATCTCTTATATCCACCTCCAACATAAAGGTATTTATAGAGCCTTAAAAAACTTTAATCCTAGTTTGAATCTAGTTGTAATTGTCTCATAATTATATATAAACCCTTTATTTGTAATAAAGTACCTAATTAACTATTAATTAGGTTTTCATCCCCAATTAATTCCTAATTATTTTTCTCTCCATTATCCTTTAGTTTCCATTCAATTTTTGTTGTGTGTGACCCTAAAGGTTCAAGCATACCCGGTTATAGGCATTCGGTACTAACTTCAAGTGGAATCGCAAATTAGAACTCATTCTAATTTTGCTTGAATTAAAACTCTTCTAATTCTCCCTTTATGAAGAATAATTAATATATTTATATTTATTTCGTTCATCAGGCTTCTACTAATCATGAGTGACGCCTACCAGCATATTATTATCAACCTTC
The DNA here is from genome assembly GCA_023539305.1 of Ilex asprella. Taxonomy (NCBI): domain Eukaryota; kingdom Viridiplantae; phylum Streptophyta; class Magnoliopsida; order Aquifoliales; family Aquifoliaceae; genus Ilex; species Ilex asprella. Next base: position 15,361,093 of record CM042194.1, on the reverse strand, counting down.
GGATAGCACAAAATAGGTAAAAAACCCATTCACTTTACAGTTGTCATACAATTTAATCCTTCTATCACACAACGCCCCAATTGATTTACTAGAGTATGAAATTATTTTTAAACCCTTAACTCAATCTTAGTTTGATGTTATGACTATGACTCATAATGATTAACTAGAAACTATTTTCTAATTGTCATTTTGCCTTGGCCAAGGACTCCTTGAGTCATATCCCAGAAGATCACATAAAACATTCCCCTTTTATTTACTAAGTGTGATAGATTCTAGGTTATACACTCATAAGTTTTCATGCATGTCTAACTATTTCAAACAATACTTATCCTAGTTACATAACTAGTATATAAATATGTGGTATAGTTAATGTATAGAAGTCCATACACAAGACAACCATGGTGTCTCAAGTTTAAGGATCAGTTGCTTAACTATAACTTTAGGATTTAACATTGACAGCTACGTAAAATTCCATATGAAAAATCTACCGTTATTCAATGGTCACGTGTAGTGTACTTATTCTCTAACAATCACTCATACACATGTTTTAGTGTGCCTGTACTAGTGATTTGGATGAGTCATCTCATATCAAATATGAGTAAACATACTTTATGCTAGCCTATCCGGATTACAAAGTGCCTGTATAGTAATCCTATGACTAGGAACATTTAAGAGTTAAGTACTAAGAAGTATAAGTCTCCTCTTCTCAATACCTTGATAAACTATCTTTTTAACTTATACTCTATGGACTATATCATGTATATTAAAATAAAATAAAAGGCAAAAACATTATAAATAAACTTACCCTCTTATTTAATTAAGTAATGAATGTTGCTAGTACAACCCCAAAACATCATCTATATAATTGGTCTTAGAGTATACTACTCTCAATTTCCCACCTGCACTAATACCAATCGACCATGTATTTAAAACCCATCTTCTCAAGATGTAGTGTAAAACTCGAGAAAATTAAAATCTTAATTAAAGGGATAACACGGTAGGTAAGCCGTTTAAGTGCAGGTTAAAAAATTTGATTTTTTATATAACTCGGATGAAAAACGGACCTAACCGTTGGATTTGTCTCTTGAAATCAAGTTAGCTAGTTAAATTTCATTAAATTTTGAGAGAATCAATTTTTTTGCATAAAACTAGGTTTTATTTGTGGGACCCACAATATAAGTGATCTAGATAGTTAAAGAGCATTATCCAATTAGACGTGTGGCACAATTTGATTGGGTGTGGGAGATTTTCAACTAATAGAAAGTTGACACATGGTGCGTTGTGAGCCAAATGGTGAAGAGTATTTAAATGGGGGAAAATTTGATTTTCCCTCATTTTGCCTTGCATTTCGTTGCACAGAGAGAGAGAAAACCAAACTTCTTCATCTTCTCCAATCTTCCTTCATCTTTAACTTCAAATCCAACCATTAAAATTTGATCAACTAAGAACAAAAGTTTTTCTCCTCAATGAGGGCTATGAGACAACACCAATTTCAAGCATGTTCCACCATTTTCGAAAATCAAGAGATTTGGGGCTAGAGCTTTGAAGAGTTGTCTTGGGGGTAATTTGGATGGCTCATTACATTGCTTGTGCTTCAAGAGGTGGGAGTTCCCTTCTATTTAGATTTCCCTTCAATTCTATGGTTGCATATGAGATGGATTGAATATATGTATGTTAATCACATGACTAGCTTATAAGTAGTATAACTAGATGGAATGATGAGCATGTTATGCCTAACTCTATTTGATTTTTGGGTATTGAACATGTTAAATGTCAGTTGTATAAATGGGTACACTATATGTTTATAGTTTATGTCTTATAGGTGCTTTATAAAGTGCCAAAGTATATTAAGTGTGTTATTTGAATTGATATTACTTATAACATGCTTAGTGCTAGTTATGAAATGTTATTATATGCCTTATGATATAATTAATATGTTGATGCTTATGAGATGTTGTCACATGCTTACATGATATAGTTAGCATTGCGATGGAATAGAATTGCAACTGTATCTTACATTGCATATCCATAGGTTGCATTGCATTTATGGGTATTGACATTAGTGTGAGTGTGAGTGTGTGTGCATGGGTTGGGTCAATTACCATGGTGAGTTAATTGGTGGACTTAGGAAAATATGAAAAACGTCTAATTGAGCCACATTGAATATTGCATGGAAAATGTGTCAGATATAGAAAAAAAAGAAAGATTCTCCCTCGAGTGTAAGGCCCGGTGTACTTAGAATCAAAGGTGGGATGCCCTAGAATGCCATGTCAGTTTGGTAGCCTGTAGGCATGATGTCCATAAATTGCATACTCAAGAAAGACACAAGTATTGACAAAATGGTTATTGGATGCTTAGCATCAATGGCGGAGGCTTGGAATACCAGGTTGATGTCAAGGCATTATATCATGTGTCGTGTATGTGAACCCGGAAGGGGGTTTGGTGTTGGACATGCTTTCCTGAAGCATTATTCATGTTTCACATACATGGTAGCATTCATATGTTACTTGAGATATATGCTTGGTGTCTTTAGTCTATAATCATGTCATATGCATTGGGATTGAGAGGCATTCTTTATAGGAGATACCTTACTGAGCTTCGGCTTACCCCGTTGTCGGAATATTTTTTCAGGTATTGGACGCGCTTCAGCTCACAACCCTCACTTTGGCTCACTTTGAGGATTGAAGCCAAACATGGCTTCACTTTTGAGTTATTAGTCCAATTGTTTTTACTTAGCCTTGTATATTTTGGAAAACAAAACTTGTATATTCTTTTGGATAAAAGACACATAATTGGAACTTTATAGACATATATTCTTTTGAGATCGAATGTATGTTGTATGATGATGGTTATTAAATATATAAATTTCTTGGATATTGAAGTTGGACCTTGGAAGGGTCATAGTGGCATTATAGACATAGGTTGTGTGTTGGGTGGAGATCCCTGTACAAATGAGACTCTGCTTAGGTTTTGTCGAAAAAGGACCCCCAAGTTTTGGGCATCACAACTTGGTGTCAGAGCGCATTGATATCATAGTTTAATTCGAGTTAATCATAGGTTAATTACGGACACCCAAATTTTGGGGTGTCACAACTTGCTATTAGAGCCTAGGTTCTTGATTTACCTAGGCTTGTGGGGCATGGGTCTAGGTCATTGCATCCATTGATCATTGCATATTATATGTGGTACGTGTTATATGTTTTATGTGAATTATATGCATGATAAAATGTATATGAAATGAGACACTAGGGTTAGAGAACATAACCTTAGGTTGTAAAATAAAAAGGATAGGAATCTAGGTATTTCTACTGGTAGGAAGAGCTTATGGAGCTTGACCTACCATTAGGATAGAAGGAACTACCCGTAGGAAGAACCTTTGTGACCTTACCTCCTGGTAGAAAAGTAGGTTGGGAATCAACCTACCGATAGAACAATGTTGTGTTTTGAACCTACCATCACGTGGACATCAACCTAAAAGTATAACAACAACAATTTGTTTTGCCTTTATTGGTAAGACACTGGTATGTCAGAAACACTACATTTTTCCTCAACTTCGAACGACCATAACTTTGGCTATGGAAGTTGGAATTACACAAATAAGCTATTGTTGGAAAGATTAGGATTTCTACTTTCAAATGCGATAGATTTAGGCCCCAAATTCTTAGTATTATAAGAATTATGTACAAAAGAGTAAGAATGTGTCATGAGTTTAACTCGAAACCAACTCGTATAATCTTTTTACAACATCATGGCATTGTCTTGATATATTCTTTGATGTTGTTAATGGTCCATGAAACTAAATGAATTCTAGTGTTATCTTATGTGTTTAGATGGCAAGTAGAGGATGACCACGATGAAATGGATAAGGTGGAGGTCGGTACAACCTACCACCACCCATCTACAATCAAGAGGCATTTATGAATGACATGATTGCTATGGCGATTACTTTCATACAAGTTAGTGCCAATGTGGGCCAAGGAGGCTCGAGTCACCTCCAGAAGTTTAAGGCACATAAGCCGCATACTTTTATGGGGGAAGCGAACCCGATGGTAGTCGACCATTAGTTCCAACAATTAGAGAAGATATTGGAGATTACCTCCGAAGCTTCCAAGATAAAGTTGGCAACACTCCAACTTAAGAAAGAGGCCCATCAGTGGTAGACTTGGGCCAACCCATCTAGAGACATCAAGAAGATGACATGGGAAGAGTTATAATAGCTTTTCATGAACAAGTATTTCCTTTCGGCTCTTTGAAAAGTGAAATCTCAGGAATTCCTATACTTGAAGCAAGGAATGATGATAGTCATGCAGTACATGACCAAGTTCATAGATTTGGAACATTTTACGGATGACTACGTGGACGCAAATTTGGCTAAGGTGTGGAGCTTTGAGAATGGCCTACAACTATCCATCCGTGGGAAGATTGTTGGACATAGGTTGCACAACCTTGAAGAGATTATTGAGACAACCCAGGCCATCAAGAGAGAATTTGAAGATACCAAGAGTATCTAGGAGGCCAAATCAAAGGACAAGAATAAGAAGGAGCAGTCCTCCACTACTAGTTCGGGCAAGAAACAAAGGACCTCTATACCATAAGATCCTAAGTGCAAAGTCAAGGGTATCAAGACCAAGGCTAGAGTCATTTTTCCCAAGGAAGGAAGAACTTTGAGGGGACGCATTAAGGATTCCAAAAGACATGTTACTTGTGTCATCAGTTGGACCACCTTACGATATCCACAGGTATTTTTCAGGTTGATGGGTTATCAACGGGTTGATAAAGGACCCTCGATTTTTGGGGCGTGCGTCATATAGATGGCACCCTCGGTTTTTGGAAGAAAGTGTGAGAGGAACCTTCCATTGGTCCAGATATGATTAAGGACACCTATGAGTAGGTGGACATAATACGAAAACGTCATCTCATAGCTCAAAGTAGCTACAAGAGCTATGCCGATCAGTGACGGAGACATCAAGAGTTTGAGGTGTGTGATCATGTTTTCTTGAAGGTCATGCCTAAGAGAGGAATGATCTATTTTGGAAAAAGAGGCAAGTTGTCACCTAGATATATTGTGCCTTTCGAGATACTTGAGAAGATCGGGGAAGTTATATATTGATTGACATTACTGCCAAATCTATCTAGTGTTCACAGTGTTTTATATGTTTCTATGCTTCGGAAATACACTCTTGATCCTACACATGTGGTGGATTAGGGTGAACAAGTGGTTGACGAGGATGGCAACTTCGAGGAGGGATAAGTTCGTATTTTAGATAGCCGAAACTTGATTTTGTGTGGCAAAACTGTAAGGCTGGTTAAAGTGCTATGGTAACACCGGGGTGTTGAGGAGTCTATATGGGAACACAAGGACACTACGACGTACCTATTCATTTTTATTCGAAGATGAAGGTACGAATTAATGTAAATGGAATACTGATGATCACATTTAATGGCCTCATTTCATGCTTTTTAACTTAACTTTGCATTTAATTACTTAAAGTTAGTTAGAGTTATGAATAATGTGAAAATTTTGATGTTGTAGGTAATTATAATGTAAATAATGGTTTTTGGAACCCTGTAACTAAGCATGAATGTGTGGTGAAGAGATGAATACATCAAATGAGGATTGTGAGGCTTGGAAGGTGAAGAAACCAAGAAAAATGGATTTTTGATGAAAACCTTCTGGAAGGTTTGGCCACAAAGCTTCCGGAAAGTTTAGTCCACTGGTTTCCCAATGTTTTGACACAATACCTCTGCTTTTTCTCTTTTCCACCATGATCCACTTCTAATCTAAAATAGTACAAAGCATGAAAGTTGTAGATCTGGATGTCTTCTGTATTGTGTCAAAATTTTAGCTCAATCCAAAGGTTGGATCAAAATTTATGGCAATTTTACTAAAATTGGTCCTGAGGTGTCACCTTCCGAAACTTATGGCAAGGTTTCGCCCAGAATGCTTATAACTCATGCTCCACTTGCTTAGGGTCCCACCTATGATTCTCTACTTGTTCCCTGACATATTCTAGATACATACATGCCTCATACACCCCAAAGTCAGCAAAAGAAAATGGAGGGTGGGAGAGGTGGAAAGAGAAAGATGGCTGTCTATGGAGTTGCAAGCTAGGCTCCTCCTAGCTTGCCAGGCTTTCAACTCATCCTCCCATTGATGGGAGGCCTACACACAAACTCCTCCATGGATGAAAATGCAAGTCTTCCTTCACCGTATATTCAACATTCCACAATATTTTAAAGGGAAGAGACTACCTAAGCTTAGGAGTATATTTTAGAAAGAGAAAGTTGGGTTTTGTAATTTCTGCACTATTTTCATCCCTGTAAGCTTTAATCTTCTTGTAATTTATATTTCTTGCAAATTAATCTTACCTATTACAAGTTGCTTTCAAGTTTAATCTCTCATTCAAGCTTTCACCATTAATGCACTCATTGTTCTTCATTTTGTTAGTTTTAAATGTGTAAAACCCAGGAAATTTTGATTTTTTTTAAAAGGGCAAAATGGTTATTTTGCCACAATAACAAAAAATTGAAATACGTGTTCTACAGACCTCGGATGAGGAAACAGAGTTTGCCGTTGGACTCTTATCTCGAAATCTAGTCACCTTGTCCAATTTCGTCTGATTCCGAGATAGTTTGATGTTTTGCACATCGTTCGAGGCAACTAGGGGGAGGACGACCCCACAAAGGTCTTCAAATATGATTATCTTAAAATTTAAGTATAACTGGATTAAAGTATCAATAAAATTAATTTGAGCTAAACACGAAATGTAATAAATCGTCTCGGGTGAAATCGGACCCGAATAAGTGGGGACACTTGGCACGATCTGGGTCAAGTCTCAAAAAATATAAATAGGGCCTTAAATGGGATATTTTAGCAGAATTATCCCATTCTTCAGCTCATTTCAGCCGCCCAAAGAGAGAGAATAGAGAGAAGAGAGTTCTTCAAGTTCTCCTTTAATTTTCTTGGAGTTCCGTCGCTCGGATTTCGTCGAGCTAAGAGGAAAAATCGATCTCCGTCATGAGATCTATGACTACATACCAAAAATAAGAGATTTCACCAAAGATTCAAAAGTAGAAATTTGGAAATCAAGAGTTCTTGAGTTATTTTGGTGTTATAGAAGTCTTCTACACTTCTATTGAGGTAGGGTCTTCCTACCTTGGATTATTCTTTCTTTAGATGTTGGTAGATTAAGGGTTAAATTTATACATGCCTATGTATTGACTTGTATATGTGTCCATGGTTATGGAAGTGAAAAAGTGAGCATGGAAATGATTTAGGCTAGTTTATAGCTTAATTTTGATATAAGGAAGTTACATGTAATTGATCTTGTAACTTAGGCATCTTGAGGCATGCTATGTGTTTTATAAATTATGCATTTAAGGTGTTTAATGAAATGTCTTGATTGTTTTAGATGGTTGTTTGCTGCCATTGGAATAGCATGTTGAATGTGTTGTTGACATACGCTTATTGATATGTTGTTTATGATGGTTTATGAAAATTTATGCAAGAAATGTCAATTTCCATGGAACATTTAGATGTGTGAAAAATATTGCTCATGTGGTGTTTATTACATGTTGGGCATGATCATGGCATCACATTTATGGGCTATATGCATGACTATGGGTGTGTGGGTGCATGGTTGATCAACACCAAAGTTGGTGCTTGATGGGTGGGCTCAGAAAAAATTGGATTGAAGATCCAATTGAGTCTCTCGGTTGCATGCATGAAAACTTGTGTCGGGTATAGCAAGAAGGGCTAGACACTCCCTCGGGTGCAAGATCCGGCCACATGGTTTAGGCACTTTCCGGCGGTGAAATTCCAAAAAAGTGTCATGGTGTACGGAACCGGCGGTTTTGATACCAAATCCGTTGCCCAACAAATACACAAGATTTTGATTTATAAAGTACTCATTCAATGAGTAACAACCATCAATGATGTGATTTTATAATGAAGCAATTTTTGTTTTCAAACGATCATTGGATGATTTTTTCTGTCAAGTGATGATTCATTTCACAAGTGCATTGCATTGTGTTGTGGGAGTCAGTGAGGACTTGGGTTGAAGTGTATGAGTGAGTATCATCTCATTTTATGGCATGGTATGGCTGCATTCCAACATTGAATGCATATTCTTGCATGGAATGATGGGTTATATGTTGCTTGTGAATATTGCATGAGTATGAGCATCTAAGGGGGGGGGGGAGTAACCTCTATAAGATCTACTATACTGGGCGTTGGCTCACCCTATATGGGAACACATTTCAGGTGCGGAGTATACCCCGATGGGCGAAGCACATTCGGGTCACCAAAGGTGGAGGGGGCTGGCATGTGGCCTTGTTTTGAGTTTTATAAAACAATTATGGAACTTAGTTTTTGACATGTAAACTCATGTAAAATATTGTAATGAAACTTGCATGGATCAAGTAGTTTGTGTATAATACATGTTGTGCAAGTTTGGGATGAATTTGGAAGGGTTTGGATTGGATTTGAAAGCAAAAAGGGTCGTGAGGGGGCAAACTGGATAGACAGTATCAGTATTATGTACCGATAGAGTCAGTTCTAGAGAGTTGTACGTACCGGTACGCTTGAAACTTGTCAATTCCAAAGAGCAAGTTGTACCAGTACGCAGTACCGGTACACTTTTTCAAAATTTTCTAAATTAAAATATGTTTTACTATTCTATTGGCCTACATCTCCCTTCCCTCCAAAAATATACATGGAACCTAATGAGGTATAAACTATGATAGTTTGGGCCTGAGAGGAATTCAATGAAAAGTTGAACCCATGTTATAATTATGGTTAAATTGCCAGCTAAAAAGGGATGTTATCGATGTGGTGTCGGGTTAAGCAACATTCACGGATTTCCGCGGGATGTCAACAGTTAATTAATGACCCCCGGATTTTGGGGTGTCACAAAATAGGTATTAAATACATTCTCTCTTAGTTTATGTTTCTTTGGGTTAACTTAGCTCCAATCTTCATTTCTTTATAATGTCTTCTCATTACATTGTTGTCTTTACCTTAAGCATGAGTAGCTAAGCTTTTTAGTTGGCTAATCCAAGGGAAACCTCCTCTTGGGTTTTTCATTTCAACTCATGTTCTTTCCTCCGCTCGGTGTACGATGGTTCGGTTTGACTGTGTTGAGAGTGGGCGTGATTGTGAGTCTTTGATAGCCCATAGGCCTGATCACGGGTAATGCTTGGATCCTCACCTCCATCTCGTCCCTAACTTCTCACGAATTAATCATTCATCTGAGCATCATTGGAGGAAGGTTTCAAGTTGAGTTGGGAGTCTCATTGAAGTGAACATTTCAGATTAGCCAACACATGCTTTCATTTCATTTTCATTCACAAACTTCACTCCCCAAACCAAAACTCAAAAGATTTTACACTTTTCCTTTTTGACAAAATCACCTTCACACAATTCACCTTCCTTCCCTGAGGAGACGACCTTGGAATACTTTTCGAAGTAAAACACGACACTCGAAAGTCTCTCTGTGCTTGGGGAGCACTTTTGTACACACACGCATTTCATTACATTTCAGTCATCCACCATTCCGTTGCCCTTTCTTTTGACATCATTCCGAGTGAGAGTGACACTCCTCTTCACATATAAGTCATACACATATTGAGGGTGATGTTCGGAGATTAGGGAAACTACAACCGAAACAATCAAGCACATACAACATATTTCATATGCATTGATCTTATGAGTTGCATGTGTGTTTAATTTCGTGGACGAATTTCTTTTAAGGGGGAAAGAATGTAAAACCTGAAAAAATTAAAATATTAACTAAAAGGGTAATATAGTAATTAAGTTGTTTAAGTGCGGGTTAAAAAATTTAAAGTTTTATAAAACTCAGATGAAAAAATGGACCTTACTGTTGGATTTGTCTCCCAAAATCGAGTTAGTCAGTCAAATTTCATTAAATTTTGAGACAGTCAAAATTTTCACGTAAAACGAGGTGAAACTATGATCGAGTAATGCGCGATTAAATTCATGAAACTTAGTTTTATTTGCAGAATCCACAATATAAATGATCTAGATATTTTAAAGAGCATTATCCAATTAGACTAGTGGCGTATTGTGTGGGAGATTTCTAACCAATAGAAAGTTTACATGTGGCACGTTGTGAGCCAAGTGGTAAGCAATATTTAAAGGGGGAAAATATGTTTTTTCCACCATTTTGCCTTGCATTTCATTGGAGTGAGAGGGACATAACCCAACTTCTTGATCTTCTCTAATATTCCTTCCTCCATAACTCCAAATTCCACCGTTAAAATTTGATCGGCCAAGAATAAAAGTTGTTCTCTTCGGTGAGGGCTACAAGACAACACCAATTTCAAGCATTTTGAACCATTTTCATAAATCAAGGGCTTTTGGCTTGAAGAGTTTGCTTGCATATTTTGAGGGTTTAGGGTTAATCGTGTGCGATAATAGAATTAAAATGATTAATTTGAATAGTATTATGGCTAATGTTTAATTTGTATATTTTGTAGGGTTTCATATGTAATTATCAAAACTTGGAAGGATAAAAGTGAGAAAGAAGAACAAGGAGGGAGGAAAGGATCATTCAGGAAAAGACACTCACCGTCCAGATGATAAACCACCATCCCAATATCAACAAGTTAACAAGGTAAGTAAGGGAGGCTGGAAGCAAAAATCCAGTGGATTAGCACCATCTAGACGATGGTGGTGGCATCCGGACAGTGGCTAAACCGCCTTAAGCTCTCCACTCCTCCAATTGGACCAAAAATGCAACAAAAATCTCTAATTGGCTACCTTAGGTATCGTGCACCTCTGAACCCCTTCCTCAAGCCCATAAATAGCCTAGTTCAGCCATTTTGAGGAAGAACTTTGCCAGTGAAGAAAGCCAGAACCAGAGAAGAAGAAACCTTACCCTAAACACTCCTAAGTAAGAATTTCTCTTCTTATACATTTCTTTTACATCCTTTTTACTTCGAGGGTTGAACCTTTCTCACTTTTTGCCCAAACAGGTAATAAGAGTTAGGGCGCTTTAACTATTCCTTGGGGAAGGATTTCTTGTGTTGGTTGTTGTATTCATGTTACATTGTAATAAGGTTATCTCATCCTTCTTGCTCGTCTATAGTAATGAAGTGTGAGTAGTTTGTTCATACGCTTTAGTGAAGAGTGAAGACATGTGTAATATCATTTGTGTTATGGAAATGCCAATGTTTTACATATGGTTTTATGTTTATACCTCCCTTAACTGATAGATGGTTATTATTATTTTTGTTTAGTGTCGTATTACTAAACGCTCACGGTTACGAGTACTGAGCTAAACTTATTGCTATATACCAGTTCATCTTTATGTTATTACATACTTCAAGTATAATACAATGATGTACGTAGTTAGGCTATGTGTAATAGTCGGGAGATTGGTTATAGATGGGTAAAATATCACCATAACTAATGCTTTTGATTCAATGTATAAACCAGAACTCTACTTCATTGAATCATCGACCGGCCGATGAAGTAGCTAAAGTAAACCTCTCTGAATGGTTCACCTTTAAGTTTACTAGGATTGTTCGATTGTGGTAAGGTGCATAGACCTTCTGGCTAACCTAATCAGTTGTTGTGATATGGTTCAATTTATACATCAAACGTACTAGTTAAATTTTTAGGAATATGGAAGTTAATTGCTATAAGGTGGCATTTTCATAATGACACAATAAAATGCATGCTGGATCCCTGAAATAAAGAGTAGTTTTTCAATTATTGTATTCAAGAGTTTAGTTTGAATATTTGTTTATCAGTTCTAAGTTTACACCACAAGCTATTGTAAAGCACACTAAGTGCATGAAAATCTTACATTTTCTATTTTGAATTCCAATAGATAGCTCCGTGTGGGTTCGATCTAGGACTTAACCAAGTAATATTATAATTTGACCATTTATATTTGGGTGTATGATTTAAATCAGGTCAAGCTTTTGGCGTCGTTGCCAAGGAGTTACTTTAGTTTGAAAAGAATAGAGAAGTTGCCTAGTCTGTATTATATGTGTATATACTGTTTGTTTTATTTTTATTGTTTATGTATGTTAAGTCATCAGTAGTATATGTAAATTAGTCTAGTCCTTCGTCTTTGTATGTGCCATTACTTTGCTTTGATTTCAATATTCTTACCACATGTATTTTTGAGTGATAGTCACTAAAAAATGAGTGCATTCTTTGCTGAGTGATTTCCAGGATAGGATTGATGTCGAAGCTAACTCTTGTGCAACCTAGCAAAGGATTGTGATATTTCTAACTATTTTTGAGACAAAATAAATCCACACACAAGAGTTTTTTTGAAAAATATATGGTATATTGTTACAATTGATGTGTTACTCTTATAGTGAAAAGGAGAGGAAGTATTCTGGCATAATGATAGAATGATGATTTAATTTTATATGTGAAAAATTTGAATTATTTTATCTTAACTCTTGAAGTTTGTAGGTATCTTCACTAAAAACCATCATAAGACAAAACTCGTTCACTAGTGATCACCACCTAGGGGTTTAACGACTTGTTGTATAAGCTCAATGCAATTGTGAAGTCCACGAAAGTGATTATATTTTATTTATTTTTATTACTTGGGACTAGTAATGTTTGGTTGGAGTGTGATTAATGCTAAAAAGTGCGGAATCAAATTAGGATTTAGGGTTAATGGTGTGTTGAATAAAAAAAATAATTTGAGTTATATTCTGGCTAATGTTAATTTGTATATATTGCTGGAATTCATTTGTAATTATAATAACATGGAAGGATAAAAGTGCAGAAGACGGACAAAGGAGGAAGGAAGGCATAAAATCAATAAGGAACCCTCACCATCCGAATGGTGAAACACCATCAAAATACCAGAGGAGTCAACAAGTCAAGAAAAGAGGCTAAAGCCACTAAAACCAAAGATTTAGCACCATCCAGACGGTGATGGTGGCGTCCGGACGGTGGCTAAACCGCCTTAATTTCTCTTTTTCTCCTATTGGTTCAAATGTGCAACAAAATATGTGATTGGCTGCCCTGGGTGTTTGCCACCTTAAGACCCTTTCTTTGAGCCTATAAATAGGCTTTTTCAGCTATTTTGAAGAAGAGCTTCGCCAAAGAAGGAAAACCAAAAGATGGAGAAGAAGAAACCCTGCCCTAATAACTCCTAAGCCAAAAATTCTCTTTTTCTACATTTCTTTTACATCTTTTTTACTTGAAAGGTTGAACCTCTCTCACTTTCATTCCTTAGCTGGTAATCAAAGTGGGGGTGTTTCAACTATTCCTCTAGGAAGAATTTCTTGTGCTGGTTTTTGTATTCTTGTTACATTATAATGAGATTAATCATCCTTCTTGCTCGTCTATAGCAATGACTTGTGAGTAGTCCATTCATACTCTTTAATGAAGGGTTAAGACATCTGTAATATCTTTTGTGATATGAAAATGTCAATATTTTACATATGCTTTAATGTTTATAGATCCCTTAAATGATGGATGGTTATTATTATTTCCGTTCAGTGTAGTATTACTATATGCTCATGGTTACAAGTATCGAGCAAAACTTATTACTATATACCAATTCATCTTTATGTTATAATGTACTTCATGCATGAAACAATGATGCAAGTAGTTTGCCTTTATATAACAATCACGGGATTGGTTATAGATGGGATACATCTTGTCATAGCCAATGTGTTTGATTCAATGAATAAACCGGAACTTCGTTTTCATTGAATCATCGACCTATTGATCGAATAACTAAAATAAACCTTTTGAATGGTTCACCTTCGGGTTTACTATAGTTATTTGGTTGTTTTATGGTGCATAAACCTTCCATTTAACCTAACCAATTGCTATGATATGGTTCAGTTTGTACATCAAACCTATCGGTTAAATTTCTAGTAATATAAGTGTTAATTATTGTAAGGTGACATTTTCATAATCAAGCAATAAAATTCATGTTGAATTCCTGAACTAAAGAGTAGATTTTCAAAATTGTTATAATCAAAAGTTTAGTTTAAGTATTTTTTTTACCAGTTTCAAGCTCACACCACAAGCTGTTATAATGCACATTACGCATGACAAACTTACCTTTTCTATTTTGAGTTCCAGTAGATAGCTCCCTGTGGGTTCGACCTCGGACTTAACCTAGTAATATCATAGCTTTACCACTTATACTTCAGTGTATGATTGAGATCAGGTCAAACTTCTCTCACCTACCGGCACCTACGGCACAGTTAGGTGTCATAGGTGTATCATAACTTATATTTCGGTGTATCATAACTTCACCACTAGTAATATCAAAACTTCACCACTAGTAATATCATAACTTCACCACTAGTAATATCATAACTTCACCAATTATACTTCGGTGTATGATTGAGATCAGGTCAAACTTCTCTCACCTACCGACACCTATGGCACAATTAACTAGAAAGGATGTCAGATTTCAATGAGATGAATCTTGCGAGAGGGCACTTTAGTAGTTGAAAAGGAGGTTGGCTTCAGCTCCTATCTTGATTGCTTCTAAGAGGGGACAGAGGTACACACTTTACTGTGATGCATCAAAGGAGAAACTTGGATGCATCTTATGAAGTCCGGTAGGGTAGTTGCTAATGGTTCCCATTAGTTTAAGAATCATGAGAAGAAATATCTGACGCACGACATGGAGTTGACGACTATTATCTTTATATTGAAGGCATGACACCACTATCTATACAGAGAATAGTTCAAGGTGTATTCAAATCACAAGAGTTTAATGTATATCTTCACTCAGTGAGATCTCAACATGAGTCAAAGCCGATGGATAGAGTATCTAGAGGATTATGACTTTAATTTGCACTTCCATCTTAGTACGGCAAACATAGTGGCTAATGCTCTTAGCCACAAGTCATGAGTCCTAGCTAGAATATTTTTCCAAGAGTGGCAAATGCTTAATACTATAGGATAGTTTAGATTGTACTATCAAGATTAGGCATAGGATATTATGGGTATTTTGATTGCCACCCCGTCTCTACTTAGCCGAGTGATTGAGGCTTAAAGATTGGATTCTGAGATAGTGTCCATCAGGGAAAAGATCTAGTATGGAGCAGGTGACAAGGGTTGGGTTATCCATTCTGATGGTATTTTATGGTATTGAGGTAGATTTCTTTTTCCTTTTTCTACTAAATTGAGGGAGGAGATACTTTGGGAGTTTCATTGCTCTAGTTTTGCGGTGCAACTCAGTGGCACAAAGGTGTATCATGATCTTAGTCGCTAGTACTACTAGAGTGGGATGAATAAGAATGTTGGAGTTTTTGTGAGTAGGTGTTTGACTTGTCAACAAGTCAAGTCTGAGCACCAGAGACCTGCAAGGTTGCTCCAGGCTTTAGAGATAACCAAGTGGAAGTAGGAGCATATCACGATGGTTTTTGTTACTCATTTACCATGGTCTACAAGGGGACATGATGCAGTGTAGGTTATAGTGGATCAGCTCTAAAAGATTTTTCGATTGTATGGGGTACCCATTTCTATAGTATCAAATTGGGATCCCTGATTTACGGCTCAATTTTGGGAGAGCTTTTAGTGATTCATGGCATGCAATTGATGTTGACCACAACTTTTCACCCATAAAGGGACGGCCAGTTGGAGAGGACGATATAGAATTTAGAGGACATGCTTCAACCATACAACTTGATTTTAAGGACAGTTAAGAGGATCACTTGCCCTTAGTGGAATTTTCCTATAACAATAGTTATCAGGAAAGAATACAGATGGCACCCTACAAGGCCTTGTACAAGAGACTGTGTCATTTTTCGATTTATTGGATGGAGGTGGGAGAGGGACCTTCCACAAGTCTAGACTTGATTAGGAACACCTATGAGAAGGTGGTTAGTATACAAAAATGTCTTCTCACTACTCAAACCTGACAAAAGAGCTATGTCGATTAGCGGCGAATACTTGTAGAGTTTGAGGTGGGTGATCATGTCTTTTCAAAAGTTATGCCTAAGAGAAGAATGGTTCGGTTTGAAATGAAAGGCAAGTTATCGGGGCAGTTTCTTATTGATTCACGTTGCTTCCAAATCTATCTAGTGTTCACAACGTGTTCCATGTTTCTATGCTCTGGAAGTACATTCTAAATCCTACACATGTGGTGGATTGGGGAAAAGTGGTGGTTGACATGGATTCGGCCTTTGAGGAGGAACCAGTTCGTATTTTGGATTGCTGAGACCAAGTTTTGCATGGCAAGCCTATGAGACAGGTTAAAGTGTTGATCTAGCATCGAGGTGTTGAGGAGGCTACATGGGAACGCGATAACACTATACGAGATACCTATCCATTTCTATTCGAATATGGAGGTACAATTTAATGTTAATGACATACAACATGATTACATGTGCATTCATCTTATGTGTTGCATGTGTGTGTAATTTCATAGAAGAAATTCCTTTAAGGAGAAAAGAATGTAAAACTTTAGAAAATTAAAATCTTAATTAAAAAGTAATACGATAATTAAGCCATTAAGTATGGGTTAAAATTTTGAAATTTTTTATATAACTTAAAGGGCAAAATGGACCACACCGTTAGATTTGTCTCGCAAAATCGAGTTAGCCTGTCAATTTTCATTAAATTCTGAGAAAGTTAGAAATTTCATATAAAACAATACGAAATGTGCGATTAGGTGAAACACAATTAAAATTCCAGCGAATGGGTTTTATTTGCGGGACCCATAATATAATTAAAAGATTGATCAACTAATCTTATACAAACACGACACATGGCGTATTGTGATTGGCCCTCTAGAATTTCCAACCAATGGGATGGTGACAAGTGGCACATTGTGAACCATGTAAATGTATTTAATTGGGGAAAAATCATATTTTTTTGCCATTTCTTTGTCATTTTCCCGAGGAGTTACGTCGTTTTATGCTTTAAATATTTGACCGTTCCAAAGGTGTGTTCGGGCAAAATTTGTGCATTTGAACAGTGTGAAGACTCTAGAATTTTGAAAGCAAAAGTTGTACCCGGATAGGGCATGTGCGTTCGAACATGTATGTTTAATTGGAAAACTTTTCAAATCACATTATTTTTAAATTTTTAATTCAAAAATTTCCCTTATTACACACCCTAAGCACTCGATGAATCAAAATTATCCCTCAGGATTTACGCAATTTACCAACATCCTCGGCTAACAACTCTAATCCTTTGCTGATTCATTATCCTATTTGCAAGTCTTAACTTTTGTTTTTGGTGATGGTGGGGGGGGGGGTAGGGGGCTTGAACCTTTGATATGCAAGTCTTTTGGTATGCAAGTCTTAAGTAAATGTAATACTCAAAATAAAATAAATTAAAATCAAATAATAACAAAAAATCAAATAAAAGTCACACAAATAGGTAAAGATTGTGCATCACAACTATCCCACCCTCCAACTTAACTTAAGAATTGTCTTCAATGAATAATAAAAGTGAGGAAGATTATAAAAAGTAATCAAGGTAGGGAAAGATAAATACCTATAACCGCAGCATCAGTACTAAATTCTAGCATTCAAAAACAAACTTTATACAAAAAAATTACATAAAATCGTAATAAAAAGAAAATGCTACTATACAATATAAAAAGAGATTCACATTTAATTTTCAAACTCATAATGTGGATCCACCAACTCTATGGACTCCACCTCAGCCAAAAACCCTTCCAAAAATAATTTCAATCTTAGACCATTTACTTTGAAAATGTTACCGTTCTTTGTATTCTAAATTCTACAACTCCATGGAGAAAAACTTCTTTAACTACAAATGGCCCAACCACCTCAACCTAAAATTACCAAGAAAAGTGTGGAGATGAGAATTGTAAAGTAGAATCTTTTGGGAATGCTCAAAGGTTTTCCTCACTCTATTCCTATCATGGAAGGCTTTCATTCCAGATTTGACAATTTGCGCATTATCTTATGCTTCATTCCAAAGTTCTTCCAATTCATTAATCTGAAGCTTTTTAGACACCCCTACTTTGTCTATATCAAAATTCATACACTTAATTTCCCAATATGCTCTATGTTCAAGTTCAATAGGCAAGTGACAAGGCTTTCTATAAATTATAGTGTAAGGAGACATGCCAAGAATAGTTTTGAAAGCAATACGGTAAGCTTAGAAGACATCGATCAGCCTTAGAGACCAATCTTTATGATCCAGATTTACCCTTTTTTTCTTAAATATGTTTTAAATCTTTATTAGCTAATTCTGCCTGACCACTTTTTTGTGGATGGTAAGGGGTTCCCACTTTATGATTAATATCATTCTTTCTCATTAGATTTTCAAAAAATTTATTACAAAAGTAAGCCCTACCATCACTAATAATAGCTCGAGGTATCCCAATACATGAAAGAGTGTATTTTTTTTAAAAAAAAAACTTGATCACTGTGTGGTGATCATTATTACGACAAGGGATAAATTCAACCCATATACAGACATAGTCTACAACAACTAAAATATACAAGTAGCCAAACGATTGGGGGAAAGGTATTATGAAGTCGATGCCACAACAATCAAAGATATCAACCACCAAAATAACTTTTATTGGCATCATATTCATTTGTGAGATACCCCCAACATTTAACTATGATCACATGACAGAAAAAATGCATGGGTATCCTAAAACAATGTTGGCCAATAAAATTTCACACTGCAAAATCTTTGCAGCGGTTTTCTTTGATGAAAAGTGGCCTCCACATGCATCAGTATTAAAAAAAAAACCTTAATCACATTATGGGTCTCATGATTAGATACATATCTCCTAATGATTTGGTCTTTGTATTATTTAAACAAATAAGGGTTGTCCCAATAGAAATTGTGTATCTCAACTAAGAACTTTTTCCTA
Source organism: Ilex asprella (assembly GCA_023539305.1). Lineage (NCBI taxonomy): Eukaryota > Viridiplantae > Streptophyta > Magnoliopsida > Aquifoliales > Aquifoliaceae > Ilex > Ilex asprella. The sequence continues at coordinate 15,342,260 of CM042194.1, read as the reverse complement.
TCCACAAAATTGAAAGAAGAAGGAAACGTACATGTGGTTAGATAGTTGGCAATGTCTGCATACCATGGTACATCTGAAGCTACTAGCAATTACTCATTTGGGAAGCTTTCATTGATAGACACCTTATCCTCAAGAAAATCATAAGTCAATTGTGAAAGATGATCATCCACCACATTTTTCACTCTCTTTTTGTCCTTGATAATTAAATCAAATTCACATAGTGGGAGTATCCATCGCAACAATCTTGGATTTACATCTTTCTTGGTCAGTAGATATTTTTGGGTTGCTTGATGAAAACAACAACTCAGGAGCCTACTAGGTAAGATCAAAATTTATCCAAAGTAAAAACCACTACAATTAACTTTTTGCAGTTATAAGATAAATCATTTGAGCATCACTAAGAGGTTTGTTTGCATAGTAAATGAAAAATGGATTTTTATATTTTCTTTGTCCTAACACTACTTCTAGGACATAATCACTAGCATCACACGCCAACTCAAAGGGCAAGGACCAGTCAAGCGGTTGTGTAATGGGAGCATAAATCAACTTACTTTTAAGCTTTTCAAAAGATTTTTAGCACACATCATCCCACACATAGGGAACATCCTCACTTAGTAAATGACACATCGGTCTAGATATAGCACTAAAGTTCATTATGAATCTTCTATAAAATCAAGCATGCCCTAAAAATGATCTTACATCTTCACCATTTTAGAAGCAGGTATATTGTCAATTAAATAAAATTTTCCTTTATACACTTTAATTTATTCAGATGAAATAATGTGACCTACCACAATACCTTGTGTCACCAAGAAGTGACATGTTTCCCAATTAAGAACCAAGTTGGTCTTCTTACATTGAACTAGCACATTTTTTCAAAATTTTTAAGCATTAAACAAACAAATCTCCATATATAGAAAATTCATCTATGAAAACTTCCAAACATCTTTCTACCATGTAACTAAAGGGAGTCAATATACATTTCTTGAAAGTAGCAAGAGCATTTCATAATTCAAACGACATCCTCCTATATGCAAATGTGCTAAAAGGACAGGTGAATGTCATTTTCTCCTGACCATCTAGTGCAATCTCTATTTGGTTGTACACATAATACCCATCTAGGAAGCAATAGAATGCATGAATTGCTATCCTCTGTAGAACTTGATCAAGGAATGGAAGAGGGAAGTGGACTTTCCTAGTGACAAGGTTAAGTTTACAATAGTCAATATATATGCACCATCCCATGACCAATCGGGTAGGCATCAACTCGTTTCCACATTTTTCATTACCGTAACTTCTAATGTTTTTGGCATAACATGGATTTGGCTTACCCATTTACTATCTGAGATGTGGAAGATAATTCTCACATCTAACAACTTAAGAACTTCAGCCCTTATAACCTCTTTCATATGAGGGTTCAACCGCCACTACATTTGATGAGAGGTTTTGAATCCTCCTCAAGATATATAGCATGCCTATAAAGAAGATGATGTATACCCTTCAAATCAACGATTGTCCACCCTATAGGACTATCTTGATGCTTTAAGACCTTTCAAAGTTTAGACTCCTACTCTGATGTAAGTGTAGAAAAGATGACCAGCGGGTAAGACTCACTCTCCCCAAGGAATGCATATTTTAAGTTAGACAAGAGAGGTTTCAATTCAAGTATTTGTGGTTTTCATTAAAGGAAACTGTCTTCTTTGCGATCTGAGTTTACCGTTTTTTCTAAAATTAATTTAATCTCTCAATTAGCTAATTCGGCTTGTCCACTAGTCTGTGGGTGAAATTCCCTAGCTAAAGGGAATTTCTCATTGATTGGTAGTCCATCCTCATGGAATTCATAAGTTAATCTGGACAGATGGTCTGCCACCACATTTTTGACTCCTTTATTATCTTTAATGACAAGATCAAACTATCGAAGTAAAAGTATTCACCTTAAGAGTCTTGGTTTGACGTCTTTCTTTGTGAGCAAGAATTTTAGGGCTGCATGGTCAGTGAATACAGTAACAGAAGACCCAACAAGATAAGAACGAAATTTTTCCAAAGCAAAAACTACAGCAAGCAATTCTTTTTCAGTTGTTGAATAATTCATTTGAGCATCATTCAAAGTTTTGCTTGCATAGTAGATTACATGGGATTTCTTATCTTTTCTTTGCCCCAATACAACACCTACAACATAATCACTTGCATCACACATTAGTTCAAAGGGTAGAGTCCAGTCAGGGGGTTGCATTATTGGGGCAAAAATTAGCATGCCCTTTAGCTTCTCGAAAGCTTCATTCCAGTCAAATGTTACATCCTGACTTAGGAGATGACACATGGGTTTGACTATAGTACTGAAGTCTTTTATGAATCTTCTGTAAAAACCTGCATGTCCCAGAAATGATCGGACATCCTTTACAGTCTTGGGTGCTGGCAGATTCCCAAGTAGATCAATTTTTGCTTTGTCAACTTTTATGCCCTCAGACGACACAATATGACCTAAGACAATGCCTTGTGTTACCATAAAATGAAATTTTTCTCAATTAAGTACCAAATTAGCTTCTTTACACCTTATTAAAACTTTGTCTAAGTTTGCCAAACATAGATCAAATGAGTCACCATAGACAGAGCAATCGTCCATAAATATTTTCAAAAAAATTTCAACCATGTCACTAAACAAACTTAGCATGCACCTTTGAAATGTTGCAGGAGCATTACAAAGTCCAAAAGACATTCGTTTAAATGCAAAGGTGCCAAAGGAACATGTGAATATGGTTTTTTCCTGATCATCTAATGTAATATCAATTTGATTATACCCGAAATATCCATCCAAGAAACAGTAAAATTTATGGCCTGCAATTCTTTCTAGAACTTGGTCAAGGAATGGGAGGGGAAAATGATCTTTCCTAGTTACTAAATTCAATTTTCTGTAATCAATGCACATTCGCCATCTTGTGACGACTCGAGTTGGCACTAGTTCATTGGCATCGTTTTTTATCACTATGACCCCAGACTTTTTGGGTACAACTTGGGTTGGACTTACCCATTTGCTATCGGAGATGGAAAAGATTATTCCTGTATCTAAGAGTTTGAGTACCTCCATTCTCACGACTTCCTTCATGTGAGGGTTCAATCGTCGCTGTATTTGACGGGAGGGTTTTGAGTTCTCTTCAAGATATATTGCATGATTACAGATCAACGGACTTATACCTTTCAAGTCGGAGATGGTCCACCTAATGGTGCTTTTATATTTTTTAAGAACTTCAATTAGTTTAGACTCTTGCAAGTCTGTGAGCTTAGATGAGATTACCACTGGGTATGACTTGTTTTCTCCCAAATACGCATACTTGAGGTTTGATGGGAGAGGTTTTAATTCAGGCTTTGGTGGCCTGTCACTTGATGAGATTATCTTTGTGCCATTTGATGAAAGTTCCTCGAATTTGGGCGCCCATGTCTCAACAGCATGAGTAGAAAAACTTTGTGGATTTGACTCAGATGAGTCAGACTCAATCATAAGTGAGTCGGTCAGATCTTCACAGAACGTGTCTCTCAGATGTTCTTGTATCAAAGGTTCAACGGAGTTTACTTTTCCTTCATCCTCATCCTCTCCTGGGTGTTTAGCAATATTGAAAATATTCAGTTCAAGAGTCAAATCCCCAAAGTATAATTTCATGACTTTATTCCTGCAATTGATTAGTACATTAGAAGTTTCTAGGAAGGGTTAACCAAGGAAGACAGGAATTTGATTCTCTGAATGTAATGTTGGTTGAGTATCTAGAACGATGAAGTCAATAGAGAAGATAAAATTATCCACGTGGACAAGCACATCTTTAACAATGCCCCTAGGGATTTTGACAAATCTGTTCACTAACTGGAGTGTGACACAAGTGGATTTTAGTTCACCAAGACCCAACTGTTGGTAGACGGAATAAGGTAACAGATTCACACTAGCTCCAAGGTCTAAAAGTGCTTGTTTTATCTTGAAATTACAAATGACACATGAGATAGTTGGACATCCAAGGTCCTTGTATTTTGGAGGGGTTTTGCATTGTAGCAAGGCACTGGCTTGTTCTGTTAGAAAGACTCTTTTTTGAACATTCTGGTTTCTCTTGATTGTGCACAAGTCTTTTAAAAACTTGGCATAAGATGGTGCTTGTTGGATTGCATCCAAAAATGGGATGTTGATTTTTACTTGCTTGAAAAGCTCGTAAATTTCAGGTTGATGGTTCATCTTTTGGATAGCCTTGAGTCTATGTAGGAAAGGAGAAAAAATTGGACATGAAGGTTCTCTTTCCCTAGAAGGTTCTGGCTCTTGTTCACAAGCTCAGGCTCTTTTTCAATCACAAGTTCGGGTTCAATCGATGGGTTGACTGGGATGACATCAGATTTTAATTTTGGAAATAGCATATCTCTAACTGTTTTGTCAATCACCTTTCCATTTCTCAGTGTAGTGACAACTTAAGCTTGATCTTGCGGAGGTTTTGGTTGGGCCGAAAACTTGCCTTTTCTTGTGTGCTCATGAATTGGGTCAACCTTTGAATGTGGCTTTTAAGATCTTCAAAGGAGTGGGTGGTCTGTGCTTTGAACTCAGTGAAAGATTGGGTGAAATGTGCATTGAAGTTCATTTGAGTCTGCATGAACTGGTTCAGTGTATCTTCAAGGTTCCTTTTGTGTGGTGGTTGGTATGGTTGATATGCAGGAGCTACCTGAGATGGTGGTTGTGAGTTTTGTGGTTAGTTCATGAGAATTGGTTGTGTGTTCCTCCCACTGATGTTTGGGTGGTTTTGCGACCCTGAGTTGTATGTTTCAGAGTATGGGTTGGAGTAAGGCTTGTTGAAATTGGAGATTGCATTTGTTTGTTCCAACAAGACTTCTTTGAATGCAAGTATAGCAGGACATTCCCCAGTAGGATGTCCTGTCAATGTACAAATCCCACACACTTGTTCTGTGGGATGGCCCAATTCAACTTGATGTATTTTTTTCATCTCTAAAGCTTCAAGCTTTCGAGATAAAGTGGACATTTTTGTTCTCAGGTCATCATCTTCTCTCAAGACATACTTTCCCCCTTGGGAAGTGGATGGCCTAGCTTCACTAGTGGTAGGGGAGGCTGAGTCCCATATCTGAGAACTATTAGATATAGTGTCAAAGAAATAGAATGCCTCCTTCGGACTTTTACCCATAAATTCTCCTTGGGCCATCATTTCGACAAACTGATGCAGTCTAGTGGGTAAGGAGTCATAGAAGAATCCTACTAGAGTCCAATTTTTAAAAACATGGTGTGGACAGACTTGGAGTAGTTCTTTAAATCTTTCCCAGCTTTAGTAAAATGTTTCCCATTCTTTTACCCAAAATTCATGATTTGTCTTTTGAGAGTGTTAGTCCGATGCAAGGGAAAAAAATTTCAGAAAAATTCATTTTGAAAGATCTGCCAGGTTGGCATGGAAAGAGATTTTAAATAATTTAGCCACTATTTAGCTTTGTCCTTTAGAGAGAGAGGAAAAAGTTTCATCTTGGCAAGTTCAGAATTGTCTTGAAATATTCCACACACTTCTTCAAAGTCTTTCATATGCAAATATGGATTTTCAGTATCTAATCCATGGAAAAACGACAACAACTATGTCATCCCCAGCTTTACAGTAAAAGGGGGTGCATCTGGAGGAAATACAAAACACGAGGGGACACTATTTTTTGTTGGATTTAAGTAATCCCTCATAGTTCGAATGTTAGGCACCTCATCTTTCCTCATGGGAACTTCTTCATTTCTATCAATATTTGCCATAATACTCTCACAAGAGTGTGCTATTGATCTTGGTAAATTTGGTTCAGATTGGTTCGCAGATCTAGAAGATTGTGCCAGCAAATTTTTATAATGAGGAACGTTCTCAGACATAAAATAAATGGAAACAAAAATAAATTATTTAAAGTAGACAGAAGAATATATACAAAAAAGAAAGGTCTTTTTACCTTTTACCTGTAAAATACTTTTACAAGGTTCCCCGGCAACGGCGCCAAAAACTTAACTTGATCCGAAATATGTACACTCAAGTGCAGACGGTCAAGTTATAGTAATAATCTGGTTTGAGTCCGGAGTCGAATCTATAGGGAACTAGTAGTTTTGGTGTTTCAAAGTAGACGGTAATAGAGACCAATTGATTGTATCCTTTGAGATTTTTAAGTTGTGGATGGTGGATGATTTCTTGAACAGAATATTGAATTCTTTCCAAGAAATTTTTCAGACAAAATATAAGATGAATTCAAATGGCAGGAAAGTCACTCTTTAGTTCAAGGATCGGGACATGTGGTCAATTATCCGGTGTATTATATTTGTGCTTGATAACTCAATTAACTCCTGTGTCAATAGCAAGTTAATCGAAAGATGAAGATGGATTGTGAGAATTAAAATCGTGGTTCCAATGTCTTATAGAGATCTTCAACAATTGTTTGCACCGAGAGTCATCGCGCCCACAAACAAGCAAGTGTTCCCACGTGACATCCAACCATGATTTTAATATTCCATTCTTTTAAATAAGCTTTTTAATGGGGATGATTAAAGGGTAGTCATGAAGATCTAGCCCGGGTACTTGCCTTGAAACGAGGAGTCTTTCCATGCAAGAGTCATCCTTGTCATAGAAAGACTTTCAATTATACAAAGTACCTTAGCTTTGCTAGATGCAATCAATCATCCAATAAGCAAGGGGATGTAAACGTTAAGCATTAGAACAAAGCATCATATAACTTCCGGATAATCAATACATACCCTTCACCTCTTACTAAAGAGTAAATGAAAAATTACTCACTCTTCATAGCTTTGGTAAAGCTAGACAAGTGAGTGATGCTCATCCCTCTAAGTAGAGGACTTCTCAAAGTAAAGGTACAATAAACAAAGAGCTAATCTTTAACAAAGAATGAGTGAATCACATTTTACCCTTTACGGCTTTGGTAAAGCTCTAGAAAAGTGGAAGAGTTTCACTCCTCTAAGCAAGAAGGGAGCTCAAATAACGAAAGTGCAAGACATAAATAAAAGCATGCATGTAAGAGCATAAATGTAAATACTAGAAGTAAATAGAGACATAAATGTAAAGATTTGAATTAAAACAAAAGCATAAATGTAAAGACTTGAAGTAATTAAAGAAACTACAGCTCTTAAGTAAGTGTAACTGTAAACATTAATGTAAAGAAAAATGAGCGGGAATCTAAACTCTCCACTTTTTCTAGCAAAGAGAAAGACAAAGACTAGAATTGAAATAGATATATGTGATGAAATGGCAAGTGATGAATCCCTCAAATGGTTCCACCTATGAGTCCCCTTTTCTCTCCACAAAATCAAGTGTATTTATAGGCAAGGATAAGGCAGGGAGAGGGGTAAAAGAATAGAGCTGGGAGCCAAAGTCAAAGTGAAACGTCAACCACTCTGCAGGCAGTCTTTCAATACCGTTCGAATTGTAAATAGCATTCGAACGGTTTCTCTGTCTTTGCTCTCTACCGTTCAAACGTCAGATGGATTTAGTGCCTGCCAATTATGTCAGAAGACACGTGGTTCTCTGTAGAAAATCTTCCTCCATGTCTTTGTGCAAATCTCCCTCCAGGTCCTTGCAGAATCTGACTGCTCAAGTTCCTGGGCCTTCTGATTGCAAGTCTGCAACATGCCATGTCTTCAGTCAGTCTGATCTTGTCATTTCTCCAGTGGACGTTCGAACGTTGATGACCGTTCGAACGTAGCACTCAAGTCTCCAGGGCCTTGGGTCTTGCCTGCAACACAAATTATAATAGCTGGTCTGGTTTTCCCTGACCGTTCGAACGGTATTTAACGTTCGAACGTTGCTTCCTTATTTCAAGCTTCTACAATTTGTTCCTTAATGTGTTGTGGTTGCCTTCAAAGGTATTTTTTGTTGTCTTTGAACCCTTGTTCACTTTAAGACCTAAAACATCATCACTTAAACTCCACCAAAGCATAATTAGTCCAAAACGGGGCATAAGAGTATGCTATCTTAAATTTAGTCAACTTGCATAATTTCTTATATTTTATCACTTCTTAAATTTAAACTTTAGTCTAATTTTATTATTTTTGTAGATTTTAGGCTTCATTGTTGTTATTTAAATTTATTTCAGATTTGAAGAATGAAAGGAGATCCAATTTTTACAAGCCCATCATCTAGTGACTCATTCTCATTTAAATGAAGAGTTTGGCACTGATGACAATGCAAAAAGATGCAAATGGAGAATGCAAAACAAAGATAATTGGACGATTTTGGACAATTTCGACATCACTTGGTTATCTGGGCATAACTCTCTCATCCAAGCTCCGAATGAGATGATTCAAGATGCTATGGAACTCTAAGAACACGCTCTACAACTTTCATGGTTTGAGTTTTGAGAGATAGTCTCTCAATCATGATCGAAATTGGGCTTGAAGTTGCAACATGTGCACTATTCATGTTCTAGAACCTGGTGCACGAAATTTCAGTGGACACTCTCCAATTTATATTAGGACTTTATTTTATTTTTAATCTGATCCTAAAAAAAATTCAGATAGATGTAGGGTTGAGAAGGAGAAGAGAGAGGAACGGGTAAAGGGGGAAGCATCAACTTGGTGAAGGAGGTCGCGACTTGCGAAGGCTGGGGGGACAAGAGTATTTTCTAGTGTTCATTTTCTTCCATTCTTCTCAGTAAAATTATGGTGAATTCGTTTATGTTAAATTTCATTTTTAGCGTGAACTAAACTTTCTTTATTCTAGGAAAACGATGTAATCTAATTCCGAGCTATGCTTGTTTTTCTATGCTAATTTGAAGTAATTCTCTTTCAAGTTTGTCTAATTTTTTTAAGCTTATCGCTTCTAATTAATTGGCCATTAATTGGATGATTTTGATCTTGTGATTTGCTATCTAAAGAGATAATTATAGGATAGATCTTGGATATTTCAGCATAGGTAAATATTGAGATCGAAAGACTTGTATGAACCTATGTAGTATTAAAATCGTTGGACTTAATGCTTTCTTGTTTTATTAATTTGCATACTCTTGTGTAAAATGATGAACAAGAATATTCCCAATTGACTATCACAAGAGACTTTTTGATGAATTGGAGATTTGCTAACAAATAAAGAGAATTAATTTCAATTAGTTAGATGTGTAAAGCATTGTGAGTGATTAGGTGAAATTGATTTCCTAGAAGTTTTCTTTCCCATTGATTTGATCTTCGAACAAGATTTTTCTTTGCCTTTGAGTATTTTCTTCGAATTAATTTTATTTTAAATTGAAATTTCAAACATCTTAGTGACTTTCTAAATAAAGTCGAGATTAGTATAATTTCGGTATTTGTCAAAAGTAAGTTACCAATCCATGAGGTCGATACTGTAAACTCCCACATGTTTATAGTAATATAATGATAACATGGTTAGTAAATTAATATATATAATGGCGTAGGAATTAACCAAATAGGTTAGAACCATAGGAAATGCTAATATTGTAAATAATAGTTAAAACATAGTTTTAGCTTGTGAATATATGAAATAGTTTGTAATAGAACTTATACCAACTATGTTTGATGTACAAATATTTGTGGTATAGGTTTAGGTTGGTTTTGGAAGGATTTAGAATGGATTGGAAATGAAAAAAAGAGGAAATAGGCAAAAGTGGGTAAACCATACCGGTACAGTGTACTGGTACTGTACCATACTGGTACTTTGTACCAGTACCCCTAAGTTTAGTGAGTTTGCCATACCGGTGCAGTGTACCCGCACTACCGAAAGAAATCTGACATTTTAAAGTCACAATCGGTGGTCCATTTTGACCCTATAAATACATTAGGATGCCTCCTTTTGCTCCATTTCAGTGCCTCTAACCCTAGAAAACATTAGAGAGGAAGAAAGGAAGAGAAAACACAAGAATTTAAGGGGATTGGCACTTTGGATTGGATTAACAACCTAGTTTGAAGAACACAAGGTAGGGGTTTTCATCCATTCTTGTTCATTGAGGCTAGGGTTTACTTATATGTATTCCTTTGCTCCTAAATCTTATATGTATGCTATGAAATGTTTGTTTCTTGCTATTTTCTCAAAAACCACAAAGTTTTCAACAAAACTATGGTTGAATAACCATTAAACTTCATTTTCTAGTCTCAAACCCTAGTTTTCAAAAGAAATATACTTTTCTCTTGATTCTTCCTTTGTTTTTGATTTTAAAACCTTAGTGCTTTATATTGAACAATAAAATGTTATTTTTAGATGATCTCTTGTGTATTTTTCTTGAATTATACCATTGGGTAAATGTTTATGAAATTTGGGAGTTTTTGGAATTCCTTGTAAATTGAAATAATGGTGGGTATTTACATCTCTTGTATGGTTTGTTGTGGTGGACTTGAATTACCTTCGAGAAACTACCGTAGAGTGTTTGAGGTTAGTCTATCCTAGTAGGGGTGAGATGATTTCCTAACACTTGTAGTAGATTGTTGTTTGTGAACACAATCACTATTGTTCACGTACGCCGAGGAAAAGGGGTAGTATACTAGTTCCTTGGGGAGGATTCATCAATGCCATTGGGATGGTACACGCCCTTCCTAAAAATGGTTTGTGATTAGGTTGTGATGGGTGAACGAGGTAGAGCCGATGAGTTGATTCCAGAGAAGTGACCAACATACCTGAGATATATATGCATTTCGTGACACCCCAGAAATCCAGAGGTCCCTTATCAATCGTTGATAACTCGTCAACCCACGGAAATACCCATGGATGTCGCTTAACCCGACACCACGTCAATAACATTATCTATAGTAGTATTTATTGCAACAATTGAAATTTATAGTTCTATATTCATCTAATTTAACCGGGGTCCAAGGTATCCCAATAAATAGCAATTTAAGTCTATTTGTGTCATTGGAACCCAAAAACTCAAAGTTCAAAAGTATAGCAAGAAGACTTGAAGATTTCAAAAGTCTGAAAAATCGTACCGGTACGGTGAACTCTCTGGAGTTACGCGTACCGGTACGGCGAACTCTCTAGACAGCAGCGTACTCGTACGCGTACCGGTACGACGAACTTTCTGGATAGCAGCGTACTAGTACGCGCTACCAATAACTGTCTGTTTCACCTATTTTTAATTTCCAATCCAATCAAAAACTTATCAATTTCATCCCATGCATGTATAATGATGCTTTCTACATTATACAAGATTTCATACAAGTCCTATTACAATTGTTCACATTTGATTTCAACATTTACATGTCAAAAATCATTTTAATTCAAAAAATTTACAATTTTCTCAAAATTAGCCACATTCCGGATTCTTCATCCACGAGGCTCAAAGTAAGGGCTTTCCATCGGCGTAGACCCTGTGCATGAAATATTTTCCCATAAAGGGTGAGCCACGTTCAATAAAGTATTTCTTAAATAGGCTACTTCCCAACCCAAATGCACATGAAATGTTCATATGCAACAAATTCACCATTCATACAATCCAAGCATAGATATTCTATCGATGTTGAGAAATTACCATGCAATGTTATGGAATGAGATAAGACTCACACTCACAACCCAACTCAAGCCTTCCCCGACTCTTTGACGCATGCAATTGCTAATGTGCATTTGCCCGTCAGCCATGATCCCGTGCCCTTCCCGGATCTCCAACACATATAATTTCACATGTGTATAATTTCGTTATTTATGTTACACATCAAATGACATTATCAATTCAGGGTCTTTTATGGGGTGGGTATTTATGGACTTACATCAACGGCACCCAACCGACACGAAATTTATGAACTTTCACCAACGGTCCCACGTACACCGACACACTTTATGGACTAATACCAACGGAAGTGCATATCCAAATCACCGGGCCTTGCACCCGAGGGACCTTCTAGCCCTTCTAGCTAACCCCAACCCTCAACACCTTGTAAACCATGCGACTCGGCCAAGTCATTGACCCAGCTCACTCGAGCCCACTTGTCATCCATCAAGTGTGGTGTTGACTACACCATGCACTCACACCCACTCAATCTCGATGTTTCCGTGCATATGTAATGCGATGTCTCATTGCGACTACAATATGACATTCAATATGCTATGTGTGCCATATAAACTATTCCAAACCCAATTCACATAATCCATGACAAATTACATCAAAAGCATATAATTCTCATGTTTCACAAAGTCAATAAACCAACATGCATTTATCAACACTTTATCCAAACTCAAGTCCAAGCATGTTATCTCATATTAAGTAATAACACACTTCCAAATCAAAACATTATGTAAACACATAATATGTCCACAATTCACACAATTCAAGAAATTACATTAAGAAATTTTTACATACTCATTTCAAGATAGAATATATTCTACCTAATTTTAATACCCATTTCAGCAAAATCACTTCTATAGACAAGTCATATATATCTATATTAACCTAACCATTTCAATATAACATTCAAGGTTGTGAATAGACATAAGTAAGAGAATCCCCTACCTCTTGAAGCGTGAAACAAGTTGTAGAAGCTCCAAGGAACCAATCCAAATCAATCCCAAGCTTTCCCAAGAATTTTGGTTTTCTCACCATTGGTGAAAGCCCTTGTTTTTTGTGTAGACGCGCAGTCCTTGTCGAGGAGACCAACTTTAGTTCTTGGCCCAAGTGGATTCGAACTCTCTAGCCCCGTAGATCGTAGAGAGAAGGTGAGATTTTCTCTCTTTTCCCTCTCTTCTCTCTCCCTCTTTCTATCGGCTGAGCAATGGCTGAACAATGGGGAAAAATCTGATTTTTCCCCTATTTAAATTTTTTGAATATTTGGCCCTCAATTGGCCATACGTCTCCTTTAATTTCGGGTCCATTTTCATCCCGACACGATTACATTTAGCCTCGGTTCAAGTTTTAAATTTTTTTTTATTTTAATTTTTTCTCTATCATTTCCCAAAATTTAAAAATTTATCCAAAATTTCGGTTTTGGGCCACCCGAGGCTCGACTGCTTCGTAAAACGTGAAAATTTTGACTATCTCGGAATTCAATGAAATTTGACATGTGATTAGATTTCGCGAGACGAATCCAACAGTGAGTTCCGTTTCGTCATCCGAGTTCTAGAAAAAAACTCATGTTTGTAACCTACATCGTAGTGATAAATTACCGTTTTACCCTTTATTCATAAAAGTTTAAATTTACCCAGGTTTTTACACATTTGAAAATATAAATTTATGAATGAGTTTATTGACTATGGATTATTGTTGGGAAAAGGGTTTATTATGGGAAATGGCTAATTATTTGTAACTTAGTTTTATTCCTCATTGAATTTATTGTTAATGTGTTAACTTGAGATCTGTTTAATTGTCATTGTTTTATTGCAAAGCTATGTATGATATTTGTGAAAATGAGACCGGCCCATTTTATATGTTTTGAAACCTTGTTTGGGTTTGGGAGGAATTTACTACAGAGCTTCGTGCTCACCCCCTACAAACATGTTTATTTTCGGAATTCTATATAAATGAGGAGATTGGTATTGAGGAGCGGGTTCCTCTGGAAGCTCAAGGAGACGGACATGTAGATACCGAAGTGGATGTCTAGATTATTCCTTTTGTTCTAGAATAGGAGATCCTTTTGAGATAATGTCTATGTAAATATTTTCTTATTCCGCTGCAAGTATAACTTTGACTCTTTTGGATGTAATGACCATAACTTGGTCTATTCTTTTGGGATGATGTAGTAAATATTATGGATGTTGAATGAAATTTTCTTTATTGATGGATTCTATTAGTTGCTCTCGTGATGTGAAAGGTTTTTAGTCTGTAATGTCGTCCAAGGTGGGTTTTGGGGCGTTACAGATACTCTTCCCATCACTTTACTATAAACTACAATACTGTGCACTTATAGTTTTGCACCGATCACCTTTAGAAACTTGGCATAGGAAGGGACCTATTTGATGACATCTAAAAGTGATATATTGATCTTTAATTTCTTAAAATGCTCTTAAATCTCAACATGGTTACTCAACTTGTGGGCTTTCTTGAGTCTTTAAGGGAAGGGACTAGAAGCAGGACATAAATGCACCTCAACCTCTCTAGACTCAGTCTCATCAAGGGAGACTTGTATAGGTTCGAGCACATGTGTAGAGGTAGACTCAGTATATGCTTGCAGTGTGCCCTTTTCAATTATTTTAGCGCTTCTAAGAGGGGAGATATCTTGGACTTGTTCTTGGGATAGGTCAAAATTGAAATGATTTTCTACTTGAAATTGACCCTGTGGTAGTTTTGGCTGGGCAAAAAACTTGTCATTTTCTTCTGTGCTCATAGACTGGGTCATTTTTTCTATAGGTGGATTTTCATTTCACCAAAATATTGTGTAGTCTAGGCTTTGAACCCATTAAAGGCCTGTGTATTTTGGGTATTGTATTGCATTTGGGCCTGCATTAATTGGTTAAGCATGTCCTCCAGGCTACGTTTTTTGGGTGGTTTATAAGGTGGATGTTGTTGGTGTGGTGATGGTGGTCCTTGTTGTGGTTGGGCTTGGTGCTGCTAGTTTCCCTTCAACTAAAGTTCGGGTGTTGTCTACCACCTGGATTATACATTTCAGAGTAGGGGTTGTTATATTACTTTAAAAAAAAAATTGCATTGGACTGCTCCAACAAGACTTCCTTGAAACTTCATCATGACCTCTAGGTGACTTCGGAAGACCCATCACAAAATTCATGGTAACTAACTCCCACTTTCACTCAGCCACTAGCAATGGCTGTAACAAACCCCCAGGTCTCTGGTGTTCAGCCTTAACCTGCTGGCACGTGAGACACCTCGATACAAATTGTACCACATCCCCCTTTATCCATGTCCACCAATACTGGCGGCGTAAATCATGGTACATCTTAGTGCCCCTAGATGTACTACTAGGCGTGAATGATGAAAATCTCTAAGGACATCAACCCTAAGAGACTCTGGAACAAAGACTTTACCCATATACCTCAGGCTTAGGTCAGAATGAACTGTTCATCCCTTAAAGCCCTCGGCACTTGCAACTCGTGCTCGAATCTGCCCTGTTTCTGTGTCCTGTAACTGTGCCTCGATAACCCTGTCAATAGTGCAGGTTGTGCACAAACACTACATAGTGTGACGTGCCCTTCAGACTTGGCAAGGTCTGATTCAAACTCACCAATGTCTCCCATCACCTCCCACTCCCTAATAGCAATACTAGCTCCAGTGCTCCTCGGTCTCCTACTAAGTGCATCCACTACGACATTGGCCTTTCCAGGATGGTACTGAAGGTCAAAGTCATAGTCCTCCATATACTCCATCCATCTCCTCTGTCGAAGGTTCAGTGCCCATGCGCGTTAGACGAGTCATCGGCGCAGCAAGACGAGAAAACCCCTCCACAAATCAACGGTAGTACCCTGCCAATCCTAAGAAACTCCGAATCTCAAACACACTCTTCGACCTCTCCCAACTCATAACAACATCAATCTTAGAAGGATCCATAGATACCCCACTACCTGAAACAACATGGCCTAGAAACTGCGCCTCCTGAAGCCAAAACTCACATTTCGAGAACTTAGCAAATAAACGGTGTTCCCTCAAAATCTGTAACACAATCCATAGGTGAAAGGCATGCTCATCCTCAGAAGCAGAATAAATTAAAATATCACCAAAAAATACCACAACAAACTTATCTAAATAAGGACTAAAAATGTGATGCATCAAGTCTATGAATGTCGTCGGGACATTCATCACACCGAATGGCATAACTACAAACTCATAATGGCCATAACGAGTGCGAAAATTTGTCTTTGCCACATCCTCCTCCCGTACTCTCAACTGATGATACCCCGATCTAAGATCAATCTTCGAGAAACATCTTGAACCCCTAAGCTGATCAAACAAGTCATCTATCCTCGGTAATGGGTACTTGTTCTTGATAGTTACCCAATTCAGCCTCTTATAGTCCACACACAAACGTAATGTCTCATCCTTCTTCTTCGTAAATAGTGCTAAAGCACCCCACGGAGAAGTACTTGGACGAATAAAACCCTTACCCAGCAAATCAGTTAACTGCTCCTTCAGTTCTCTCAACTCAGCTGGAACCATACGGTAAGGTGGAATGGAAATAGGCATAGTGCCTAGGATAAGCTCTATCATGAACTCTATCTCTCGTCTCGGTGGTAGACTAGTCAAGTCATCCGGGAAGACATCTGCAAACTCATCCACTATAGGTGGTAACACACTCTCTGTAGTCCTACCCCCATCTACTACCAAACTATGACCTTCCCAACTCCTCGAATCATACATGGGTGGAACTAAGAAATTCCCACGATCTCCCGTGAAATAAAAGCTATCTCCCTCAGGAGTACACACTATCACTCTCGCCTTATAGCAATCTATACTTGCCTAGAAAGCAAACAACCAATCCATCCTCAAAATAATATCAAAACCAGACATGTCAAGTAGAATGAAGTCAAAATAAAGGATGTGATCAACTATCTCTATCGGGCAATCTCTACAATTCCTTGTCAATATCACACTACCCCCAACTAAGGTGTCAACATGCAATGGCAGATCTAACCGATTTATGTCCAAACCCAATGTCATGGCAAGCATGGTAGATATGAATGAATGAGATGCACCTGAGTCTATCAGCACACTAACCCATGAACTAAACACAAGGAATGTTCCTCAAACCATTGAAGGTCCAGAAGTAGATGGCTCTGGTGTGGCCACTGCATAAACACGACCCTGAGTAGTCTGGCCCTGCCTACCTCCCCCTCTCTGTCCCTGCTGACCTCCTCCCCTCTGTCCGGGAGCTCCAACATTCTGTGCAGAGGGTGCAGACTAGAAATATGGTGCTAGAGGTCTATGGCCTAATTGTGGCTGTGGCGGAGGCACCTGAGTATGCTGATAGTAATGTGGCATCTGCAAGCTCTGTGAAGTTTGCCCCTAAGGACAGTTGGCTCTGACATGGCCTGCATGGTGACAGGTGTAGAAAAGCTGTGGAGCTCTCCACCCCTGACCCTGTACTGGTGGTGGAAATGACCCTTGGCTTGATCTAGCTCCGCGCCCTAGGCTGGGATCCCTTTGGGGGCAATCGGCCATTCTATGGCCAGGCTGCCCACATTGATAACAAGTAAGGGGCCTCTGAGGTACTCCCCCTGGAAAGAAGTAGACATAGGAGGTCGAGGAGCTAAAAACTAGACAGATTGCTGCGATGTCTGTGCAAAAGAAGTACTAGTCCTATACCTCTTCGTCGGTCCCCTACTAGTGTAAACTGGGACAGATGTAGAAGCCTGAGCTGTAACTGCCCCACTCTGCGACCGGGACTCTCTAATCCCTCTAAGGTCGGCCAACTCCCCCTCAACCTTGGTGGCCCTCATCACTGCCTCATCTTATGTCTCCATAATGTGGCCTTCCAGTCTATCCCTGATGGAGGTCTTTAATCCCCTAACAAAGTAAAGGACTCTCAGTCGTTCCTCTCGAATAACATGTGGGGTAAATCTCCCCAATGCAGTAAATCGAGACTCATACTGAGTCACCATCATGTCTCGTTGTAGGAGAGCCATGAACTCATCCATATACCCAATTCGCGCAGTCTCAGGAAAATAGTGGTCATTGAACATGGCCACAAAGGCATCCCATCCCTCCCCGAAACTATCAATCCGATGAGTAGTTATTTTCCACCACTGACTAGCCAAATCAGTAAACTGAAAGGAGGCACATCTGATCCTCAAATGGGACTCTATGATCCCATGTGAGTCCAGGATCCTGGTGATATGCTTTAACCACTCCTCAGCTACTAGAGGGTCGGGCTATCCCACAAATCTAGGAGGTCCCATCCTCTAGAATACCTTCACCACGTAGGTATCCTTGGTCTGGCCACCTGCAGTCCTGGTCTCCTGTACAGCGCGAAAACACTCCTATAAAATTGTCGCCATATCTCTAGCGCCAATGGTCTGTTCCACCTCCTCTGCTGGGGCAGGTGCAGGAGCAGGAGCAGGAGTGACAGCCTCCTCAGCTATGCTATGAGCAGGAGTAATAGCTCGGGGCCTACCACGCTGTGGTGGTGCTGTCGCTCTAGGCCTACCACGCCTAGGTACTACAGGTCTGGCAGGAGTCCTCTTTGGTGGCATGTGTCTACAAGTCCAATTGGCATTTAAAAATTAATACCGCTTTTCACAACAAACATAGGCATTTAAAAGAAGAAGAAGCATATACATGTCAACAACTCACACTTCACAAGCAATAACCACAACATGTCTTAACATACACCAAACAAGTGCTTACACTTAACATAATGCTCACCAAAGTTTAAAACCATGTGTAACGGCCCTATCGTGTTCAATAATATTCCATAGTCTCTAAGTATTCAAACCTAGGCTCTGATACCAAGTTGTCACGCCCCGAATTTCCACAAACCGTGTGAGTGAGGAAAAAAGAATAAGAAAAGTAAATGAAAGTTTATTAGGTTGGATAAATTAGTTTCTCATTCATTTCTCACATTTTCCCAAAGTTTTTCAAGTCATTTTTCTTCCATTCTTAATCTATTCTTTCAAGGTTTCTAAACCACCCCTTTTGACATCTTTCCCACCTATTTAAAAGGTGTTTTTCACACTCAACACATCTTTTAATTTTTCATAAAATTTTGACATAACCTCCTTTGTTTTTCAAGCCCTTTTCCCACCTAATATTCACAATATTTCAAGTTATCACAACCCACCCTCACTCGGTGGCCACAACCTATGTAAATCAAACATACATCCCTTATTCTAAACATATACATATAATTGTCTCAATATAAATATATGATGCTCATTAAACAAAAACATCCCAAATGTCAATTGGGTTTACACCCTTACACTTTAAAATGGCTCAAGATATATAATCAATTACTTTCTTAAATAAAAATACAAGTCATTTGGGCTTATGCCCATACATACAAAATATGTTCCAAGGGCCAAATATTCATTCAAGCCCCTTTTATCTCCTTCCTTTAAGACTTCCTCAAGTCTCAAGTACCGGGAGCCTCATCTGTAATATGATATCCCACGAATGGGTCAGCTCAACTGTTGGTATGAAAAAATACTAATACTAGGAACAAATTTAAGGTGTGACATGTGCAAGTATACATTTTAAAAGCTACAACCCCATAATCCTTCAATGTTATGCAATGTCAATATGCATGACACACCCATGCAACTTTATGCTACCCATGTCTCGCTTCACGGTCCGCCCCCGTCAGCCCGCGAGTAATGTCATTCGCCAGATTTTGTGTTTTTCACCACAGGATCTACACCCTCATAATGCATAGCACCAAGTGCTCAACACACACTATGTTCTAAGGATTCATGTATGCCAAGATGTCTTAATTTTTCTCAATATGAATTGTATGAAACATTTCATCAAACACCTTGTCTACATGAATATAAAACACAATTCAATGGATTGAATATATAATTAAGCTTCACTTTAATTACTTTCACAATTTCTCAAAGCAATTAAAAATACACAAATAACCAATTCATCATAACTCTCAAACCATAAAAGTTTTTCTTCATGAACATAATGTATAATATAATAATCTAATACATAAGCAATATATACCTTTACCATAACAACAAATTATCAAGAAACTCAAAGAACATAAAAGTACTTAAACCAATAATTCTAGTTTTTCAAATAAACGACCAACTAAATAATTTTCTAACATCAAATAAACACCTAAATCATTTAATCAATACGTAGGAAGACAAAAAAACTTAAATCTATTCCCAACTTAGTAAAATATCATACCTAGAATGATTTTTCTCAAACCAAAGAAGTTTTGTTCGCTTTATAGACGAACCGATCTGTGAGAATATAGCTCTTTTTGAGAGGAACAACTTCTTAGAAGAAAGTCTTGCAAAAATCTTGGCCTAGGAATGAGTTTTGGTGGCTTTAAGCTTCAAGAACTTAAGATTTTTCTTCCCTTTTCCTCCAAAAACGTGTACTGATCCCTTTCAGCTGAAAAAATGATGTTTTTACACAAAAAAGGTCTATATTTATAGTGGAGGGCAAAAGTGTAAAATGACCCTTTTGCCCTTGATGAATCCGGGACCCCATTACACTATAACTCGTCCCGAAACGCCTCAATTCGATATTCTATTTTAACCAAAGTTCTTAAAATTATTTTTAATGAAAATTTTCAAAAATTTATATTTTCGCTAATGGCCGGGTTTGGCCGGTCCCACCTAGGCCAACCGAAATGCCCTTTTCATCCAATTTTTAAAACTATTTTTGTTTAGGTTCAAATTCACACAATAGGTGTATTTTAATGTTTCTCTTCTATGACATACTTAAATTATGCTCCTAAACATAACTTATGCTTAAATGATGCATATGCAGTGCTCTACCGACAAATGGTGCATGAATAGTGCCCTACCGGCAAAACAAAGAAATTTATCATTATTTGTCAGATCTCTACACTATGGGTGGCACAACCGACACCTCATTGACCTTCTTTATCTCTAGAGACTCAAGCTTTTGAGATAGAGAGGCCATCTTAGCCAGAAGTTCAGCATCTTCCTTTAACAAATAATTTTCCCCATTGGAAGTGGTAGACCTATTCTCTGAACTCGCAGGTGAGGCCGGGTGTCATATCTTGGAATTCTCAAACAGGATATATCATTGAAAAATATGACAAGTGTCAAACTCTCAAAAACAAGATCAGGATATGCATGGTGGAGGTCTTTGAATCTCTGTCAACAATGATAAAAAGTTTCTCCTTTTTTCACCGCAAAAATCATGATATGACGTTTTAAAGCATTTGTACGATGAATAAGGAAAAAAAAATTGAAAAATTATTTTTCTTAGTGCAAACTAGTCAAGTATAGAGTGTGGCTTCAAAATATTAAGCTACTGCTTGGCTTTATCGTTCAATGAGATGTGAAAAATATTAAGGTTGGCCAATTCTGAACTATCTAGAAAATCCCACCTACCTCCTTGAATTCCTTCATGTGCAGATAAGGATTCTTGAAATTCTGGTAAAAATTGGATACTTTCATGTTTTTACTGTAAACCTTTGTGCGTTAGAAGGGAAGTCACAACATGATGGGACACTACTCTTGGTGGGATGTAGATAGTCCCTAAGAGTTTTGACATGTTGGTCAACCTCTTGTGCACGGTTATTAACGGGGTTTCCCATTTCACATTCTATTCTACTAAGGTCAATTAAAAAAAATCGATGAACGTACTAATCCTATAGACTCTTTAAACGGGGATTTGATTTCAGATTCTGAGGTGTCTCAATCAGACAAGCAAATATGAAACTAACTAATGAATCTAAATCAAATAAACTAGTTAATATAAATTAAATAACAATAATCATAAGAAATTAATTAAATAAATAAAAATTAAAAAAAAACTGAAAGATGGAACAAATTTCCCCCCCAAAAAAAAAGGTTTGCCAAACAGCTCGTGATGAAGGTGAATTCTCCTTTTCAACTTTTGTATCCTCTAGACCCTCGACAATGACACCAAAAACTTGCTTGATATCAAATTGGTGCACCCAAGTGTAGGTAGGTCCAAGTTTGATACTTAGGGTTTGAATAAATAGTAGGAAGGTAAAAAAGAAGAACAATTTTAAGGTTGTTTGAGGTAATTAATTATAACAGGCTGAAGAATCATTTTTATAGGAAAAGATTGCTCTCTAGTTTCAGGAACGGGGATTGTTCATGCACTACAACTATTATACCTGTGCAATTATATTTTATCTCAATTGATTTCAATGCTAGTATAATCAACTAGAATATAAAACAAAATATAAATAATTTAAGAATAATGAAGATTAATTGCATAAATAAAATATTTGATGTAAAAACCCAAAACCCTACCCTAACTAAAGAATAAAAGAGAACTACTCACAAGACATGGGTATTCTTCTGCAAAAACTAGAAAAATAAACTAAGGACCAAATCTTCTCTAAGGCTCACCTCTACCATATTTATAAGAGGAGGATTCATAGGGTATATAATATACAATAAACATCTACTAAGTCAAAGCATCATGGCGTAAAACCCAATAGGCGCATTCGGACGGACAAGCCACGTTCGGATGGAGGTATTAATATTCTGCCTTTTCGATTTGATCAACACACGCGTATGGGTAGAACAGTGACGTCTGAATGGAAGCACTCTATATCGTTATTCATTATTCACAACCATTCCCACATCCGAACAACTTAAATTCTCTGGAATACATATCTTCATAGTTGTATTTGGACCAGTTTCTTGTGTCCGAACGGAATTAGTTTGTGTTGTCAAAGTCAATTATCCTCAATCCCAAGGTATGCCAATCTTTGCATCTGGTTGCAAGAGTTGCGCGTAGACCCACCTATCTATCCAAGAATGTACGACTCAAGTCCCACTTCCTTCGGATTTGACCTTTGACTTCTTATCACTAACACTTTGGTCCCCTTGAATTCACTTTAATCTCGAATCAACTGATCAATTCACCAAGTACACTGATTCAGGTCCTTTTACCTTGCATTTTCTTGTTGGTACTTTTTATGACAAATCAATGAGCATCAACAACTTATTAGAGTAACTCAATTCCAAAGCATGCGAGTTTGAAAATAACATAATTTAACATGATTGGGCAATATCAAAATAGTTCATTTCATACATAAAAAATAGAGCAGAAAACATGGAATGAAAACATTTTAAGTTGAAAAGAATAATACGATCATAACATTAACATAGTGTTTTATCGGTGTGAGATCATCCTAATAGACCACTCAAGGTCAGTACGAACATACTAACCTTATCTTAATCACAGACCCAAGTATAAGTAGTCAAGTTGCAATATTTCTTGGTTAAGTTTGAGGTCGAACCCACATGGATCTAACTGCTGGAACTTAAAATAGAAAAGGTAAGATTGCCATGCCATTGTGTGCATTACAACAACTTATGGTGTGAGCTTAGAACTGATAAAAAAATACTTAAACTAAACTTTTGACTATAATAATTGAAAAAGAGTACTCTTTAGTTCAGAGATTCAACATGCATTTTATTACTTGAATATGAAAAATGCCACCTTATAATAATTAATTTTCGTGTTACTGAAAGTTAACCAGTCAGTTTGATGTATAGTTTGAACCACATCACTGCAACTAATTAGGTTAGCTGGAAGGTCTCTGCACCGTACAACAACCAAATAACCCTAGTAAACCCGAATGTGAACCATTCAAAAGGTTTACTTTAGTTATTCAATCGGCCGGTCGATGATTCAATAAAGACCGATTTCTAGTTTATGCATTAAAACAAAAGCATTGGCTATTGAAAGATTTTACTTGTCTATAACCAACCTCCCGACTATTACATAAAGTTAAATGACTTGCATCATTCTATCATACATTAAGTATGTAATAATGTATAGAGATGAACTGGTATATAGCAATAAGTTATAGCTTAGTACTCGTAACCATTAGCATATAGTAATGCGACACCGAACGAAAATAAAACCATCCATCAGTTAAGGGAGGTATAAGCATTAGAGTATGTCTAAAACATTGGCATTTCCATAACACAAACAATATTACATCTTTTTCATCCAAGCTCGAGCCCGGTCGGGGCATGTGTGATAACCATGATAACCAAGATAGTATAGGCGCTCGCTCCACTCACAAAAGTGTGGTATCCCTTGGGGCCCACAAACAATATTACACTTGTCTTCTTTTTTTCGGAAGGTATATTACACATGTCTTCACCCTTCAATAAAGAGTATAAGCAGAATACTCCCACTTCATTGCTATAGATGAGCAAGAAGGGTGAGATAATCCCATTATAACATAACACAAATACAAAACCAATGCAAGAAATCATTTCCCGAGGAATAGTTGAAATACCCTCACTCTTATTACCAGCTAGGGCACAAAAATGAGAAAGATTCTACCCTCAAAGTAAAAGGGATGTAAAAGAAATGTAGAAGAGAGTTTTTTTGGCTTAGAAGTGTTTAGGGCAAAGTTTCTTCATCTCTGGCTTGGGCTTCCTTTTTCTAGAAAAGGCTCTCATTCAAAATGACTGAATAAGCCTATTTATAGGCTCTAAGAGAAGGTAATAGGAGAAGAGGATAGGTGGAGACGTTTTAGCCACCATCTGGATTCTACCACCACCGTCCAGACGGTGCTAAGTCTCTGGTTTTTGTGGCTACAGCCTACTTTGCTGACGTGTTAACTCTGCTGGCGTTGGTATGGTCTACGACCATCCAGATGGTGTATAGTTTTTGCTGATTTTATTCTTTCCTTCCTTCTTTGTTCTTCTTCTACACATTGTGGCTATAGCCTATGCAACAAGCCATTATACTCCTAGGTGATCCCTAGTGTACGAGTTTTGTCTCGTGAATATTTCCAGTAAAAGTACCTACAAACTTCAATATTTAAGTAACATAATCCATATTTTTCACATATAAAAC
The DNA here is from genome assembly GCA_023539305.1 of Ilex asprella. Lineage (NCBI taxonomy): Eukaryota > Viridiplantae > Streptophyta > Magnoliopsida > Aquifoliales > Aquifoliaceae > Ilex > Ilex asprella. Next base: position 15,317,879 of record CM042194.1, on the reverse strand, counting down.
TAAATTATCATTTCATATTTTTTTTTCCAAAATACTCCCTCTCTTTATTACTATAAGAGTAACACACGCCAATTGTAACACTATTCACTATATTTTCAGAAAAACTAATGTGTGTCTGTGTGTTTCTTTTATCTCAAAAAAACTTAAGAAATATCACAATCCTTTGCTAAAATGTATAAGAGTTAGCTTTAACAATCCTTTTTAGCATGTGCTGAGTTGTGGAATAAACAAGGACTTTATTAGGGCTATAACATCGCTAAGGATACGGGCTTAAGAAGCAATGTCTAAGTGATTCAAAAAGGTAACCTTTTCAATTTTAGTAGCACACATCTGATTAACACTCAAAATAGCATATTCTTACGCCATGTTTTGGACTAATTATGTTCAGGTCTTAAAGTGAACAAGGGTTCAAAGGCACCAAAAAGTATCTTTTGCAGGCAATCACAGCATTTTAAGGAACTAGTTGTAGAAGCTTGGAATAAGGAAGCACCGTTCGAACGTTAAACACCGTTCGAACGGTCATGCTGAACTAGGCCAGAGACTGCTATCTGTGTTTCAGGAAAAACCCAAGACCCTGGATATTCAAGAACTACGTTCGAACGGTAATTAATGTTCGAACGTCCATTGGAGCAAGGACAAGATCAGACTGACTAAAGACATGGCGTGTTGCAGACTTACAGAGTTGCAGTCAGAAGGCCCAGGCACTTGAGTGCCACGTTCGAACGGTGACCACTGTTCGAACGCCCCTGGAATTATTGGACAAATAAGTCAAGATTCTGCAAGGACCTAGAGGAAGATTTGCATGAGGACTTGGAGGAAGATTTTCAACAGAAACCACGTATGAACTGACATAACTGGCATGCACTGATTCCATCTAACGTTTGAACGGCAGAGAGCGAAGACAGAGGAACCGTTCGAACGCCCAAACCGTTCGAACGGTGTCGACAGACTGCCTGCAGAGTGGTTGGCGTTTCACTTTGACTTTAACGCCCAGCTCTATTCTTTTATCCCCTCCCTCCTTTCTCCTTGCCTATAAATACACTTAGTTTTGTGGAGAAGGGGGGGACATGGGTAGAACCATTTGAGGGATTCATCACTTAGCATTTCATTTCATCCATCCATTTCAATTCTTGTTTTAGTCTTTCTCTTTGTTAGAAGAAGTGGGGAGTTTAGATTCCCACTCATTTTCTTTACATTAATGTTCACATTTACATTTACTTAAAAGTTGCAATTCCTTTATTTACTTTAAGTCTTTACATTTATGTTCTTGCTTTACATTTAGTATTTACATTTATGTCTTTATTTACTTCTAGTCTTTACATTTATGCTCCTACATACATGTTTTTATTTATGTCTTGCATTTTTATTATTTGAGCTCTCTTCTTGCTTAGAGGAGTGAAACTCTTCCACTTTTCTAGAATTTTACCGAAGCCGTGAAGGGTGGAACATGATTCACTCATTCTTCGTTGAAGATTAGCTCCTTGTTAATTATACTCGCACATTGTGAAGCCCTCTACTTAGAGGGATGAGCATCACTCACTTTTCTAGCTTTGGCAAAGCTATGAAGAGTGAGTAGTTACTCATTCACTCTTTAGTAAGAGGTGAAGGACATGTAGTGATTATTCGGATAGTATATGATGCTTAGTTCCAATGCTTAATGTTTATATCCCCTTGCTCATTGGATGATTGATTGCATCTAGCAAAGCTAAGGTACTTTGTATAATCGAAAGTCTTTCTATGACATGGATGACTCTTGCATGGAAAGACTCTTCGTTTCAAGGCAAGTACCCCGGCTAGATCTTCATGACTACCCTTTAATCATCCCCCTTTATCAAGCTTCATTTAAAAGGATGAAATATTAAAGCCATGGTTGGATGTCATGAAGAAATATTTGCTTGTTTGTACACACGATAACTCTCAGTATAAATAATTCTTGTAAACTTCTAGTAAGACATTGGAACCATGACCTTAATAAGCCATCTTTATCTTCCGATTGACTCACCGTTGACACGGGAGTTAATTGAGTTATCAAGTAAAAATATAATATTCTGGATAATTGACCACATATCTCGATCCTCGAACTAAAGAGTGATCTCTCCGTCATTTGAATCAATCTTATATTTTGTCTAGAAAATTTCTTGGAGAGAATTCAATATTCTGTTCAAGGAATTCACTCAAATCTCACAACCCTAAAATCTCAAAGGTTACAATCAATTGGTCTCCTTCACCGATTACTTTAAAACACCAAAACTACCAGTTCCCTGTGGATTCGACTCCGGACTCAAACCAGATTATTACTACTACTTGACCGCCTGCACTTGGGTGTACACATTTCAGATCAAGTCAAGTTTTTTGCGCTTCTGCCAAGGAACCTTGTAAAAGTGTTTTACAGGTAAAAGGTAAAAAGACCTTTTCTTTTCATATATATTCTTCTGTTTACTATAAATAATTTGTTTTTGCTTCCATTTATTTTATGTCTAAGAACGCTCCTCACTATAAAAATTTGCCGGAAGAATCTTCTGAATCTGTGAACCAATCTGAACTAAATTCACCAAGATCAATAGCAGACTCTTGTGAGAGTATTATGGCAACTGTTGATAGAAGTGGAGAGGTTCTCGTGAGGGAAGATGAGGTGCCTAACATTCGAACTTTGAGGGATTATCTAAATCCCACGAGAAATAGTATCCCCTCATGTTTTGTATTCCCTCCAGATGCACCCCCTTTTACAGTAAAGTCGGGGACTGCACAGTTGTTGCCTATTTTTCGTGGATTAGATACTAAAAATCCATATTTGCATATGAAAGACTTTAAAGAAGTGTGTGGAATATTTCAAAATAATTATGAACTTGCCAAGATGAAACTTTTTCCTTTCTCTCTAAAGGACAAAGCTAAACAATGGCTAAATTCTTTAAAATCCCTTTCCACGCTAACCTGGCAGATATTTCAAAATGAATTTTTTAGAAAAAATTTCCCCTTACATCGGACTAACATGCTCAAAAGGCAAATTATGAATTTTTCGGTGAAAGAAGGGAAAACATTTTACCAAAGTTGGAAAAGATTTAAAGAACTACTCCAAGCCCGTCCACACCATGCTTTTAAAAATTAGACTCTAGTAGGATTCTTCTATGACTCCTTACCCACTAGATTGCGGCAGTTTGTCGAAATGATGGCCCAAGGAGAATTTATGGGTAAAAGTCCAGAGGAGGTATTCTATTTCTTTGACACTATATCTGATAGTTCTCAGATGTGGGACTCAGTCTCTCCTACCACCAGTGAAGCTAGACCATCCACTTCCCAATGAGGAAAGTATATCTTGAAAGAAGTTGATGACCTGAGAGCAAAAATGTCCACTTTATCTTGAATGTTTGAAGCTTTAGAGATGAAAAAAATTCATCAAGTTGAATTTGGTCTACCCACAGAACAAGTGTGTGGGATTTGTGCATTGAAATGACATCCTACTGGGGAATGTCCTACCATCCCTGCATTTAAAGAAGTCTTGTTGGAACAATCAAATGCAATCTCCAATTTCAACAAGCCTTACAACAACCCATACTCTGAAACATACAATCTAGGGTGGCGAAACCATGCAAACTTCAGTAAGAGGAACACACAACCAATTCCCATGAACCAACCCCAAAATTCACAACCACCACCTCAAGGACCTCCTGCATATCAACCATACCAACCACCGTACAAGAGGAACCTTGAAGATACACTGAACCAGTTCATGCAAACTCAAGTGAACTTCAATGCACAAACCACCCACTCCTTTGAAGATCTTAAAAGTCACATCCAAAAGCTGACCCAATCCATGGCTACACATGAAAAGGGCAAATTCCTTGCCTAACCAAAATCTCCACAAGATCAAGCTCAAGCTATCACTACACTGAGGAGTGGCAAGGTGATTGACAAAACTGTCAGGGACATGTTATTTCCAAAATCAAAACCTGAGTCAATCCCAATCAATTCAACAGTTGAGCCTGAATTTGTGGGTAGAAAGGAACCCGAGCCTGAGATAGAGCAAGAACCAGAACCTTCTAAGAAAAAGGAACCTTCACATCCAATTTCTACTACTTTTTCACATAGACTCCACGCTACCCAAAAGGTGAACCAACAGGCAAAAATTTACGAGTTTTTCAAGCAAGTAAAAATCAATATCTCACTTCTGGATGCAATCCAACAAGTACCATCTTATGCTAAGTTTCTAAAAGACTTGTGCACAGTCAAGAGAAGCTAGAATGTCCAGAAAAGAGCCTTCTTAACTGAACAAGTCAGTCCTTACTACAATACAAAACCCTTCCAAAATACAAGGACCTTGGATGTCCAACTGTCTCATGCGTCATTAGAGATTTCAAAATAGAACAAGCATTGTAAGATCTTGGGGCTAGTGTCAATTTGCTACCTTACTCTGTCTACCAACAGTTGGGTCTGGGTGAACTCAAACCCACTAGTGTTACACTCCAGTTAGCGGATAGATCTGTTAAAATTCCTAGGGGTATTGTGGAAGATGTTCTTGTCCAGGTGGATAATTTTATCTTCCCAATTGACTTCATTGTTCTAGATACTCAACCAGCATTATATTTAGATAATCAAATTCCTGTTATCCTTGGCCGATCCTTCCTAGCAACTTCTAATGCACTAATCAATTGCAGGAATGGAATCATGAAATTAATCTTTTGGGATCTGACTCTTGAGCTAAATATTTTCAATATTGCTAAACACCCAAGAGAGGATGAGGACGAAGGGGAAGTAAATTCCATTGAATCAATGATACAAGAACATCTGAGTGATACGTTCTGTGAAACTTTGACCGACTCACCTCTGATTGAGTCTGACTCGGCTGAGTCAAATCCACAAAGTTGCCCTACTCATACTGTTGAGACATGGGTACCCAAATTCAAGGAACTTTCACCAAATAGCACAAAGTCAATCTCATCAAGTGACAAGCCACCTAAGCCTGAATTGAAACTTCTCCCATCCAAACTCAAGTAAGCATTTCTAGGAGAAAACATGTCACATCCGATGGTAATCTCATTTACGCTCACAGACTTGCAAGAGTCTAAACTGATTGAAGTTGTTAATAGACATAAAAGCACCATTTGGTGGACCATCTCTGACTTGAAAGGTATAAGTCCGTTAGTCTGCAATCATGCAATATATCTTGAAGAGGATTCAAAACCCTCCCGTCAAATGCAGAGACGACTTAACCCTCACATGAAGGAAGTAGTGAGAACAGAGGTACTCAAACTTCTAGATGCAGGAATAATTTTTTCCATCTCCAATAGCAAGTGGGTAAGTCCAACCCAAGTTGTACCCAAAAAGTCTGGGGTCACAGTGGTCAAAAATGATGCCAATGAACTAGTGCCAACTCGAGTCGTCACAGGATGGCGAATGTGCATTGATTACCAAAAATTGAATTTGGTAACTAGAAAAGACCATTTTTTCCTCCCATTCCTTGACCAAGTTCTAGAAAGAATTACAGGCCATGAATTTTACTATTTTTTGGATGGATATTTCGGGTATAATCAAATTGAGATTGCCTTAGATGATCAGGAGAAAACCACATTCACATGTCCCTTTGGAACCTTTGCATTTAAAAGAATGTCTTTTGGACTTTGTAACGCTCCTGCAATATTTCAAAGGTGCATGCTAAGTTTGTTTAGTGACATGGTTGAAATTGTTTTGAAAATATTTATGGATGATTTCTCTGTCTATGGTGACTCATTTAATCTATGTCTGGCAAACTTAGAAAAGGTCCTAGTAAGGTGTGAAGAAGCTAATCTAGTGCTTAATTGAGAAAAATGTCATTTCATGGTAACACAAGGCATTGTCTTGGGTCACATTGTGTCGTCTGAGGACATGAAGGTTAATAAGGCAAAAATTGATCTAATTAAAAATTTGCCAGCACCCAATACTGTAAAGGATGTCCGATCATTTCTGGGACATGTAGGTTTTTACAGGAGATTCATAAAAGACTTCAGTACCATAGCTAAACCTATGGGTCAGCTCCTCAGTCAGGATGTAATTTTTAACTGGAATGAAGCTTGCCATAAATCTTTCGAGAAGCTAAAGGGCATGTTAATTTCTGCCCCAATAATGCAACCCCCTAACTGGACTCTGCCCTTTGAACTAATGTGTGATGCAAGTGATTATGTTGTAGGTGCTCTATTGGGGCAAAGAAAAGATAAGAAATCTCATATAATTTACTATACAAGAAAAACTTTGAATGATGCTCAAATGAATTATTCAACAACTGAAAAAGAATTGCTTGCTGTAATTTTTGCTTTGGAAAAGTTTCGTTCTTTTCTGGTTGGTTCTTCTGTTACTATCTTTACTGACCATGCAGCAGCCCTAAAATTCTTGCTCATAAAGAAAGATACCAAACCAAGGCTCTTAAGATGGATGCTCTTACTTCAAGAGTTTGATCTTGTCATTAAAGATAAGAAAATGGTCAAAAATGTGGTGGCAGACCATCTGTCCAGATTAACTTATGAATTCAATGAGGATGGACTGCCAATCAATAAGAAATTTTCAGATGAACAACTGTTCATAATTGATGAAACTCCATAGTATGCAGACATTGCTAACTTCTTAGCTACTGGAACATTTCCTCCGTCATTCACTCTCATGGACAAAAAAAAATTTTGAGGGAGGTTCGTAATTTCTTTTGGGAAGATCCCTATGTATTCAAATATTGTAAGGATCAGATCATAAGACGTTGTATTCCAGCTCAAGAAAGCAAACAAGTAATATCATTTTGTCATTCTGAAGCATGTGGTGGCCACTTTTCATCAAATAAAATCGCTGCAAAAATTCTGCAGTGTGGTTTTTATTGGCCTACATTTTTTAAAGATGTCCATGCATTTTGTTTAACATGTGATAGATGCCAAAGATTAGGAAATATTACAAAAAGAAACATGATGCCGTTAAACCCAATTCTGGTGATTGAAATTTTTGACTGCTGGGACATCGATTTTATGGGACCATTCCCACCTTCCTTTGGCTATCTATACATTTTAGTGGCAGTAGACTATGTATCCAAATGGGTTGAGGCAATTCCATGCCAAAATAATGATCACCAAACGGTGATAAGATTTTTAAAAAAAAATATTTTGTCCCGATTTGGAATTCTTAAAGCACTCATAAGTGATGGGGGTTCTCATTTTTGTAATCTTCCCTTTTGAAAGTTGATAAAAAAATATCTGATTTTTCACAAAGTTGCAACCCCTTATCACCCACAGACTAGTGGACAGTCGAAATTAGCTAATCGTGAGATCAAATTAATTTTAGAAAAAATGGTGAACCCAAATCGCAAAGATTGGTCATCAAGACTGACTGATGCACTTTGGGCTTATCGTACTGCTTTTAAAATAATTTTGGGCATGTCTTTCTATTGATTAGTTTATAGAAAACCGTGTCACCTACATGTGAAATTGGAACATGGGGCATATTGGGCCATTAAAGCAATGAATTTTGACATGGACAAGGCTAGACTTTCAAGAAAACTTCAGATAAATGAATTGAAAGAATTAAGAAATGACGCGTATGAAAATGTTAAAATTACAAAGAACAGGATGAAAGTTTTTCATGACAAGAACATTGTACGGAAATCTTTTGAACCTTCCCAAAAGGTCCTGTTGTTTAATTCGAGACTACGCCTCTTCCCTGGTAAGTTAAAATCAAGATGGACTAGACCTTACATTGTTAAAAAGATGTTTGATCATGGAGCAATAGAAGTGAAAAACCCATCAAACGGTAATATCTTACTGTTAATGGTCAGAGGTTGAAACCATTTTTGGAGTACTTTGTTAAAAATGTGGAAACCATTCATTTAATGAACCCGAATATCCTTCCGAAAATCACGCCTGTCGACACTCAAAAGGGTCGGATCAGGTAAAAATCCGACCCGAGGAGACACCATCATGAGACCCCCACCACCCTTTCCCATCT